>CM035845.1:38735695-39335695 GCA_020510985.1 Pholidichthys leucotaenia | reverse complement strand
ACCCACTGAGGATGGCAGACTGTGGCGGGACAACACCTTGCTGGCTGGAGGCTGCCCAGCTTTAGGCGGGCGGTATGTTGTCCAGTGAGATCCAAGGATCCCTACCACCATCGGGAACAACCCCTGGCGCCAAGCTCTATGCCAATCGAGCAATGACTTATAACTGGTAACTGTTGCTCCCTGTGTTGTGTGATGCTGCAAGAGAAGCTGGAGTGACCTCTCCAGGGTGTAGGGTGTGAGTTTGTGTTGGTGAGTGCTGCTGGATGCTAGCCTGGGCAATGTGATATGGAGAACGAGCTGTTGCCCATGTAACATACCCCCCTCCATGTTGCTGATGGAGCCAAAGGAACAGCAAGGCTGTTACATTTTGGCACCAGTGCCATTGCAGGAGCTGCCAGAATGAAGTTTAAATCAATGACCGACTGCCTTAGGGGCTCCGACTCCAGATTTTACCTCAGGGTTGACTCCTGAAGCCTTTCCTGTGACTGGGTATGCCACAAGGCAGCAGAGGTTTGAAATCAGGGTTTTCCTTCCACAAGATGGACTACCCTCACAGGTTATCGAGCCCCATCTACCCGAAACATCTGGTTTGAAGGCACCAGATACTCGCCTTCGCCCCTTCTGTCAGTAAAAGCAGTTCCGCCGGACTTAGGAGCTAAGCCACATGAGCAGGCCAGGAACTGGGCTTGGTTGTTGGAGGCTATTTGAGATGCACGCCATAACAAGCATTTTTTGAGCGCTGGCAGCTTATCCCCAGCACCACCCCTGGCTATGACAACCTTGGAACACACACACACACACACACACACACACACACACACACACACTATACATAAAAAATGTATCGTGATAAAACCCTAAACGTATTGCAATACATGTTAAAAGCCATATTGCACAGCCCTAACACAGACTTCAGGTGTTTTTACACGAAGCATGAATTTTCATCAGTTGAAGATACAGACATGTGAAAATTATTTTTAAAAGACTCAAGTGGTTCTCATTAACATATTCACACCACTGCAAAACATTTGAGCAGGTATAAAGTATCTACACGGATCTTCAGGCTGCAGACTTTCGCTATAGAAACACTGTATATGCTGGACCAATGTGATCCTTTGTTTTAGGTGATGTCACTTCCAGGTCAAAATGAGGGTTAGAAAATAAAATAAAAACATCCAATTTTATACAATGACAATAATCACCAATGAGTAGTTGAACTACTCATGAACAAGTTCAAGGACAATATGTGGCTCAAGATTGCCAAAAAGCTGCACTATGATGACGACATTATACAGCTGATTATCACTTCTAAACATTATATGTTTGTACAGAAAGGAGCCACAACACAAAAGCTAATGACAACAACCACTGTAAGCATCATGTCTGATGTTCATAGGGAACGTAAAACACTTTAAGGTTATGAGCCTCTTTCAAAAAACGTAAATGAGCTTGTTGCTAGCATGCCTAAACTGCTCCACTGTCAGCCGAAATAAAGTTGCCTGAAGCAGCAACGGAAGTGGAACAAACATGGAACCCTGTGCCCTGGAAGTTTCTCATCCGAGTGGTGTGAATTGTTTACATGTGGAAAAAACTGAGTAGATTCATTTTTGAAGACTGTGGAGCATCTATAAGAAGTGGTCCAATCATATGAACCTGTGGAGTGCTAAAAGGAGTTTCTACTTTTGCATTCTCATCAAGGCACCATTTTATTAATCCTCGATTTGTTTTCATTAATCTTTTTAGCTCCTACTCCAGAATATAACAGTCTGTGTGACACAGTCACCTGTGGTATTTTCACAAGAAACGACCATCTTACACCCGTGTGTCAGGACACTGCATTGTCACCTAAACCAGTCGACTCTCACCTTGTTCCAATCGGAGGGACAGCGACCTTCTGGCAGCCTCCACCTCTGATTTGGGACCATCCAGAGCCTGCCGACACCACTGAAGAACTGACAATGAATCACTGGAGGGCGCTCTGGACTTTGATGATACATATAACCTGAAAAGAGACAAGAGACTGAAATTTACCGAGTGAGAAGACAAACATTTATACAAGAAATTCATACATATATGATTTGAGGGATGGGCAGTTGTGTAACTGAGGCTGTAAGAAAGGTCAGTTGTGAAGGCATCTAACCGTTAACAGAATTTTCATCATAACTTTTAAGCTGTCAAAAGTTGCAAAGATGAGGTCTACAAAAATCCAATCCAACTATACCATCATAAGCCAACAGGCTGGACTCTGTCTGTCCGGATGCACCAAAGGTCATTTTTGGGGATTTTAATCACTGCCAGCTACATCCATCTATCTTCTACCGCTTAATCCTTTTCGGGTCGTGGGAGGGCTGGAGCCTGTCCCAGCATCTTTGGGCGAGAGGCAGGGTACACCCTGGACAGATCGCCAGTCCATTGCAGGGCCAACAGAGAGACAGACAACCATTCACTCTCACATCCATACCTAAGGACAAATTAGAATCCCCAGTTTATGCCAATTAACCTAACCTGCATGTCTTTGGCCTGTGGGAGGAAACCTGAGCATCCGGAGTAAAACTACGCAGACACAGCAAGAACATGCAAACTTCACACAGAAGGGTCACCGATGGTCTGGGGGTGGGATCAAACCCACGATGGTCAGGGTTGGAATCAATCCCATGACCTTCTTGCTGTGCAGCCACAGTGCTAACCACTGTGCCACCGTGCTGCCTACTGCCAGCTACATAAGACTCTAAAAACGCACGATCAGTATGTGACATGTGGCACAACGATGAGGAATTCCACTATTGACTTGTGTTATGGCACAGTGCCTGGTGCTTATAGATCCTTGCCTCTGTCCACTTTTGGAGCATCCTTTCACAATAGTGTTCACCTCATTCCTATTTACAAGCCCAGGTGTAAGCAACAAAAGCAAACTGAAAACAGTGAAGTGCTGGTCAGAAAATGGCATCACAAGTTTACAGGCTTGTTTGGACTGTACAGACTGGGATGTTTTTTTATAGCTCATGCACAGACTTGGATGAATTGGCAGAGACTGATTCATCTTCTATTTCTCTTTGTGTGGACACAAACATTCCATGTAAAACCATTCCAGTCTTCCCCAAAAACAAGCCATGGGTGACAAAAGAGCTAGAAACTGTTATAAGAAAAACATGTTTTTCCACTGGTAACATTGAGGAAAGGAAAGAAATTCACAGAGAGGTTAGAAATGAAATAAGGAAAGCAAAAAGACTATAAGGAAAGGTGGAACTGAAATACAGCAGTGGTGATCTGAGAGCAGCCTGGAGAGGAACTAAGTCAATGTCCTTGATACATCAGAAAGTAAATGAAAGCAACAGAAAACTTGTAAGAATCGAGGGTGTCGATGATGTGAATCTTACTAATGTTTTTAATGACTTCTTTTGCCGTTTTGAAAAGCATGATTTTTCTGTGAAAATATCCCACCTTAAACAGTCTGTCTTCAAATAACAATATAAGGGATCACCTTAAAAAGGTTAATATTAGAAAGGCTCCAGGTCCAGATCTTATCTGTGGCCGTGCATGCCGGTATTGTGCTGATCAGCTCAGCAGTGTTCTTCACTAAATGTTCCAGATGTCTTTGAACTGCAGTCATATTCCTGCAATCTGGAAATCGTCTACACTAGTGGCTATTGCTAAGTCCACTTCTTAAGAACTGAAAGATTTCAGAAGTGTGGCTTTAACATCATTAATGATGAAAATCTTTGAAAAAAAATTGTAAGAAATCTTGTTCTACAGTTTGTTCAAGATAAACTTGATCCACTGCAGTTTGCATATCAAACAAGAAAGGGTGTCCAGGATGCCTGAGCTTTTCATTTTAAATAGTTTATATAAACATCTAGAAAAACCACAGGCCCATGCCAGGCTTCTGTTTGCTGATTTTTCATCATTTAACACCATGCAGCCTCATCTTTTAACAGAAAGATTAATTTGTGATTTTAATTTATCTCACCAACTCGTGCTTTGGACTGTGGACTTTTTAACTGGTTGAACTCAAAGGGTATTTGTAAATGACTATCTTTCAGACTGAGCACTTCTACAGGGTCACCACAAGGGTGTATCCTTTCAGCCCTTTTTATTATGTACACAGACCTATGTAGGATCAATTATGAGGGCAGCTACATTGTCAAATTTTCTGATGACACAGCTTTGCTGTCCCTTCTTCAAGGTCCACAATCAGAGCATGGGTTGGTTATTAATGATTTTATCGCCTGGTGTGATGACAACTTTTTGGATTTAAATGTGTCTAAAACCAAGGAATTAATTCTTGATTTTAGAAAGAAAAATGCTGTTCAGGAAACCAGAATTCACAATGACAAAGTCGAAACAGTGAGATCATACAAATACCTTGGTATGTATTTTAATGATCAACTGAAATTCAATGTAAACACTGAGGTCATTGCAAAGAAAGGGTAACAGAGAATCCACCTTTTAAGGAAACTGAACTCCTTTTCAGTGAGTCAAGTGATTCTGTCATTTTTATCAGTCTTTTGAGAGTTTGCTTTGTTTTTCTTTTATCTGCTGGTTTAATGGTCTCACAGTTAAAGACAGAAATAGTCTGAATATTGTGAAGATCTGTTTTAAGATTATCTGTGTGAGACAGATCTGAATTCCTTTTGTAACCAGCAGATCACTGGCAAAGCAGAAAGCATTTTATCTTCTTCTGATCGTGTCCTCTCTCTCTAACGAATTCTCTCTTTTGCCATCAGGGTGTTGTTATGTTTTATCTGCTAGCAAAACTAATTGGTATGCCAAGTTCTTTATTCCCTTAGCAATAAAGCTACTAAATGCTTCTTAAGGTTGTTAAATGTCACACATAGGTTTTTTAATATATATATATATATATAATTTATTATATAGGTTTTTGTTTTTATCATGACTGTTCTTTTATCCTTTTAGTAACCCCCAATCTTATTGTCGTATATTTTATAGTACTATTTATTATATCACTCTCTCTAATGGTTGGTTAGATGTGACTTTTAGTTTCTTTCTGTGTTGTCTATTGTGTTTGCACAACTTGTTGCATCAATGTACAAGTTGCTTTTTAAATCAATTGCCCCTTGAGGGCATGCTAGGTGAAAGATGATGATGAATGCTAGAACAAGGATTCAGTGTACCCTGCCTGGTATGGGGTTACCGGGGACCCACCCTGGAGCCAGGCCTGGGGGAGGGGCACGATGGCTAGCGTCTGGTGGCCGGGTTTCTGCCCATGGAACCCGGCTGGGCTCAGCCCAAAGGAGTTACATGGGTCTGCCCTCCAGTGGGCTCGCCACCTGCAAGAGGGATCATGGGGGTCCGGTGCTATGTGGCTCAGGTGGGGGTCTGATCCCAAGCTTTCTAAACTGGCTTTTGGGACATGGAATGTCACCTCTCTGGTGGGGAAGGAGCCTGAACTGGTGCATGAGGTTGAGAGATACCAGCTAGATATAGTCGGCCTCACCTCAACACACAGCTCTGGTTCCGGAACCAGTCTCCTGGAGAGAGACTGGAGCTTGGCCTACTCTGGAGTTGCCCCGGGCAAGAGGTGATGAGCAGGGATGGGTATTCTTGTATCCCCCCACCTTGCTGCCTCTATAAAGGGGTTTTCCCCAGTGGATGAAAGGGTTGTTTCCCTGCGCCTTCGGATTGGGAAACGGGTCCTGACCATCATTTGTGCCTATGCACCAAATGATGGTTCAGCGTACCCACCCTTTTTGGAGTCTCTGACTGGGGTGCTGGAGAGTGCTCCTCTTGGAAACTCCATTGTCCTACTGGGAGACTTCAATGTGCACGTGGGCAACGACAGTGAAACCTGGAGGGGGGTGATTGGGAGGAGCGGCCTTCCTGATCTGAAACTGAGTGGTGTTCAGCTATTGGACTTCTTTGCTAACCTCAGTTTGTCCATAACAAATGTCATATTCAAGCATAAGGGTGTCCATATGTACACCTAGCACCAGGACAACCTAGGTCACAGGTCAATGATTGATTTTGTTATTGTGTCATCAGACCTGTGACCGTATGTCTTGGACACTCTGGTAAAGAGAGGTGCAGAGCTGTCAACTGATCACCATCTCGTGGTGAGTTGGATCCAATGGCAGGGAAGGATGCCATTCAGACTTTGTAGACCCAAACGTATAGTGAGGGTGTGCTGGGAATGTCTGGCTGAGGCCCTGTCTGGGAGGTCTTCAACTCCCATCTCCGGAAGAACTTCAACCACATTCCGAGGGAGTCTGGAGACATGGAGTCTTAATGGGCCATGTTCTCCACCTCCATTATTGAAGCAGCTGCCCAGAGCTATGGCCGCAAGGTTGTCGGGGCATCTCGTGGTGGCTATTAAGCTGAAGAAGGAGTCCTATCAAGCTTGGTTGGCTTGTGGGACTCCCGAAGCAGCTGAGGTGTACCAGCACGCCAAGCGGACTGCAGCTCGGGTGGTTGCTGAAGCAAAAACTCGGGTATGGGAGGAGTTCAGTGAGGCCATGGAACAAGACTTTTGGTCGGCCTTGAAGAGATTCTGGCAAACTGTCCGGTGGCTCAGGAGGGGAAGCAGCTCCCTGTCCACACTGTGTATGGTGTGGATGGGACACTGCTGACTTCGACTGGGGATATCGTCAGGCGGTGGAAGGAATACTTCGAGGATCTCCTCAATCCTACTGACACGCCTTCCACAGAGGAAGCAGGGCTTGTGGACGACTCACCTATCACAGGGGCTGAGGTTGCCAAGGTGGTTAAAAGTCTCTTTGGTGGCCAGGCCCCAGGGGCGGATGAGATTCGCCATGAGTACATCAAGGCCCTGGATGTTGTAGGGCTGTCATGGTTGACATGCCTCTGCAACACTGCGTGGAGGTCGGGGACAGTGCTTTTGGCATGGCAAACTGGGTGGCGGTCCCACTCTTCAATAAAGGGGACCGGAGGGTGTGCTCCAACTTTAGAGGGATCACACTCCTCAGCCTCCCTGGGAAGGTCTAAGATAAGATAAGATAAGATAAGATAAGCCTTTATTAGTCCCACAATGGGGAAATTCCAGGATTGCAACAGCACAGGGATAGCAACACTCAGAGCAACAATCAGAAGGCAAGAGGAAAAAAAAAAAAAAAACAAGAGCAGCAAGTATACATATGTACATATAAATATAAATATGCACGGTGGCGCAGTGGTTAGCACTGCGGCAGCACAGTTTACCCTTGGCCGGGGGATCGTGGGGATCGTGGGTTCGAGCCCAGCCCCCGACCAACAGTGATCTGTGTGGAGTTTGCATGTTCTCCCCGTGTATGCGTGGGTTTACCCCGGGATTTCTCCGGTTTCCTCCCACATGCCAAAAACATGCAGGTTAGGTTAATTGGAGACTCTAAAGTGGCCCTAGGTGTGAATGTGTGTGTGAATGGTTAAGGGATAGCGCCATATCGTGGCTGCTTCATCCATCCAGGTGGTGGATGACCCTCAATTTTCCCTCTGGGGATCAATAAAGTATACTAAATCTAAAAAAAAAAAATATATATATATGACAGTGCGGAGCATTGTAGCTAGAAGGGATAGATATATAAATATATAAACAGTGCGGAGCATTGTAGCTGGATGGAACAAATATGTAAATATATAAACAGTGCGGAGCATTGTAGCTAGATGGAATAGATATATGAATATATAAACAGTGCGGAGCATTGTAGCTAGATGGAATAGATATATGAATATATAAACAGTGCGGAGCATTGTAGCTAGATGGAATAGATATATGAATATATAAACAGTGCGGAGCATTGTAGCTAGATGGAATAGATATATGAATATATAAACAGTGCGGAGCATTGTAGCTAGATGGAATAGATATATGAATATATAAACAGTGCGGAGCATTGTAGCTAGATGGAATAAATATGTAGATATATAAATACACAGTGCGGAGCATTGTAGCTAGATGGAATGAAACAGCACAACCGTCTACTTAGTTATCCTACATGGTATGATTATGTACCCATACATATTCTCACCCTCCATAGCGACCGGTATTTTCCTAGTTGTATACCAGAGGGGACCATTGTGTAAGTCTATTGCGTCTTTTGCATTCAAAACTATTAGGTTGTCACGTCTTTTTGCTATCTCTGCGAGCAGCCCTGCTTAGGTGGTACAGTCTGACAGCCGTAGGTAGGAAGGACCTGCGAAACCTCTCGGTTGTGCACCTAGGATAATGTAGTCTGCTGCTAAATGATCTCCTCAGTGCATTCAGTATGTCCTGCATAGGGTGGAACTCGGACTCCAGCAGAGATGACAGTTTAGTCACCATCCTTCTCTCTCCTATCTCCTCCACTGGGTCAAGGCGCTGCCCCAGGACAGAGCTAGCTTTCTTGATCAGTTTGTTCAGTCTCTTCCTATCGGCTGCTGTAATGCCACTGCCCCAGCAGACCACTCCAAAAGTGATGGCTGATGCCACCACCGTGTCATAGAATGTCTTCAGCAGCGCCCCTTGTACACCAAAAGACCTGAGTCTCCTCAGTAGGAACAGCCTGCGCTGTCCCTTCTTGTAGAGTGCATCAGTATTGTGTGACCAGTCTAGTTTATTGTTCAGATGAACACCCAGGTACTTATAGGACGTCACCATCTCGATGTCTGTTCCCTGTATATTTACTGGTGCTGTGAGGGGTTGTCCTTACCTGCGGCAGTCCACCACCAGCTCCTTAGTTTTCCTCGTGTTGATCTGGAGGCAGTTCCGATGGCACCAGTCCACGAAGTCCTGGATAAGCCCTCTGTACTCAGCTTCATCACCGTTGGAGATAAGGCCAACGATCGCAGAGTCATCAGAGAACTTCTGTAGATGGCAGTGTGTTGTGTTGTGTGAGAAGTCCGCAGTGTAAAGGGTGAACAGGAAGGGAGCCAAAACCGTTCCCTGGGGGGCCCCCATGCTACTGATGATCGTGTCGGACACACAGTCCCGGGTTCTCACAAACTGAGGCCGGTTTGTGAGGTAGTCCAGGATCCATGATGACAGGTGCTGGTCCACCCCTGCGCACAGCTGCTTGTCCTTCAGGATCATCGGTTGGTTGGTGTTGAAAGCACTGGAGAAGTCAAAGAACATGATCCTCACCGCATTCCCGGGCTTTTCCAGGTGGGACAGAGAACGGTGAAGGAGGAAGATCACCGCATCCTCCACCCCAATGCCATGCTGGTAGGCGAACTGGAGTGGATCCATTGCTGGTCCCACCAGGGGACGGAGGTGAGCAAGGAGCAGTCTCTCCAGGGTCTTCATCATGTGGGACGTCAAGGCCACTGGTCTGTAGCTGTTCAGATCTTTGGGGTGGGAAGTCTTTGGTACAGGTACCACACAAGATGTTTTCCACAGCTGTGGTACCCTCCCCAGCTTCAGGCTCAGATTGAAGGCCAAGGTACTGGAGAGGAGATTCCGGCTTCAGATTCAAGAGGAGCAATGTGGTTTTCGTCCTGGCCGTGGCACATCGGACAAGCTCTTTACCCTCTCGAGAATCCTTGAGGGTTTGTGGGAGTTTGCCCAAACAGTTTACATGCGTTTTATGGACTTGGAGAAGGCATTCGATTGCGTCCCTCGTGGCTTTTTGTGGTGGTGGTGGTGGTGGGGGGGGGTTCGGGAGTATGGGTATTTGGGCTTGTTGTTACGAGCTATTTGATATCTGTACAGCCGTTGTGAGAGTTTGGTTCATACTGTCAACACTCAGTCAGACTTCATTCCCAGTGAGAGTTGGACTCCGCCAGGGCTGCCCTTTGTCACCGATCCTGTTCATAATTTTTATGGACAGGAATTTCTAGGTGCAGCTAGGGAACAGAGGGCGTCGTGCTTGGTGACCATAGGATCTCATCTCTGTCGTTTGCAGATGATGTCCTGCTGGCTTCATCCAGCAATGACCTACGGGTCTTACTGGGACGGTTTGCTTCTGAGTGTGAAGCGGCTGGGATGAGAATCAGCACCACCAAGTCCCAGTCCATGGTCTTCAGCCGGAAAAAGGTGGATTTTCCTCTCCGGATTGGGGACAAACTCCTGCCCTAAGTGGAGGAGTTTAAGTATCTTGAGGTCTTATTCATGAGTGAGGGGAGAATGGAGCGAGAGATTGGCAGATGGATCAGAGCAGCATCTGCAGTGATGTGGCTGTTGTACCGGTCTGTTGTGGTGAAGCAGGAGCTAAGCTCTAAGGCAAAGCTGTCAATTTACTGGTCAATCTACTTTCCTACTCTCACCTCTGGTCATGAGCTTTGGGTAATGACCAAAAGAATGAGATGGCAGATACAAGCGACTGAAATGAGCTTTTTTTGTAGGATTGCTGGACTCACCCTCAGAGATAGGATGAGGAGCTCAGTCATCCAGGAGAGGCTCAGAGTAGAACCGCTGCTCCTCCACATTGAAAGAAGCCAGTTGAGGTGGTATGGGCATCTGATCAGGATGCCTCCTGGACACCTCCCACCTGAGGTGTTTCAGGCACGTCCCACTGGGAGGAGACCCCGGGGCAGACCCAGGACTCGCTGGCCAGACTATGTCTCCCAGCTGGTCTGGGAACGTCTTGATATCCTCTCTGAAGAGCTGGAGCAGGTGGCTGGGGAGAGGGAAGTCTGGGCTTCTCTGCTTTAACTGCTGCCTCCGCAACCCGGATCTCCAGAAAAGCAGTAGAAGATGGATGGATAGATGGACGCTCCTTGAGGGATAAATAGTTGTTTGAATTTGAATTGAATTAGTAATCAAGTAAAGACAATAGGTTTTTTTTTTTTTTGTTACTCATTTGTACCCGTAGGTAGACTTGGTTTGCAGTCTGGTGACAAGCCACTGGCTGCTGGTTGCTGCGTGCACGAGCGCCCTAAACCTACAGGTTTTTGGTATGCGGGAGGAAACCGGAGAAATCCCGGAGTAAACCCACGCAACACGGGGAGAACATGCAAACTCCACACAGCTCACTGTTGGTCAGGGGCTGGGATCGAACCCACGATCTCATGATCCCCGCGATCCCCCGGCCGAGGGTAAAACTGTGCTGCCACAGTGCTAAACCATTGCGCCACCGTGCAGGTGAGGTTTTCCTCCAGTGTCATGATTTTGATACCAAGTAAAGAACCAAGTAAAAACACCAGTGTTATTTATTTTGAGGCAATTTTATTGAACAAGTTCATACAGATGTGCCGTCAATGCTCTTATGCATAGTTTTAAATATTCAGACAGAGCCAAAATATTGTATTCATTTGTGAATGCATTGTGGTCAATCCCAAAGCAGAATGTCAATGGAGTACCTCATTCTGGCCTAATGAAATCACATCAAGTGCTCAGATCTCCTGACCACTGGCCTTGAGCAGAGGCTAAATGCAGATGTACTTGAGGATCATTGTGCATGAGTTTGCCAAAGATTGGGGCAACTGCCTCAGAGGCATAACATAAGCTTTGACAAGGACCTTGAAATTGAGCTCAACCTGAATGCAAACAAACCTGATGTTTGACTTTGTTGAGAAGTGGGGAAATTGCCTAGGAGGAGTACCTCCAAGTCCGAGTCCATGGTCCTCAGCCGGAAAAAGGTGGATTGTCCTCTCCGGGTTGGGGACAGGCTCCTGCCCCAAGTGGAGGAGTTTAAGTATCTTGGGGTCTTGTTCACAAGTGAGGGGAGAATGGAGCGAGAGATAGACAGACGGATTGGAGCAGCATCTGCAGTGATGCGGACGTTGTACCGGTCTGTTGTGGTGAAGAGGGAGCTTAGTTCTAAGGCAAAGCTGTCGCTTTATCAGTCAATCTACGTTCCTACTCTCACCTATGGTCACGAGCTTTGGGTAATGACCGAAAGAACGAGATCGCGGATACAAGCGGCTGAAATGAGCTTTCTCCGTAGGATTGCTGGACTCACCCTCAGAGATAGGGTGAGGAGCTCAGTCATCCGGGAGAGGCTCAGAGTAGAACCGCTGCTCCTCCACATTGAAAGGAGTCAGTTGAGGTGGTATGGGCATTTGATTAGGATGCCTCCTGGACGCCTCCCACTTGAGGTGTTTCAGGCACGTCCCACTGGGAGGAGACCCCGGGGCAGACCCAGGACTCGGTGGAGAGACTGTGTCTCCCAGCTGGTCTGGGAACGCCTTGGTATCCCCTCTGAAGAGCTGGAGCAGGTGGCTGGGGAGAGGGAAGTCTGGGCTTCTCTGCTTGAACTGCTGCCTCCGCGACCCGGACCTCCGGAAAAGCGGTAGAAGATGGATGGATGGATGGATGGAGTAACAATTTTCATGAAATCACCTAAGTGACCAGATCTCCTGACCTTGACCACAACTTGGATGTCGACCCAACTGAGGATCGTTGTGAGCATTTGGTGACCATCAGGGAAAATGCCTAGGAGGACTAGTGATTCCCATGAAATGTGGGTGGACAAACCGACAGATGGATCATCTGATAATCAGCTGGCCATCACATTAGCCCAAAGGACATTTCAGTCACTTTATATGGTACACCAGTTAACCTACACATTTACGACCCCAATTCTGAAGTTCCCAAGTGAAGTTGGGATGCTTTATAAAATGTAAATAAAAACAATATATGATTTACCAGCCTACAACACCAACCACATCATTAAGTTTGCGGACGACAACGGTGGTGGGCCTCATCACCATCAATGAGGAGGCCATCTACAGAAATGAGGTGAGCCAACTGGTCCAGTGGTGTAAAGACAACAACCTCTTCCTGAACATGGGAAAAACCAAGGAGATTGTGGTCGACTTCAAGAGGGGTCACACACAGCACCCCTCTCTGATCATCGATGGTACAGCTGTGGAGAGGGTGAGCAGCACCAAGTTCCTGGGGGTGCACATCTCTGAGGACCTCTCCTGGTCCAACAACACCACATCACTGGCCAAGAGGGCCCAAACTCGCCTCCATTTCCTCCACAAACTGAGGAGAGCACGATTCCCACTCCCCATCATGTGTTCTTTCTACCGGGGTATCATTAAGAGCATCCTCACCAGCTGCATCATGGTGTGATATGGAAGCTGCACCGCTGCCTGCTGGAAGACACTACAACGCACAGTGGAAGCAGCCAGCAAGATCCTTGGTGCCCCTCTGCCCCCCTCTAAGACATCTACCCCACTCGCCTCTGCCGCAGAGCCATCAGCATCACAGGTGACACCTCCCACCCCTTACACTCCCGCTTCACCTCCTGCCCTCAGGGAAAAGATACCAAAGCCTCTGGGCCCGCTCCACAAGACTGCTTAACAGCCTCGTTCATCAAGCCATCAAGACCCAGAACTCTGTTCACCCCACCCCCCCCCGGATGGTAACACAATCACCCACACAATAACTACCTTAGCTGTTGGCACAAAAAGACTGGCACACCAACAGTAATACTGTTGTTTTGTTGTACTTTTGCTGCTGTACGTCTCTGCACATTAACTGCAACCATCTGCACAAATGCCATATCTGCTGCTGTCTGTCATTGCAATACTGATCACGTGCAGTCCTATCTGTTACTATCTGCACCTACACTACCGCATTGAACTGCAACTACGGGTATTCATCTCTAGCTTTATATATGATTGCTGGGTTTATCATTGTTAATCTCTATGGAGGTCTGGGTCTTTCTTGTCGCTATTGTCACCACGGGTTGCATTACTGTACATAGACTGTGGTCGTTTTCTTTTTCCAGCCTTATTCCTTTTCTTTTTATATTATGCACACCAATGAAGAGAGAGAGAAACACCATTTCAATTTTCCTGTATGTCCTGCACGTATAGTAGTATTGACAATAAAATCTTTGAATCTTGAATCTCTTGAATCTTAAAAATCCTTTACAACATAAATTCAATTAAATACACTACAAAAGATTTTTAACGTTCCAATTGAAACTCAAAAAAAAAAAAATCATGTTTTGATTTGCAAATCATATTTTGTTTTAATTTAAGCTTTACCCAACATCCCAACTCCACAAGAATTGGGGTTGTACACAAATATCTGATCAACCAATCACATGGCAGCAATTCAATGCATTTAGGCAAGTAGACATGGTCAAGACCAGCTGCTACAGTTCACATTGAGCATCAGAATGGAGAAGGAAGGGTGATTTAAGTGACTCTGGACGTGGTGTGTTTGTTGGTGTCAAATGGGTTGACGTTAGCATTTCAGACACCATTGATCTACTGGGATTTTCACACAGCCATCTCTGGCGTTTACAGAGAAGGGGCTGAAAAAGAAAATATCTAGTGAGCAGCAGCTCTCTGGACCCAAATGCCTTGTTGATGCCAGAGGAGGATGGCTAGACTGAGTTGATAGAAAGTTTGTGAGTTTTAAACTCTTTTTCATCTCAATTTGAATGGTAGGGTCAGAATTTTCCATAAATAACATCAAACCATGGATGCATGCATGGAGCATCATGAATTTACAACTACCCACAACTGCATGATGCAAACATGTCAAAATGGACCAATGGGCCTCATGCAACAACCGTGCTTACTAACAAATTTGCTAATAAACCTGATGCTTGATCAATGACAATGATGTTCAGTGAACTTGTGGCATTCACCAATCATTGACGAGGCCAGTTGTAAGAATTATGTGCAAGTTTGGTGTTATTCTAACCTTAGTTTTCACCAAACAGCTCTGCATTTCATTTGACTGAAGAGTGCAAACACCATTACCTTAATAAGTAGCTGACACATTTTTATACCTCAGTTCAAGTTGTAATTCTCATATTTATAGGGGATTGCAACCAGTTTTATTAGCAGCATAATTGTGTAATGACTATGGAAGTATTACAGCATCAATTATGCAACTCCTTAAAAATGCTAAAACATGTTCATACAGGTGGAATTTGTAATTTTTAGTTTTGTAAATCTTGAGTAGCTCATTTGTACTAATGCTACGCACTGACAACGCACAAGGAATTAGGTGTGGGGGGAATTGTTTTTCCAATGACTCGTGATGCAGATGTTATGGTGCATATTTAATGCACATATGTAGCATGCTGTAGGGTACGCATTCTCCCCCACAGGCATACAGTGGCTCGACGGTGCAGAGCCTACAGTCAAACGTCCAAATGAACAATGCCCCAGCAGGGACCTCGGCTAGGAGGTGGGTGCTGGGGGAAGAAGGAAGTCAGAGACAATGTCCCGGCAGGAGCCCCGAGGTGGAGAAGAGAGCAGAGACGCCAGCAAGTCTCGAGGGCTATGTGTGACTATGGGTGCATATGTTTACTGAGCTTCTGTGGGGGTTAAAGTGTGAGATACGCTATGTAGGGGTTGAGTATCTCTGGGGGTTATAAAAGCTGGAGGAAAGTTGTGTTTCTTTCTCTTATTATGCTGAGAACTTTGATGATAGAAGATGTGACTTTCAATAAAGCTTCCTGAGAAATAAACTCAGTCTCGTTTGTAAGGCATCTTCTACAATGTGAATAAATCTGAACCAATGCACAAATGTCAAGATTCCAATTCTTAAATGTTTTTCCATTTGCTGGAGTGTTGCCGCTGTGCCATCTGGACATATGGACTGGAAATTACATTCAACGCATGAACGTGAAATGTGGCGGTATGACAGACAGCTTCAAGACCTGACCTGCACAGCTATGGCTAGACCAAAACAGGGAACCAGTGAAGACAGAGGGTACGAATGCTTCTCTTTTTCATTAGAAGTCCAATATTTAGATGTCTGGAAAAAGATGCATCAAGAATTGATTCTGAGTCAAAGCCACCCGAAATCGATTCTGGCTTGAACTGTGAGGTACCTAAAGATTCCCACCCCTAGAATTTATTCATAAATCATTCAACATTGGAAATGTTTCCAGCACATTGGTGAATCTATGCTACGAAGAATAAAAGATAGCAAACAGGACCCAGTCTGATACTAGCGAGGTGCATTTTAGAAAGTGGCCAGAGAATTATACCATTATGGTATTGGCTTTATTCCTGTGAAGTTTGTATCCTGGTTTGTGATGAGAAGGGCATCGTTCCCACCTTCCACTTCTTGGCAATCATTTAATTACAGTGAGGAAATCTCACAATAAATGCACAAACAACTGGATTGCAATGCTGGCTAATGAACAGAAAGAAGTGATCCTTAGTTCTCTCCACAGCCAGAGCAATCTTTCCTGCGTGTCTCTCCCCTACTCTTCACCCCATCTCTTCACTGCATCTGTCCAACAAATGAAAAATTTACACACACACACACACACACACTCACACTCTTTGGCTTGTAAAACCTTAACCACAGTGACCTCATGTTTGCACTTGATTTCATGGGGGGAAAGTCAGGGGATTAACAGTTTTTAGGATCCAGCTTCCTGTTCAGCTGCACAGACTAAGAGTCTTAGTCTTAACAGTAAAAACTGTTGGTGACCACCAAAGAGGGTTCAGTCAGAGCTTCAAACTAAATAGCACCAGCAACTGAACTACAAGCTATACATCTGCCAACCGCTACTCTACACCCACTCAAAATACTCTCCAAACGTCTTGGCCATCCACCAAAGACTTGTTCAGATTCCACTGTGTTAGACCTAAAGACCAGCTAAGGATGTCATTAATGCAGACACAATACTTCTGAAAAACCCAACTTTACCCCTAAAAAAAAAAAACATTAAAGCTGCATCAGATATCCTCGATTCTTAGGCTAATGCCTTTTTTCCATACCAGTAGTGTTCTTTTTAACCCTGTCTCACTTCACAAATACTGCTATTTTTCTTTGCAGCTTGATGCCATATAAAGAATGGCAGAGTTTACATAATTCAAATTTTTTTAAACCCTTCCTGCTGCACATTGAAACATCACCAATATAAAATAACACAATTTTAGAAGCAATCACACAATTTTCTTTAGGCAGGAAAATTAAAATGTTGTCCCAGTATAGTTGCTGAATTAAAATGGTTGTGCTTTCTTTGAGAGCAATTTAATAGAAAATCTGAGTTATAAGTCAGAGCTGCAATTTGCAGAGTTTTAAAAACGGTGGGTTTTCAAAACTCAGATTTCAGCAGCTCACACCTCACACTCCATCTTCCCTTTGTGCCATCAAACAGTTTTGGGTCCCCCCTCCCTTTCAGAGTTGGAGGCCAGTCCAAGGTGATGTTGAACTTTGCAAAGATGAGGAAGAGGCTCCATTCGACTCAGATGGAGTGGATCAGATTATTCTGACAGCAACAGACTCTTTCAAAGATTCTGCGCTGCAGGCGACATGGAAGGAACTGAATTATAGATTAACACCTTTGCTGACATCAGGTGAGTGTGACCCAATGAGGACAGAGGAGAGCACACACCTCAGTTACTAATATGAAGCTGGCACAGAAAAGATGAATTCAAATGTGGTGCAAAATCCATAGCTTTGTAAAGGTCATTTCATTTTTTTGTCTGATAAAAATGTCAGAAATAAAATACAACTCTGAGTCCTTGACATGATCGTTACATTACAATTCCTAATATACATCTAATAAACTGCCAAGTTTCAGCAAAGAAAAAGTAAAACCAGGCTTGCTGCAGTTTTACAGTTTTATCAAACTCTTTTTTTTTTTAAGAATTTAAGCAAGTTTTTTTGCTGTCATTTACATTTAAGCCCTTTCTTCCCCGTTGGGAAACAAAAAACAACTTGCAGTGCTTGGCTGCATAATATCTGACCATTTAGCATGCTTTAAAGAGGATGAAGAATGGAAAGGCAGTTGGTCCAGATGACATACCTGTGGAGGTATGGAGATGTATAGAAGAGATGGCATTAGTCTTTTTAACCAGATTGTTTAACACAATCTCGGAGAGTGAGGATGCCTGAGAAGTGGAGAAGAAGTGTTTTGGTACCAATTTTCAAGAACAAAGGTGATACTCAGAGCTGTAGTAACTACAGAGGCATAAAGTTGATCAGCCACACTATGAAGATATAGGAAAGAGTTGTTGAAGCCAGTTTAAGAGGAGAGGTGACAATCAGTGAGCAGCAGTATGGTTTCATGCCAAGAAAGAGTGCTACAGATGCAATGTTTGCTTTAAGAGCGCTGATGGAGAAGTATAGAGAAGGTCAGAAGGAGTTGCACTGTGTCTTTGTGGATCTAGAGAAAGCATATGATAGGGTGCCAAGACGGGACATGTAGTACTGTATGAGAAAGTCAGGAGTGGCAGAGAAGTATGTGAGGGTGGTGCAGGACATGTATGAGAACAGAGAGACGGTGGTGAGGTGTGCTGTAGGAGTGACAGATTGATTCAAGGTGGGGGTGGGATTACATCAGGGATCGGCTCTGAGCCCCTTCTTGTTTGCCATGGTGATGGACAGGCTGACAGATGAGGTGAGGCAGGAGTCTCCATGGACCATGATGTTTACAGATGACACTGTGATCTGTAGTGAGAGTAGGGAGCAGGTGGAAGAGAACCTGGAGAGGTGGAGATATGCTCTGGAGCGAAGCGGGATGAAAGTCAGTAGAAGCAAGACAGAGTACATGAGTGTGAATGAGAGGGAGGCAGGTGCAATGGTGAAGATGGAAGGAGTAGAGGTAGTGAAGGCAGATGAGTTTAAATACCTGAGGTCAACCATCCAAAGCAATGGAAAATGCACAAGAGAGGTGAAGAAGAGAGTGCAGGCAGGGTGGAGTGGGTGGAGACTAGTGTCAGGGGTGATCTGTGACAGAAGGATAGCAGCAAGAGTGAAAGGGAAGATTTACAAGACTGTAGTGAGACCTGCTATGATGTATGGTTTGGAGGTGGTGGCGCTGACAAAAAGACAGGAGGTGAAGCTGGAGGTGGCAGAGTTTAAGATACTGAGATTCTCATTGGGAGTGACTAGGAGGGAAAAGATTAGAAATGAGTATATCAGAGGGACAGCTCAGGTTGAGCGTTTTGGAGACAAAGTAAGAAAGACAAGGCTGAGATGGTTTGGATATGTGCAGAGGAGGGATAGTGGATATAATGGACAAAGGATGTTGAAGGTGGAGCTATCAGACAGGATGAAAAGAGGAAGACCACAGAGAAGATTTATGGATGGAGTGAAGGAGGACATGGAGAGGATGCAAGGGATAAGGTGAGATGGAGGCAGATGATCCACTCTGGCGACCCCTAAAGGGAGCAGCTGAAAGCAGCAGCAGCAGCATGCTAGAAAGTCATGTTGAAAGAAAAAAAAAAAAAAAAGATCCATCAACATCCTGACATGCCTGTTATTGACAAATGAAAATGCAACAGGTAATAATGAGAATACAAAATTGCCATTATTCAGGCAAGGGGCTTCTGGGAAAAAAAAAATGTGGGAAAAAGTGTGAACCAAGTTTAATGCTTTAAAGACACACTTTGGTGGATATAAATCCCCTAAAAAACAAATTTACATCGTCTAAAAGGGTAGCTTATGCCCCTTTTTCTATAAACAAAACCTTTCATTGTCTAACAGTTTTGTGTCAAAATCCTTTAACCCCCCCCCCCTTCAGACTTTGGGATCTGTGATTACGAGGCCCACCCACATCCCACAAGGCTAATAGTGGCGAGCGCTAGATTAAACAGCATGAATACTGTGATAAAAAGACGTAGCAGGTGAAGGACATGCCCAGTTGTATGTACGGTGGCCCAGGATAATGATGACTGAAACTGCATCGGTCCTTAAAAGTAGTTTAATGGCAAAACCCATCTTAATTTGGGTGAAGTCTTCAAAGCACTTTGTTAAAAAATGCTAACTAGCCTGGAGGATAACTTCAGTTAGGTCAGAGAGTCCTGATTGGCTTGACACTACCGATGTGCCAGCCCATGTATAGTTACGTGCATCACCAAAAGCGCTCTGTCTAAAGTTGCCTTTTTAAGGGGGCGGGGCTTAAGCAAAACTTTGAAGCAAAAAAAAAAAAAACAACATGACATTTAACCCTTGCGCTCAGGTCAATTTCCCTAAAAACGCCAAAAAAATAACGTGCCCAAAGTAAATCAAAAGCTGTTCTTCAACCCTTTGCAGCATCTTCATGGGGTTGGTCTCATTTAAAAGAAAACACTTTGAATTTTTTGGCAAAACAGTCATAATCTCTCTAAGTGCTCCGGCCACTGAGTAACAGTCATCTAAACATACTGAACTTAAAGAAAATAAATTTCGCCTGGGTGTTTTTTTGGATACAAATGCTTGCAAATAACACACAGCTTCAGATCCAGGCTGGAAAATGCAACAGAAATGTAGAACCAAGTGTTATCCAGCTGAGGTTAAAATTTTGTAACAATACCACAAAAAATGAATATATTACATAGCTTTGTTCTCAGGTTGTTCCCAGGCATTTTTGAACTGTGCCAAATTGTGCCAAATGGCACAGTTTGGAAAAACATCTGTAACTTTTGAATGATTCAATATAGAAGCTTCATCTTGGGCTCTAATGAAAGGTGACACTCAGGGCTGTGTGTGTGTGTGTGTGTGGGGGGGGGGGGGGGTTGTCCCCCGCCCCTGCTACAGAGGACAGACATCGCCCGGTGCGCTGCGGTCTACGACGCACAGCTGTAATTTACCGATCAGTCAAAAGTCATTTTTGATTACAATTTTCAGGGATAAAGAATAATTTAGCTTATAACACTTACCTGTTCACAACAGCAATGTAGCTGGCGAACTTCTCTTCCTCATTGTCAGACGAACGCGACGCTGGCCCGCTTGTTACGGACTCGTGGTTCTGGTCTCGCGACCCGGTCAAAACATAATTCCATTATTGCGGTTTTGCACTTCCCTGATTGCGGTTTTAGCGAACTATTTTTCAAAACAAATAACGGTAGTAATTAAAAAAGGCTGGCGAACGCGTGTGTGTCACCCAGCCTTCGTCGTCAGCCTCCGTCGGTCTATGATGACCATGGAAGAGAATCCTAAATGTCTACTCTGCTGGGACAGCACCGCCTGTGGCTGAACAGGCCGACGCGCGAATGGCAGTCCCTGTCACACAGGTCGCACTTGTGGGTGGTCTCCGTGCTGCTGGGTCTGTGGCGGTTCTTCCTGCGGGTCCTTTTTTCATCTGCTGCAGCAGTCAGTCTCTCTTCACCCAGCCTTACACAAAACAGCTTTCGAACTTCTGTGCTTCAATTGGCTGGCTGCATTCGCAGCCGTTGGTAGGCGGGTCCTTCTTGCTAGGTTTTCAGTCATTGGTTCTTCAAGGTTTCAGAAACCCAATTCAAGGCTCTTATTAGTCGAATGAGAGGTCAATCATATCTAATCTGTTCGCGGCTGTGTCTGTAGTGGAAGAACGGAAATGCAGCTTTTTTTTCAGTGCGCTCTAGGACGCAGCGCTCTCGTGCGCTCTAGGATGCAGAGACATGCCCGCCCGCGGTACACCAGAGTGCAAGAGGTTAAGTGATTTTGCCCTTGATATGTCTTGTACAGAAGGAAAAATAAGTATTGAACACATCAACATTCTTCTCATTAAACATATTTCTGATGGAGCCATTGGCCTGAGATTTCCACCAGACATCAGTAACAACTAAGGGTACAACGTGGTTTGTTTGTTTTTTTAAATTTGTATTCAAATTTTTCGGTACGGAACTTTCGGTTCAGTGCAGACATGTACCGAGGTTCCACACGGACCATGTTGAGTGACGGCCATGAAGTGTAAACTGCCTCGCGCTGGACATGTCAAACAGTTCAGCCCTGTACAGAGAAGCCAGAGCTTGAAGACGGACCAAGGTAAGTGAATAAGATGAAAACAGCATCGGATGCGCTTTTGGCAGTAGGTTTACCTTGTTAACTCATTTGAAACAGCACCACACAAACGTGCAGCACAAAATAAAAAAAAAAAAAAAACACTAGCACGGTACAAGCGCATCTTCCAGCAGCATTTAGACAGCCTCTCCAGGGTATTTCAGATCGAGCCAAAGCAATAACGAATGCCATTGGTATTTTTACAGCAGCGGATCCAAGGCCATATTCAATTGTTAAGAACACCGGGTTTAAACACATGTTGAAGGTTAACTGAGCCCTGGTATGAAGTTCCTTGTTGTGCCCACATCAGCCAGAAAATAATACCATCCTTCTAAGAAAAAGCTAAATCTATTAATGCTGCACTTGAGGCCTTTTGTTTTGTTGTTAATAGATTTAGACTGCCGGGTGTCCTCCAATAATGTACTTGGCTTCTCTCTGTTAATGTTTGCTCTCTTTATGTTTGTTCTCTCCATCTTCTCTATCCCCTCACCCCCCAGCCAGTCACAGCAGATGACTACCCCTCCCTGAGCCTGGTTCTGCTGGAGGTTGGGAGTTTTTCCTCTCCATCGTCGCTAAGCGCTTGCTCACAGGGGATCGTCTGATTGCTGGGGTCTTTCTGCAACTGTGGGGTTTTCCCTACATTTGAAAGTGCTACGAAATGGCTGTTGCTGTGAAATGGCGCTATATAAATAAAGTTGAATTAAAATTGTTTTTCCAGGGGTGCCCCGGTATGTTCAGATTTTTGTAGGACATTATTTAACTTCTTAATTGTCCAAAAAATTGCAAATAATTCGCTGTTGTTGTGCATGGGTGCCTTCAGAACCTATATACAACAATTACAAATTATTGACCAATTAACAAGTGAAATTAGATCATTTCCAACAGAAACCTGAACATACCAGAGCACCCTGGTTAAAAACACTGCTTCAGGCAATAAGAAGCTTTAATTTCCTAAAAAAAAAAAAAAAAAAAAAAAAACAACAATTCAGACTATTGAAACTCGTACTGTTGCACTTGTCTGTATCGTTCATTTGCTAAAAAGAGTATTTGTTTTATTGTATACATTTTATTTATTGGAGAATTTACTGCTGGCAGTTTTTGTTTTTGTTTTGTTTTTGTTTGTTTTTTTTGGGGGGGGGGGGTCACAGCCATTACTGCTTATACAAAAGATAAGCAGTTTTGTGTTTTGCATTTTGTTTCCTTAATGTACTGAAAATGAAAAGAACTGACTTTAAAAATCAAGGTAGGTACCGAACTGTGATTTTAGCGTACCGTTACACCCTTAGTAACAACCCAGGTAATCCATACATACAAAGAAATCAAGGCAACTGTATTCACAAAACAAGTCATATTTAATAAAGTGGAATGACACAGGGAATAAGTATGTTACACACTTGGTGAAATTTATTTAATATTTAGTAGAATAGCTTTTGTTGGTAATAACTTCCACACACCTCCTGTATGAAGAAACTAGGCACAGGCATTGCTCAGGAGTGATTTTAGCCCATTCTTCCGCACAAACTGTCAAATCTTTAAGGTTCCGTGGGTGTCTTCTGTGAACTCTGATCTTCAATTTGTTCCAGGGATTTTCAATTGGATTCAGGTCAGGTGACTGACTGGGCCATTCTAGCACCTTTAGTTTCCTTCTCTGGAGCCAATTGAGAGTTTCCTTGGCTGTGTGTTTGGGATCATTGTCTTGCTTTAATGTCCACCCTTGTTTCATCTTCAGCATCTTGGCAGATGGCAACAGGTTCTTATCAAGGATGTCTCTGTACATGTGTCCATTCAACTTTCCTTCAATTAGGTGAAGTCTGCCTGTACTACATGTATGTGCTGAAAAACACCCCCACACCATGATGGGATGTGCAGTGCCATTTCTCCTCCAAACATGTTGCGTTGTGGTATCCAAAAAGTTAAATTTTGGTCTCCTCAGACCAGACTATATTCTCTCATTATTTAACTGGCTTGCCCAAATGTTTTGCAGCAAAATTTAAATGTGTTTCAACATGCTTTTTCTTCAGCAGTGGAGCCTTGCGAGGTGAGCAGGCATAGAGCCCATGTCCTTTGAGTGCATTACTTTTTGTTTTCTTTGAAACAGCAGTCCCTGCTAACTCCAGGTCTTTCTGGAGCTTTCCATAAGTGGTCTTTGACTCTTGGATAACTCTTCTGATATTTCTTTTGGCTCCTCTGTCAAATCTTGTGAGGAGCTCCTGGTCGTGGCCGGTTTATGGTAAAATGATGTTCTTTCCACTTCCAAATGATGGCTCCAACAGTGCTTACTGGAACATTCAGCAGTTTGGAAATGCACCTGTAATCAACGCCATCATCATGTTTTGCAACAATAAGGTTGCAAAGGTCTAGAGAAGGGGTGTCCAATCATGTGCCTTTGAGGGCCAAGACCCTGCAGGTTTTCTGTTCTACTCGGTCTCTTCAGCAGGTGTTTTCACTTATCAGCAATCAATGGGAAGAAATTCAGTGAAATCTCTTGTTGAAAGACACTGGTTGGAGGTAAAGCCTGCAGGGTCTTGGCCCTCCATGGCACATGATTGGACACTTCTGATCTAGAGAGCTCTTTGTGTCTACCCATCACAAGTTCTTTGTGGTGTGACAATCTGATATTCCCAGACCTTTTTTTAAGGCTATCAGTCAGGATTGAACCATCTGAAATTAATCTGCACTGATGGGGGATGGGGATGGCTTCCAAAATTCTGATGGATTTCAGCTGGTTTCTTGGCTTTCTATGCCTTTTTGCACCTCTTTTTCTTCATGCGTTCAATACTTATTCCCTGTGACATTCCACTTTATTAAAGATAACTTGTTTTGTGAGCACAGTTGCCTTGATTTCTTTGTATGTATGGATTACTTCAATTGTTACCTATATCTGGTGAAAATCTTAGGTCAATGACTCCATCAGAAATATGTTTAATCAGAAAAAATGATGTGTTCAATACTTATTTTCCCCACTGTAAGTCATAAAAAAAACATGGTACAGACATGTTAACAAAAAAAACCTTAATTTTTGGTGGCGTGTCACTTTAAATGTGAAGATAATGTTCCTTTAATGCAACAGCGTGTAAAATTTTCACCTTACGAAAAAGAGCTCCAATATCATCTAATATCGTCAGCCACTGACATTTAAAAAAAAAAAAAAAAAAAATCTCAAGGCAATCTATCATTGACAGATTAAGACTGAACATAATCTAAAGTCGTACGGTATCATGAATGTATTACTATAGTGAGGTTTTTGGCCCTGCACTTCACATTGGGTCGACAACAAATCACCACAGTTATATATTTAAGCAATATTACGAGAGGGAGTACAGAATCAATGAATAAAGTAACTGTTGGCGTGATTCATCATATGCCCGATGCGTCTGTATGACCTGAGTGCAACATTGCTTTTATACAACAGTTCCACAAGCACAATTTATTACATGACAACAATACTGGACAAGCTATTAGGATTTGTTTGTTTTAAACAGTTATTTTGCTCTGCTGAGGAAAAAACAGTCCCTTCTAAATACGCCGCGTTCCGAATTATTGTGCAAATGATATTTGTCTCCGATTTTCCTAAATAGACGATGCAAATGACAGTCAGTATAATTTTCAAGTCATCAACCGTTAGAGCATAATTACCTCCGCCAAGGAGGTTATGTTTTTACCGGGGTTTGTTTGTCTGTCTGCCTGTTACCAACATAACTCAAAAAGTTATAAACGGATTTTGACGAAATTTTCAGGACAAGTCCAAAATGGGACAAGGAAGAAATGATTAGATTTTGGGAGTGATCCAGATCACCATCTGGATCCAGGAATTTTTTAAAGGATTCTTTATCATTGCGAGATAGGGCCATTTTTAACATACGTGTATATAACTCCACAATAAATGGTCAGGACGCTTGCCAAAAAAAAAAAAAATACAGGATAAGATCCCAATAGGTTCTAGAAAATATCAAAGACTGATCCAGATCCTGCAAAAAATCTGGATACTGTGATCCAGAACAGGAAATAATAGGGGATCTTTGGAATTTTCATCACTGTAAGGTAACAAATTAAGATATAAACATACAACAAACACCAAACTATAGCCAAGACACTGAGGAATCAGTAGCGCGCCAATGGATTTGTTGCATCTTCAAAAGCTATGGAGCTATATCCAGAAGAAAACCGCCATTACCGAAAAAGTGATTTGTCAATAACTACTGAACTAATAAAGATATCAATGTGAATCCAATTGCTAAATGTATGTTTTTATGGTCAAGGAATCTGAAAATATAGATAAAATAAATGTAGCACTATTATATTTGGGGAAAATCCCAATATTAGGGGGAACTGAGGTACTTGGTGGAGGTCTGCGCTCTCCGAGTGCTTTTCTAGTTCAAATTTTATTGACCAAACCTCCCAATGATAACTATTTTTTTGCAAAAATAAAACAAACTCAAAATACACCGTTCCACATTATGCAGGACAGTTTCAAAACACTATTGGGTGTAAAGAACTGAAAATGGTCATTTGTTGAATTTGCAGCATTAGGAGGTCATATTTACTGAAATCAAAAGCCATTTCAATCAAAAACATCTTAACAGACCAAGCTGCATGTTAACATAGGACCCTTTCTTTAATATAACCTTCACAAATTCTTGCATCCATTGAACTGAGTTTTTGGAGAGTTTCTGCATGAATTTCTTTGCAAGATGTCAGAATAGCCTCCCATAGTTGCTGTTTTTATGTGAACTGCCTCCCACCCTCATAGATCTTTTGCTTGAGGATGCTCTAAAGGTTCTCTGTAGGGTTGAGGTCAGGGTGGATGAGGGCCATACCACAAGTTTCTCTCCTTTCATGCCCACAGCAGCCACTGACAGAGGTTTTTCTTTGCAGCATGAGGTGGTACATTATCATGCATGAAGATAATTTTGCTACAGAAGGCACGGTTCTTCTTTTTGTACCATGGAAGAAAGTGGTCAGTCAGAAACTCTATATACACTTTTCCAAAGTCATTTTCACACCTTCAGGGACCCTAAAGGGGCCTACCAGCTGTCTCCCCGTGATTCCAGCCCAAAACATGACTCCGCCACCTCCTTGTTGATGTTGCAGCCTTGTTGGGACATAGTGGCCGTCCACTACTCCATCCATCTGGAACATCCAGGGTTGCACAGCACTCATCAGTAAACAAGACTGAAAATTAGTCTTCATGCATTTCTGGCCCACTGCAACCATTTCTGCTTGTGAGCATTGGTTAGGGGTAGCCATACAGCAGGTTTATGCACAACTGCAAGCCTCAGGAGGATCCTACACCTTGAGGTTTGTGGGACTCCAGAGGCACCAGCAGCTCCAAATACCAGTTTGCTGCTGCTAGCAGCTAGCATCTGCCCTCTTAATACGATGAACATGTCTGGTAGAAACCTTCCTCATTATGCCTTTATCTGCACGAACCCATCTGTGCTCTGAATCAGCCACAAATTTTTTTTTCACAGTACGATGATCACACTTACATTTTCATGAAATATGTTAATGTTTTCATACCTTGTCCAAGGCATTGCACTATTTGACGCTTTTCAGCAGCAGAGAAATCCTTTTTCTTTTCCTTTTTTCTTGAAACCTGTGACATGCTTAATAATGTGGAACATTTCTAAATCTTTGTTCTCCTAAATTGATATCAAAAATACATAGGCTTATCAAAATCAGATGAATAGGTATCTCATCCAAAATTAAAATGGAAGACAGACCTATCAATAAAGATGAAAGCCTCTGGACACAAATATGCTTAAACACCTTTAAGATGACTAAAAATTCTAATTTGTAACTCATACAGTACAAAGTTCTACATAGGACTCGTTACACAGGACAAGGGATGTTCAAAATTGGCCTGAGTCACAAATTTCTTTTCCCATGGTACCAGCAACATTCCAGCTAGTTATATGCATGCTATGTGGTCCTGTGCACCGGTCCAAAAGTTCTGGCAGAAGACATGTGAAGACTTATCAGCATGGCTTAGGTATTGTATTGTACGTATATGTTCATGCTCAAAAACCCTCCAATGTGGCTGAATTCCAACAATTCTGCAAAGATAAGTGGGCCAAAAATTCCTCCACAGCACTGTAAAAGACTCACTGCCAGTTATCGCAAATGCTTGATTGCAGTGGTTGCTGCAAAGGGTGGCCCAACCAGTTATTAGGTTTAGGGGGCAATCACTTTTTCCCCCACACAGGGCCATGTAGGTTTGGATTTTTTTTAACCCTTAAAAATAAACACCTTCATTTAAAAACTGCATTTTGTGTTTACTTGTGCTATTTTTGTCTAATATTTAAATTTGTTTGATGATCTGAAACAATTAAGTGTGACAAAAAAAAAAAAAAAAAAGAGAAATGAGGAAGGGGGCAAACACTTTTTCACACTACTGTATAAAGGGGCTTCCTTCTGAGACGACAGCCATGCAGACCAATCTGATACAGTGTGCGGCGTATGGTCTGAGCACTGACAGACTGACCCCCCACCTCTTCAATCTCTGCAGTAATGCTGGCAGCACTCATACTGTACGTCTATTATCAAAAGACAACCTCTGAATATGATGCTGAGCACATGCACTCAACTTCTTTGGTTGACCATGGCAAGGCCTGTTCTGAGTGGAACCTGTCCTGTTAAACCGCTGCATGGTCTCAGCCACCGTGCCGCAGCTCAGTTTCAGGGTGTTTGCAATCTTATAGCCTAGGCCACAGGTGTCAAACTCATTCCATGGAGGGCCAAGACCCTGCAGGTTTTACCTCCACCCAGTGTCTTCAACAGGTGATTTCTCTGAATTTCGTCCTACTGATTGCTGATCAGTGAAAACACCTGCTGAAGAGACTGGGTGGAAGTAAAACCTGCAGGGTCTTGGCCCTCCATGGAATGAGTTTGACACCCCTGGCCTAGGCCATCTTTTTGTAGAGCGACAGTTCTTTTTTTCACATCCTCAGAGAGTTTTTTGCCATGAGGTGCCATGTTGAACTTCCAGTGACCACTATGAGGGAGTGTGAGAGCGATGACACCAAATTTAACACACCTGCTCCCCATTCACACCTGAGACCTTGTAACACTAGCGATCCTGATTGGCTGATGATTGCAACACCATGCCTTGCATAATCACCTATCAGACGTCTACGCTACGATGTAGTGTTATTCAAAAACCTCTTCTTGCTTCAGAGCATATCTCAACTTTAGGCTAGCTAGGTTAACCATCCATAAACTGGAGTTTAGCTTTTTACCCTGTCTCCGGGCGCTAGCAGCTGCTTCACACTTTAGCAAAGCCACTCTAGTCTTCACCATAGACTGGAGCTGGAAAATAACAACCTAACTCCGGTGAGGTTGTTATTTTTCTCCATCTGCATGGTTTTAGCACACCAGCTAATACAACACTCATAAGTTAGCACACCACCCAACTTCGTACCCACAGGTTAGCACACCAGCTGCTACCCTTCGGAGTTAACACCCCAGATAACAACGATGGATCCCAGTCTTGCTCACACCACTGGGAACGGTGACTCAAGAGGCTCGTCTCCGTAATTGCAGGAATGAAATTTCAAGTTAAGACACACATTAGGTCTGCTTGTCTTGCCTTGGGGTGGAACATGCCCGACTCACAATAGAGGCACCAGGTTCATGCAGACACTGTACCCATTTTACCCTGAAGAGTCTCCGCCGACGGTTCGCTCCCTAAGCCAGCCTGTCGGGGAAGGTCCCTTACCTGTCCACAACCAGCGAACCGTTGTGTACCGTGGAGAAGGAAGGGCTGAATGCGGTTGCTGAAGCGCGCTCTGTAGCTAGCTGGGGTTTGCAGTTGGACATGACTGTGGAGGCTCTGCAAATGGAGGACATTTTAGAGTTGGATTATGAGGGGGACGGTTTACTGGGACGGTTTGCTGCCGAGTGTGAAGCGGCTAGGATGAGAATCAGTACCTCCAAGTCCGAGTCCATGATCCCAGGGATGGCAACAGGAAATTCTGATTTCAGCTGAAATCTAATTTGGTCAATTGACTTATGGGGGGGCCGGGGGGGCGCAGCCCCCCTGAAGCTGGGAGGTTTTCAGTAAAACAGAAGTAATTTAGACTGAAAAAAAATGATAAAAAAATGAAATACTAGACTTAGATAAATCATTAAAATTAATGAAAAGTTAACGTACTTTTTCTTCAATGTTGTCTCACTGTCTTTAGTCCAACATATTTAACAGTTCTATAAGAGTTTATTACAATATTTACACTGCTCACCAAGTCACTTCTAATGAGAAACTTTCTTCCTTTTGGCAGCAAGCTGTGTCAGTCTCTGAACTTTGAACTTCATCTCCTTTTCTTGTTTCTTCAGAAACTGTCCGAGTGTTTGTTACCTCGTCGAACTTTGAGCCAATTTTCACCTTTACCGTCACTTTTCTCTCAAGCCAATTCCATCGGAACTTATTTTTGACACTTTTGTCTATTTCTAGCACTGATGACTCCTGATCCTTCGATAAAAATCTCATAATTCCACTGAAAACGATACCGAAAGCTCAGAATTCCAACACGAACCAGCGATGTGATTTGGGATTGGGGAAATTATCTGAAAATTCAGCAGGAGGTCTGGGGGACTGTCCGGGGCAGATCCCCGGTGGGGGGGGGGGGGCAAAGCCCCCCGAAGCTCCTGGGTTTTTATGATTTTTAAGTACCAGAACTGTGCTTAAATGACATAAAACAAACAGCTGAATGCCACTTATTACTGTATAATATTGACTTATGTTCCAAGAAGATAGCATTCCTAAAATATTCCAACAAGCTTTATCCATCACATGCTTTAACACTTGATCAAATCAAAATCAGTTAATTTTATCTATTCCATAATAGAAATAAAATTCCAACATACCATTACTTTTTATAATTTCAGCATTCATTTCAGATCACCAGTTTGAATCTCCATTGAGACTCGAGCAGTTCATTTTACACAATCACTGATGTAGCCAAGTCTTAGAAATATTCAAAAGTTATGAGTCAATTTCCACTGTGCACTGTGAATTTCAAACAGTTTGGAATCATAAAAGGGGATGGTTAACTTTTATTACCGTTTCCTCCCTCGCGCAGCCCAGCTCATACAGCCGTTGTACACCACCAGTAACAGAGAGTTAATGGCTCTCCACCTGGCCATACGCCACTTCCAGTCCTGCCTGAAAGGGTGCAGCTTCACTGCGTTCGTGGACCACAAGCTGCTAACGTACTTAACGTACTTTATCTTCCTGGAAGATAAAATAAAGCGGAATTCGGCGAATTAGCAGAAAATCACATCCCTGAGAACATGCCGCCATGAATCTTTGAAAAAGCATACAACGAGGCATTTGATTGGTCCAATCGTTTGCAACTATCCAATCGCAGGGCTGTCAAGCTACTGCAATACAGCAGTAGCTTGAACACAACACATCCGGGTTATCGCGGAAGACGACTTCCGGGGAAACGCCGAGCGCTTATGTAATCGTGTTGATTTTCGCTAAAATCGGTAACAATAAGGTACCTTACCCCCCCTAAAATTTTCTCAATGGATTTAGACGATTCACAGAAATGATCAATTTGAAAATAAATCGGTGGAAATCCGCGGATCGGCGGAGAATTGCCATCCCTGTGATCCTCAGCCAGAAAAAGGTGGATTGTCCTCTCCAGGTTGGGGACAAGCTCCTGCCCCAAGTGGAAGAGTTTAAGTATCTTGGGGTCTTATTCATGAGTGAGGGGAGAATGGAGTCAGAGATTGACAGACTGACTGGAGCAGCATCTGCAGTGATGCAGACGTACCGGTCTGTTGTGGTGAAGAGGGAGCTGAGCTCTAAAGCAAAGCTGTCGATTTACCGGTCAATCTACTTTCCTACCCTCACCTATAGTCATGAGCTTTGGGTAATGACCAAAAGAATGAGATTGCGGATACAAGCGGCTGAAATGAGCTTTCTTCGTAGGATTGCTGGACTCACCCTTCAAGATAGGGTGAGGAGCTCAGTCATGCGAGAGAGGCTCAGAGTAGAACTGCTGCTCCTCCACAACGAAAGGAGCCAGTTGAGGTGGTTTGGGCATCTGATCAGGATGCCTCCTGGACACCTCCCACTTGAGGTGTTTCAGACACATCTCACTGGGAGGAGACCCCGGGGCAGACACAGGACTCGCTGGAGAGACTATGTCCCTCAGCTGGTCTGGGAATTCCTTGGTCTCCTCTCTGAAGAGCTGGAGCAGGTGGCTGGGGAGAGGGAAGTCTGTGCTTCTCTGCTTGAACTGCTGCCTCCATGACCCAAACCTCCGGAAAAGCAGTAGAAGATGGATGGATGGATTACGAGGGGGAGGACAACTTGGAGCTCCTCATATCCGAAGACGACGAGAACGATGACTGCTTCATCCCATCGCCTCAGGCTGCAAAACCTGAAGCCGTTTTTGCCTCTGGGGGCGAGGAGGGCAGTTTATCGATACCCCCTACTCTCAGAATGGACATGCAGGATGTGTACAAATGCGCTACAGCCAGGCCGAATGTCCCCTGGCCTGAAGTAGTAGCAGAGATCACCAAGCCTCGTTGCGAAGGGAAGAAATTACCCCAGGCATCCAGGATGGCAAAGCAGCTACTCCACGTCTTCCCGGAGCTGCTGGAGGAGTTGTCGGTCACTTGGAGGGATCAACCATTCAGCAGAAAGAGCCCCATTCCAGGGGCCTCCTCCCTGGACTTTGAGGGTATGGAAAAGCAAGGTGTGCTCTGTATGGTCCCAATGGTGCCATTAGTAGCTGCCCACCGTGGCCGTCAGCGACTTCCAGGAACCCCCACACTTCCATCAAAAATAGAATAGAATAGGCTTTACTGCCATTGTACAGCTGTACAGCACAACAAAATTGTGGGTGCTCCACCAGGCTACTGCGCAATAAAGTAAGTGAAAAGAATTTGAAATAAAACAGTTACAGAACACACAATTAACCATATGACTGAGATAAAGGTAAAAGTAAAAATGATAAATAGCCCATAGGTATATACACAGGTACGGTAGTGGCTACACAGGTGGAACTATGCGCATAAGAGTGGAGTGCAGAACACATAACAGAATAAAATGGACTTGTGGTGCACATATGTGGGTTTCATATGCTTCACATGTATATTACTGTGTGCTTATTGTATGCTTCACGTCTCAGAGGAACAAAAGGACTGAACCTCCTAGGGGTAACAGGAGGATGTGAAATCTGGCCTTTTGTATGCAAAGAGATGGCCTTGAGGGATTTCCTGACCACCGGGACTTTAGGTGGAGGCGAGAAGACCTGGAGGGGGATGCATTGTGATTTGGGATTAAAAGACAATGTGACTGTGTGCTTTGATGTCCTGGGGTATAAAAGGGACAGATGTGGGGGGATTCACTCTTCTGTTTTTGGATGTTGGAGAATGTGAATGTGAATAAAACTGGATTTGAGAAATAAATTCAGCCTCGTCCTTCCACACTTCTCCACAGACTGAGGATTATGGAAAATATGTGCAGTAAGGATTTCATGGATGCGCCAATATACAGTACATCAAAGTGAGGAGTGCAAAGACAGGTGAGTTATAGTGATAATTAAAAGGTTCTCCGTTCTGTGCATGTGAGTGTTCAGAGGGAGGGTAGGTGGGGCCTCTGACTGCTTGCAGTTCGGATGGCCCAGGGGAAGAAAATGCAGATGAAACAAAGAGCCTATCACCATAGAGTTATTATGGTTGGCTATTCAAAACAATAAATCAGACTCTAGCTCGTCTGTTCTGTTTAAACAGGCATAAAATATCTTTACAGATGTTTACAAGGGCGGGACTTCTGGATCAGGGAGGTCTGGATTAGACCATCTCTAGTCTCTTTTCAAACAGCGCCTGACTGTGTAAATTAAGGTATCCAACACAATATTACCATTTCACACATGTAAGAAGACACTGATATTGACGTTAATTAATTTAACGACTACTGAAACACAGATGAAGTGGAGTGATACTTTTTCAGTGAAACGTCCAAGTACAGTTATTGGGGAATATGATAACTTCTGGAATCCCTATTATCCAATCAGATTGCTCAGTCGGAACTAACCGTTGTATAATGTGACTTACTTGCAATTCCCACCTTGCTACTTTATAATGCATATTAGACTGTCATTATCTACAGTGGTGCTTCAACATTTGTGAACTCTTTAGAATTTTCTTCATTTTTGCATAAATGACCTAAAACATCAGCTTTTCACACAAGTCCTAAAAGTAGAAAATGACAACCAAAAAAAAAAAAAAAAAAAAAATTCCATTTATTTATGAAGCAATATTACATATCTGTGCATAGCAAAAGTTTGTGGAACTTTGTTTTCAGTATCTGATGTGACCCTCTTTTGCAGTAATAACTGCAACTAAACGTTTCCAGTAACTGTTGATCAGTCCTACACATCTGCTTGAAAGAATTTTAGCCCATTCCGCCATACAAAACAGCTTCAACTCTGGGACGTTGGTGGGTTTCCTCACATGAACTGCTCACTTCAGGTCCTTGTGTACTTAGGATTGTTGTCTTGCTGCATGACCCACTTTCTCTTGAAATTCAGTTCATGGACAGATGTCCTGACATTTTCCTTTAGTATTTGCTGGTATAATTCAGAATGCATTGTTCCATCAATAATGGCAAGCTGTTCTGGCCCAGATGTAGCAAAACAGACCCAAACCATGATATTACCACCACCATGTTTCACAGATGGGATAAAGTTCTTATGCTGGAATTCAGTGTCTTCCTTTCTCCAAATGTAACGCTTCTGACTCAAACTACAGAGTTCTATTTTGGTCTCATCCGTCCACAAGACATTTTTCCAGTAGCCCTCAGGCTTGTCAACGTGATCTTTAGCAAACTGCAGATAAGCAGCAATGTTCTTTTTGGACAGCAGTGGCTTTCTCCGTGCAACCCTGCCAGAATACCATTGTTGCTCAGTGTTCTCCTGATGGCCGACTCATGAACATTAACCAATGAGAGAGAAGCCTTCAGTTGCTTAGACGTTACACTGGGGTCCTTTGTGACCTCGCTGACTATTACACACCTTGCTCTTGGAGTGATACTAACTGGTCGACCACTCCTGGGGATGGTAAATTGTCTTAAATTTCCTCCATTTGTACACAATCTGTCTTACTGTAGACTGGTGGAGTCCAAACTCTTCAGAGATGGTTTTGAAACCTTTTCCAGTCTGACGAAACAACCTTTCAACAACCCTTTTTCTGAGGTCCTCGCAAATCTCCTTTGTCTGTGCCATGATCGACTTCCACAAACATGTGTTGACACTTTGATAGATCTTTACATAAAACAGGGTGCCCACTCACACCTGATTGTCATCCCACTGATAGAAAACACCCAACTCCAATTTCACCTTCAAATTACCTACCAAGAGGTTCACAAACTTTTGCCACTCATGTGTAATATTGGATCATTTCCCCTCAATAAATAAACGAAAAAGTAAAACTTTTTTGTCTCATTTAACTGGGTTCTCCATCTACTTTTAGGACGCATTTAAATGTGATGATGTTTTAGGTCGTATTTATGCAGGAGTATAGAAAATTCTAATACAGTGGGGCAAAAAAGTATTTAGTCAGCCACCAATTGTGCAAGTTCTCCCACTTAAAAGATGAGAGAGGTCTCCAATTTTCATCATAGGTATACCTCAACTATGAGAGACAAAATGAGAAAAAAAAATCCAGAAAATCACACTGAAGGATTTTTAATGAATTAATTGGTAAATTCCTCGGTAAAATAAGTATTTGGTCACCTACAAACAAGCAAGATTTCTGGCTCTCACAGATCTGTAACTTCTTCTTTAAGAGGCTCTTCTGTCCTCCACTCGTTACCTGTATTAATGGCACCTGTTTGAACTCGTTATCAGTATAAAAGACACCTGTCCACAACCTCAAACAGTCAGACTCTAAACTCCACTATGGCCAAGACCAAAGAGCTGTCAAAGGACACCAGAAACAAAATTATAGACCTGCACCAGGCTGGGAAGACTGAATCTGCAATAGGTAAGCAGCTTGGTGTGAAGAAATCAACTGTGGGAGCAATTATTAGAAAATGGAAGACATACAAGACCACTGATAATCTCCCTCCATCTGAGGCTCCACGCAAGATCTCACCCCGTGGGGTCAAAATGATCACGAGAACGGTGAGCAAAAATCCCAGAACCACATGGGGGGACCTAGTGAATGACCTGCAGAGAGCTGGGACCAAAGTAACAAAGGCTACCAATCAGTAACATACTATGCCGCCATGGACTCAAATCCTGCAGTGCCAGATGTCTCCCCCTGCTTAAGCCAGTACATGTCCATGCCTGTCTGAAGTTTGCTAGAGAGCATTTGGATGATCCAGAAGAGGATTAGGAGAATGTCATATGGTCAGATGAAACCAAAATAGAACTTTGTTGTAAAAACTCAACTTGTTGTGTTTGGAGGAGAAAGAACACCATACCTACTGTGATGCATGGGGGTGGAAACATCATGCTTTGGGGCTGTTTTTCTGCAAAGGGACCAGGACGACTGATCCGTGTAAAGGAAAGAATGAATGGGGCCATGTATTGTGAGATTTTGAGTGAAAACCTCCTTCCATCAGCAAGGGCATTGAAGATGAAATGAGGCTGGGTCTTTCAACATGACAACGATCCCAAACACACCGCCCGGGCAATGAAGGAGTGGCTTTGTAAGAAGCATTTCAAGGTCCTAGAGTGGCCTAGCCAGTCTCCAGATCTCAACCCCATAGAAAATCTTTGGAGGGAGTTGAAAGTCCGTGTTGCCCAGCGACAGCCCCAAAACATCACTGCTCTGGAGGAGATCTGCATGGAGGAATGGGCCAAAATACCAGCAACAGTGTGTGAAAACCTTGTGAAGACTTACAGAAAAAGTCTGACCTCTGTCATTGCCAACAAAGGGTATATAACAAAGTATTGAGATGAACTTTTGTTATTGACCAAATACTTATTTTACCGAGGAATTTACCAATTAATTCATTAAAAATCCTTCAATGTGATTTTCTGGATTTTTTTTTTCCTCATTTTGTCTCTCATAGTTGAGGTATACCTATGATGAAAATTGGAGACCTCTCATCTTTTAAGTGGGAGAACTTGCGCAATTGGTGGCTGACTAAATACCCCCCCCCCCCCCACTGTAGGTTTGCAGATTTTCAAACACCAATGTTGTATTGTCTCCCCTTTGATGTGTTAATTCTTTGACAGCTCACTTCTCCAATCTGTGCTCAGCTACACATGGTCTCCATTCCCCCTACAACTACAAAAATATCAAAGCAGGTCAGTTTGAAAACTTTAAACAGCCAAAGAATAGTGTTGTTTTAAGAGGGGCGAAAAAAAAAAAAAGAGGCTGATGCAGTGCAGAACGAGGCATGAACATGTACAGCTGCAGGTGTATCCTTGTGCCCCTAAAACTGTAAATGTTATTCAAAAGAAATATTCAGCTTCTTGCATGTTCTCATGAGAATGAGACATGCTCACATGAAAATCAAACGGCGGGTAATTCTAGATTTGACAGAAGTTTTACCACCTCTCAATCAAAACAACAGATAACGATAAAGTCTCGCACAACCTTGGCCTCGAAATGTTTCCAAAATCACTGATGTCACATCAACCTTTGAGCACCTGAACGTCACCTGTACCTGCAGCAGCAGCGCTGTGACAGCTGTGGTTACAAGGTTCTCACCAGGAACAGGAAGGTGACATGGTGCCCTTTCATTTGCATTGCACAATAGCCTGCATTTCAATCCCTGCTCTAAACATTTCTCACAACAAATAAATAATAAAACCCAAAATGCACAAATACTCCTGATGTCCTGTTCTGCAAGCCTATATCATGATGGTAAATTTAAAAAGAAGTGACTGACTTGTTGGCTACTGATGAAAATAAATTTCTTCTTACAAAAAATATGTATTGATTGAGGTAGCCAACTTCTTGAAGTTTGCATGACATTCTGCATGATGCAATAGAATAAAAAAAAAAAAAATCTTTTATTGCATCGAAATGTCTTCAGGCAGTGCAACAGAAACGAAGCGAACACACGTGGAGTTTCTGGAGAGAAAGCCTCGGTCGTGTTCGGACAGGAGGGCATCTCCTGCACCTGGCACAGGCCTCACAAGAGCACCAGCCTCCCGATTCACTCCCAAGGTGCGAGCCTTTGTTTGGGCCCCGCACAGGGTTCGAGTACCCGAGAACAAAGCTGCCGAATCACACACCATCAAGCACACTTCAAGATTCATCAGCAATCACAGCAGATCCAGCACCGCCAGGCTAAATGGGAAAGCAACAAATGGTCAGGGCATGAAGCAGACACTCCATAGTTACCATGTCTCATCAGAGTCATCCGAGCAGGTCAGAGAATTCAAATCCAGAAGGTCCAGCTCGTCCAGAACCAGCGGTTCGGATGAGTCCTCCTCCTCCTCCTCCCCAGCAGCACCTGCTCCTTCCCCGACGTCATGCGGCTGGAAATAGTCGAAAGGCTCCGGGGGAGAGAACGACTCCAGGGGCAGCTGACACAGCAAGGTGGGCAGCGGGCCGGGCAGGCGGTACCCCCCGGAGCGGCCGCCGGCCCGGGTCCGCAGCTGCTCGTTCTGCCGCTCCAACCTGCGGACCAGCTCCTGCAGCTTCTTCACCTCCAGCTCCGCGTTCAGGCTGTTGCAGTCCACCTCCGGCATCATCGCGGGGTTCAAGACGGCCGCCTCCATTGGGAGATGGGACCGGAACACTCTAAAAAAAAAAAATCCTACCCCTCCCCGTCCGCCTCCTCTTCCCCGAGTCCTGGTCACAAAAGACGGGCAGGGCCGAGCCGCCGCTGAAGCTCAGCCTCGCTGACGTCTGTGTCGAGCAGCGGGACTTATCCGTGCACAGTTACGACTGTCTGGACCGTCACCCGGTGGGGACTATTTAACTCCACCCAGCCTCTACACACCCCCCACCCCCCAGCCCAGCCTCCACCTCCCCGAACAGCCGAACCGAGCCCATTTGATTTCTGAGAAACAGAAGCTCCTTATTTAAACCAGTGCGTTTTCTGTATGGAGCTGTTCTTTACGCTTTTCTTTGTGTTTCCTATGTAGTTCACTAACAGATAAACCTCCATTTATCGGATGACCTTGTTATCCAATTAGCAGACATGCGTACCTGATCAACGTTCATAGTTTTGGCGACATCTAACGGTGGCCGATGGTTACTGCAATGAATGGTCACACGAGGACGATCTTCACTCATCTTCTTCCGCTTAATCCTTTTCGGGTCGCGGGGGGGCTGGAGCCTATCCCGGCATCTTTGGGTGAGAGGCAGGGTCCACCCTGGACAGATCGCCAGTCTATCGCAGGACCAACACAGACAACCATTCACTCTCACAGTCATACCTAGGGACAATTTAGAATCCCCAGTTTTGATGCCAATTAACCTAACTTCTGAAAAGTTAAAATTGAGATGGGAGTGACCAGTTACATTTACTGCAGTACAAGTATTCAAGTACTTTCAAAATTGTACTTCCATGAGCAGTTTTATTACCTTACCGTCCGTCCATCTTCTACCGCTTTTCCGGAGGTCCGGGTCACGGAGGCAGCAGTTCAAGCGGAGAAGCCCAGACTTCCCTCTCCCCAGCCACCTGCTCCAGCTCTTCAGACAGGAAACCAAGATGTTCCCAGACCAGCTGGGAAACGTAGTCTCTCCACCGAGTCCTCGGTCTGCCCCGGGGTCTCCTCCCAGTGGAACGTGCCCGAAACTCCTCAAGTGAGAGGCGTCCAGGAGGCATCCTAATCAGATGCCCATACCACCTCAACTGACTCCTTTCAATGTGGAGGAGCAGCGGTTCTACTCTGAGCCTCTCCCGGATGACTGAGCTCCTCACCCTATCTCTGAGGGTGAGTCCAGCAATCCTACGGAGAAAGCTCATTTCAGCCACTTGTATCCACGATCTCATTCTTTCGGTCATTACCCAAAGCTCATGACTATAGATGAGGGTAGGAAAGTAGATTGACTGGTAAATCGACAGCTTTGCCTTAGAACTAAGCTCCCTCTTCACCACAACAGACCGGTACAACGTCCGCATCACTGCAGATGCTGCTCCGATCCATCTGTCAATCTCTCGCTCCATTTTCCCCTCACTCATGAATAAGACCCCAAGATACTTAAACTCCTCCACTTGGGGCAGGAGCCTGTCCCCCACCCAGAGAGGACAATCCACCTTTTTCCGGCTGAGGACCATGGACTCGGACTTGGAGGTGCTGATTCTCATCCCAGCCGCTTCACACTCAGCGGCAAACCGTCCCAGCAAGAGCTGTAGGTCATTGCTGGATGAAGCAATTTTTATGGACAGGTTTTCTAGGCTATTACCTTACTGGAGTACTTAAAAAAATATTTTTTATTCTTTTTTTTAACAAGTGGGGTCACCAACTTGGCATAGGTACGTTTAAATGTAATTAGATACAAATCTGCAAGAATAAAGGTGCAATGATAAGATAAAAGATGCCAATTTAAAAGTTTTAAAAAAGCAAGTTACAATTTAATTACACACCGTAAGAATTTAACCAGTCAATTTACAAGAAAAAAAGCTGAAAATTTATAAGAAAAAATCTGCAAAATTTATCAAAGAATTGCAAATTTACAAGAAAACACAGCTGCAAGTGACAATCATCGGCTTCAGAGCAGGTGTAGATTTCAAGGTCTTGTTTTGCTTAGCAACACGCAGCATTTAAAACCTAAGATCTACCACACATTTGTTTTTAAAGCAGCACTGTGTAACTTTCTGGTTCCTTGTAGGGATACTGACAAGGCCACAACCACGGGAACCTCGACCCCAACCCCAACAGCCAACCACATGAGTTTCTGTTGTTGGTGGCTAAAGATGTGCCCTGTGATTGGCTGCTGGGACCAAAGCCACAGCTGCTGTCCACTCAGTCATCCCACCAAACAAAGAACTGTTGCAGACAATGTAGAACCAGGCAGTGACATTCACACGGTCAGATGCGGTCTACCACCAAAATAATTTCGAGGTGAAAATCTTACATATTGTTGCTTTAAAGTGCACAGGAGAGGTACGCCGTTCTTCAGAAGAACTCCCCCGGTCAGAGTCAAACCTGGGACCTCCTGCACACCAAACACCACATACAGTAACTGCTTTAGCTTGCACTCCAACGTTGGCTCATGGTGAATGCTGAAAGGATTCCCAGCAGCGGTAGTACAGCATTTAAAACCTAACGTGCACTATAGTTTTCAAATGCATAGAACAAGTATGTTGTATTTGCAAAGAACAGCACATTACTGGGAGGATTTGAACCCAGGTCTCCTGCGTAGCAGACAAGTGGCTTAACCCCTACATCACACGTGCTTTACAAAGTTATGTTAAAAAAAAACTTATCATTTGGCAAGAAAATCACAAATCTGACGGGGGGGGGGGGAAAAGTCCAATTTTATAAAAAGTACATTTAGGAATAAGGCACAAATTTATGAGAAGAATCAAATTTAAAAGAAAAAAATCGTACAAATCAAAGTTGTTACTCATTTATCCTTTTTGGAAGATACTTTACTGCTTTTACCTTTATGGTGACTCGTTAATATCATAAGGTAACGCTACGTTTACTTCAGTACAATTTCCTCCTATTCCATCACCTCTCCTTAAAGGTTCACTGAAACACCTTGTTTTGTATTTTCAATCTAAAAAGTAAAAAATGTTTATTGAAAAAATACAATTGATCATACAATGATTACAAATAACCATTAAATTAGTAATTCTGCAGCTGGAAATGAATATTGGCTCACCACTTCTCCCCTCGCCCTGATCTCGCTGAACCCAAACACAGTGTGGTGCTGTGGATCGTGGCGGTGCCCACTGGGTGGTCAAGACTCAGCAAAAGGGATCAGCTCTTTTCCTTGCTGTCTACACTGGCATACTGTCATATTTTTCAAAAGTAGGACCTTTGAATCCTATTTTTAATGCTGAAAGCATCTGGCTTTGAACCAAAGCTAATGTGAAGTACAAAACAACACTTCTGAACCGCAAAATCCAAACAAAATCAAACTATTCTATTAGAAAACGACAAAAGTGCAACACTGTGTGAAAACCTTTAATTGAGAGCTCAACATCCTGATAGACGAAGCAATCTGTTTCTTATAGCACAGGTCCATCTGGTGGCGGACACAGCTCACTGCAGTCTCTGTATTCTTCGACCAGAGCAACCGTGTGAGAGCAATGGGCACGAAGCCGCTGGTCTGGTTCAGAGGGATTAAATAAAGGAGACACAGAGGGACTCTGGAGGAACGGGAGGAGTCATTTCACATGAGAGCAGCTGGACACCAGCATTTCGTCTGGCCATTTCACGTCGAGGTGGAATTCCTCTCAGCGTTTCTTCCAGGTGAACTTTTTCCGTGCTCCCTCCTGGCCTGGCTTCTTTCGCTCCCTCACCCTTGGGTCAGGGGTCAGCAAACCAGCTGGAAAAATGGAGCAAGCATGACATCATGATTCACATCTGAAAGTGCTCACCGTCACTCGTCGTGTTTCTGACGGAATGGCTGGTCCGACGTTACATTCAAGCTGTTTGAGCCAAAACAACCCACAAACATTAATCTGAGCAGATTAACCAGGTTTTTATAAGCTGATACACACCGCTGCAGAGCATTAGTGCAAGTTAAAAAAAACACACAAAAACTGTTGGCACTGGACTTAATAACTACATATATTTAAAAAAAAAGAAACACCCCTCTTCAACGACAAAACGTGCCTTGAAATCAGCAAGATGCTGAATATTTTTGCATCACAGCTGTGTGCAAAAAGTGAAATTTTCTTCCTTTTTTATGCTTTCATGGCATGCGGGTTGGAGGCTGCTCATATCTGCTCTACCCTTCAGAGTAAAAGCGTAACTTCTCTGCCAGTCCTCTACTAAGGCACGGAGAGCCAATCAGCACAGACTACTGGCAGGGTGCATGGTCATTTTTGTGGAAAACTGGTCCAAGACCATCTAAATAAAATCAGAATAGAGGGTGATGGAGACAACAGAACATAGTGGGGGGGGCTGAAAAGTTCATAGTGTTCAAATGTGACCAAATGTGGTTCACTTTTCAACACAGTCTCCCCTTCGGTCCACACATTTCTCCCGTCTGTGTTGCAGCGCTTTGATCCCTGCGGTTGAAAAATGAACCACATTTGGTCACATTTGACCACTATGAACTCCCCCCCCCCCCCCCCCCCCCGTAGGTTACTGATTCTGGGTTACATTAGCAAACACATTTCAATACAAAAGTGATGGATTAAGAAAAAAAGTTAACTACAGATGTGGACAAATAATGCAAAAATAATTAATTTTTTTTTTTTTTTACAAATTATCCAAAAATCAAGAAAACCCAGCCATCTCTGAAATAACCAACTTCCTCTGTGGGGAGGCTGGAGTACCACGTCGTCCCTCATCATCTACATGGCATGGACAAAATAAAAAGACAGCACTCTTAAATTCCATATTTTATGGCACCACCTAGGGCTGTGCTATGATGATATAAATGTCTATTGTTTCATACAATACTCTATCATTTATATCGTGATTTGGGGCACATTCAGATGGCTACTGTTTGATCCGGACCAAAGGACCAAACAGTGGCTTCTGTAGATAGTTTGGTTTGTTTGGTGCCGACTGAACGTGAGCTGGAACTCTGGTGCGCACCGAACAAGCAGAGTCTGGTCCCCCTGAAAACTGGGGTCTTGGTTCACTTGCAAACCGAGTGTGGTGCTCTCTGCTTGCAGTGCGAATCCAAACGGGGTATCCAGCAGACCAAAGGGCGGAAGTGCCCCTCGGCGTTTGTGTAACCATAGCAACACGTAGTCTGAGAAGAGGAAGTGGCGTTTTCCACGCTGCTGCTTCTTAGTTTTGTCTGAAAAACAATTTATGAAAGCTGCAAAAGTGCACGATGGTGGCACGCACACACACAAAATAAATAACATACAAATTAAAACGGGTCGGAGTAGCAAGTTGGCTCTTAATGTAATTTATTTGATTTCTAATCATTTTAATTAGTCAAGTATTGATAATGAATAAAGTCATCACATGTATTTTAGTACATCACCTTCTGTGTCTTTGATTTTCAGATCATGACAAATCTGAAATATTTTTACTAAGAAGCAAACAGGTTAAATCAGGCCAGAACGGCAGGCTGCAGGCCCACACTGAACTTTCATTGATTTAAACTAACAGCTGATTTACATCTGTAGATGGCAGCGCATTTTTTGTTATGTGGGTTTTTTTTTTTGCTGTTCTCATTAACTTATTGATGTTTACTTTTTGTTCATATGATTTAGAAGAAAAACCTGAAATTTTTGAGAATCAAGTCTCAAATGCACATTAAAAACTTTTATAACAACACTGCAAAATCATGAGGGGGGGAAAAGGTGCATGTAAAAAGTAAAGAAAAAAGAGATGGTGCTTTTTTTGTGATTATCCAAACTGTAGAATTTATAAAAAATGTTTATTGCAATATACCGTATATCATTATCATGATATAAGATTACTTATATCATGATATGAAATTCTGGTCATATCGCACAACCCTAGCACCAACTTTTGCAGAAATCCCTGCCAATAAGTGATCCAATTTTGTGTGCACCACAACGGGCCAGGACAGCTCAGTGGTACACTGTGGCAGTCCAGCAAGAAGGCTGTGGGTTCAATCCCACCCGGTGAACCGGGCGACCCTTCTGCGTGGAGTTTCTATGTGTGGGTTTTCTCTGGGCATCGACTGGGGATTCTACACTGTCCTTAGGTGTGGATGTGAGAGTGAATGGTTGTCTTAAAAGAAAAGAAAATGTAATATTTATGGCAGATAAAGTTAAAAGAAATAATGCTAATCCCCCCCCCCACACAACAAAGTCAGAGCACATCGATGGAGAACACTCCTCACCTTGCCTCATCATCTCCCTCTCCCCACCTGACAGGAAGCTCAGCAAGGAGCGGGAGATGGCGAGACGCAGCGCCCCCGCCTGGCTCGACCTGCCACCGCCACTTACGGTGCACTCCAGGTCGAAGCGTCCCAGCATGCCCACAAACTGGAACGGGAACATCAGCTGCTCTCTGACAGGTATGGAGACAGGAGAAGAAAATGACCAAAAGATGATAATAATAATAATGATAATAATAAGGAGGTGAAAGACTGAACGGTGGCTGAATGTGCAGACCAGGAGTGGGTGCTATTTGACAGATAGCGGTATCAACAGCAGTGGATTAGCTAATTTAATGTCTGGTTGAGTGACTTTTCAGACAAGCACAGAGGACCCCAGCGCTGTGAAATGCTTTCTTTTAGAATCTCACTGCCACATATTACAGAGTAACTTCTGACTCAGCAGGAAGAGGATAAGGTTGTGTGTGTGTGTGTGTGTGTGTGTGTGTGTGTGTGTGTGTGTGTGAGCGAGAGAGAGAAAAATAAAGTGTCTGTGTTCTGGATGGCGTCTCGGGCTGAATGGCCCATGGCTGCTGACAAAGTCAATTGTCACCTCTCTGCTCCAATTACAGCCGCGTCCTCACACTGCGTGACAACACCCGCTCTGGACATCCACACACAGCAGCCACACGCACTCACACACAATCACTCAACTGTGTAATTAACTTACTACAAGGAGATAAAAAAAAAGAGCAGATGCTGTGAAGAGTGAAAAAGCTGCTTTTTAATTTTTTTTTTTGTGTGGGGGGTGATGGTGCTCGTGTGGAGACTTAAAACACTTCACATCTTGCATTTTAAGAACACTGGTGTATGTGAACAAGGGAGCAGAGGGGGCTGCAAGGTGCACTTTTATGTTTTTATGAGCGGAGGCACTCGCGCAGCTCTCTTACCTGTCTTGTAGCACAGAGAAGTAACAGAGGTAGTCCTGGCTGTTGACGGTGATGCGCCCAGAGCCGCAGTCTCGAAGAACGACCGATGCCTTGGACGTCTTCCTCCGACCTGAGAATAGAAAAAAGTAAGGAGTCTGATAAACCAGTCATTAAACTTTTGCCAAACTTTTCTCCTTAAAGGAGATATCTACAAGTGAATTTAAGTAATAAATTGATTGAACAATTAAGAGATTGAGTAAACAATTAAGCTGAAAAACTGGCTTCAACAACAATATTTAAAAAGTTTACAGTCTGTCCAAGAAAGGTTTGCTTCCGCTTGTGTCGGCTACACTACTTCCTAGAACCAGCCAGTCACATTTTGACCCCTGCACTGCCACATAAGAGCCGGGCAAATTTCTGAGGGGGAAAACACAGCAAACTGCAGTAATGGAAACAAGCAAGTGAACCAGACCAGGAATCGTTTCTGCCACACCTGAAAAAACAGCTTCCTGTGTAGGGCTCATTACTTGGCAGAAGAGGTGGGATTCACCACAGGCCCCACGGTGATGAGATTATCCCAGCACCTGAACCACAGCTCAGCATCACCACCATCGTGCAACGTGTTTAGCACCCCAACCTTCAATCTGGGGATGCGAGTTATCGATTCATTTATTCATTGTTAATTGAGTCATCTTATCAATCGATTACCGATTAACTGATAAGCGGCAGTTTTCCTGAGAATCTGAATTTCCCTCGGTACAATACAGTCTATAACACAGAAAAAGTTAATTACGGTTTTTAATATACTGAATAAAACATGAACATCATATTCCTCAATGATTTATTGTACCATTTGCATTTTTTTTACTACAAAGGCATTTTTTGTAGTTTAATAAATTTTGTACTGTATAGTGTGCACTATGTGCTGGTGTAGCTCAGTAAATTACAAATGTCATGGTTTTTAATTTATTTTAAAAACTATTACAATCAATATCATAAATTACAATCAATATCATAAATTTATCTTTTTTAGTTATATTACAAAAAAAAAAAAAAACAACTTTCACATTCTAATTTACTGAGATGCACTAGTACAGGCCTATTCAATTAGCGGCCCAAAACCAACTTCCAAGTGGCCCGTGGGCCCAGGCCACACCCAAGAAATATAAATTTAAGAAAAAATATGAAGGGATGACAGTCCACAAGCGCGCACACGAACAACGCGCGTGACCGTCATCCGTGCGGCGCTCAGAAGCGCCCTGCCTGCGTGACAGTTCCAGTCAGAAGTAGAGCAAACCTTCCAGGCAGAGCGTCTCGCTAGCGTCATTGTCTGAGAGAAGCATGAGCTTATTAAAGTACTTTAAACGTAGAAAAAAATCAGAAGAGGTATGTAAGCAGTGGAGGCGTTTATGGTGGTTTTATCCCACTGGTAATGGGAACAATAATGAGTCGCTGAGCAAACAGGTGTGATTAAGCTTCATATGCAGGGAAAGAGGCAAGAGTGACTGAATCGCTGAGGATTTACTTCACCAGCCATTACAATAATTTATGTCCATTATTATGTACCTGACAAGTTAAGATGACTGAAATTCAAGAAGCCAATGACTTTAATCCATCAGTAGCCTTCAGACAAACTGAACATGCCAACATTTGGATTTCAAAATAAGAGAAGTTTTTCTTGCTGTCTGGGTGGTGAGGAGAGTTCTAAAAAACTATAAATATATAGAAATAATTTAACAGAAATAACTGCATCTTTGGTAATTTAAGATATTTCATTAAATGTAATTTTAAAAATATTTTTTCTTTGAAATCAGACTTAAATTATTGTCCTGTTCTGGCTCTGCAAAATTATGGTCAAATGAGTAAATTGTATAAGGAAAAAAAGTCAAATTTTACCACAGTCTGTTTCAAATTTATTAAGAAAAAAAACAAAACAGTAATTTTATTTAAAAAAAAAAGACAAAAATTAGCCATAAAATAATCCACAAATTTATACTAAAGTCTCAAATGTACAAGAAAAGTCAATTTTACAAGAAGAAATTACAAATTTGAGGAAAATGGTTTCAAATTTAGATAAATGTACAGAAAAAAAAGAAAACTATCAGAAAATTGTTATAAATTTTGGAGAAAAACCTCAAATCTTCAAGACTCAAGTCATTACTCAAGTCTTTAAGTGGGTGCTTTTTGCTTCCTTAACTCTACTAGAAATTTTTGAAATGATGTGTGTGTAATGGAATGTGTCATTATAAAAAGAGGCTCCTACTCACACGTGGTGCTTTAAAACAAAACAAACCACAATAGTGGATGAGCAATGTTTGTTAATATTATCAATCTTTTCTTGGGGGGTTGTGCACTGAAGTGTTTGACAGTTCTTTTTTCATTCAGCTAAATGCACTTTGTGATGTGCCGAGGTCGGTTATGACCAGGATGTAGTATATTTTATTTCAAAAGGGAAACAAATGTTAATGCTACTAACGGTGCACATTGAGTTTTTATGCACTTTGAGACATGCCTAAGATGCGATCAAAATGGTTATTTACAGAATTTTATTTTTTTCCATTGTTGTTTCAAGAGGGAAAATATTTCTACTACTTCAAGTTCTGCTCAACCCCAGCACTGCTATTGTGTTTTTATGCACTTTTGATGTGCCTTTGTCATGTGCCAAGCGCACATTTAAAACCAAGACAATGAATAAAAAGTGCATATTTTTCGTCACATTGATCTGTGTTGGTTTGAAATTTGTCATATTCAACAGATTGCTGAACATGTGTGGCCCAGTTACATGTCTTGAGTTCAAACTGTGGCCTAACTGATTTTGTAATAGCCCTGCACTAGTAGACTGTTTTAACAGGAAAATAAAGTGTGAGCTGCTATGGCAAGCCGTTTTAACATTAAAGCAAACCACGTTCGTATCTACAATCAACTTTTAGATATCTATAACTGCCTTCCTCCTAGTCAAAATTAAATTCTTACTGGTTACAATTGTAAATACAGATATCCATAATAACATTCATGCTAGTAAAAATTATATTTCAAGATATCTAAAATGTAGATTGTACTAGTCAAAACTAACTTCATGATGTCTGAAAAGCTTTAATAAGTTTAAGTGGCCATTTTTTTTAATAGCTAGCCTGGATATGTATTGTAGATATCAATAATTCAGTTTTTCCTAGTAAAAACAAACATTTCAGATATCCACAATGAAATTCTTCCTCTCTGTAATGATCATTTCAGATATCTATGACATCATTCTTCCTAGGAGAAACGACATCACTTTTCCCCATTCATGTGTATTGGGTTTTCACTTCCAGATGTCTACAATTACATTCTTCATATCTAGAATGAACATTCTGGATATCTGGAACAGAATTCTTACGAGGAGAGACTCTGATTTCAGATTTCTACAACCCAACTGTTATTAGTCATAATTTTCATTTTGGATATCCACAATGAAAAAAACATTCCAGATATCTATAATGTAAATTTTGGACATCCAAAATATATTTTTACTAGTAGAAATAATATTAGATATCCACTATTCATATTATGGCTATCTAAAATTCAGTTTCAGATATCTGTAATTGAAACTGTGACTAGTAACAATACACTTACAGATATCTGTAAACATATTTTGGATATCTACTGAGAAATATTGACTATCTCAAATGAATTATGACTAGTAACAACTGGATTGTAGCTACTCTGTGAAATAAGAGTTCCTCCTAGTAAGAATTCTGTTCCAGATATCCAGAATGTTCACTCGAGATATGGAGAATGTAACTGTAGACATCTGCAAGTGAAAACCCAATACACATGAATGGGAAAAGTGATGTTTCTCCTAGGAAGAATGATGTCATAGATATCTGAAATGATCATTATAGAGAGGAAGAATTCCATTGTGGATATCTGAAATGTTTGTTTTTACTAGGAAAAACTGAATTATTGATATCTACAGTACATATCCAGGCAAGCTATTCAATGTTAAAACGGCTTGCCATAAGCTGCTTCATCTGTTGCATGTTAAACATTATCACAGTACCCCGGCAATGCAGGCAAACTCAGAACCATCTGGGTCGCCTCTGTTGCGTTACCTCAGTGGTCACCTGAGTCCGGTCTGCTTTCCCGTCTTGCGGTGACGGGATAGGATTTCATGCTCGTGTAAACTTTTTATTTGCTCTGATCAGCTTCTCCGCTATGTTAATTTGAAGCAGGTGGACCTTCAAACTCGCGTGCTATTAGAACTTGAGGTGCGTTCCGATCGCCCTGTAGTGTACTCTGAAGTGGACTGCACAGGGTAGCCGCCATATTAACTGAGATTCCAAACCAAAGGGAGTGAACGGTCTTCAGTTCAAAGGGAACTGAGAAGTGAGCAGGGAAGAAGCGAACAACCGGACATCACTTCACCGGAAGTTGACAAGAAGATTACCCATAAGCCATTGCACCTCAAATATGAGTAAAACAAACTACTGTTGCTAACGTTATTAACAAGCTAAACTGATGCTGGTTATTGTTTATATCAGCTGCTTGTAATAAAAATATATTTGTACTAATATTTTATTTAAGAAATATAAATCATCTACCGTAGTATCAGTATGTATCCATGGTTACTGTGGTAACGCACGGAGGGGGTGTTTCAAATGGAGAAACTTAGTGAAGGGCAGTTACCTTCACTGATATTCTGAGAACGGAGCAGGGAGTAGGGAATACAGCTGAAGTACACTCTGGATCAGAACGTAGCTTTGTTGTGGCGCTCCGACAGAATCCGGAAGGGCGAGTTTTTCAGTGCATGCACCCTGGGGACCTGTTGTCTTCTTCTGCTTTTTCTATTGAAATGTGGCAGTGGGTGACCGCGTGTGCCCCCACCTGGACAGTGACGCCACTACATTTCATAGAATAAGCACCCATTGGGAAGGACTGCTGAGTTATCAGTTAATTGACCACTAATCTAATTTAGTTGACTAAATTCTTATCAACAGTTAATCAAAAGTCAATTAATCATCAACATCCCTACTTCAATCATTGGGAGGGAGTGCTGTAATAATGAATATAGCATCACGGCGATTCGGCTGCAGGCCCAGCGGGCAATGGCGGGCCAAAGACATCAGCGGCACATTAAACCATGCTGATCGTTTATTGCATGCATGTGCCTTGGGCTGACCTTGTACAGTCGAGTCTGTGTTCAATAGTTGTCTAAATCACAAAAATGTTTGATTTTCAGCAGTGGTCAAAGAGAGACGTCTGGTTTTCACTGCAGACAAAGGTGTTTGGAGCTCTACAGGAGTGACAATCATATTTCCCAATCTAATAACCTTCCACTGATGGTCCAGACAGACAGTGGCCACTGCACTATTATTATAATCATAAGGAAACCCCTCAAAGTCCAAGCGATTAAAGTGACAGCTAAAAAATAGGGTTCAAATTATACAGAAAAAATGCTACAGACTTGATTATACTTTTCGAGTTTTAAGTCCTTTCTTACCTGAAGATTTCCCGGAAACAAACATCAGGGCAAAAGTAGGCCATTTGAATTAACTGGGACATGGAGCATCATAAATATAGCTATATCTACTACGACACATCTAATAAGACCTTCAAATCAAGCACATTTGATGAAGACTGTACCACTGATGTTTACCTACCATCTGAACAGCTGTATACCACACCCTTTTCATCCTTTTCCAGCGACGGCACAGCCTGCTCCATGGACAGGGCCCCCAGCTGACGGCGGAAGCGCAGGACAAACTCCTCCTCTGTGGCGCAGTAGGGCAAGGTCAGCATCCGCTCCATCAGCCTGATGAAGAGATCATACTGAAGACAAGAACAGACGTGTGTCACTTCCTGCTCAACTCCCACAGATCAGGAGGACGAGGGTTCAACGGCTTACATCATTAGTAGAGATGGTCTCCACCAGAAAAGCTTCCAGCTCCTCCTTTGTGAGCCACCTGCTGATGCCAAGAGAGCTGCCAGAGAATTAACAAAGAAAGATGAGCAATAAAACAATAAACGTAACAGATTTTACACCTTGTTTTTCAATCTTCATCTCCTTACATGGGCTTGACATCCTGGGAGAAGAGACCCTTGGCTCTGAGACGATCTTGGTGCTTCTCTATGTTCAGGATTTTTTCATATATTTCCTGAAACACACAAAGAACACCACAAATATTCAGTTTTAAATTGCTAAAGCTAACTTTGTACTTTAAAGACAGGTGCGGTGCTACCTCGATGGGCCAAAGAGTTGGTACACCTGTTTAAGTCAAGTTTTGGTATTTTAACACCAAGTTCTTTAAGACTAATCAGCAATTTTTAGCATCTGTGAGAAGCACTCAACACACCCTGCACAAGCACTACGGTTGTGAACTCAGGCACTGTTTGCAGCTTCAATAACCATCAAATGTATAAGACATGCAGACAAGTCATCAGGAAGAAAAAAGGTGTTACATGCAGCTTTGTCAGCTCTTTGTTTATTGGCTTGTTTTAAAACATGAACTCTTACTTGGGCCTTTTCACATATACAGTGGGGCAAAAAAGTATTTAGTCAGCCAATAATTGTGCAAGTTCTCCCACTTAAAAGATGAGAGAGGTCTCCAATTTTCATCATAGGTATACCTCAACTATGAGAAACAAAATGAGAAAAAAAAAATCCAGAAATTCACATTGAAGGATTTTTAATGAATTAATTGGTAAATTCCTCGGTAAAATAAGCATTTGGTCACCTACAAACAAGCAAGATTTCTGGCTCTCACCGACCTGTAACAACTTCTTTAAGAGGCTCCTCTGTCCTCCACTCGTTACCTGTATTAATGGCACCTGTTTGAACTCGTTATCAGTATAAAAGACACCTGTCCACAACTTCAAACAGTCAGACTCCAAACTCCACTATGGCCAAGACCAAAGAGCTGTCAAAGGACACCAGAAACAAAACTGTAGACCTGCACCAGGCTGGGAAGACTGAATCTGCAATAGGTAAGCAGCTTGGTGTGAAGAAATCAACTATGGGAGCAATTATTAGAAAATGGAAGACATACAAGACCACTGATAATCTCCCTCGATCTGGAGCTCCACGCAAGATCTCACCCCGTGGGGTCAAAATTATCACGAGAACGGTGAGCAAAAATCCCAGGACCACACGGGGGGACCTAGTGAATGACCTGCAGAGAGCTGGGACCAAAGTAACAAAGGCTACCATCAGTAACACACTACGCCGCCAGGGACTCAAATCCTGCAGTGCCAGATGTGTCCCCCTGCTTAAGCCAGTACATGTCCAGGCCCGTCTGAAGTTTGCTAGAGAGCATTTGGATGATCCAGAAGAGGATTGGGAGAATGTCATATGGTCAGATGAAACCAAAATAGAAATTTTTGGTAAAAACTCAACTTGTCGTGTTTGGAGGAGAAAGAACACCATACCTACTGTGAAGCATGGGGGTGAAAACATTATACTTTGGGGCTGTTTTTCTGCAAAGGGACCAGGACGACTGATCCATGTAAAGGAAAGAATGAATGGGGCCATGTATCGTGAGATTTTGAGTGTAAACCTCCTTCCATCAACAAGGGCATTGAAGATGAAACGTGGCTGGGTCTTTCAGCATGACAATGATCCCAAACACACCGCCCGGGCAATGAAGGAGTGGCTTCGTAAGAAGCATTTCAAGGTCCTGGAGTGGCCTAGCCAGTCTCCAAATCTCAACCCCATAGAAAATCTTTGGAGGGAGTTGAAAGTCTGTGTTGCCCAGCGACAGACCCAAAACATCACTGCTCTAGAGGAAATCTGCATGGAGGAATGGGCCAAAATACCAGCAACAGTGTGTGAAAACCTTGTGAAGACTTACAGAAAACGTTTGACCTCTGTCATTGCCAACAAAGGGTATATAACAAAGTATTGAGATGAACTTTTGTTATTGACCAAATACTTATTTCACCGAGGAATTTACCAATTAATTCATTAAAAATCCTTCAATGTGATTTTCTGGATTTTTTTTTCCTCATTTTGTCTCTCATAATTGAGGTATACCTATGATGAAAATTGGAGACCTCTCTCATCTTTTAAGTGGTAGAACTTGCACAATTGGTGGCTGACTAAATACTTTTTTTCCCCACTGTACAGTAACAGCTATCAGACTGACCATCAAACGTTCTCAGTTGATTGGATTTTTTTTCAACAGTGTGAATGCAGATTCTTTTTTTCTCTTGTGTCAATGAAACCAGCAGTATGTAAACAAAGCCCAACCTAATCAGAAGGTGCAGATGACTTTGTCAAAGTCAAACTTATTTATAGAGCACACTTAAAAACAGAAAAAGTTGTCCAAAGTGCTGTACAGCCAAATAAAAATTAAAACCAAACTGCAAAACCAAAAATGCACAGTGGGAATAAAACACATTAAGACAAAAAATATAATAAAAACAACACAGAATGCAGTCACCTGTTGAGTTTTCACTCTCAGCTTGAATCAAATGCCAATGAGAACAGATGTGTCTTCAGCAATGACTTAGCAGTAATTAATGTCTCAGCAGTGTGGATGTGGACAGGTAGACTGTTCCACACTCTTGGAGCAGCCACTGCAAAGGCTCCATCGCCTCTCCGTTTAACTTTGATTTTGGTACATCTAAGAGCATCTGATTGGTTGACCTCAGTGCTGTTCCAGGTGAATGAATAGAAATAAGCGCTGGCAAATAGGATGGTAAAAATCCATTTAAAGCCTCCTAAAATGGACAGGAAGCCAGTGAAGGGAAGATAAAAGAGGAGTGATATGTTCACACTTTTTTCATACCAGTTAAAATCTGATCCATAGTATCAAAGGGAGCAGACGGGTCTAAAAGCACTAAAACAGCAGAAATGCCAGAATTGGCAATTAAAAGAAGATCACTGAAAACTCTTAAAAGGACCGTGGCAGTGCTGTGATGGGATCTAAAACCTTTAACAGATACCATGTGAGCTTAAAAATGTCTGGAGTTGAATAAAAGCAACTTTCTCCAGAACTCTGGACAAAAATGATAGTTTAGATATTGGCCTATAATCACAGAGGACAGTGGGGTCAAGGTTCTTCTTTTTGGATAAGTGGCTGCTAAGCGTGTAACGGTACGTTAATTCACAGTTCGATTCATTTTCGGTACAGTAAGGAAACAAAATGCAAAACATAAAACTGCTTATTTTTTGTATAAGCAGGAACAGCTTTGACAACCCCCCCCCCCAAAACTGCTAACTGCCAGCAGTCAATTCGCCAATAAATAAAATGTATACAATAAAATAAATAAATTCTCTTTTTAGCAAATGAACGATGTAGACAAGCGCAACAACAGAAGTTTGAATAGTCTAAATTATTCTTTTATTCCTTATTGCCTGATGCAGTGATTTTAACCAGGGTGCTCTGGTATGTTCAGGTTTCTATGAGAAATTAATTATCTAATTTCACTTGTTAATTGGTCAAAAAAAATTGCAAATTTGTCATTGCTGTGTATAGGTTCTGGAGGCACCCATGCACAACAGCAAATTATTTACAATTTTTAGGACAGTTAAGAAGGAACATACCAGGGTACCCTTGAAAAACACCGGCCTAAAGTGCAGCATTAATAGATTTAGCTTTTTCTTAAAAGGATGGTATTATTTTCTGGCTGAAGAGGGCACACAAGAAACTTCATACCGGGGCTCAGTTAGCTTCAGCATGCATTTAAACCTGGTGTTCTCAACAACTGAATATGGCCTTAGATCCGCTGCTATAAAAACACTAATGGCATTCGTTATTACTTAGGCACAATCTGAAAAGCCCTGAGAGGCTGTCTAAATGCTACTGGAATCTGCGCTTGTACCGCGCTAGGTTTCTTCTTTTTTTGTGTTGCAATGAATATTCACATTTGCGTAGTGCCATTTCAAATGAGTTAAAGGCCAAATGTCACGTAACAGGGTACTTTAAATATCTTGAAACTAGATATAAAAGGGAACCGATCCGTTCGGGTCTTGGTGCATATGCTTCAGTAACAACGGAATATTCGTTAATTTAAAACTGCTGCGCTTGGCCTGACACGGCCCCTGGAATCGCCTGGGGAAGAAGGCGGAAGTGACGAAATCGATTGTACCCTAGTTTGATGCTTGGGGTATTTCAATTGATTGTTTATATGGAGACTGGAAGGTTGAAGTGAGCAACAAGAAAGAAAAAATTGGATATTTCACCCATACTTTAAAACGGGACTATCAGGGACAGCTGGGTAATAAGGGACACTTCTCTGGGAAATGTTTTCATACCTGTCAAGTGAGACGTTTTCGCCGTACTTCAACACCGTAAAAAGCGGCTATAAGGGACGGCGGAGCAACAAGGGACACCTCTCTGGGAAATGCCCCAAATGCAACTCGTGTTGTTATTGTCAAATATTTTAAGGATTCATGGATATTTGACAATAACAACACAACTCAGCGTCCGGCGCAAAATAAAAAAAAAAAGCAGAATTCTGTATTTGTAAGGTGATCTCTCTCTGTTCCGCAACCGCTGCACAGCTGAACGTGTTAAACCATTGTCCTAATGACTTCTCATTGTAGTGAGAATAGCTCACGCTGAGCGATCAGCCTGCCCCGACAATCTGACTAATGACTGACTCCACACTTCTCATTGTAGTGATAATAGCTCCCGCTGAGCCATCTGCCAGCACCAGCTGTGGGGGATCACACACAGGACGTGCTCCGCAACACACTCAATTTTTTTTCCAGTATATTTTTCTTTTGGGCGTACAGAAATGGCAATACGCCCGTTTTTGCTAAAATTGCATTTTCCCCGTATTTTCCTTAAAATATTTGACAATAACAACACGAACTACATTTAAAACATTTCCCAGAAAAGCGTCCCCCACCACTCCGCCGTCCCCCACAGCCGCGCTTGGCACCAAAATACGGCGAAAACGTCTCACCTGACAGGTATGCGCCTCCATTTTCATATTGATCTGGTCAATTTCTTGACAGCAGCGGCTCTCCTCCACTGTAATAATAATGGCTTCCGAAAAATCAATATTTATGGGGCGCCCTCGACAGACCCCCTTCGGCTTCGCAATTCTGGAGGCGATTAATGTCCAGTTCAATGACATTTTCCACTGGTTCTGCTCTCTGGTCATCGTTGGAACTGTTGTCATCAGACAAAGCATCTGATTCCGTCTCGGACGGCTCGAACCTGTAAGGTTCAATGCCTCTGTCACTGTCTGAACCACTGACACAAAAAAAAAAAAGACAAAACTAAACTAATTTGTTCACAATTGCTGTCACTTTCCGTCATGATTGTCCAATGTTGATAAGTGTGAATGTGGATAGGCAGGGCAGCCAGGGTACAACTGGTGATGTCAAAAACATGGGCGTGGTCTGGACTGGCTGTCACAAGCCAGCAAGCAAGGTGGGGCCTTCACCTGGTGTATTTTGTGCAATTATGTAAATACAGGTGGGCGATATGGTCTCCGGTATGAATATTTGGTTTAAGCTATGTGTATTTTATCTAAATTCGTTGTCATTTAGAAAAAAAAATTACGTGACATTTGGCCTTTAAGTTCAACATACTGCCAAAAGCATATCTGATGCTGTTTTTGTCTTATTCACTTGCCTTTGTCCATTTATATATTTCACCGGAAAGCTGAAGTGTTCCCAGACAGCCAGCCATGACGTTCGCTAGTAGGGCAGCAACAAGCTGCAAAGTTTGTTTACATGTATGGCGCGAGGCAGTTACACTTCATGTCCGTCACTCAACATGGTCCGTGTGGAACCTCGGTACGCCTCTGCACCGAACCAAAGGTGCCGTACCGAAAAATCCAAATCCGAATACATGTACCGTTACACCCCTAGTGGCTGCACTACAGTATGTTTACACTAAGCTGACAGTCTCATTTGTGTATTATAATTAATATATCCCATTTTAAATTGGCCAAGGCACACGCACTGTAAACGCTTGAAGCAAAGCTGGAAGGAACCATGCTGGAGCGAAAACGTGAAATTAAATAAAACGACAGAGAGAATAACCTGAGGGGAGTGTGTCATGAGGATGGGCGCAGACAGACGCAAGGGGGGGAAAGAGTGGTAGAGGGTGGGCATGCTGGTCACGTCCCCCGAGGGAGACACCCCCACTGCAGTCACCCAGCGCCTGGGTGAGAACTCATTTCCCCGTCAATTATTCACCAGATGTTTGTTTAATTCCTTCTTGATAGAGTGTGCCTAATCCGCTGCCACTCTGACCAGTGGAGACGGGTGAGAAGGGGAGGTGGTGCAAAAAAAGAAAGAAAAAAAAAAGCTAACATCAAGCAAAAACCAATTTTCCTTGCAAAAAAGTGTAATAGAAAAGCAGAGAAAGAGGGCAGCAGGAGAGGAGGGAGAAAAGGATAAGGGGCTCCGGTTACACGTTTGCAAACACTGGCTCCTACAATGGTGAAGAATAATTTGCATGGATTGGCAGGATGAAAGGAGAGGAGGAGGAGGAGAAGGGCCAGTATCTGGATACATTTAAGACGAGGCTGTTACAGACAGAAAGCTAGACCACCACTCTTTCTGCAAAATAAGAAGCCTTTATATTCAGCGCTTCAGCTATGAGGGAGGCACTGAAGAAACAAGAGAGGTGTTTGTGGCTTGTGGAGAAGAGGGGCGCTGTAGAGTACATTTTTTTCTTTCAGATTCCCAGGGGTTGTGGCCATAAAGGGGTTCAGCCAGTGGAGCAGTGAGCAGGTTAATGTGCCACGCTGGCTGAGCCCAACAACAGCTAGAGGAGAGCAGCCGAGCAGGAAGGCTGCTTTACACACCACTGCCCCCTCCTGGCAACACTCCCGGGGCGAGAGGGGGAAGGAGGGAGAGAGATGGTGAAAAAAAAAAAAACAACAACTCTGAATGGACCCTGGAAGGTGTATGAGGAAGGAAACCAGGAGCCAAGATGAATATGAGTGGGTGACTGAACCTGCAATCACAGAGACAGGCAGCACGGAGCACACGTCTCACACACCTATTTAAACCAACAGCAGGGGGTGCAGATTACAGCTGCGGGGTAAAGTGTGTGTGTGGGGGGGTACATCTGTGTGTGAATGTAGCAATATTCAGATACAGACACATCCCATTTGCCTGTGGTACGTCTTTGACCAAGGTCAGGGGAACGCAGGAAGGAAGTTGTGCTTAGAGAGAATAAGGTAAGAAGCAGTGTGTATTATGGAGGAGTTATTCTGCAGGCCTCCCTGAGGAGACCCCCCCCCCCCCTCCCCTCCCAATATTCAAATCACCGTGGAGCAGTCACTCCCCATGGCAGGTCAAAGCCCAACAAGCCAGACATGCCACACCTCAAAATGGGTTTCTGAAGCGGGACACAAAAAGCACCTAAACAGACATGCTTTTTTTTTTTTTTTTTCCCCCCATTTTTGTTATCTAAATTCAATATACGCAATATTAAATATTGTTTTATACTGTTATGTAGGTTGCTATAATATAGGAAATGTGTGACACTTAAACATATTTTTACACTATGTTTGCCCTAAAATTATTATTGTATTTAAATTGGGCTCAATATTAAAAAAAAAAAACAAAACTGAAACTTTTGTGTGTTCCTGAAATAATCATCACACACACATACATTTACATTAGGGAAGTTAATGATTAATCTACTTTTGATTAATTGTCAATAAGAATTTAGTCGACTAAATTAAATTAGCTGTCAATTAATTAATAATACCGCAGTTCTTTTCAATGGGAGTTTAAGCTGGATTCAGGCTGCACCTCTGCTGTCCGCGGACATGTAACCGGAAACCTCATGTGACGAAATTCACATCATCGTCTCCACTCCGCTAGTGTCCGCAGTGCTCGACCGCGGACGACCGCGTGCAGCCCAAATTTTGTGACCCTGCCGCCTGCCCACGACCTGAACGTGTTGAAAAGTGCATGCACAAGACTGAATGTCCCATTCACGAGGTGGCGATATCGGCACAGCATACCAAGACAAAGTAGACGAAGAAGACGAGGAAGCGGAAGACGAGAATAAACATACATGAATCATACATAAATACTGCAGCAGCATCTTCGTGGAAAAGGAGTGAAAACCGGGAAGTCAAGCAGCAGAAAGCAAGCAGTGTTTCTTTGTTGGTGAAAATCCTGGCGCATCGGCGCTACCCATCGGGCGGGAGTGAAACTACAAATGATAGTTGTGCGCATGCGTCAACCACTTGGCCTGGGTAGATGAAAAAAGTGAGCATGAGCAGCTCTGCGTGCGTGCCGGGCTCATCCAAATCACACGCGGGCCAAAGTGGACAAGAGGGGAAATGCAGCATGAATATGGCTTAATTCTATGAAATGTAGTGGCATCGCTGTCCAGGCGGGGGTGCACGTGATCACCCACTGCCGTCGTCCAACCTAAACAAAAGAGAAAGATCAGAAGAAGCCAAGCGCCAAAGCACTTGTGCTGTCCAGAGAGAAATACTTCATCCTTCTTGGGTATGTCAGACAGCTAAAACAAGAATGGATGTCCAGTTCAGCAAGCTTGAAAATTAACTGGGGAAAAAAACGAGCGTAAAAACCCATCCCCGCTGCCTTCAACCTACTGCTAGACGTGCAAGCAGACCGGACCCAAGTTGCCACTGAGATATCACTGAGGTAAAGGTTTTTTTGTTTTTTTTTAACATTTCAACACAGCAGACGAGCCCGGGTTGGACGAGTAGGACAGGCTGTGTCAGCTTCATAGCAGCCAGAGGCGGTCAGAGAGCCCTACTGACTCCAGGGGAGTAAGCGAAAACATGCTCTTAATAGAAACCTCTCACTGTCAGATACCGTGACATTTGTGCAATTACACAGTTTCCTGCTGCAGCTTCAAAATTATTAGATGTTAGAATAATGACAGAGCCTTCTGATTCATTTCCACACTCTGTCACCGTGCTGTGTTGTGGTGACGGTGACACCTACTTCATTGCGTATTTATCCACGTTTCTTATTCAAATGTCTGTTGAGCTGAGGTGGCCAACCGGCCACGTCACGCAGAGTCCTTTAGCTCACGTCAAGTAGCGCAAGTAACCCTATTCACAAAGCAGAGGGAGCCTGGATCGTACTGGGTTTGCCTGGATTGCCAGGATACTGTGAAAGGGGATAATGTTTAACATGCAACAGATGAAGCATCTCACAATTTATTTTCCTGTTACAACAGTCTACCAGTGCATCTCAGTAAACTAGAACCCTGTGAATGTTATACTTTATATTTTGTTTTTGGTATTTTTTGTAATACAATAAAGATGATAAACTTTGATACATTAATTACACAAAGGGAAATCTTTAAAACCTTTTGGAACAAATTTTATGATACTGGTTAGTTTTTAAAATTAAATATAAATCATGACATTTTAATTTACTGAGATGCACCAACACATAGTACACACTATATCTGTTGTGAAAAAATACAAATTTGTGACCAGTGCCCTGTGGAACCGGATGATGAATGCCACTCAACTCCAGGAACATTTAAGGGCGGTGAGAGGCACCCAAGTGTCACGTCAGACCATTTGAGAACATTTACGTCAGTGTGGTTTGCGTGCTAGATGGCCTGCAAGGCTACCTGACCACACCAGCAGGCACAGGTGCCATCGTCTTACATGGGCCTCCGGGGAGCATTTACAATGGACAAGAGACCAGTGGGCCTCAGTACTGTTCTCTGATGAAAGTTGATTCAAACTGAGAAGAAATGATGGCCGCCAATGATGTTGGAGACGTCAAGGAGAGCGCGATGCATCAGCCACTGTTGTCACCAGACGAGCCTTTGGTGGTGGTGGTGTTACAGTCTGGGCAGGTGTCTAGTCAATACAGAACTGCCCTACACCTTGTGAATGGTACAGTGAACAGCTGACACTACCTGAATAACATCATTAATCCAGTCATTGTACCCCTGCATGAACAACACAGGCCTAATTTCATCTTCATGGAGGACAATGCTCCAGCTCATCAAGGTTGCATCGTTAGGGAACGGCTGCTGGAGGCTGGGGTACCTCAAATGGAATGGCCTGCACTTTCTCCAGACCTGAATCCCATAGAAAACCTATGGGATCAGCTGTCACTGTGTAGAGGCTCGTAACCCTGCACCCCATAACCTCAGTGACCTGAGGGCTGCCCTTTAAGAAGATACAAGTCAATAAAAGTGCAGTTGGATCTACTTTGTGACACATCATGGTAAAACAATAAACAAGAAAATACAGTTGTGTGAAAAAATTTGGACACCCCTTTAAATACTCAGTTCTTTGTTAAGAAATGTTTACATATCTATGTCCAACCTCATTTTTATTTTTATTTGCATTTTTTAAATTTATTTTAGCCATTTTAAGTGGGAATGAATGTGGGGGTGTCCTAAAAAAGATGGGGGTATCCGAATTTATTCCTCACTATTTGTTTAGAATTACATTTTACAGAAAATTTGAAAAAAGTCTTTAATTCACCTTTAATTGTTTAGTTGTATTACATGAATGTCCCAGTATTTTTTAACATTGATATTAAATATTCATATGTCCAAATATGTTAAAAAAAACACACACACAGGCTTAAACAGAGTGTTGTGGAGGAAAAATAAGTTCAGGCGAGATGCGGAGAGCTGGAAGGTTGCATTGTTTTATTTCCTCCATCAAAATGAGACGCACTTGTAGTGCTGTGCGCTACTGTGCTGTGCTGTATCGTGTTGCTGTTTTATATGTTATACAAACAGAGAGAATGCATGGCACTTTAGCATTCTGATATACATATCAGTCAATACATATAATTAGCCTGACCAACTGGCGCCCGGACGTCCTCTCCTTAATCCGGGGATGTATAAACAATAGTCCATTGTTCTGGTTGTCACCTCAGGGGTTCTTTGTCCGTATGCAATCCCTGCTGAGCGTGAATAGTATCAGTCTGCATTGTGCTGGGTGACTAAACGGCTCCCCCCAGAACGCTCAGAAGGGGCTGTGGACCCCCCCCCCCCCCCGTCGTTTGGCTCCAGCTCCAGTAGAACTGTCGGAGGGCATGTCAGTCCGTGGGGGGGACAGGGGAGGGGTGAAAACAAACAGTGTGCTCTGCTCCGGGTTCCAGCACGTTGAACGGCCGTGGATCGTGGGCGCACGGGCCGGTGTGCTTCGTGTGTAATGGAACCAGACAGCCATCGGCCAGCTTTAGGGAGTGAGGTGCGGGAAGAGCGCTGTGGAGGAGGAGGGGGGAGGGGGTGGGAGTAAGTGAGTGCCGGCCCGGGACATCAAAGGTGTCTGGGCCGCGCAAAAATTGCGTGTGGATCCGCGATGGTGAGGGACTTTCCCGGTAAACCAGGTGGTGATCCACAGCGGCTGAGAAAAAAAAGAAAATTAAGTCTCTGACTCCTCTCGGGGCTCAATCCAGCGAGGATGTGGGGAAGGCGAGCGGCCAAATTCCCCGAGGATGCGTAGCGGCTGAGAAACAACTGCAGCTGTGCAAGGGACCTGGCAGTTTGGCTTTTAGGTGCGGAAGCAGCCCTAAAGCCATCGGGGACAGCAATCGGCTAAATTCCCCTTGTGCGCCATGGCTGAGAAACCCATACAAAGTCCTGTGTGCGGGCTGCACATCTGCTTCAGGTGCGTGAGCAGCCCTGAAGGTTCCGAGGGTGGCGATTGGCCGTTTTTCTCGGGCATGTGCAGCGACTGAGGACAATGTATCAGTCTGAGGAGCCGGTTCGTCTCTGAGCGTGTTGCGCGCTTGGCGCCGTGACTACATAACTGGCAGTTGCGCTGTCCTCGTAATCCTGCGGTGTGCGTGCGGGGCTTCTGTGCGTGGGAGGTCCGCTGTCGTGTGAGTCAGGGTCGGGGAGCTTGGTGGAAATCAATGCAGTCAGCGTCGATGATTTCCCCATTCAGGCTGCTTCCTTCGTTTCGCTCGAGTCACGGTTCATGGTGCGTGTCGGTCCAAGCACTGCCCGCTTCGGTGAGGATGAAGAGGTTGCAGGCGTTCTCTGGTCCTCTGCTGTCCACAGCGCGGTGAGAGGGAGCAGACGGTCATTCTCTCTCGTCAGGTCACCAGTGTGGAGGGATAAGATCAGGCAAGGGGCGCACCATGACGCGTGCTGGGGCTTCCCATCCGGGTCATCTCCGGGGTGTTCAACTCGTGTTCCATTCTTCATCAAGGGTCACCAGTGTGGAGGAAAAATAAGTTCAGGTGAGATGCGGCGAGCTGGAATGTTGCAGAGTTTTATTTCCTCCATCAAAATGAGACACACTTGTAGCGCTGTGCGCTACTGTACTGTGCTGTATCGTGTTGCCCTGTGTGTGCTGTGTGCTGCTGTTTTATATGTTATACAGAGAGAATACATGGCACATTAGCATACTGATATACGTACATATCAGTCAATACATATAATTAGCCTGAACAACTCGCGCCCGGACGTCCTCTCCTTAATCCGGGGATGTATAAACAATAGTCCATTGGTCTGGTTGTCCCCCCAGGGGTTCTCTGTCCGTATGCAATCCCTGCTGAGCGTGAATAGTATCAGACTGCATTGTGCTGGGTGACCACAGTGTCCTAATTTTTTCACATGACTGTATGACTCAGCTCCTGTGAGTACAGAACTCTTTTATGAAGTTTAAATGTGAACACGAGTCAAACTAAGCATGCCCCGGTGATCCAAGTGACAGTTTGAAAGTAAGATCAAATTGGTGAAACAAGTGGAAAATTGTCACTACACAAGCCCCTGAATAAAATTCCTCATAAGAGCACACATCTGCAAATCAGGTGTGGTCTCAAGCACACCTGATGCAACCAATCAATTGCTTCATTATTTGCATCAGGTGTGCCTGAGATAGAACACCTCAAATACCTGGACTGTTGACAAGGAAGTTTGACTGCATGTTAGAAATATGGCTAAGTAAAGAGAATTGTCCAAAAAGTTCAGAGAAGAGATCACTGCCTTGCACAAAGAAGGGAAATGATACACAAAGATAGCAAAGGCACTGAATGATCCTAGAGATACAGCTGGAAGCATAGTTTGCAAGTTTATAGTTAAAGGAGCAGTGGCTACATACCTGGACGTGGCAGAAAGAGGAAGTTACTGTATCAATGGCTGCTACCAGAGTCCTGAGGAGGTGGTCAAAAACCCTCGACTGACTGAAAAAGACCTGCAGCAACCCTTGGTGGCGGCAGGCACTGAGGTTTCAGTTTCCGCAGTAAGGGCCATACTAAATGCTGAAGGGCTCCATGCCCAAACTTCAAGACGTACACCAATACTGACCCAAAAGCACAAGTCAGCTCCAATTTGCTCAAAACTTGCCAAAGAGGTTTTGGGATTCTGTTCAGTGAAGCACTGAAACAAAACTGGAACTTTTCGGGCCTATAGGTCAGCAGGCTGTCAGGAGGAGGAAGAATGAAGCATTTGCTGAAAAGAACACCCTGCCTACAGTGAAGCATGCCAGTGGCTCAGTGATGCACTGGGGCTGCTTCGCCTCCTCTGGCACTGCATTGTGTGGAGGGCAAATGCATTCAATCAAGTATCAGGAAATCCTGGGAAAAAATGTCATGCCGTCTGTGAGGAATCTGAAGCTTGGGTGTTATTGGTCCTTCCAACAGGACAATGATCCCAAGCATACCTCAAAATCCACCAAGACTTGGTTTCAGAAGAAGTCCTGAAAGATACTACAGTGGCTATCACAGTCGCATGACTTGAACCCCATTGAAAATCTCTGATGGGATTTGAAAAGGCAGTTGCAGGACACAAACCCAAGAATATTACTGAACTGGAGGTCTTTGCCCATGAGGAATGGGCTAAGATTCCTTAGGAACACTGCCAGAAGTTGGTGTATGGCTATGCATCACATTTGCAGCAGGTCATAACAACAAAAAGGGTGCTCTACTAAGTACAAAAGATACAACCCCAATTCCAGTGAAGTTGAGACATCATCACTCTATATATAATTCAAGAAAATCTGTCTGTCTGTTAGGACTGTGTGTGTGTGTCACAATTATAGGACTCGCTATGACATCATCACAGATCAAAGGCAGGCATCACTGAACGAGTGGTGACGTCAAAGATCAAAGGCAGGTTTCACCATGGTTACTGTTGCCATGGTAACGACGTCAAAGATCAAAGGCAGACATCACCATGGTTAATGTTTCCATGGTAACCATGTCAAAGATCAAAGGCAGGCATGCAGCAGAAATACATGCTTATACTTGGTTTCTACGGGCGTGCACGGGTATGCACTAATTGTGTAAAGTGTAAATAAAACTGAAATACAATCATTTCAAAATGCTTTTCAACTTGCACTACTCAAAATGTTAAGGATATTTGGACTTTCGAGTGAAATTTATGGAAAATGGAAAAAGTTTACGCTACAGTGAGATCATGAAAGTAAAGCATTTAAGTAGAAGCATGCAATGGTGATTTCCTCATCTCAATTTATTGAAAGAAAAGCCAACAACAATGGTGGGTATACCATCCATCCATCCATCCATCCAGTGGTGGGTATACCACAACAAAAAATGTCAATGTCTCAATAACTTGTCATGTGCTCTTGAGCATCAATTACAGCTTGACAACAACGTCTCATGCTGTTCACAAGTCGACTTAGGGTGCATTCACACAGCCACTGTTTGATCCGGACTAAAGGACCAAAGAGTGTATTCCGTGGATAGTTTGCCACCATCTGAATGTGCCTGGAACTCTGGTGCAGCACCAAACAAGCGAAGTCTGGTCCCCCTGAAAACGGGGGGTCTCGGTTTGCTTGCAAACGCAGTCTGGTGCGCTTCGCTTGCCGTATGAATGCAAACAGCGTGTCCAGTGGACCAAAGGGCAGACGTGCCCCTCGGCATTTGTGTAACCACAGCAACACACAGTGACAAGAGAAAGTGGCGTTTACTGTGAAGGTGCCTTCACATCAAACGCGAACAGGAGAATTTTTCGCACAGCACGATTACATTATAAATTGATGTAAATACATGAAAAGACATGATTTCACCATTTGGGTGAGATGCAAACAGGCGAAGTTGCCACTCACTTGAAAAATTGTCCTGCCTTGAAAACTTGATGTGTGTTTCACGTCCGTGGCCAATTCAGCTAAAGAGCTCCCGGTCCTTCTGCCTCCATTTTGGGTGGACAATAACAATAAAGACAACCACACGGATTCAAGAAATACTTTTATAGGAGAAAGCCGAGGAGAAAAATTTAAAAAAATGTCTCTTGGACTTGTAGTGAGGAAATACAAGCTCTGATAGATATTTGGTCTGAGAACCAGATTTCTCTGCTGCTTGTGGCTAAACACAAGAATACCAATGTTTTTAAAATGTTTAGCGACATGATGGCGGCACGGGGGTTTATACAGACAGTGGAGCTTTTTATTTTTATTAGTTTGTGGTGAACAAACAACTCGGCTGAAGGGAACGGTGTTATGCTGAGAATTGCTTGCTTGCCGAGAATTGCATCCCATTGTCAAATAAACATAATTTAAAGATAATTTACAAGAGGTAATAACAATTTTTACTTCTAAAAATGTATAATGGATACTTCTAAAAATGCACAAATGGTTACAAGCCTGGCTGTAGTGTTATATTTTATAGTTTTGGTGGATGGGATGCGATTCTTGGCAAGTGAGCAATTCTCAGCATAACACCGGATTTCCCTTTTCAGTCATGGCCAATCGGTGAGCCGGATTTCTCGTCTTTGCTGAGATTTTTTCTTCCTGGTAAGTGGTGGCTTCAGCTACAGTGCCACAAACGAGCAGCTGTTGTAACTGCGTGACGTTGTCCAAGCAGTTTGGTCCGCTTGAGTGAAGTGCTATGTGAGTGTAAGCCAAACCAAACGAAGGTGTGAAAATTCTCGCCATTCCCTGCCGATTCGAATCGAGACGCCCAGACTATCCTGGTGTGAATGCAGCCTTATTGTCTGCTGAGGTATGGCATTCCACTCTTCTTGAAGGGCGGTGCTCAAGTCATTGATGTTGTGGGGTGCAGGGCTATGAGCCTCTACACGGTGACTCAGCTGATCCCATAGGTTTTCTATGGGATTCAGGTCTGGAGAAAGTGCAGACCACTCCATTTGAGGTACCCCAGCTTCCAGCAGCCGTTCCCTAATGATGCAACCTCAATGAGCTGCAACACTGTCCTCCATGAAGATGAAATTAGGCCTGTGTTGCTCATGCAAGGGCACAATGACTGGATTAATGATGTTATTCAGGTAGTATTGGCTTGTCACTGTACCATTCACAAGGTGTAGGGCAGTTTTGTATTGCCTAGACACCTGCCCAGACTGTAACACCACCACCACCACCACCAAAGGCTTGTCTGGCGACGACAGTGGCTGATGCATAGTGCTCTCCTTGACGTCTCCAACATCGTTGTTGGCCATCATTTCTGCTCAGCGTGAATCGACTTTCATCACAGAACAGCACTGAGGCCCATTGGTCCCTTGTCCAGTGTAAATGCTCCCTGGCCCATGCAAGATGATAACACCTGTGCCTGATGGTGTGGTCAGGTAGCCTTGCAGGTCGTCTAGCACATAGGCCAAGCTGATGTAAACGGTTTCGAATGGTCTGATGTGACACTTGGGTGCCTCTCACCTCCCTTAAATGTGCCTGGAGTTGAGTAGCATTCATCATGCGGTTCTGCAGGGCACTGTTCACAATAAAGTGGTCATCGGTGTGGGATATGGCCAAAGGACGTCCACTTCTATGCCTTTCTGTGACTCTAAGCTCAGTGGCCGCTTCCCTCTGAGAACAATCTGTTTGAAGCCTCATAATGGCGAGGTACTGTTGATCAATTGTGAGGTATCATCTTGGTCTCATTCATTCATTCATCTTCTTCCGCTTAATCCTTTTCGGGTCGCGGGGGAGGGGGGGCGGTACTGGAGCCTATCCCAGCATCTTTGGGCGAGAGGCAGGGTACACCCTGGACAGATCGCCAGTCCATCGCAGGGCCAACACAGAGAGACAGACAACCATTCACTCTCACAGTCATACCTAAGGACAATTTAGAATCTTGGTCTCATGATGTCAAAATGTGAACAGCATGATGAAGAGGATGGTTTAAATACCAATTCTAATTGAAACAGAAAATTTATTGGTCAATTAATGGATCAAACACCTGTTGTGATTTTGCCGTTAAGCACCTTGTTAGAGAACAGCAAGTTTCACAAAAAGTACTGAAACAGTGAACAGTTGGACATGTGCATTCAAAAGTTTAAATAAGGTCAAATTAAGTTCACCTGTAAAGGTTATAGTGCATTTTAAGTGCATCCTGAATTTTCACTCGAAAGCCAAATATCCCTAACTTTTTGTGAGTAGTGTATTTAAACCCCTTTGGGGTCGATCGCTAGTTATAATAATTTATAACTCATGCATTATATATCTTTTTATTAATATACATCATATGCTCACCACACAGAAGTAACTTTTAGATGCCGAGAAGAAACTGGCAAAAAGTTAAGTGTGGTTCACTCAGCAAAGAGCTCTTAAGGTATTTAAAAAAAAAAAGAGAAAGATTTAGCCACGCAGATGGTTTAGCTGGGCAAGATTGAGATTCAAACCTCCTCCACACCTTTATGCACATCTCAGACTTGTTTAGTTGAAGATTTTCACGATAACAAGCCCAAAAATATACCAAGAGTAATAAAGAACCATCTTCATCTGCAGGAGGATCGGGGAGTTCTGTAGCAGATGGTTTTGCCCCCACAAAGCCCTGACCTCACCAACATGGAGCTTGAGTACATAAGAGGTAGACTGTGAGACTGCCAAATACCAGCAAAATATGTGCAAGCAAAACAGAAACAACAAAAACTATCCTCACTTTACTTTTGGAATGCAAAACTTATATGGTACGTCAACATTTGCACACACAGCGATACATGTCTGAAAAGCTAAAATGATCTGACAACCCGGCATATCCTATTATTTTAAGAATCTGCCACTACAGCTCGCTGTTCACACAGGTAGATGCAGGTTCTCCCTGGAGATCCCCCCCACCCTTAAAGCTGGACTACTTCTGACCTAATGCCTCGTCTGATTTCTCTCCGTCTCACCTTTCTCTAATCTCCCACCTCTTCTTCACTCTGCTGTGGAAAAGAGGATCTGACGCTGGAGCTCCTAGGGGATGCCGCTGTCTTCTTTCAACTCACTCTGTCTGAATAGGATATGACCCCAGGGTGCGGGAGGCGGAGGAAGGAGCAGGTGAGGAAGAGCTGGGGGATTTTTTTTTTTTTTTTTTGGATGGGGGAAGGGAGGATGGATGGAGGTTCACCTGATGGCTGTACTGCTGTACTCACATGCATGAGGGAGTAGTAGTACTGTTTGCCGGTGTAAAACAGGAAGTGGAAAGGCCGCCCGTCTGCACCCCACTGGGCAGCTTCACAAAGAGGCAAGAGAAAGAAATATCAGTGAATTCCTGAAACAGTCAATTAGAATAAGGGGATTCTCTTACATACCTCTCTGCATTGGAAAGACTACTTCAGGATGCTGCAAATGAAAACATATGATTTTTATTCAAAGATGCACAACCTTGATTTCTGTCTGAAATGAATGCTGATGGTTTATATACACTACTCACAAAAACAGGGATATTTGGCTTTCGGGTGAAATTTATGGAAACTGTAGAAAGTCCACGCTGCAGTGATATTATATCATGAAAGTAGGGCATTTAAGTAGAAGCATGCAATGGTGAGTTCTTCATCTCAAACAATTTAATGAAACAAAAGCCAACAACAGTGGTGGGTATACCACAACAAAAAAATGCCAATGTCTCAATAACTTGTCATGAGTCCCTGAGCATCAATTACAGCTTGACAACGACGTCTCATGCTGTCCATAACATGCTGAACACGCTGTTCACAAGTCGACTGTTATCGTCTGCTGTGGCATGGTATTCCACTGTTCTTGAAGGGCGGCCCTCAGGTCATCAAGGTTGTGGGGTGCAGGGTTACCAGCAAGTTATGCAAAAAGTACTGAAACACTGAACAGTTGGACATGTGCACTCAAAACGTTAGAGAAGGCCAAATTAAGTTCACCTGTCGGTTATAGTGCATTTTAGGTGCATCCGGAAATTTCACCCGAAAGCTGATTATCCCTAACTTCTTGTGAGTACTGCAGTTTTATATAATTGAAGTCTGTGAAAGAAATGAAATTAATAATAAGCCACGCTATCACCATCCGTACAGTTAAATTTTTATCAAAAATTCTACTTTCAGTTTTTCCTTCAAAAGCAACAAACTGTGATTATCCTGAAAAGGGTTGGTTCTCTTCTATACCCACTCTACTTCATATCTACCCATTTTGATTTTTTTGCACATTTTTTCCAGATGTCAGCTGTAGAGGACGATGAAAAGTTTCACAAGACAAAACACTGACTGTCACTGTCACAAAGTCATACCTTCATGAGAGGTCGAGCTCTTTTCTGAAACAGGCCGGACGGGAAGAGGTAGGCGATGCTTCTCTGTGGGTGAGACGGAGGAGAAGAAAGAATAAACAAAAAGTGAAATGGAAGTTTGAAGAGATGGTGACAACGCTGACATGTCCGCACAACAGAGGCCACACCAACAAAGTGACAGAGGGGGAGGAGGCGCAAGCTGCTCGCGGGTTCAAGGAAAGGCGAGCGAGATGTGAGACTGTGTGTGTGTGTGTGTGTGTGTGGAGTTAGAGGAGGAAACTAGCAGAAAAAGGCACAAGTTTTTGGTTTTGTTGACAGCGAGCAGAGGACACTGTGGACGTCCAACAGTTCACAATGAGTTCATCCTCTGTTCTGTTGTGTGTGTGGGGGTTATTAGCGAGGCTGCAGATGGCACCAAAAATGTGCGCGCGTGTGAGAGAGAGAGAAGATGGCCCGCCATGCTCGTCAGCACAGCCTGTTCGTGTCTCTCTTCCTCCATCTCACCATCTCTCCCACTCCTTCCCGCTTTTTTTCCCCTTCGCTCTCTGTCGGTTCAATTAGTGAGGCAGCAGGTGCGGCCGGGAGGGAGCAGGTTGCTGCCTTTAAGGTTGTCAAAACGACGGAAAGGAGGAGGAAAAGGGGCCGGTCGAGGGAGAGGTGTGAGAAGAAGGAAGGGAGAGGCTTAGGAAAAGATAAAGGGGTTTAGTAAAAGAGGGAAAGGCATGGAACAGATGAAGACGCACCCCAACGTCCCGAGAACGTTGCGCAATATGGGAGTGATCCCCAAGGGTGCAAAGACCATGTGACAGAGGAGAAGGAGAGTGTCACAAGTTTACAAATTCAAACGAAATCCTTGTGATTATACAAACCAGAAACAGGAGAACAGAGAATGGTGGAGCGACTCAGAAGTGGAGTCTATGGCGTCTCTTTAAAAGCCCCATATTGTGTGAAATTGCATTTTATAGGTTTTAACCTTATAAAATGTTGTCTCTCTTCCTCTATCTCACCATGTCAAAATACTGTACGTCCCAAGGATCTAGTGCTGCAGCAATTAGTTGATCAATCGACTAACTGAAACAGAAGATTTGATAGTCAACTAATCACCATACGCACTCTTTCCCCCCTATTTCAAGCTTATGAGGGAAAAAAACAATTTCGGGGGGGGGGGGGGTATCATCAAATTCAGAGGGAAAAAAGTTACTTTTAAAGTTGATTTAACAGGAAACAGGAACTGTTACAAATCTCACCATTAAAATAACAAAATTCTATTAAATGTCATTTACTTTTTGACACCACATCAGCGCTGTTTGATTTCCCACAATGGAAGCTGAACCAATAAATCCTGAAGAATGATTAAGCACGGAGCAGAAAATTAAGAACAGTAAATTTCTCAGTGAGGAGATTTTTCTTCTTTTGGCTGTCACATTTTTGGGAGATTATATATATATATATATATATATACATACAGTATATACGTATATATATATATATATATATATATATATATATATATATATGTGTGTGTGTGTTGTAGGCAGAGAGTAGACAGACTCTGACTGAAAATTCCAAGAAAAAAAAAACAACTTTATTTCACAGACAAAGAAAATGTTTTTTCAGATAGCAAAAAAAAAAAAAAAGATCCAACGGCCGCTGTTTCCAAGGCCACCAGTAATCCGGACTGGCAAAAGACACGTTTGCGCAACAGCACAGCCTTGTGGTAGAAAAATAACACTGCAAAGACACAAAACCCCAAACCACTCACCAGACCACACCCATCACCTGGAGTGAACAAGCCCACAGACAACTCAAAACTAATCAAATGCCTGTTAAACGCGCGCACACACACACACACACACACCTTAGATTAAAAAAATAAGCATGTCATACACACCTTGATATCACCAAACAAATACTGTACACTGTCCTCTTACATACACTACCGTTCAAAAGTTTGGGGTCACTTAGAAATTTCCTTATTTTTGAAAGAAAATCACTTTTTTTCAATGAAGATAACTTTAAACTAATCAGAAATACACTCTATACATTGCTAATGTGGTCAATGACTATTCTAGCTGCAAATGTCTGGTTTTGGGTGCAATATCTACATAGGTGTATAGAGGCCCATTTCCAGCAACTATCACTCCAGTGTTCTTATGGTACAATGTGTTTGCTCATTGTGTCAGAAGGCTAATGGATGATTAGAAAACCCTTGTGCAATCATGTTAGGTCTGCAATGCTGTAATTGCTGCAAATGGAGGATTCTTTGACGAAAGCAAAGTTTGAAGGAAAAAATTATTATTTCAAATACAAATCATTATTTCTAACCTTGTCAATGTCTTGACTATATTTTCTATTCATTTTACAACTCATGGTGGTAAATAAGTGTGACTTTTCATGGAAAACACAAAATAATTGTCTGGGTGACCCCAAACTTTTGAACGGTAGTGTATATATTCTTTTTCAAATTCCCCCTTCTCTCTATTTCTCTTTCATCCATGCATGTCTGAAGCGAGTTTCGATCTAAAAACATCTGTTTTCACCAGCATTTCAGTCATTTGCCAGAGGAGCTTAACTTAAGCTGACTTAGGCGAACTCTGCATAACTTTGCCCAGCACTCAGAAACTTTTACAAACTGAGCACAACTTTCACCAACGTTTATTTCCTAACATCAGCAGATTTTCAGCATGTTGAAAATTCTCAACGAATACAACTTTCGCCAGCGTTTGCCAACAAACACCAACTTTCATTAACTTTTATCAACTTTTGCCAGCAGAGCCAGATGTTTGCCAAAATATCAGTAAAAGTTGGTCCAAGCGTTGTAGTGTGAATCCACCCCAAAAAGCAGGTCCAGGATGGCAGGAAGCCTCCACAAACGCTGATCTTTATATGAGCGTCAACTGATGCTGACGTCAGCTGAACTGCGCTGAGTATTCCTTTGCTTAAGTTAACCTAAGTTGGCAACTGCTACACATACACTAGCCTGAGTTGGCAAAAGTTTGACAATGCTGAAAGCAACGCTGGGAAATACTAGAAAAAGTTTGTAAAAGTTCACAAACGTAATTTCACCAACGTTTGGACTGATTTCTCTGACTTTTTGAAACGTCAGTAAAAGTCAGTCCAAACGTTATAGTGCGAACCCAGCTTTAGACTTTGACAAATATAAAAAGGACTGAACGGCACTAAGATTTATTTGATTGTGTGAATATTAATTACAGAATTATTGAAAATGAATGGGACATCCAACCCTTGTTTATTTTTTGTCAGATCACTTATTTGTGTGATCTTTTATGACATATTCAAAGGTGTTGTAGCTTGCACTTTGGGGAATGGGAGTTGATCAGTCATCACCATAATTGTTCTAGTTTATATGTGGAGTTTATAGTCTATCGTCAATAAACTCACGCAGTACTATAACAGGACACATTTACAAATATTTGAGACCCATTCTAGTGCATCCTTTTATATTTTAGGAATATTTTAAGTACAAAACAGCCAACATTATTATACACACCAGAATGACCTGTTTGGCTGCAACTGTTGCATCAGTGTTGCCCATTTGTCAGTAAATATTTAAATAAAAAATCTTTATTTTGTTATTTGGGCCTTTTTGTGTCCAGTTTGGTGATGGTCATCATTTAGTCAAACCATGCATGTGGCCACATATGATATGCAGTTGATCTGGGCATTCTGCTCCACAATCATGGTGGTATTATAATTAACTTTGAATTTTTAGATAGTCATACGAGCACACTGAGAGGAGCGCCATCAGCAATGGTGAGCCGTGGTCCTGCAAAGGGACTCCAGTCTACCACTGACCGGGCGGGCTGGGCTTGCTTCCCTGTGAAGGCCCGCGTTCTGCCCGCTGCTTCTCCGACACCGGTGTTCTTTAGGCAGACCCCGGGTCCCCGCTGGCAGTCCCCGAATTATCCTTTCGACATACACAATCACTGCAACATTATAGTATAATTTTTTTAAGCATTACATCTTTACTATTTTCACTTTCTTGTCAAATTTGTCATTTCTCACTTCCTTTTTTTGTTTGCGAAGCACTGTGGTGACTGGCTGGTCGTGATGCCATGTATTATCCAATCAGCACGGCCGTGATGCCGTGTATTATCCAATCAGCATGGAGTCAACCCAAAACCCCGCTCACACTCCCTGAAGCCAGGGCATGAAGAGTCAGAGCGGTGGCTAAACTATTATTGATAAAAATTACATATTTTGACTGAGCAACTCCATACTCGGGGATGCTCACCTTTGTAACCTCAGCAAAACATGCATAAAATCTTAGGTCTGTCTGATGAATGGTTCAAGAGATATGTGTGGAACAGACACACAGATAGAGACACAGACATACACACACACACACACACACGCACACACACACACACGCACACACACACACACAGGTTCTGTGCATTTATAGACAGACTACTGCATTGCCCGTAGAACACAAGTATTCCTGTCTGAAACAGGTATCCCAATCAGGCTTTCCAGGCCCAAATGTAGGCTGTGTTTGAAAGTGGAATACAAAGAGGTGTAGCCTATATGTAGGCAATCACATGTTAGACTTTGACAATTATAAAAGGGAGTAAATGGCACCAAGATTTATTTGATTGTGCGACTATTAATTACAGAATACCTAAATATTGAAAATGAATGGGACATCCAATATTAGTGACTGTTTCAGATCCCTTGTTTTTGTTTGTCAGATCACTTGTTTGTGTGATCTTTTATCACTTATATTCAAGATAATAGTGTATCTTGCTCTTTGGGGAATGGGAGTTGTTCAGTCATCATAATTATTTCAGTTTATATCACTGTTCAGTGATGGAGTTAAGTGTAATATTGAATTTCTTCTGTGTATTGTCAATAAACTCATGCAGTACTATAACAGGACATGTTTACAAATATTTGAGACCCATTGTAGTGCATCATTTTATATTTTAGCAATATTTTGTTATTAAAAGGTTTTTTAAAACTTTAATGCCAACATTGAGGTGGTGCTCATATCACTGCGCTGGGGCAATACTGAGGCCAAATGATCTGAACCTTGAGGGCGTGACTTGCAACAATGTGAGCGATGTGGCTCTATTGTAAGCGTTTTCTTTTTATTGATGCAAGATAATTTATTATTATTATTATCATTATTCCACCTAAACAATCACATTTTTGACCCTCTAACCAAAATGCAATTTTTTTTTTTTTTTTTGTGCACACCTCAGACCCAGTGAAAAATTTTATAAGCTGGAAAAAAATATGTGCCCCATGCTGAAAATTTATCCAGCGTAAGGTTGACACGTCCTGCATTCGTGGAGCAAAGGTTGTAGGGCCTTCCCCCATGTTTTTTTTTTTAACCTTTGCAGTCTGTACCAGTCAGAACACCGGAGGAGGTGGATCCAATCAGCCGATCACTCGAACCACAGAGCTCAGCTGTTCTCCATGACGAATCAGCCTCAGGGCAAAAGCACACTCCATGCATTACCTTTTTTTCATTTTATTGAAAATAATTTTTTTCTTATCACCATCAAGTTAGCATGCCTTTGAGCCAGGTCGTGTCTGGCGGCTGCTTCTCCCGGCATGTTCTGTGTTGATATGTCAGACCTGGCCCCCCGTCACTGTTGCCCATTTGTCAGTAAATATTTACACAAAAATTATTTATTTTGTTATTTGAGCCTTTTTGTGTCCAGTTTGGGTCATCGTTTAGTCAAACTGTGCATGTGGCCACATATGATATGCAGTTGATCTGGGCATTCTGCTCCACAATTATTAACTTTGAATTTTTAGATAGCCATGTGAGCACACCGAGAGGAGCACCATCAGCGACGGTGAGCCATGGTCCTGCAAAGGGACTCCCGTCTACCGCTGACTGGATGGGCTGGGCTTGCTTCAATGTGAAGGACCGCATTCTGCCCACTGTGTTGGAGAAGGCAGACCCCGGTTCCCCGCTGGCATTCCCCGAATCATTCTTTAGACGTACGCAATCACGGCAACATTACAGTATAATTTTTTTAAGTATTACATCTTCACTATTCTCTCTTTCTTGTCAAATTTTTTGATTTTCACTTCCTTTTTTTCGATTTTCACTTCCTTTTTCTGTTTGCGAAACACTGTGGTGACTGACTGGTTGTCATGGCGCGTATTATCCAATCAGCATGGTCATGACATCATGTATTATCCAATCAGCATGGTCGTAATGGCCGCGTAATATCCAATCAGCACGGAGTCAATCCGAAACCCCACACACACTGAAGTGCATGAAGAGACAGCGGTGACAAAGTGGTGACAGAGCAGTGGCTAAACTTTTATTGATAAAAATTACATATTTTGACAGAGTGACTCCATATTTGGGGATGCACACCCTCATGACCTCAGCAAAGCACTTATAAAGCCTTAGGTCAGTCTGAGGAACGGTTCAAGAGATATGCGTGGAACAGACAGACAGACAGACACACAGACACACACACACTTGGTGCATTTATAGATAGATAATCCAAGCCAAGCCAACTTTACTGTCGTTCAATCCATACAGCCAATCATGTACAGTAGAATGAAATTACATTTCTCCTATCTACAATGTTAATCACATCTAGAATCAGAGGGGCCATTGCCATGCAAGGCGCCGCCACTGACATCTTTTCCTTCCCCCATTCTATTAACCTGAGCACCAAGCTAGAAGGCGGGACGTACCATGGTCTTTGGTATAACCCGGCCAGGGCTTGAACCCATGACCTCCTGGCTGTGGGGCAGATGCTCTACCACTAGGCCACCACTCCAGTATTTCATGAAAATCTATGGTGGAAATTGAAGAAAATGGTTGATGGCAAGACTCCAATCTGCAAAGCTGATCTGGCAACAGCAATAAGAGAAAGTTGGAGCTGGATGGATGAAGAACATTGTTTGTCAATAGTTAAGTCCATGCCTCAGAGAATTCAAGCTGTGATAAAAGCCAGAGGGGGTACAACAAAGTACTAGTAGTGTACCGTTTTTTTCACAATTCCATAATATTTTCCTCAAAATTGGGTGATTCCATATTTTTCCCTCTGATCTAATAAAAAAAAATATCAATTGAATACAACAACTTTCTAAAAACTGGAAGGTTGACATTTTGAATAAACAATAGTTTTAAGACATGTCTGAGATATTTTTTAAACAAAATTAAATAACTGAAAGAATATCCTCCAAGAGTGATGATTCTATAGTTCTTGCCAGGAATTGTAACCTTTACAACACTACAGTAGTTGCAACCTGATAGTTTAGCAGTTAAATTTTAGGTAAGCCAAGTCTTAAATGCTCTGAACAGATCTTTATGGATTACATACTGTATGGCTTGTTGTGTTTCATCAATCCCTTCTTTAGTGGTAATGTCCTGCTGATTTTTTCTGGGTCTTTATCACAGTCACACCTGAATGGTCTGGACGCCAAAGCAGAGCGGAGGGATTTGAGTGGCGCCCCACTTCAGACCTCTCCAGTCCTCCCAAATGTTCCTCTTCCCCTCCACACGGCTAAGTTTGTGCTGCTAGCCGTCGCTTTGGTTTTCACAGCCCACCGCCAACAGCTCTCTTCATTATTTGCGAGTGGCATCAGGGACCAAGAGAGGGACGGCTGGGAAATCGAGCTAAACGGTTGGAGCAGTGAGGGCCAACGTAGTGCCAAGATTACAAACAGGAGTGTGTGTGTGTGTGTTTGGGGGTGTTGCTAATCTCATTGATGCAGTGTATTAGACAGAGGAGGTCCCACCTGCCTGCTGCCTGTGGACCTAAATGGTGCAAATGAAAATGTAGATGATGTGAAGAAAAATGTGCCACGGAGGGAAAAAAACTTAATTTAAAAACTAGGTCCATTCAATCTAGGGTGAGGAGTTTTTGTTTTTTGTTAAAGCAAATATGATGTTTTGTTTTCAGAAAAAGAGAAATCAACTCTTTTCTTTAACATGGACACCAAGTATATTTTCAGACAAGGGTCTTTAGAGAAAATTCAGAATTCAGGAGGAATTCTGTCACATGCAGTCTATTAAAAGAACTAGGGATGCACTGAATGAGAAATTTTGGGCCAGTGTAGATAGTTAATGGGGTGGGTTCAAAAGATTGATTCTCCGATTCGAATTGATTCACGTTTGACTGAGCCAATATCAATCCACAAAATCTGCTGATCGATCTTTGAATATAGTCCTTTTACGTCTGTGAAACACAAAACGGGGCCGGCTGAACTCTCGCGTGATTGATCAATTGCACGAGAGAGCTTTACACGTTCTATAGTAAGAGAACATGAGTACCAACCTTGACCTTTGACCTTTTGACCCCAAACCTGTAGTCAGAGGTTATGGTCTCAGAGTGAACCTGTGTACCAGGTTTGGTGACTCTAGCTTTCTTTGTTGTTCAGATATGGTTTATAAGGCATTTTGATGTTCACCTTGCGATCCCAAAACCACAGTCACACTTCAGGGTCACAGGGTGAACCTGTGTACCGAGTCTGGTGACCCTAACTTTACTTGTTGTACAGTAATAAGGCATAAGGAATGTTAACCTTGACCTTTGACCTTTTGACCCCAAACCCACAGCCTGAGGTCATGATCCCAAGGTGAACCTGTGTATCAAGTCTGGTGACCCTAACTTTACTTGTTGTACAGTAATAAAGCATAAGGAATGTTAACCTTGACCTTTGACCCCAAACCCACAGTCAGAGGTCAGGATCCCAAGATGAACCTGTGTACCAGGTTTGGTGGCCCTAGCTTTACTTGCTTTATAGTAATAGTGCAAATGAAATGTTAACCTTGACCTTTGAGCTTTTGACCCCAAACCCATAGTCACAGGTCAGGATCCCAAGGTGAACTTGTATACCAGGATTGGTGGCCCTAGTTTTACTCATTTTATGGTAATAGTAAATGTAGCATTTACCGTTTACCATAACGCAACTGCAATGCTAACTCTGAACTCTGACCCCTTGACTCCAAACCCATAGTTAGGTGAGGGTGTCAGTCGTCCACGATGTGTATTAGATACAACTCCTGTGTCAATTTAAAAAGCCTACATCATTTCTTTCAGTAGTTATTGTGTTTAGAAGACTTAGGGAAAAATCTTATCTTTGACCTCAAGGTAATCCAATGAGAGTGAAATTACAATATGCGCATAATCAGAGTATATTAAACCATGACACCAAGTTTCAAAACAATCGGAACAAAACTCTAGGAGGAGTTGATTTCACAAGACAGTCACTGTCTATGAAGTGAGGTGAAGCAGGAGGTCATAGGTCAGGGGCTACAATTCCCGCAAAAATCATCCGATCACAACCAAATTGCAATATACGCATCCTCAGTGTACGTATATCAAACCATGGTACCAAATTTCAAAACAATCGGAACAAAACTGTAGGAGGAGTTGATTTCACAAAAGTGGGATGGATGGACGGACTGACCCATAACATAATCCCCCTTCGGTCTTCGACCCCTTTGGGCTTCAACCAGCAGGAGATAATAAAAACTGAAAGTAAATTTGTAATTAATTAATTAATTTTATTTAACCTTTATTTATATAGGAAAGGTCCATTGAGAGGCAACCTCTCCCTGTTCACACTCACACAGTTACACATTCACACCTGGAAGCTGCCCAGTACAACCACAGACTGACCTGTGGCCACTGAGCAGCTCCAATGGAGCAGTTGGGGTTAAGGGCCTTGCTCAAGGGCATCACAGTGAGGTTAAGGAGGTTGGGCAAACACTTCTATGTTATCTGTCCCACCCAGGTCTGATCCAGCTGGTCCAGGGGTTGAACCGACGACCTTCCATTCACCAGTCCACATCCCTAACCATTAGGCCACCACTGCCCCCATTAAAATACATACAACAAAAAATAAATTATTGTGATGTGGGGATTTAAAAATATGACTAATTTTACTTTGAAATACATTCTCCTTTTCATCTCCCCTTCAGATCTGTGACGACTGGGTTTCCACTCCAAGCTCCATCCTGCACTGAGACGTTCTGAAGGGAAGAGGTTGTCAGTGGAGGAGCATCCCTGCTTCGCTGCGAATTTCAGCACTGAAGATGACCTCAAATTTTTCAGGGGTCTTAGTTTTCAAATTCAAGATTCAAGAAGGTGCTGCCATAATTTGCTCCATACTCTTAACATGCATTCAATGCAATTTATAATGGCTGCAATGACTAATTCTTTTATCTTTTTAATTTAAGTTCTCAGCAAGAATACAAACAGTCCCTCCAGGATTTCAAGGGATGTTTTTATGATTATTGTGGCCCAAAAAGCCTGAATTCGCGGGAGCTTTTTAAAAAAGTTGCGAAAAAAGATGTGATGTTTTTAGTGTTTTTTGCTCTAAAAGTTGTGGGAAGAATTACAATTTTAAAGCAGATGTTTTTTTCCAGTTTACTGCAGTGATATTCTATATAACAATACAACAAAAGCACAGGATTGTCAAAAAATTTCCTATTATAGTGATTTGTAAATTAAGCAGAAACTTCTGCTATACAGAAAAACTCTTGTGCAACAGCAAATACAAACATTAACACAATATCCATTACAACAGCTAAATTGCATTGAATGCATGTTAAAAGAGTAGAGATTTGGAAATTATTAGCAGCACCTTCATTTGAAAACTCCCTACAGCCCCCAACCACTCAGTGCCGAGCGGAGAGGAAAAAATAAATAATTTATTCTGTTAGTCTGGATTGTCTATCGGAGTCTGTGTTTTTCTGGAAAAAAAAAAAATTAGAGAGAATATTCTGTCTTTTTCCTGTGCCTAACTCCTACCTGTCTGCCTGCTGCACATCGGTCTCGACACAAATCTTTCATTTATGGGGGTGGGTGGGGGGGTGGTCCATCCAAACCAGTGATCGACAGCTTAAAAGCTCATTGACCAGATGTAGTAATGATTTTACCTCTAAAGATGTGTAAAATGTTAACTCTCGCTGTAGTGTTAATAGTTTCATGGCGTCTCTCCTCACGCGCGCTCCTGCGACGGGGTGCTTTTAGGGCAGGCGGATGTTTTTCAACACAAACCCAGAGCTACCAGACACATGGTCAGGATAGAGGCGTGATGAGACGTCCACCGGCAGGCTGGGGAAGACGGAGGAAGGGACGGTGTTGGAAACCTCGCGGGTGAGTGTTTTTTTTAAATCACACACTCTGTTTGCTGATGTGTTCCGTTAATACTCCTGTAAACACGGAAGTGAACGTAGTGCAGCAATGCATTTGGTTGGTTAGACTGAGCATTTGTGCGCCAGTCAGAGACAAATTTGACTGGTGAAACTGTCGGAAGTTGACGAGGATTGGCCAAAATTGCAGGGTTGCAGCGATTGAACAAAGTTGCAAGGTTGCGCAATAGCTGCGCTGATTGGCTGATTTCACGTGAATTGGCACGATCACAGCATCGCAAAATCCTGGAGGGACTGTACAAAGTTAAATAATAAAAAGTGCATTATTGTAACTGTTTTTGGATCAGTTCTTTATGTGATAATTTATGTATTAACAAAGTTAGAGTATTCCTGGTACAATTTGCAGCATCTCTAAAAAAATTTTTCCTGGCAAGTAAAGTAGCTATTAAAATGGTAATTTCTCACACTGAATCGGGATCAGATCAAATCGAATTGGAATTGAATCGATTCCGGAAATTAGTGATGATTCCCAGCCCGACAGATGACACACAATTATATCTGTCAATGGCCACGGTTACATGGGCAAAATTTCTTCAATCTGATTACAATTCAGATCAGAACTTTACTGTTTACATGGATCCTGAAAAAGCTGATCTGATTAGGACGTGCATTTCCATGTGTCACATGTTTGAACGGAATAAATCATTTTGACATGCGCACGTCGACATTTCAACATTCCGAAAATAGTAGAAGAAGAAGCAACTTCTGGTGTTAGCAAGCCCCGCTTCGTGTCGAAATGGACCTGTATTGTGTTATTCAGACTGTACTTTTGCTCCTGCTGGTCTCCATAATGAAGCTACAAGTACATACTTCTGCATATGACGAACAGAGGGAGACAGCAGGACGATACAGACCAGTTTTGTTTTACTCCCGCTATGTTTTTTGATCCGAATGAGCGAGATCGGGCTAGAATATTCAGAATGCCGTGTTTACATGAAGCATTTTTATTCCGATCAGGCTTTTAATCCGGTTACTTGTATCCATGTAAACATAGCCAATGAAGCCTGATCACAGTAAACAATTAACTAAACTAGAGGCACATCTTAAGGAAATCAGAGCTTGGATGACTTGCAATTTCCTACTATTAAATTCAGGTAAGACTGAAGTCATGCTATTCAGTCTAAAAGACCCTACAAATACTATCTCAAATAAGACAGTTTAGATCAGGGGTGTCAAACTCATTCCATGGAGGGCCAAGACCCTGCATGTTTTACTTCCACCCAGTGTCTTCAGCAGGTGTTTTCACTGATCAGCAATCAGTGGGAAGAAATTCAATGAAATCACCTGTTGAAGACACTGGGTGGAGGTAAAACCTGCAGGGTCTTGGCCCTCCATGGAATGAGTTTGACACCTGTGGTTTAGATGATATTATTCTATCTTGTAGCAGTTCTGTGACAAACCTTGGAGTTATTTTTGATCAGCATTTGTCCTTTAATTCACATAATCTTATTTCCAGAACCACTTTTTAATCATTTGTGTAATATTGCTAAGATTAAGAATATTTTGTCTGAGAGTGATACTGTAAGAAACAAAGACACAATTTTGTTAGTTCTAGATTGAATGATTGTAATTTTTTATCATCGGGCTGTCCTAAAATGTCTCTACAGAATCTTCAGCTGATCCAAAATGCTATTGCTAGAGTTTTCCCAGGTACTAGAAACAGAGATCCTATCTCTCCTGTTTTGGCCTCCCTTCATTGGCTTCTCATAGAATCTAGAATTTAAATTTAAACCCCTTTTCCTCACCTAGAAAGCTCTAAATAATCAGGCCCCTTGTTTATCAGGGTCAATGTACCTTATTATCATTCTATCAAAGCACTGCACTTCCAAAATGTAGGATTACTTGTGATACTGTACTCAGAATCTCTAAAAGTACAATGGGAGACTTTTATTTATCAGGCTGCTCTCCTATGGAACCAGTTGCCAATCTGGATACAGGAGAAAGACTTGAACCTTAAGTTAAAGCTTTTCTGTTTGGCAAAGTTACAGTAATAGTTATGGTTGGATCAAATGATCCTGAACCTTCCCCAAGTCATGCTAAGTCAGTAGGTTAAACAGCTGGGGACCTCCCTCTCTCCTGTCATTAGAAATGCTTCAACTTTATTATGTATACTAAAATCTTCCTGAATCTAATCCAGTCAGAAATTGTAAATGCAAATCAGATATGGAAAACATCCATTATCCATAAATGTAAACACAGTCACGTCAAGGCTGTGATTGTGATGATAAACGTCACAGCGTTCAGTGCGAGTAGCCAGCTCATTTAGGATGCTGTGAGGTTTAAAACATCAGCCTAAACCTGTACCTTTCCTTGTTGACTTACATCTACATCCTGCTGCGTGAAGTTTTCGGGGTCTTCCCCCATCATGTTGGCCAGGTGTCGTTTCCCAGAGTCAAACTCCTCCACCTGTTTCTGGATGTACTCCATGGTGATCTTCTCTTTTCCTGAGGCCGCCAATTTCTTCCTGTGGTGGGCAGAGCTCACACATATCTGTCTGCTCAGCAACGCCTACAGACCAAAAAAAAAAAAAAAAAAAAAGTACTGTTAATATAACCATGAACATACTCAACTTCAACCGAAACAAGTCTCACGGCATTCAGAGCAGTTTCCCACTGAATGCTGAATGATCGTTAAGGAAACAGCAATTACAGCAAAAACAACGCAAACACTCCCCGGGTCTTATTAAACCTAAACTCGATGTTAACTAGTTAAATTTAGGAATCCGTCGATACAATTTCGGCTAACAGTCGCTGCTAAAGGATGCTAGCTCAAGGACATATTTTGGGGCTTCTCAGCTCATTTATAACAAATAGCTTTATTTAAATACGTTCACGGCTCACGTAATTACTGATAAACGTGTTATTTTACCTGGCAGCTCAGCTGCGATGTGACTGACTTTATACTTGTGTTGCAATCCCCACATTTCCTCAGAAATTTCCCCACGGCTCTTAGACAGGGCGCCGCCATCTTGGATGACAGCGGTGACGTCCGCAGCGGAAGTCAAAAACATGGAAAAAAAATTAAATTAAAAATTAAAAAAGTTCAAATGTAATGTAATAAACAATAATACAAGATTGAATACAATTTAGATTCATCTGTAAATACATTATAAAAAACAAGGGATAAAAGCTATTAAGTTTTTTTTTAATGCTACTGTTAACTGTCAAAAAATGGCATTTTTGGCCCTTGCCTATTTATTCAGTTTTGTCCTGTCCTTCATAGGCCATTTTCTTCTTCTTCTTCTTTGTTGCTGTTCCTAGGAGTTGCCACAGCCTCCATCACACCCTATCCCTTGCATCCTCTTCTCTCATACCAACCAGTCCGTCTTTGCTAAACTGATAAATCTTCTCTGTGGTCTTCCTTTTTTCCTCTTGCCTGGTAGATCCATCTTCAGCATCCTTTATCCACTATCCCCCTTCTGCACATGTCGAAAACATCTCAGTCTTGCCTCTCTTACTTTGTCCCCATACCCCTCAACCTGAGCTGACTCTCTGACATACTCATTTCTAATGCTGTCCGTCCTAGTCACTCCCAGTGAGAATCTTAGCATCTTCAACTCTGCCACCTCCAACTCCACTTACCGTCTTTTTGTCAGTGCCACTGTCTTCAAACTACATATAGATCATAGCAGGTCTCACTACAGTCTTGTAAATCTTCTCTTTTACTCTAGCGGCTATCCTTCTGTCACAAATCACCCCTGACACTCGTTTCCATCCACTCCACTCTGCCTGCATGCTCCTCTTCACCACTCTTGTGCATTTCCATTGCTTTGGATGGTTGACCCCAGGCATTTAAACTCATCTATCTTCTCTATCTCTACTCCTTACATTTTTACCACTACACCTGCCTTCCTCTCATTTCCACACATGTATTCTGTCTTGCTTCTACTGACTTTCATCTCTCATCTCTCCGGTGCATACCTTCAGCTTTCCAGGTTCTCTTCCACCTGCTCCCTACTCTTACTACAGATAACAATGTCATCTGCGAAGATCATAGCTCACAGAGAATCCTGCCTGACCTTGTCTGGCAGCCTGTATATCACTCTAGGAAACCAGAAGGGGCTCAGAGCTGATCCCGGATATAATCCCACCCCCACCATGAATCCATCTGTCACTCCTACAGCACATCTCACTACCATCTCACTATCCTCATACAGTGGTACCTCTACTTACGAATTTAATTCGTTCCAGAAGAATTCTCGTAACGTGAAAAATTCGTAAGTAGAGGCGCGTTTTACATGTAAATGCCGTAATCCGTTCCAAGCCCCCAAAATTCGGGCATAAATTTTTTATAAATCGTAAAAACGCATCAAAACATGTAACAAATACATGTTACAATTAGATTACTGCACAATAAACATAAAATGAGAGTTTAAAATGAGAGAAAGAATAATAAAAGAGAATAATAAAAGAGAAAGAATAATAAAAATTATGTTCATTTACCCTTTAACTGCTATCGTCGTCGACGTCGTCACCGTTTGCCTTCTTTGGTTCATGTTCTGATCCAAGGACGTTTGCTTTTGTCGGCTTGTAAGTGCTTCGTTTTGTTTTAATACCGTGCTGATCGTTGATGTATTACGGCCATATTCTTTGGCGAGATCAACCAAACGCATAAAGTTTTGGGAAAAAAAAAAAAATTCGTGGCCAATGGGATACCAGGAAGATGCTAGGCGATAGCCAATGGCAGAGCAGCTACAGGTATGTTTACGTTCGGTAAACTACGGAAGCTGCGAGGAGCGCGTACTTTTTTGCCTTTCGTATCCTGAAATTTCGTTCGTAACTAGAGGCAATATTTTCCCGTTGAGGCGTCTTGTAACCTGAAAATTCCGTATGTAGAGACGTTCGTAAGTAGAGGTACCACTATACATACTCTACACCAGGCCTATTCAGTTAGTGGCCCATGGGCCACATATGGCCCAGAACCAACCTTCGAGTTGCCAAGGCCCAGGCCATGCCAAAGAAATATAAATTTAACAGAAAAATATCAAGGAATGACGGCCTGCAAGCACGCACATGAACAACATGTGTGACCGTCATCTGCATGGCATACAGAAGTGCCCCGCCCATGTGACCGTTCCAGTCTGCAGGTTGAGTGTCTCGCTAGCGTCACTGTCTGAGAGAAGCACGAGCTTATTAAAGTACTTTAAACATAGAAAAAAAAAGCAGAAGAGGTATGTAAGCAATGGAGGCATTTATCGTGTTTTAACCCACTGGTAACGGGAACAATAATGAAGAGTCGCTTAGCAAACAGGTGTGGTTAGACTTCATATGCAGGGAAAGGCACGAGTGACTGATGAATTGCTGAGGATTGATTTCACCAGCTACTACAATATTAACTAAAAATTTATGTTCATTATTATGTACCTGGCAAGTTAAGAGGACCAAAATTCACAAAGTCAGTGACTTTACTCCGTCAACAGTCTTCAGAAAAACTAAATGTGGCAACATTTGGATTTCAAAATAAGGGAGGTTTTTTCTGCTGTCTGGGTGGTGAGGAGAGTTCTAAAAAACTATAAATATATAGAAACATTACAACAGAAATAACTGCATCTTTGGTAATTTAAGGTAATTTATTTAATTAAATATAATTTTATTAATATTTTTTTCTTTGCAATCAGAGTTAACTTATTCTGTTCTGGCTCTGCAAAATGATGGTCAAAAATGTAAATTGTATAATGAAAAAATGTCAAAATTTTAACTTTGACTTTTAAACTTTGAATTTAACTTTGAATTTTAACAACTTGCCAATTGTTTAAAAAACAATAATTTTACTAAAGAAAAAGACAAAAATTAGCCATAAAATAATCCACAAATTTATAATAAAGTCTCAAATGTACAAGAAAAGTCAATTTTACAAGAGGAAATTACAAATTTGAGGAAAATGGTTTCAAATTTAGATAAATTTATAGAAAAAAGTAGAAAACTACAAGAAAATTGTTATAAATTTTGGAGAAAAACCTCAAAACTTTAAGACTCAAATCATTACTCAAGTTTTTTAAGTGGGTGCTTTTTGCATCCTTAACTCTACTAGAAATTTTTGGTTGACTGATATGTGTGTAATGGAATGTGTAGTTATAAAAAGAGGTTCCTACTCACACATGTGGTGATGTAAAACAAAACAAACCACAATAGTGGATGTGCAATGTTTGTTAATGTTATCAATCATTTCTTGGGGGGGTTTGTGCACTGAAGTGTTTGACAGTTCATTTTTTATTCAGCTAAATGCACTTTGTGATGTGCCAAGGTCGGTTATGATCAGTATGTAGTATATTTTATTTCAAAAGGGAAACAAATGTTAATGCTATTAATGGTGCACATTGAGTTTTTATGCACTTTGAGATATGCCTGGGTAAGATGTGACCAAAATGGTTATTTACAGAATTTTTTTTATTCTGTTTATTTAATTGTTGTTCAAGAGGAAAAATATTTCTACTATTTCAAGTTTTGTTCCACCCCAGCACTGTTATTGTGTTTTTATGCACTTTGCCAAGTGCCAAGAGTACATTTAAAACGAAGACAGTGAATAAAAAGTGTGTACTTTTTGTCATATTGATCTGTGGTGGTTTGAAATTTGTCATATTCAACAGATCGCTGAACATGTACTGCTCAATTACATGTCCTGATTTCAAACTGTGGCCCAACTGATTTTGTCTCTCTGTCTAGCCCAGGGGTCTGTAATCTTTGCTAACCAAAGAGCCATTTTGCTTGTCTCCAACTAAAATAGAAGTGGTTGAGGGCCACAACAGCAATTTGACCTTTAAAATAAAGATTATGCCGCTTATAAAATTTTTGATATATTCATAGCTCTGAATATTATGTGGCATTAATGATTTCAAACTACAACAGTGGAAAAAACTGTTAAGCTTTAAATATAGCTTCATTTGTGAAATAAAAGTATTAGAAATATATTACAAATTGTTTTGTGCTGAAAATAAATTTCTGAATATCTGACCATAATTTTTATGCCTTGGTGAAACGGAGAGGCATACGGTAATCACTCAGTGCATCTGTGGTTGTATCTGTCTGTCTGTTTCAGCTCGCCCAGCCAAAATTAAATGGAACTAAAGGCTTGTATCATTGTATCGCCATTATGCCTCAGTGAAACGGAGAGGCATACGGTAATCACTCAATGCACCTATGGTTGTATCTGTCTGTCTGTCTGTCTGTCTGTCTGTCAGTCTGTCCGCCTCTCTGTTTCAGCTTGTCTAATCAAAATTAAGTGGAACTAAAGGCTTGTATCATTGTATTGCCATATTTTCTCGACTTTTAATTTGCCAGAATTTTGAAATAACGCTTTGTTTTCAAAATAAACCCAAAAATAGCTCACCTTTACCGTCAATGCAACTGAAACATCATTGTATTACCTATGCAGGCCCAGTAGAGGTGGCAGTGCACCTTTATTTCAGCCCCACTGAGCACTTCCTGTCAACTGATCTTGTGCTGAACTTTTAAAATAGCTGTTTCTGCAAACTAAACATATTCAGGAACTGCACAATTTTTTCAACACATTGTTTCTTTTCAGACACGTTTTGTTGTTTACGTTTGAAGATAAAGGATAAAGTATATTCTTCCTGTAGTTTACAGCTCATTGGTAAAAACTACAATTCCCGTACTGCTCAAGTGCAACAGGCCAATCACAGCAGAGCTTCCTCTGAAGTCAAAGAAACTGGCAGATAACTTCAGAATAGAAGAGCAGGAGAAAAAAAAAAGTTTTACAAGTAAGTTTAGCCCTTAAATTATGCAGCATTATTAACACATTATCACTTGCTAACACGGCAACATTTGATTCTTAATGCTTGCGTTTCGTCACATTTTCTTAAGTTGAGTAGGAACATGACATCTGTAATAGAATTTATTTGATTACACTGACTTTAAAAATGTTCTATCACATCTGTAATAATAATAATCACATTTTCATTATTTTTTTTCTTCTCGTTTCTCTCTCTGAGGTCCACGGTGGTGAATCTGAGGGTAAGCAATAAGAGCAGCTGTGAAGAGAACGGACTGGAAGCTACAGAACAATATTGCATGCTCTCTTTATAGAAAAAACTGCATTTTAATAATTTTTTTGCAAGATAATTCAAAAACCTCTCAATACTCATTACATACAGAGTGAACCATTTCAACCCACTCAGATTTAATGTTGATGATTATGATGACAGTTTTTGAAGTCAATTTTTACCTGCTATTGCATGCCATAATGTAAATATACATGCATTAAATTGATAAAATCTGTTAATCCAGCATTTTTCTTTCTGCTTCTAATTTTATTCTTGTGCTTCTATATTTTTTCTTTTATGAGCTCTTTGACAAAAATGCCAGCGTACAGCCCTGGGATGACATACACCTCATATGTATTGTGACAGTGACATCACAGTCATACCTGCTTAAACAAATAAACATTTCAAAACCGTACATGGATGGCACAACACAGTACCCATGCTACCATGCCACAAGCACCGAGGCATCAGCACCTGCGGTGCTTTCATTTTTAATTATCAGCACATTCGTAAATTAAATCTGAAAATATAATCCGTTTCCTACTTTCAATAATGATCACACAGCTTTTGTTCCTAATATTATAGTACTTCTTCTTCTTCTAGATTTGATTGGCGGTTGGCAACCTGCTTACAGGTGCATTACCGCCACGTACTTCACTGGAGACTACAGTTTTATTTAGAAGAAGCTACTTTTCAGCCTTTTTATGTTTCCTCATAATGCTCCTTATTCAAATGTATTCATCATCACTCTATAAATTCAAGAAATCTCGTCAGTGTGTCAGTGTGTGTGTCTGTCAGTGTGCCACGGCCAAAGAACATATGACCGCCTATGATATTCCTATGATGTCTGCATGATGTCCTGTGATGTTCCTATGTATAACGACTCCTTATGTGTGAAATGTCCTATGATGTTCTTATGTAACAAAGGCAGGCATCACTCACGATCATAGGACTCGCAATGACATCATCAAAGCTCATAGGACTCACTATGACATCATCAAAGATCAAAGGCAGTCATTACAGTCATAGGACTCACTGTGACATTATCAAAGATCAAAGGCAGTCATCACTCACGGTCATAGGACTTGTTATAATGTCATCAAAGATCATAGGACTCGCTATGACACAATCAAAGATCAAAGACAGGCATCACTGAATGAGTGCTGACGTGCTTGCTTACACCCTTGCTTACACCTGCTTTCTACGGGCATGCAGAAATACTTGCTTATACTTGGTTTCTATGGGCATGCACGGGTATTCACTAGTATAATATAAATCTGTATCCTTCACCTGTTATTCAGATTCTCAATCTGACAACGAATAGATTGGTTGTCTGATATTCTTTTTTATTTTGGAATAAAGCAAAAAGAATTCTAAACTTTCTAAATAATATAACTTTAAAAATCATTTGGTGCAAATTAAGCCAATTAAATAATTACACGAGAGGAAAAACATTAAAAAAACATCTTCTTCTGCTGAACTAAATATTGGTTATAATTTTTTTTTAAAATGTGTGGCATGAATAGACAATCTGCACATATAATTCACTGTCCAAAACCCCACAGGTAACAACTAACAGTTATCCTACAGACAAAAAGCTGAAAACATCCTTAAAAGAAAAGGCTCACCTCAACATCACTGTCAGACAATCTTCTCTCCTGAGTCTTCTTTTCTTTTTTATTTAGATTGTGAAGAAAACCTGTCTGCTGTATGTTGCTGATTTCAGACAAGTATATCCGGTTGATGCCATTCCATAATAAAAGCACATAACAAAAACAACCATACTGAAAACTGAATCGCTGTAGAGGGCTTTTATTTTTACATCACTCAGGAAGTATTGAGTTGTGACGGTGAAAATAAATGTACACTAATTCAGACTTGGATCACCTTCTTAAAGTGGTAGGGAGTTTGCGTGCCCTAGTGATCTCAGGGGCTATGTTCTCTGAGGCAATTTGCCTCTGGTAGGGTCTCCCAAGACAAACTGGTCCTGGGTGAAGGGCCAGACTAAGAGTGATCCAATAGACTCTCCTGATGAACAAAAAAATCAAGGATTCAGTGTACCCCGCCTAGTATGGGGTTACCGGGGCCCCGCCCTGGAGCCAGGCCTGAGGGAGAGACTCGATGGCTAGCATCTGGTGGCTGGAATTCTGCCCATGGGACCCGGCCAGGCTCAGCCCGAAGGAGTTACATGGGTCTGCCCTCCTGTGGGCTCACCACCTGCATGAAGGACCATGGGAGTCCGGTGCTATGTGGATCAAGTGGCAGGCGAAGGCAGAGACCTTCAAGGTCTGATCCCCAGCTTTCAAAACTGTTTTTTGGGATGTGGAACATCATGTCTCTGGTGATGAAGGAGCTGGAGCTGGTGCACGAGGTTGAGAGATACCGGCTAGATATACTGTAGTTGGGCTCACCTCAACGCACAGCTCCAGTTCAGGAACCAGTTTCCTGGAGAAGGGCTGGAACTTGGCCTACTCTGGAGTTACCCCAGGTGGGAAGCGATGGGCAGGGGTGGGTATTCTTATATCCCCCGCCTTGCTGCCTCGACATTGGAGTTCTCCCCTGTGGACGAAAGGATAGTTTCCCCACGCCTTTGGATTGGGAAATGGGTGCTGACCATCATTTGTGCCTATGCACCAAATGATGGTTTAGAGTACCCACCCTTTTTGGAGTCTCTGACTGGGGTGCTGGAGAGTGCTCCTCTTGGAGACTCCATTGTCCTACTGGGGGACTTCAATGCACACGTGGGCAATGACAGTGAAACCTGGAGAGGCATGTTTGGGAGGAACGGCCTGCCCGATGTGAACCTGCATGGTGTTCAGCTTTATTGGACTTCTGTGCCAACCACAGTTTGTCCATAACAAACACCATGTTCAAGCATAAGGGTGTCCATATGTGCACCTAGCACCAGGACACCCTAAGTCGCAGGCCGATGATCGATTTTGTTATCGTGTCATCAGACCTGCGACCACATGTCTTGGACACTCAGGTAAAGAGGGGTGCAGAGCTGTAAACTGATCACCACCTGGTGGTGAGTTGGATCCGATGGCAGGGGCAGATGCCACTCAGACCCGGTAGACCTGAACATATAGTGAGGGTTGTTTTGACCTGGCTCAAGGGACACAACAAACAAAAGGACGCACCAAGTGGAGTTGTAGTTAAACAGAACTTTATTAAACCAAATTAGACCAAATTAGGAAAAAGACATAAATGAAGTATTTACAGTATATATAGTAAGTGTTTCATCAGTAACATCAGTAATGTAGGGTGTGAGTGAATGTAAAATATATTGTAGTGGTGTTGAGCAGTGCAAAAACCTAATCAACTCAGCCAAAGATAACCAAGGAGACCAAACATAACCAAACCAAGCCAAAACAGAAGATTGCCTGCAGGGGAAAAAGCACAAACAATGGTTAGAGGGGTAAAGAGGTGCAAGGCCTGGTCTCCAACCCTCAGTGATGGGATGGAGCAACCCAAATGGAATGGCCTCCCTGCTGAGTTCACCGCTAGGCTTAAATGCCCTGGGTCACCTGGGCGCCACAGGTGAACCCACTTGGCAATCACTCACCAGCATCAAAACTACAGCACAGCACCCCCTATAGGACCCAAGGGGCCATAACAGGGTGTGCTGGGAATGTCTGGCTGAGGCCCTTGTCTGGGAGGTCTTCAACTCCCACCTCCAGAAGAGCTTCGACCACATTCCGAGGGAGTCTGGAGACATGGAGTCTGAACGGGCCATGTTCTCCACCTCCATTGTTGAAGCAGCTGCCCAGAGCTGTGGCTACAAGGTTGTTGATGCATCTTGTGGTGGCAACACCCAAACCAAGTGGTGGACACCAGTGGTGAGGGGGGCCATTAAGCTGAAGAAGGAGTCCTATCAAGCTTGGTTGGCTTCTGGGACTCCTGAAGCAGCTGAAGTGTATCAGCAGGCCAAGCAAAGTGCAGCTTGGGTGGTTGCCAAAGCAAAAACTCGGGTTTGGGAGGAGTTTGGTGAGGCTACGGAACAAGATTTCCGGTTGGCCTCAAAGAGATTCTGGGAAACTGTCCGGCAACTCAGGAGGTGGAAGCAGCCCCCTGTCCACACCGTGTATGGTGGGGATGGGACACTGCTGATGTTGACTGGGGATATCGTTGAGCGGTGGAGGGAATACTTCGAGGATCTCATCAATCCCACTGACATGCCTTCCATAGAGGAAACAGGGCTTGAGGACGAGGGGGATAACTCAATTATCATAAGGTTTGAGGTTGCTGAAGTGGTTAAAAAAGTCTTTAGTGGCCGGGCCCCGGGGGTAGACGAAATTCACCCTGAGTACCTCAAGGCCCTGGATGCTGTGGGGCTGCCATGGTTGACACGCCTCTGCAATGTTGTGTGGAGGTTGGCGACAGTACCTTTGACATGGCAAACTGGGGTGGTGGTTCCTCTTTTTAAAAAGGGGACTGGAGGGTGTGTTCCAACTTTAGGGGGATTGCACTTCTCAGCCTCCCTGGGAAGGTCTATGCCAGGGTACTGGAGAGGAGAGTCCAACCACTGGTCGGACCTCGGATTCAGGAGGAGCAATGTGGTTTTCGTCTTGGCCGTGGCACATCAGACCAACTCTTTACCATCTCAAGAGTCCTCGAGGGTTCGTGGGATTTCGCCCATCCAGTCCACATGTGTTTTGTGGACTTGGAGAAAGCATTTGACTGTGTCCTTCGTGGTCTCTTGTGGAGGGTGCTGCAGAAGTATTTGGTATCGGGCTTGTTGTTATGAGCTATCCGGTCCCTATACAACCGTTGCAAGAGTTTGGTTCGTATTACCAACACCCAGTTAAACACGTTTCCAGTGAGAGTTGGATTCTACCAGGGCTACCCTTTGTCACTGATCCTGGTCATAATTTTTATGGACAGAATATCTAGGTGCAGCCAAGGTGGAGGATGTCATGCTCGGTGACCACAGGATTTCATCTCTGCTGTTTGCAGATGATGTTGTCCTGTTGGCTTCATCAAGCAATGACCTACAGGTCTTACTGGGACAGTTTGCTACTGAGTGTGAAGCGGCTGGGATGAGAATCAGCACCTCCAAGTCCGAGTCCATGGTCCTCAGACGGAAAAAGGTGGATTGTCCTCTTTGGGTTGGAGACAAGCTCCTGCCTCAAGTTTAGGAGTTTAAGTATCTCGGGGTCTAATTCACGAGTGAGGTGAGAATGGAGCACGAGATTGACAGACGGATCAGAGCAGCCTCTGCAGTGATGTGCACGTTGTATCAGTCTGTGGTTGTGAAGAGGGAGCTGAGCTCTAAAACAAAGCTGTAGATTTACCGGTCATTCTACGGTCCTACCCTCCCCTATGGTCATGAGCTTTGGGTAATGATCGAAAGAATGAGATCACGGATACAAGCGGCTGAAATGAGCTTTCCCCGTAGACTCACCCTTAGAGATAGGGTGGGGAGCTCAGTCACCCGGGAGAGGCTCAGAGTAGAACCGCTGCTCCTCCACGTCGAAAGGAGCCAGTTGAGGTGGTATGGGCATCTGTTCAGGATGCCTCCTGGACATCTCCCACTTGAGGTGTTTCGGGCACATCCAACGGGGAGGAGATCCTGGAGCAGATCCAGGACACGCTGGAGAGACTATGTCTCCCAGCTGGCCTGGGAATGTCTTGGTATCCTCTCTGAAGAGTTGGAGCAGGTAGCTGAGGAGATGGAAAATTGTGCTCCTTTGCTTGAGCTGCTGCCTCCGCCACCTGGACCTCCGGAAAAGTGGTAGAAAATGGATAGCTGGAGGGATAATTCAAACTTCGGTCATGTCTGATGAATGCAGCGTTCATAGCACAGGTGACTATAAGGATATTGAGCAGGAATTCAAGGATTGTTTCTCATTTTTAAGGATAATTAAGGCATTGATTTTAGATAATCACATTTCAGACTTTTTATGAACCTGTATGTTATGTCTGGAAACTCGGAGAGACTCACAGAGAGTGGTGTTTGCTTTGAACACAAACTTTATTTCATCAGCTAAATAATGTATGGTACAGGTTTGCTACTGTGTTGAGCCAGCGGGGAAAGAGGCCGTAACATGGCTGACTCTCCCCATTTACTGGCTCGGCATGATGACATCACCATATGGCTTGTGTCATCACATCGGTGCCCATAAACCCTTTCATAACATTCCCCCCCTGGAAAAACACAGAACATAATCTAATTAACCTTCCCCAATTTGGTATCACATCAGACAATCAAACAAGACTAGCTAGGGCTCACGGGTGGATCACCTCGTAGTCCAGCATGGCTGAGTGGATTATTCTGCCACTCTCAACTGGCAGCTGCATTCCTAGCTAACCAGTCCTTTCTTCCTTATTCTTTTCCATGGGGAAGGCAGTACTGTTGGAGGGGCCTTGCAGTGAGCCCATGGCGGATGCTCCCCTGGAGGCACCAGTTGCAGCAGGCCCGGGTGACATCGCTCTGGAGCCACGGCACGCTCGTCAACAATGTCCCAACCTGGATCCCACACCAAATGGGTCAGCTCCAATGTGCGTCTTGATCCGCAGCAGCTGCTCTCACCTTCCGCAGATGGCTGGCCTGCCATCTCGATCTACCTGCCATCTGAACAACGGTTGGTCTCAGCTGTGCCCCGATCTTCATACGTGTCAGTGGTGGTGTCGATGTTAAGGCCGACTGTGAGCCTGATCTCTTGGTTCTGCGGACCCAAACCCAGTTCATCACTGTGAGTGGCGCACTGTTCGGCTGCAGTCAGCATCGTGGTTGTGATGTTGTAACTCTCACATCTGCTGCAGGGCATCCACCAGGCTGTGGTGGCTCTGCTACATCCTATTGGGTCACGGACTCTTCATCCTGCGTCTCAGTGATGGCTCCTAGAGGCTGATACCAGTCATGGATTCAGAAGACGTTCAGTGGTTCTATTGCGTTCTGCTTGGTTGTGGATTCTTCATCTTGCAGCTCAGCGGAGGCTTCTGGGGGTCGGTGTCAATCGTGGATTCGGTAGATGTCTGGTGACTCTACTGCTTTCTGTATGATCATGGACTCTTCATCCAGCGGCTTGGAGGTGGCTTTTGCAAGCTGGTGCTGTGCGTGGATTTGGAAGCAGTCCGGTTCCTTCTCTCTTTCACCTGGTGCTGGTTGAGGTCAGGGTAACGTGCCACTGTTGTTGGAAATGGGATGCGCGCCGGGCCGTTTTCGGTCACTGGGGTCCCCTTTCTCCACGAACTCCCTCTCCTGCGGCTCCACGGTAGCTGTCTGGAGCTCATGCCGAGTGAGGATTGGAGGGGAGCCCGGATTGTTCTCCCTTTCTCCTGGGAAGTCTGGTCGTGGCGATATGCCACTATCATCATTGTCAGAATCTGTGCCAGGTTATTGTGTCCTGGGGTTCCCAAAAGACGCGGGCTTCCTCTCTTGCAGTTCCACAGCGGCTCCCTGAGGCTCACGCTAGATGAGGAAAGGAGGCGATTCAGGTCGCTGCTCTCCCGCCGTGTTGTGCTCATCCTCTGTGTAGTGCTCACCCTCTTTGCTGTGGTCACTCTTTGTAATGTATTCTCCCATTAGCTTGACACCGATTAGCTTGTCTGCTAAGAGCCCGAAATCACACATGCTCGCTAACACTCGGACCTCCAAGGCATAACGATGAGTTGACTCACCCGCCTTTTGTTCCCGGTCGAAGAAAGTGACTCTTCAAACCGTAACGTTGGTCCAGCCGTAGTAAAGTCTCTCTATCAGAATCACACATTTGCCAAATGAGTCTGCTTGACCCAAAGTACGGAGCATGCGCCGTCCTTCCTCATCTAGAGCGAGAACCAGTACACTCTTTATCTTCTCGTCGTCAGTGCCATTCAGGCCAGCCGAGTCGACATAATCTTTAAACGTGTCGAATCAGCAGTGCCACGAGGTGGGTGCCTCACCTGGGGTTTCCAGAAACGGTCGAAGTGACCCCATGCATGCTTCCATGGTTTTACTCTCATCGCCAAATATTATGTCTGGAAACTGGGAGAGACTCACAGAGAGTGGTGTTTGCTTTGAACACAAACTTTATTACATCAAGCTAAATAATATATGGTGCAGGTTTGCTACTCTGTTGAGGCAGCCAGGAAAGAGGCCGTAACATGGCCGACTCTCCCCATTTATTGGCTCGGCGTGATGACATCACCATAAAGCTTGTGTCATCACGCAGGTGCCCATAAACCCTTTCATATCACTGTAGACACTAATGAGGTGGCTGTTTTTCTCCTTGTTTGCATTCTCATGGAGAAATTCTCTCCACAACAACCATACATAAATGCAAATTAATCTGTCCACACCAGAGTTAGACTCTCTATTTTCCTTTGTGATTTTACTTTTTCTGGATTTGTTCATGTCTTACGGAGGGTGGCAGGAAGCAGCTGCTGTCTGTGCTTCTCCACATGCACTGATAGAGGATGGAGAGGCTGAGCGGCTCTCTGTGCAGCCACTGTCAAATGTGACAGTCACGCATGGTTGACAACATAATAAATAGGCCTAATTTAAAAAGTACATGTTTGACATTCATAAAAGCATGTATTTCCACTGAGAAATGTATCCAATTACAATAACCAATAATTTTAAAAATAAAATAATTAAAATGAGCTTCATTAATTTCCATGTGTTTTGAGATATAACTTCAGGGAGCCACAGCATGGGGGCTGAAGGGCCGCACATGGCCCCAGGACCACGGGTTGCCAACCCCTGGTCTAGCCAATAAGTACAAGTCTCTACTCAAGTACGTTCATTTTGTATTCTTTTTCAATAATTAATTTACAGTTTCTTTTTTGTCAGACAAAAAGGTAGAAGATGTTTGTTTTGTACCTTAACATGTTTTGGCTGACACCTGCAGTTTTCTTCAGAAGCGTCAGCTGATCGCTGTGATGTATCATTTATCAGCTGTTTTCCTTAGGCCTTAAGACGATTTACAAGATCACAAAAAGAAAAGGCAGAACAAGAAACCCTGAAATCAACAATATCGGAACACTGCAAAAGGAGCAATCACATTATGGACTGGAACAACACAAGAATCATTGGATCAGAGGGTAATAAACACAAACGCTGGATCAAGGAAGCCATAGAAATCACAAAACGTGCATGTTCTCCCCATGTCTGCGTGGGTTTACTCTGGGATTTCTCCGGTTTCCTCCCACATGCCAAAAACATGCAAGTTAGGTTAATTGGCATCAAACTAGGGATTCTAAATTGTCCTTAGGTATGGATGTGAGAGTGAATGGTTGTCTGTCTCTCTGCGTTGGCCCTGCGATGGACTGGCGATCTGTCCAGGGTGTACCCTGCCTCTAGCCCAAAGATGCTGGGATAGGCTCAAGCCCCCCCCCCCCCCCCCCCCCGTGACCCGAAAAGGATTAAGCAGAAGAAGATGGATGGATGGACACCATGAACCAGGATGAGGGGGCATTCGTACTCTCCCACACCTGGGACTCCATCCTCCAGAGACCACCTGGCGACAGGAGATGTGGTCAGCGTGGTGGATCTGTCAGATCCCTCAGGCTGGCCACATCTAAGGAAAATGGCTGATAAATGACATGTCACAGCGATCAGCTGATGCTTCCAAAGAAGACTGCAGGTGTCAGTCAAAACATGTTAAGGTAAAAAACAAACATCTTCAATCTTTTTGTCTGACAAAAAAAGAAACTGTAAATTAGTGCAAGTCCTTTTTCTCTTTCCTAATGTCGAGCCTCTCATACAACTCACTATGCTTTTCATTTCCTATGGTACCACTTTCTTTGTCATATGGCTAGACTTTTAGTACTCCCCTCTACTTTCTTCATCTCCCTGACTATCCCACTTTTTCTTTGCCAGCTGCTTCTTTAGAATAATTTCCCGTACCTCCTCATTCTACTACCAAGTCTCCTTGTCTTCTTTATTCTGTCCCGAGGATACACCACATACCTTTCTAGCTGTTTCCCCTCAATACGTTTGCTGTACTTTCCCAGTCCTCTGGTGATTCTTCCCTACCACCCAGAGCCTGTATCAACTACTTTCTGAACTTTATGCAACCTGCTTCCTTCTGTAACTTCAACCATTTAACCCTTGGCTCTGCCTTCACTCACTTCCTCCTCCTGCTTTTCAAAGCCATCCTATAGACCAGAGATTCCCAAAGTGGGGGGGAGTCGCGACCCCCCGGGGGGTCCAGAGACGCTCGGGGGGGGGGGGGGGTCGCAAGATGATTTTCAGAATCCTCCTTAGGTGATTCCTCGGGTGACATGTCACTTTAACTGCACCACAGTAAACATCACAGGTCACACACAGGTCAGTGTGCAGCAGTAGATTTCATCCGAACAGCTCAAATCAGCACATTACGCTTCAAGCCCAGGATATTATTTTTTAAAAATGAAATGTTGGTTAATTCCGACCAAGGACAATGCAGAGAGGCCAGCACAGATGGTAGAAGATGAGAGCGGAGACATGCCATCAGAAAGGCCGACGTCTGGTGTGGGGAGAGGAGGAGGAGGAGAGCACCATAAAGGGCTCCATAAGCAGTCAGACCAGCCTTCCTCCAAGTATTGTAAGAATCGAGAGGAATATATTCAGTATGGATTCACATTCAATTCAATTCAACTGTATTTATATAGTGCCATTTCACAACAACTAATCTCATAGCACTTATCAATGAAGTACAACATCTGCAATGTGTAGTGTGCACCGAGGTGCTTGCACATGAGAGTTTAAAGCCCGTAAAAATGCTCAGACACTTGAAAACTAAGCATCCATCTCTTGCTGCTAAACCAGCAGATTTTTTTCAGCCGAAAGGAGAGAAAATTGCAAGGCCAAAAGAAAGTCATAGCTAACCAAACAACATCCACAACCAAAGCTCAGAAGGCATATGAGGTAGCATATTTAACTGCACAGGCAAAAAAGCCACACACAACCAGAGAAACCCTAACAAAACCTGCTGCTATTGCTATGAGTTGGACGATGCGTGGGGATAAACAGGCGCGGGAGCTGGAAGCAGTACTGCTGTCTGACGGGACTATATCCCGGCGCATCACAGATATGGCCCAGGATATAAAGTGTCAGCTGATTGATAGAGTGAAGAAACGGAAATATGTGACATGAGCTGAGCACCGGAGTTTTCCGCCATGCTCAGTCTCATGGCTTTTTCGCTATATTTATTTGCTGTATTTTGTGCTTTTTGGTTTCTGTTATTCTCGCACTGTTTTCCATTTTCCTGTTTATGTCTTAGTTTTGTTACACTCTTATTTTGTATTAATTTGTATTTAGATCTCACTCTGCATTTGTTGATATTTTATTCTTTATATCCTTACTATTGTGTTCTCCCTCTGGGTTGACAGCTGTCAGTGGCATTTCCTGGTTTGTGCTCCATGTGGGCGTTGCCTCTGTCAGCTGTCAGCTCCGGTCGCTCCCCTCTCATTGCTCCCAGCTGATCCAATGATGAATCATTGTTACCTTCTGCTCGCTCATGTGATCCACACCTGTCATTACTTATGTCATTTGTTTCTGGGCCTATTTAAGGGTGGTTATTTTCATTTCTGATTGCTGCAGTCTTGAGTTTCTGTTCCTTCATCTCCACCAGAGCCCAACCCTTGCTGTGGTGCGCTTTATTCGTAAGTTTGCTCGTTTGTTTGAATTTTGTGTTAGAGCACTGTTTGTTGTTTTCAATAAATCTCACAAACTGCAGTCCAGCGTGTGGGTCTTCCTCTCTTCCCCGAGGGGCAGTTCTTGACAATTCATGACAATATGCTTTGCCATTAGATGAATCCACAGATACATCAAACTCAGCCCAACTGCTTGTTTTCATCAGATACAGTTTTGATGGAAAACTTGACGAGGACATGCTGTTTTACACCCCGCTGGATGTAAAGTACCCAGGTGAGGACATTTTCACAAAACTTGACAACAAACTAAAAGAAGAGGGACTGTCTTGGGATGAGTGCATTGGTATGTGTATAGACGGTGCTGCAGCAATGCTGGGAAAAAGAAAGGATTAAAAGCAAGAGTCTTACAAGTGGCACCCCACGTAAACCTTACACACTGTATTATTCACAGAGAAGCTCTTGCGAATTAAACGCTCGACCCAGATCTTAAGAGTGTTCTTGAGACTGCCATAAAAATTGTCAACTACATAAAATCGCATCCACTCAACACCAGGTTGTTCGCTACTCTCTGCAATGAACTGGGATCAGAGCATCAGGGCATGCTGTTCCACACAGAGGTCAGGTGGCTTTCATGAGGAAATGTCCTCAGCCGCCTGTATGAACTGTGGGATGAGGTGCGCTTATTTCGGATGGAGAACGGGTCCCAGCTCGCTGACCACCTGACAGACCCTGACTGGTTAACACGGCTAGTGTATTTGTCCTGTATATTGAACAGACTTAACCCTCTGAGTGTGTGAATTTGCGTGCCCCTAGTGGCAGAGCGCAGCGCTGTGCCTGTCATCTCACTGATGTGATTGGCTCCATTCAGGATTTGTACTGATCTGCCAGTTTCAGAAGGTGGCAGACATCCATTGGAGGACTCAATGGATGACACGTAATCCACCGAAGAAAAAGAACTCCTTGTGGTTTATATTAATCATATATCCCATAACCTACATATGTATAAGCATGTGAGAATGTTTGGTGATTACATATGTACAACGACTTCACACCTCAGAACAGGACAAGAGGTCTCAACCGCCAGCGAAGATCAAAGAGCATCCGAGGCACTGCGGTGGAGACCAGATCGATCGCCCTGACCACCCAGGGTCAGGTGGAGGAGTAGGAAGACAAAGGAGGGGGGATTAAGCTAATGCGAGATGTCAGCTTGATGTGCAATGTCTTTTGTTATGTGTAGGTATAAGTATGTAGAGCTGAATGTGTTCGGTCTCTTATTCTACTTCTGCTTCTGCACTGAGATGAGACTTGTTAGAGGAGAGAAGCTGATAATAAACTTTGGTTTATAAGTCACATCGCCTCGTTATTCCAAGCTCTTCTACACTGGTGACCAGATGTGAGAATGGAACAGAGATGTTCTCCCATGATTGACTCATCGGAGGCGACCCAGGCAAGCGCCGGCGCCCATGCAGACAGGGGAACGGATGGAAGACGTTCCCCCACGGCAGAAGAGAGGGCTCAACCGAGCACCAGCCCCGCCGTGAGAGCAGAAGAAAGGCGCTCTCACCCGGCGGACGCATCAAGGACGGCCCACACAAGCGCCGTCACCGTCAAGCTGCCAGAATTCTGGCAAGAAGACCCGAGCTCGTGGTTCCAGCAAGCTGAGGCTCAGTTTGCACTGGCGGGCATAACGGTGGACGAGACGAAGTTTTATCACATCGTCGCCAAACTCGACGCTGCCAGGTCAAGATGCACGCGGAGCATAATCCGACAGCCGCCTGCCCATGACAAATACAGAGAGCTGAAGGCGACCATCGTCGAGAACTTCGTCCCCTCAGCCGAGGAGAGAGCAGAGAAGATCCTGGCGATCTATGGCCACAGAGGATGCAGACCCAAGGCCCTCATGGAGGACATGCTGCAGCTCAAGGAGGAGGACAACGACAACTTCCTCTTCCAACACATCTTCCTCAGCACTCTGCCGCCACACATGAGAGGGACGCTGATCAACATGCGGTGCAGCACCCAGCAGGACTTCCGAGCGCTGGCCCGAGAAGCGCAGCGACTCACCAACGCCTGCGGGGAACAGGTGGCCACAGCAGCATCCGCAGATGCCCAGAGCAGCGGAGAACCACAGACAACCGAACAGAGCCCGCCCACCATGGCGGCAACACGACCAAGACGCAGCAGGCGGAACGACATCTGCTATTACCACCACCGTTTCGCCGAGGGGGCATACAAATGCATTCCCCCCTGCAAGTTCAGAAGTTCGGGAAAATGCCAAAACCGAGAACCGTTAACGGCTGCGGTTCTCGGCGAAAAAAATAAACTTCTTTATGTGACTGACGGACACACCGGGAGACAGTTCCTGATCGACACCGGAGCTCAACTGAGTTTTATCACCCCTTCCCACGCAGACCGGGCCATGGGCCCCCGGGGTAATGGGGCGATGGCAGCCAACGGCTCCATCATTGACACTTACGGCGAAAGGAGCCTGCCTCTTTGCATTCACGGCCGCAACTATAGATGGACATTTATCGTAGTGGCAGTGAGTTTTAACATGTTGGGCGCTGATTTTTTGTGTGCACATGGGTTGTTAGTCGATCTAGCAAATAGGCGCTTGGTTAATGCACTGTCATTTCCTTCTATTCCCTGCTCAGCTCGAGTTTCTCCGCCACCTGTGCAGGCCGGCGTCACAACAGCAGGAGGTAAGTTTGACCAACTCCTCACCCAATTTCCAGCACTCACAGTTCCAAAATTTTCAGCAACAGTAGCGAAACACGGGGTTGAATACTTCATCCCCACAACGGGCCCACCCATATTCGCCAAAGCTCGGCGCTTAGACGCGACCAAGCTCGCCATAGCACGGGACGAGTTTGCCACCCTGGAAAAATTAGGCATTATTAGACGCTCGAAAAGCCCCTGGGCATCGCCACTCCACATGGTCCCGAAAACCGACGGTTCTTGGAGACCTTGCGGCGATTACCGCAGACTAAACAATGCGACAGCGCATGACCGCTACCCAATTCCTCACATCCAAGATTTTTCACTACATCTGGCGGGTGCGTGCATTTTTTCTAAAATAGACCTGGTTCGCGGCTATCACCAAGTCCCCGTTCGAGCGGAAGACATTCCTAAAACGGCTATAATAACCCCTTTCGGTCTTTTTGAATTTTTGCGGATGCCGTTTGGCCTCAAAGGCGCTGCTCAAACCTTTCAGCGGATGATGGACGCGGTATTACGCGATCTCCCTTTCATGTTCGTCTACCTCGACGATATGCTGGTAGCCAGCTCGTCGGAGGAAGAACACGAACAACACCTCACTACGGTTTTTCAGAGACTAGAAGAGCACGGGTTAATAATCAATCCAGCCAAATGCAAATTCGGCGTGTCACAAATTGATTTTTTGGGACACAGAGTTTCACCAGAGGGGGCAGTCCCATTGCCAGACAAAGTTCGCGCAGTAAAAAATTTTCCATGACCACAAACGGTCAAATCGCTGCAAGAATTTTTGGGAATGGTTAATTTTTACAACCGTTTCCTCCCCCGCGCAGCTCAACTCATGCAGCCCCTGTATACCGCGCTCAGAAAACAAAAGCCTTCCAACGCGGTCGAATGGACCCCGGAGCGTGAACGCGCCTTCGCGGAAGTAAAAAGTGCTCTAACGAATGCCACATTGTTGGTTCACCCTGATCCCTCGGCCCGTATCGCGCTAACCACAGACGCTTCAGACCTGGCCATAGGGGCAGTTGTGGAACAACACGTTGGCGGAACCTGGCAACCTTTGGCATTTTTCAGCAAATCGTTAAACCAAACGGAGCGTAAATACAGCACTTTTGACAGGGAGCTGCTAGCGCTTCATTTATCCATCCGCCACTTCCAGTGCTGGTTAGAAGGGCGGCGTTTCACGGCTTTTGTAGACCACAAACCGCTCACCTTTGTGATGGCTAAAATTTCAGAACCATGGTCAGGCAGGCAACAAAGACAGCTAGCTGCAATTTCAGAGTTCACCACAGACATTCGACATGTGGCAGGCAATCTTAACGTGGTAGCAGACTGCCTCTCTTGCGCTGTGACATCGCCAGAGCGCAAGGAGACAGATTATACTACCTCAGCCGCAGAACTCTTCGCCAACGTGGACATGTACGCAGCCCCAATTCACGTAGGGATAGATTACGCAGCCATGGCAGAGGAGCAAAGCAGTGACGCGGACGTGCGCGCACTCCTGTCTGGACCAACAGGGTTAAGGCTGGAGGAAAGGGGTTTACGCGACGGTGTACCCCCCCTAATCTGCGACGTTTCAACCGGCCGACCTCGCCCGGTAGTCCCAGCTGCATGGCGCCACCGTATTTTCGACTCAATTCACTCCCTCGCGCACCCAGGTGTGCGCGCCTCAGTTAAAATGGTCGCCGAAAAGTTTGTGTGGCCTGGCCTGCGCAAAAATGTAAAGGAATGGGCAAAAACTTGCATGTCTTGTCAGCGCGCCAAAGTACACAAACACACAAAAGCCCCTCTAGAGCCTTTTCGAATCCCAGCTAGAAGGTTCGACCACGTTCATGTCGACCTTGTGGGACCACTACCTTTGTCTCAGGGTTTCACACACCTGCTAACAATGATAGACCGTACTACGCGCTGGCCTGAGGCGGTCCCTCTGGCGTCAACCACAGCGGCGGAAGTCGCTCGCGTTTTTTTGACAAACTGGGTGGCACGTTTCGGCGTCCCATCGGACATCACGTCCGATAGGGGGCCTCAATTTGTCTCAGAGCTTTGGTCAGCCATGGCCAGCAGCTTAGGGGTGACAATTCACCACACCACCGCTTATCACCCTCAGGCTAATGGGTTATGCGAGCGCTTTCACAGATCTTTAAAGGGCGCCCTCAGAGCCTCACTAACGGATACAAATTGGGTAAATAAACTTCCCTGGGTTTTATTGGGGTTGCGTGCTGCGCCTAAAGAGGATCTAGACGCCTCCCCAGCAGAATTAGTTTTTGCACAACCTCTCAGACTCCCAGGTGAATTTTTACCAGAGAACCCAGAGCATGGGCATCTTCCAGCCATGAGGCTTTTAGGCAGCAACGGACCGGACACTCTTCCCGGACCGGCACATCACTCTTTTCCACGGGTTTTTGTCCCCCAAGCTTTAAAAAACGCCGAATTCGTTTTTGTTAGGCATGAAGCTTTAAAACCAACCCTCTGTCCACCATACGATGGACCATTCAGAGTGCTGGAACCTGGTGATAAGCATTTTGTGCTTGATTTAGGGGACAGAAAAGAAACAGTCAGCATTGACAGACTTAAACCTGCCTTCTTGTTGAGAGACAAACCTGCACGGTTGGCGAGAGCACCTCGGCGGGGTAGACCCCCCAAGAAAAGAGACTCAGCCCCCCTGCAGGGAACAAATAATCACTCTCCTCCCGAAGCTGCAGATTCCTTACAGGAAGGTCCCGCCAGGACGCCCAAGCGGACCCACAGCAGATTCGGGAGAAGACTAAAACCCAGACGGCACAGGGACTGATGCAAATTAACCAAAAGTTGTTAACTATTTTATCAGATTGTGCTGTGACAGTTTTAAGACTGATTTGTGATATTACTACGCTGTTATGATTACCACTGAATTCTCTACAGGAGCATAGCTGCTGGAAAGTTTTTTTTTCCTTGTCAAGAGGTTTAACAGTTAGTATGTCATAGAAATTATCTTAAACTGTGGACTTTCTTTTATTGTCCTTTTCTTAGTCGTTTGGGGGGGGGCTGTGGTTTATATTAATCATATATCCCATAACCTACATATGTATAAGCATGTGAGAATGTTTGGTGATTACATATGTACAACGACTTCACACCTCAGAACAGGACAAGAGGTCTCAACCGCCAGCGAAGATCAAAGAGCAACCGAGGCGCTGCGGTGGAGACCAGATCGATCGCCCTGACCACCCAGGGTCAGGTGGAGGAGTAGGAAGACAAAGGAGGGGGGATTAAGCTAATGCGAGATGTCAGCTTTGATGTGCAATGTCTTTTGTTATGTGTAGGTATAAGTATGTAGAGCTGAATGTGTTCGGTCTCTTATTCTACTTCTGCTTCTGCACTGAAATGAGACTTGTTAGAGGAGCGAAGCTGATAATAAACTTTGGTTTATAAGTCACATCGCCTCGTTATTCCAAGCTCTTCTACACTCCTCATTTCCTTTTCCCACTTTTAGTATTTTAGCCCAGAAAGCTAATATGTGTCGTGTGTGCGTAAATGCGCACACACGCAAATGAATAGATGCAAGCCCAAGGTGCAGGTAAAGTTATGTGTTTTATTGACAAATGAAAAATAACATACAGTGTCCATGAAATTGTCCAAGGATGAATAATATGAAAAGATGACCGGCTACAAACTCTAATGGCAAGCCCCCACGTGCTCCCAGAGCGGAACTGGCAGCGGAGAGAATAGGGCTGAAAATAATAGGAAGGAAGTCTTACATAAATGTCAGAGCGGCACAGCTCTGGGAGAAACAACACTTAGCAGTCCAAGGAGAAACCATAGGTGAGCGAGCCTGATCATCCAAGGAAGACTGACGCCGACGCACTGATCATTTTCCCTGCCGCCCAGAAATACCCCTGGAGACTAACGAGAGGCAAGTGGAAACAGGTGCGCGGCATCAGAGTGAGTGAATGAGTATGCATGTGTGTGTGTGTGTAAACCCAGGTGATGGCAATATGCTGATAGGTGCCTGGCAGAGAGAGGAAGGCTGTGGCTGAGGACTGACAGAGGAACTAATAATCTGCCAGTTGGAAAAGATAACAGCAATCAGAGGCCAGCCACGGGTCATGAAACGGGGCAGGAAACGACAGCCCCGTACATGATAATATGGCCGTGATCGGTCATCGTCACAGTCACTTTGTCGGCTTTGTATGCGGAAAATAGCCTCGGGATACATGCAAAATTTATGTGAGATAATCATAAGACTTTGTAGATGTGGTAGAGACCATAAATGACTGGACAGAACACAAAATAACGACCACGATGGGTGAAAATGCAGCGACCACACCAGCCAGCCAGCCCCCCTTCGTCAAAAGTAAGTGACGAGTTTCTGCTTTTTTTTTTTAATGTACTGATTTCTTGTTCGTACACTTTGAAGATAAGATGATGAGGTACCTCTGTACAAAAAACGGTGTCAAAAGACTGAACCATTCTTTGTGTAAATACGTCCAAAGTCCAGTTTTGACTGAGTTATGGAATTTAAAGAGGTGCTGTGACATTATGCAAATTAGATGTGTAAATTTATTCCTATCTGAAACTTTGGATCATATTTTACATCTTTCTAATTGACAGTAAGCCATTACCTCTTACTGCTTTCAAGTTATAGCCTTGGAAATCTGAACTATTTTATTGACAAAAATTATTTACCACTCTTGACCACTAGGGGTTATGTTGCAATTCGGCAACAGACACTCTCAAAAGGTTAACATGTCATTGCAGGATAAAAACACAAGTATCATGTCGCCAAATGATAAAATCCGCACATTCAAAAGGAAAGTGGATTGCTGGACTGCGCGAGTTATGGGCAGGATTGATATGTTTCCTGAGCTGGAGGAGTTCATGGAGGAAAATAATCTGAGTGTTAACACTGTGAAGAAGTCCATCACTACCCACCTTCACGTCCTTCTGGAACACTTTAACCCTATGAGTGTGTATGTTGCCAAACTGCGACATACCCCCTAGTGGTCAAGAGTGATAAATATTTTTTGTCAGTAAAATAGTTCTGATTTCCAAGGCTATAAGTTGAAAGTGGTAAGAGGTAATGGCTTACTGTCAATTAGAAAGATGTAAAATATGATCCAAAGTTTCAGATAGGAATAAATTTACGCATCTAATTTGCATGGTTCCAAGGTTGTCATAGCCAGGAGCGGCACTGGGGTTAAGCTCCCAGTGCTCATAAAATGCTCCTTATGGCGTGCGTCTCGAAAAGCCTCTGACAACTAAGTCCAACTCCTAGCCTGCCCGTGTGGTTTAGTCTCTAAGCCCGGCGGAACTGCTTTTACTAATAGGAGAAGGGGCGAGGGCGGATCTCTGGTGCCTTAAAACCAGATGCTTCGGATAGGTGGTGGCTCGTCAACCTGGGAAGGTAGCCCATCTAGGGGAAGGTAAACCCTGATTTCAAACCTCCGCTGCCTTGCGGCACACCCGGTCACGGGAAAGGCTTCGGGAGTCAACCCTGAGGAAAAATCCGGAGTCGGAGCCCCTAAGGCAGTTCTCTGTTGTTCTCAACATCGTTCTGGCAGCTCCTGCGATGGCGCTGGTGCCAAACTGTAGCAGCCCTGCTGTTCCTTTGGATTCATCAGTGACGTGGAGAGGGGGGACATGCTGCATGGGCAACATCTTGTCCTCCATATTTTCCTGCCCAGGCTTGAATCCTACCAACGCCCAACGCTGGAAGGTAGAACACCGGATCACTGGAGAGGACACTCCAGCTTCGCCTTTGGCGTAGACAATACACGGGGAATGACAGTTACCGGTTATAAGCCACCGCTCAATTGGCGTAGAGTGCGGCGCCAGGGGTTGTTCCCGACAGTGGGAGGGATCATTGGATCTCACTGGACAGCTACCACCTGCCTCAAGCTGGGCAGCCCTCAGCCAATAAGGTGTTGTCCCGCCACAGCTTGCTTTCCTCATTGGGTGCATGGGGATGAGGAGAACTCCAAACAGCAGGCTGAGAACCTTCGCACCAGGCAAGACAAAAAAACAAAAGAGACCAACTCTAAAACTGGGAACTTGGAACGTCCGCACTATGATGACAGGACTCGCTGCTAATTTCAAGGACATCAACGACACCAGGAAGACTGCCATCATCAATAATGAGCTGAAGAGACTGGGAGTGGATATCGCCACTCTCCAGGAAACACGGTTGGCTGACGCAGGCACACTGAGAGAGAAGGACCACACGTTCTACTGGCAGGGAAAGGGCAGTGACGAACACAGGGAACACGGCGTGGGCTTCGCAGTGAAGAACACCTTGCTGAAGATGGTGGAACCGGGCAGCAATGGCTCTGCACGACTCCTCACCCTCCGCCTCAACACCACTCAAGGCCCAGTCACCCTCGTCAGTGTGTATGCCCCAACACTGACAGCCACACCAGAGGCAAAAGACGAGTTCTACGAGAATCTCGCAACAACTGTCAGGATCATCCCCAACTCTGAACAACTCATTCTCCTTGGAGACTTCAATGCCAGAGTGGGTGCTGACCATGACTCCTGGCCCTCCTGTCTTGGACCATTTGGCGTGGGCAGATTTGAACGACAACGGACAGCGGCTGCTCAAGTTCTGCACATATCACGATCTGTGCATCACAAACTCGTTCTTCAAGACCAAGCCCCAACACAAGGTTTCCTGGCAACATCCGCGCTCAAAGCACTGGCACCAGCTAGACTTGATCCTGACCAGGCGCACCTCACTGAAGAACGTGCTAATCACCCGTTTGTTCCAGAGTGCAGATTGCGACACAGACCATTCATTGGTTTGTTGCAAGGTCAAGCTGCAGCTGAAGAAATTCCATCGTGCTAGACAGCCTGGAAAGGCACGGATTGACACCAGCAAGATGGCCCAACCAGAACTTGTTGAGCAGTTTGCCTCCACCTTTGAGAAGGAACTTGGTGTACCACAAGAAGGAGAATCTGCAAAGCAGAAGTGGGAAGAGCTGCGAAACACCATCCACCGCATAGCCTTGGCTACCTTTGGGAGGAAGACCTCGAAGTCACAGGACTGGTTTGATGCCAAGTTGACCGAGATGAGCCCCGTCATTGAAGCCGAGCGCTCAGCACTTGCTGAGTACAAGAAGTACCCAAACGAGAAGAATCTCCAGATTCTCAGGGCTGCGAAAAGCAAAGTTCAGCAGACTGCTCGGCGCTGTGCCAACGAGTACTGGACTCAGCTCAGCCAAGACATTCAAACCGCTGCCATTACAGGGAACATCCGTGGTATGTACGATGGCATCAAGAAAGCACTTGGTCCGGCTCAGAGCAAGACGGCCCCCCTCAAATCCTCCACTGGGGAGATGATCACAGAAAAGAACAAGCAGATGGAGAGATGGGTGGAACACTACTCCGACCTCTACTCTAGACAGAACACCGTGACACCGTCAGCCCTTGATGCCATCGACTGCCTGCCATCCATGGGCAAACTTGACGCTGAGCCAACCATCGATGAACTCAGCAAGGCCATTGATAGCTTGGCTGCTGGCAAGGCACCCGGCAACGACGGCATACCCCCCGACCTGATCAAGCACTGCAAGACCGCCCTACTGCTGCCATTGCATGACGTCCTCTGCCAGTGTTGGAAGGACGGTGCCGTACCACAGGACATGAGGGACGCCAAGATCATCACCCTCTACAAAAACAAAGGGGAGAGAAGCAACTGCAACAACTACACGAGCATCTCCCTCCTCAGCGTTGTTGGCAAAGTCTACGCACGAGTTGTTCTCGTTCGTCTACAGAAGCTTGCTGAACGTGTCTACCCCGAGTCTCAGTGTGGCTTCCGTGCTGAGCGATCGATGGTAGACATGATATTCTCCATCCGCCAACTCCAGGAGAAATGCAGAGAACAGAACATGCCCCTGTACGTCGCCTTCATCGACCTCACCAAAGCGTTTGATCTGGTCAGCAGAGAGGGCCTTTTCAAGATCCTGCCAAAGATAGGATGCCCACCAAAGTTGCAAAGCCTCATTGAATCGTTTCACACCAACATGCAGGGGATAGTGCAGCACGACGGCAACGTCTCAGAGCCATTCAACATACGCAGCGGAGTGAAACAGGGCTGTGTACTTGCGCCAACCCTCTTTGGGATTTTCTTTGCTATGCTCCTGAGGCATGCCTTCAGCACAGCAACAGAGGGAATCTACCTGCACACAAGATCTGACGGCAGGCTTTTCAACCTCGCCCGCCTGAAAGCCAGAACCAAAGTACGCGAGGCTCTAATGAGAGACATGTTGTTCGCAGACGACACTGCAGTCGCAACCCACACACAGCAGGAGCTTCAGACCCTGATGGACCGCTTCTCCCAGGCATGCAAGGACTTCGGGCTTACCATCAGCCTGAAGAAGACTAACGTCTTGGCGCAAGGCACGGAAGCACCACCAACCATCACCATCGACGACTACGAGCTGGAGGTCGTGAATCAGTTCACGTACCTGGGGTCCACGATCAGCAACAACCTCTCCCTTGATACAGAGATCGACAAGAGGATTGGAAAATCAGCCTTCATACTCGCTCGCCTCACCACACGAGTGTGGAAGAATCCCAAACTCTCTGTCAAGACGAAGATGGCAGTGTACAACGCCTGCGTCATCAGCACACTGCTCTATGGGAGTGAGACGTGGACAACATACGCCCGGCAGGAAAAGAGACTGAACTCCTTCCACTTGCGTTACATTCGCCACATCCTGGACATATCCTGGCAGGACAAAGTGCCCAACACAGAAGTTCTGTCCCGCGCCAGCCTTCCCTCCATGTTCACTCTACTCAGGCAGCGCAGGCTCCGCTGGCTAGGCCACGTTCACCGTATGGAGGATGGCAGAATCCCCAAAGACGTCCTCTACAGAGAACTGGCTACTGGCAGGAGAGACGTTGACCGTCCACAGCTGCGCTTTAGAGACGTCTGCAAGAGAGACATGAAGACCCTGGAGATCAACACAGAGCGCTGGGAGGACCTTGCAACGGACCGCTCCAAATGGAGAGGCACCCTGACCAGACAGCTCAAGGTGGGTGAAGAGAGACTGACTGCTGCAGCAGATGAAAAAAGGACCCGCAGGAAGAACCGCCACAGACCCAGCAGCACGGAGACGACCCACAAGCGCGACCTGTGTGACAGGGACTGCCATTTGTGCATCGGCCTGTTCAGCCACAGGCGGTGCTGTTCCAGCAGAGTAGACGTTTAGGATTCTCTTCCATGGTCATCATAGACCGACGGCGGCCGACGGACCAATTTGCATAATGTCACGGCACCTCTTTAAATTCCATAACTCATTCAAAACTGGACTTTGGACATATTTACATAAAAAATGGTTCAGTCTTTTGACACTGTTTTTTGTACAGAGGTACCTCATCATCTTATCTTCAAAGTATATGAACAAGAAATCAGTACATTTAAAAAAAAAAAAAAAAAAACAACCCAGAAATTTCTCACATACTTTTGACAAAGTCAGAGTGAGAAGGCAGGCGCAGTGCCGTGCTCTGCCACTAGGGGCACGCAAATTCTCACACTCAAAGGGTTAACAAGTTTTTCTCCAAGGAAACAACTCCAGAAAAATATGACTGGATAAGATCACCATTCACTGAAACAGTTGCAAATCATCTGCCATCTGCCATGGAGGACGCACTGATTGAACTGTCAAGTGACCGCACCTTAAAGACAGCTTTTCATTCAAAGATGCTTGCTGAGTTCTGGATTTCAGTCGAGAGAGAATATCCACAGTTATCCACGGCCGCAATGGACGTATGATGCCATTTGGCTCTACATACCTGTGCGAAAAAACTTTCTCGGCACTGACATATATTAAAAATAAATACAGATTGAGTCTAAACGTGGAGGATGATCTCCGAGTGGCCATCTCCAAAATTAAATCCAGAATTGACTTGTTGTTCTCCACGCATATTGCCCACCCATCTCATTAGGTGAGATTAACGCTGAAACATAGTTTGCCAAAATATACTGTACATTTGCACTGTAACAATGTTCACATTTACGCAATGCTACAGTTTATGGCTATTACTTTGACTGATTGTTCTGCTAACATGGAAATGAAAGCATTGTGTCAAAATTAAGTTTGCAAGACAGCAACAACGTTCACTCCTAAATTACATGGAAATTACTTTAATGTTTTCTGCTTTAATCATTTAATAAATTGTTATATGTAAAATCATATCATGGTTGTCAGGCTGTTCTGTTCTTTTGTGTTGTTATGCCCATGTTTGTTTACGCTTATTAGTGCGTGGGTCCTGTGTGTACGTTTTTTAATGTTTCAGTCACCTCCAGGGATAGTGGGGGTCACTAGTTATTGTCAGCGTTGTCACCGTTATTTTGGGGGTCGTGGGCTGAAAAGTTTGGGAACTCCTGCTATAGACTACTGTCCCATATTAGCTACATTCTCCAATGACACCACCTTACTGTCTCCTCTATCTCTTTTAGATGTCTCCTTCTACATAAGATATAATCCAATTGTGTGAACCTTCCTCCACTCTTGTAAGTCGCCCTGTGTTCCGCTCTCTTCTTGAAATGTGTTCACCACAGTCATTTCCATCCTGTTAGCAAAACCAACAACCAACTGTCCTTCCATTTCTCTGATTAACACCCTATCTACCCAAAACCTTCTCATCACCTCCGTTACCTTCACTAATATGCCCATTAAACTCCTCTCCAATCACCACTCTCTCCTCCTTTGGAACGCTCTCTACCACATAATCCAACTTACTCCAGAATTCCTTTCTCTTCAACCTGACATCCAACTTGTGGGGCATATGCACTGACAACATTCAACATCAGACCTTCGATTTCTAGCTTCAAACTCATGATCCTGTCTGACTCCTTCTTTACCTCCTGAATGCTCTTCACATGCTCTTCCTTCAAGATTACTCCTACTCCATTTCTCTTCTTATCTACACCATAGTAGAAAATTTTAAATCCATCACCAATGGTCATAGCCTTGCTTCCCTTCCATCTGGTTTCTTGAACGCACAGAATATCTACCTTCCTTCTCTCCATCATATCAGCCAGCTCTCTTCCTTTATCCGTCATAGTCCCTCCATCCCTACTCTCGCATCCACAATCTGGCTCTTCCTTTTGTCTCTCTGCCTCCAAACACATTTTATGATTATGATTTATTTATTTTTTTAACATGGGACAATGCATATTGATGAATATTTTCACATACAGTATAAATATGCAAGATTATAGCCAGGTGGCTAACTTCCATCTTCAGTTGGCAGGTTGGTGTTGATCAATAAAAGACAAGATAAGAGCAATAAAAACAAACACAAAAAACAAGAAAACAACATAGCATATCATAACACATAATGGGTCAAGTGTTGAGGATCACAAAAAAAGTTATTTGCAGAGTTTTAAAGTGTTAAATAATACTACACAATGCCCATAGCACATGTTTGCACATGCACATACAGTCGTGAAAAAATTAGGATACCCTGTATAAACCTCTGTGTGTGTGTGTGTGTGTGTGTGTGTGTGTGTTTTAAACACATTTGGACATATGGATATTTAATATCAATGTTAAAAATACTGGGAGCTTCATGTAATACAACTAAACAATTAAAAATGAATTAAAGACTTTTTCAAATTTTCTGTAAAATGTAATTCTAAACAAATAGTGAGGAATAAATTAGGACACCCACCATCTTTTTTAGGACAAAATAAATGTTAAAAAAATACAAATAAAAACAAAAACAAGGTTAGACATAGATATGTAATCATTTATTAATAAACTGAATATTTAATGGGGTGTCCTAATTTTTTCACATGACTGTATACACACAGAACTTCTTTCCTTCCCCTTCTCTTTTTCCTCAATCTTTGACCAACAGATGCCCAAATTCCACTGGCATCCTGTCCGTTAACAGCACCAGTGGCAGTCATTGTTCACCCAGGTCTCGACTGATCTGGGATGAAAGTCTCACTCGTTTTGATCTGGATGTTTGATTTGGTAAACATTTTACACCAGATCCCCTTCCTGACACAACCCTCCCCATTTACTCAGGCTTGGGACAGGTAGGGGTACACTGGCTTGTGTTCCCTCTTGTGGCTGGATTGGACACCAGAATATCTATCATATTCTGCCCTCTGGGCAGATGAGAGCATAGAGGGAGGACTCATGGGCGCAGGCAGGGTGTGATGCAAAATGATAATTTATTAAACAAACTCAGAAATAGGGAACAAAATAACAACAGCACAGGGGATGAACAGAAAATATAACTTGACAAATAAACTTTTAAGGAACTGGACTGAGCACAAGGAAACCATGGGAACAAATGACTATGACACCAGACAGAGCACAGGTACAAACTGACATATATAGTGGAAGTGATAATCAGGAGAAATACCGGACAGCTGGGATCACAATCAGGGGTTGAACGGTAACACACATGAGGAACAATGGCTTTGGGTAGGGAAACAAAAGCAGCTGGAGCAAAAGGTAAACAGAAAATACACACAGACCCAGGACCAAACAGGGGATGACACAGAAGATCAAGACAAGGGACTCAGGGAAACACAGAGGGCAATAAATGCAAATGATAAATCATAAATAATTACAAAACCAAATCATGGGAAAACAGAGAAGACACAAATGAACATAAAGCGTGGGCAAGGACAGAAGCCCAAAGCCCAGATCAAAACAGCACCCCCCCCCCCCAAGGGGCAGAATCCAGATGCCCCTACAAAAGGGAACATAGGGAAACACCAAGACAGACAGGGGTAGGGGGACAAGGCACAGTGGGAAAAAGAAACAAAAAACAGAAATCTTTACACAATAAACCCAAGGAAGAAAATAAATGTCCATCAGGTGATTGACAAAGGTTCCATGACCACCAGCAGGAGGAGCATGACGCATCTGGTGGCCTACCAATGTTCATGGCCCACCAGGCGGGTGGCCAACCAAAGTCCAAGGACCACTGGATGGATAAACACGGTGCATCAGGTGGCCTACCAAAGTCCAAAGGCCATCAGACTGGTGAACATGGTGCAGCGGGAGCACAGGGATCAGATGCCAGATGCAAAAAAGCCTTTAACATGGGAGACAACATGGAAGCTCTTTACTCAGGAGATGACATCAAAGGAACATTAAGCTTGGGAGATAATGATATAGAAACTCTTTGCACAGGAGGCAACATAGGAGCCCCAACCTCAGGAGATGACACAGGAGCTTTTTGTTCTAGGGATAACACATAGACTTTGAACTCTCCTTTGAACAGGAGATAACACAGGAGCTTTTTGTTCTAGGGATAACACATAGACTTTGAACTCGGGAGATAATGCGGTTGTTCTTGATTTTTTTCTGCCATTTTTTGTCCTCCTTCTGCAATGGACTAATTATGTACAGTCGCCAAGAACATTTAGGCATTGGCCACCAACTTAACTCCGACATCTCCAGCGCTTATTCCAGTAATCGATACCACAACCCTAAGGAGCTCGCCAGACCTCTGGATGCTCTGTGGTTTATCATGCCCAGCAAGAGGTGTAGACGGCAATAAGAGAGGAAGCAGAAACGAGCCTGCAGGGCTGGCCTTTGTGCCCAGCTGCGCAAATAAATCACCAAACCACCGTTTCCTTCAATTTTCCTCACCAAGGCCAGATCCCTCGTCAACAAAATGGATGAGCTGCAATCGGAGATCGTCTACAATCACTACGCCTGCGATCGTGGTATTCTGATTGTGACCAAATCATGGCTTCACCCACTTTTCCCAGACGCCACTGTGAAATTACCTGGCCGAACTACACTCCGTTTCGACCACAACGCTGATTCGGGTAAGGGCATGGGTGGAGGGCTCTGTGTTTTTGTGCTCCAGACTTGGTGTAATAACAGCAGAATAATTCACAACCACTGTTAACCGGACTTAGAGGCCATGTCCTTTCTGTGTAGGCCCTTCTATCTTCCCCGTGAGCTAACGTCAGTAATTGTAACAGCTGTTTACATTCCTCCTGACGCTAGCGTTAACTTAGCACTTAGCCACCTCCAGCACATTGTTAGCAGGCAACAGAAAGATCACCCCAATGCAGTCCACATTATAGCAAGGGATTTTAACAAAGCATGCTTAAAGATTGTACTCCCCAAATTCCACCAACACTTTACGTAAGTGTCCCACAAGAGGGGAAAGAACACTGGATCACATTTATAGCAACATTAAGCATGCCTGCAGATCCACCCACTCCTTCACCTTGGACAATCAGACCATCTGTCCCTGCTTCTAATACACACGTGGACAAAATTGTTGGTACCCCTCTGTTAATGAAAGAAAAACCCACAATGGTCACAGAAATAACTTGAATCTGACAAAAGTGGTAAAAAATAAAAATTCTATTAAAATTAACCAATGAATATCAGACAATGCTTTTGAACTGTGGTTCAACAGAATTATTTTAAAAAACAAACTCATGAAACAGGCCTGTACACAAATGATGGCACCCTTAACTTAATATTTTGTTGCACAACCTTTTGAGGCAATCACTGCAATCAAACGATTTCTGTAACTGTCAATGAGACTTCTGCACCTCTCAGCAGGTACTTTGACCCACTCCTCATGAGCAGACTGCTCCAGTTGTCTCAGGTTTGAAGGGTGCTGTTATAACCCGAGTGTCGGTTCTGGCCACACTCGGGTCTCATATCTTATTTCCCTGGCTTTGGCAGCAGAGGATTTCTTTCAGCTCCTCGGGCTTTTATTGTGAAGGCGCCCGGGGGAGCTCCCTGCTGTCAAAGTCAGCTGCTGCACTGCTGTCACGGCGAGCAGCTGCGCCGCATTGGGGTCATTAGCGGCCAGAGTTAAAAGCCGGTGCTGAATGTCCTCCAGTGCGGCAGTCTCTGTTATGTTCTGTTATGTCCTGTTGTATTCCTGTTGCTCTTCATGGTTAACGGACTTGGGAATCCCCTGTTACTCGCCTGTTAACGGTCCTGTTGTTAAGGTACGCTCTGTGTGACTTTACCCTCATTATTATCTCGTCTGGCGCATCGGGTACTCCCCGGCCCAGGTGTCACCTTGTATGTATCCTGTGCTTGTCCATCCCTCTCTGTTAATAAAACATCACTGCTAACTCACTGGTGACTGAGGCGTCTTGTGATGGTCCGTGAGGGCCATCGTGACAGGTGCCTTCTCCAGACGGCATGTTTCAGCTCCTTCCACAGATGTTCAATAGGATTTAGATCAGGGCTCATAGACGGCCACTTTAGAATAGTCCAATGTTTCGCTCTTAGCCATTCTTGGGTGTTTTTAGCTGTGTGTTTTGGGTCATTATCCTGTTTCAAGACCCATGACCTGCGACTGAGACCAAGCTGTCTGACACTGGGCAACACATTTCTCTCTAGAATACCTTGATAGTCTTGAGATTTCATTGTATCCTGCACAGATTCAAGACACCCTGTGCCAGATGCAGCAAAGCAGCCCCAGAACATAATAGAACCTCCTCCATGTTTCACAGTAGGGACAGTGTTCTTTTTTTAGTATGCTTCATTTTTGCATCTGTGAACATAGAGCTGATGCGCCTGGCCAAAAAGTTCCAGTTTTGTCTCGTCTGTCCATAGGACATTCTCCCAGAAGCTTTGTGGCTTGTCAACATGCAGTTTGGCAAATTCCAGTCTGGCTTTTTTATGATTTGTTTTCAATAGTGGTGTCCTCCTTGGTCGTCTCCCATGAAGTCCATTTTGGCTCAAACAACGACGGATGGTGCGATATGACACTGATGTACCTTGACCTTGGAGTTCACCATGAATGTGTTTAGAGATTGTTCTGGGCTCTTTTGTTACCATTCGTATTATCCGTCTCCTCCTGCGGCCACATCCAGGGAGGTTGGCTACAGTCCCGTGAATCTTAAATTTCTGAATAATATGTGCAACTGTAGTCACAGGAACATCAAGCTGCTTGGAGATGGTCTTACAGCCTTTACCTTTAACATGCTTGTCTATAATTTTCTTTTTAATCTCCTGAGACAACTCTGTCCTTTGCTTCCTCTGGTCCATGTTTAGTGTGATACACACCATGTCACCAAACAGCACAGTGACTACTTGTCACCCTTTAAATAGGCCTGTAGCACCTTGGGGGAGCCAGATTATCTAGCATCTCAGCGCATCCGGACTCAACGGCCCGCATAGCGCTCACCACCGACGCTTCAGACGTGGCCATAGGGGCTGTCGTGGAGCAGCGCATCGCCGGGGCTTGGCAGCCGCTCGCCATTTTTAGCAGAACTTTGCGCAACAGCGAATGTAAATACAACGCGTTCGACAGAGAGTTGCTGGCTCTCCACCTGGCCATACGCCCCTTCCAGTTCTGGCTGGAAGGGCACAGCTTCACCGCGTTTGTGGACCACAAGCCGCTAACATTCGCGATGGCCAAGGTTTCAGAACCGTGGTCGGGCCGGCAGCCGAGACAGCTGGCCGCAATCTCAGAGTTTACTACCGATATTCAGCATGTGTCGGGTAAACTGAATGTAGTGGCGGACTGCCTCTCACGCACCGTGGTAGCCCCGGTCTGCGTGGGGATAGATTATGCAGCCATGGCCACAGAGCAGATTAGCGATGCAGACATGCACGTGCTCCAGTCTGGACCAACAGGGTTAAGGCTGGAGAGCAGGGTGCTGCAAGATGGCGCCCCCCCCCCCAATCTGCGATGTCTCCCCGGGTCAACCGCGTCCGGTGGTTCCAGCCATGTGGCCCCACCGCGTGTTTGAGTCGGTTCACACTCTGGCGCACCCAGGAGTGCGCGCGTCGGTCAAAATGGTGGGAGAGAAGTTTGTGTGGCCGAGCCTATGCAAACAAGTGAAAGAGTGGGCTGCAGCCTGCATGGCGTGCCAACGAGCCAAGGTACACAGACACACGAAAGCTCCCTTGGAGCCGTTTCGTATTCCGGCTAAGAGGTTCGACCATGTTCACGTGGACCTCGTGGGCCCCCTCCCACCATCACAGGGGTGCACGCACCTCCTGACAGTGGTAGACCGCACCACGTGCTGGCCAGAAGCGGTCCCGCTGGCGGCAACCACGTCCGCAGACGTAGCGCGTGCTTTTTTAACAGCATGGGTGGCGCGTTTTGGAGTCCCGTCGGACATTTCGTCCGACAGGGGCCCTCAATTTGTTTCCAAACTCTCGTCCGCGATGGCCCGCAGCCTGGGTGTTACAATTCACCGCACAACCGCTACAACCCACAGGCCAATGGGTTATGCAAGCGTTTTCATAGATCACTGAAAGCAGCACTCAGGGCTTCATTGACGGATGCAAATTGGGTAGACAGGCTGCCGTGGGTTTTATTGGGGTTGCAATCCGCGCCGAAAGAGGATCTGGAAGCTTCCCCGGCAGAGCTCATTTTTGCGCAGTCACTATGGCTGCCCGGGGAATTTCTGCCAGATAATCCCGCGTCGGGCAGCTCCCCGTCTCAGCTTTTGCAGCGTAGCGCAAACACAGGCATGCTGCCGGGCCAGGCCCACCACAGTTTTCCGCGTGTTTTCATGCCTAAAACTTTGAAGAGCGGGGAGTTCGTGTTTGTCAGACACGACGCCCACCGCCCTCCATTGCACCCACCCTATGATGGACCGTTCAGAGTGCTGGAAACAGGGGATAAGCATTTTTTGCTAGACTTGGGGGTAGGAGGGAAAAAATTGGCATAGACAGACTCAAACCCGCTTTCGTTGTGGCGGATGAGCAAGTGCTGTTGGCTAGGGCCCCTTGGCATGGAAGACCCCCACGGAGAGCTCCCCAGGGAAACGATTCACCAGAGCAGCCACACGGACAGACCGAAGTGCCCCCCCCCAGCCACAGCCCACCCGCAGTCAGACACACTCCCAGCAGACCCCCACTGGCACAGCAGCGCCGCGGAGGCGGTAAACCCCAGTTACAGCAGATACGGGAGGAGACAGAAGCCCAAGCAGCATGTGGACTGATATTCTATTGTTCTATCACAGCATGTGTACTGTTATTCTATGGTTCTATCTAAGATGCTGGGGGGGTAGTGTAGCACCTTGGGGGAGCCAGATTATCTAGCATCTCAGACAGGAGACAGTGGATAAGCATGGGAGAACAAAGAGCAGGAGGTTCCTGGTGAGATAGCAGGAAGGAGTTAAGGTTGAAGGGGGCTGAATGCAGTGTGATGCAAATGTCATGTTGTGTGTGATGTAAATGCCATGAAACTTAAGAGGAAAGTGTCTGCTTAAATGTTCAGTCTGTTCTTTGCTTATGTGGTGTGAGTGTGTAATAAATCGCCTGAAATGAAATGAATCTGCCTCTTCATTTACATGCTCCACAGGCCGACTGACTGATTACAAGTTTGTAGACACCTGTGATGTTAATTAGAGGACACATCTTGGCTGAACATGTCCCTATGGTCACATTATTTTCAATCTTTTCTAGGGGTACCATCATTTTTGTCCAGGCCTGTTTTCATGAGTTTGTTTTTTAAAATAATTCTGTTGAACCACAATTCAAAAGCATTGTCTGATTTTCATTGGTTAATTTTCATAGAATTTTTATTTATTACCACTTTTGTCAGATTCAAGTTATTTCTGTGACCATTGTGGGTTTTTCTTTCATTAACAGAGGGGTACCAACAATTTTGTCCACGCTGTACCTGCTTACAGCCCCCTTAGGAAGAGTTTCCCCCCAACCAAACAAACAATTAAAACCTGACCCCAAAAATGCTCTCCTCCAGCTACAGGACTGTTTTAGCTGCACAGATTGGAACATCTTTGAACAGCAGGACCTGGACTCCTACACTGAGTCTGTCCTTTTCTACATTAAATGCTGTGTAAAAAATGTGACAGTCACCAAACACATCCAGGTCTTTCCAAACCGGAAACCCTGGATGACCAGTGAGGTCCAGGCTCTGATTAGAGCCCGCAACTCAGCCTTCAGGCAGAGGGACAGATCTCTGTTCAGTACTCCAAGAGCCAACCTGAGAAGAGGCATAAAACATTCCAAGAACACCTACAGGAAGAAGGTGGAAGGCTTCCTCACATACAATAATCCCCGACAGATGTGGAGAAGCATCCAAGCCCTCACTAATTACAGGGGCCAGTGCCCCCCAACATCGGACAGCAGCCTCACTCTGGCAGAGGAGCTTAATAACTTCTTCACCTGGTTTGAGCACACCTTCCCCAACTCGTCCCCCCTCCTCCCCCTCCCCTCCCTCTCCCCCACCTTCCTCTCTTTCTCTACTGGTGCATGAGGTGAGGAGGAAACTGAAAACAGTGAACCCCTGCAGAACCACTGGTCCCGACGGCATCCCAGGAGCGGTGGTCAAAGCATGTGCTGACCAGCTGGCAGAGATCCTTTCCAAGCTGTTCAACCTCTTCCTGAAGCACACCACTGTCCGCTCCTGCCTCAAGACCTCCACCATCATCCCCATCCCCAAAAAGTTTGCAATTGATAGCCTGAATGACTACAGACCCATAGCAATCACGTCTGTAGTCATGACGTGTTTTGAATCACTGGTGTCCCAGCACATCAGGGACTGTCTTCCCCTCTCCTTCGACCCCCACCAGTTTGCCTACAGGGAGAAACAGTCCACAGAAGATGCCATCGCCACCACACTCCACAGAGCACTGAGCCACCTGGAGAACCCAAGGAGCTACGTGAGGATGCTCTTTGTGGACTACAGATCAGCTTTCAACACCACCATCCCAAACATCCTGATCAATAAACTGCACCTCCTCCAAATACCCCCCCCCCCCGCTCCTGGATAAACAAAACTTCATCACCAACTGCCCACAAACAGTCAGGCTTGGCCCGCACCACTCCTCCACACTGTCTCTCAGCACTGGCTCCCCCGAGGGCTGTGTGCTAAGCCCACTACTTTATTCCCTGTACACCTTTGACCGTCATCATGAAGTATGCGGACAACACCACCTTGGTTGGGCTTATCACTGATGACGATGAGAAGGCATACAGGGTGGAGAAAGAGAATCTGCTGCTGTGGTGTCAAACAAACAGCCTGAAACTGAATGTCTAAAAAACCAAAGAACTCATACTGGACTTCAGAAAGAACAAAAAGGACCACACCCCTCTCCTCATAAATGGTGACCGCGTAGAAAACGTCCCCGCCTTCAGGTTCCTGGGCACCCACATCTTCTCTGACTTCTCCTGGTCTGTCAACACCAAAGCCCTGGAGAAGAAAGCCCAACAGCGGCTGCACTTCCTCCATGTCCTGAGGAAGAACAATCTGGACCAGAAGCTGCTGTTGGCCTTCTATGGCTGCTCAGTGGAGAGCGTGCTCACCTATTGTCTGGGTGTGTGGTACACCAGCTCCACGGCCGAGAACAGGAAGGCTGTGCAAATGGTCATCAACACAGCCTAAAAAATCATCGACAGCCCTCTGCCCTCCCTGGATGACATCTCCAGATTCTCCTGTCACAGAAAGATCAAGGCCATCACAAGAGACCCCTCACATCCCGCCCAACACCTATTTAACCTGCTTCCCTCAGCACAACGGTTCAGATCAATCAGGTCCCACACCTCCAGACTAACAGTTTCTTCCTCTGGGCCATCCGAACGGCAAACAGTCAGACCCCCCACACCCCTCCCTCCAAACGCTTACATGCAGAGAACTGAGGACCTTTTTAATTAGCATAATAACACACCTGTCTTTGCACTCCACACTTTCATGTATACTGACCCATCCGTGAAACCACTACCATACCTGTGTATATTTTCCATAATCCTTGGGCCATTTTATTCAATCGTATGTTCACTTGTGTGTTCTGCACTCCACACTTATATGTACACTGTTTCATCCATGAAGCCACTAAAATACAGTGAGATGAAAAAGTATTTGACCCTTCCTGATTTCTCATTTTTTTCTATGCTTGTCACACTTAAATGTTTCAGATCATCAAACAAATTTAAATATTAGACAAAAATAGCACAAGTAAACACAAAATGCAGTTTTTAAATGAAGGTGTTTATTATTATGGGAAAAAAAAAATCCAAACCTACATGGCCCTGTGTGAAAAAGTGATTGCCCCTAAACCTAATAACTGGTTGGGCCATCCTTAGCAGCAACAACTGCAATCAAGTGTTTGTGATAACTGGCAATGAGTCTTTTACAGCACTGTGGATGAATTTTGGGCCACTCATCTTTGCAGAATTGTTGGAATTCAGCCACATTGGAGGGTTTTCAAACATGAACCGCCTTTTTAAGGCCATGCCACAGCATCTCAATTGGATTCAGGTCAGGACTTTGACTAGGCCACTCCAAAGTCTTCATTTTGTTTTTCTTAAGTCATTCAGAGGTGGACTTGCTGGTGCGTTTTGGATCATTGTCCTGCTGCAGAACCCAAGTGCGCTTCAGCTTGAGGTCACAAACAGATGGCCAGACATTCTCCTTCAGGATTTTTTTGGTAGACAGCAGAATTCCTGGTTCCATTTATCACAACAAGTCTTCCACATCCTGAAGCAACAAAACAGCCCCAGACCATCACACTACCACCACCATATTTTACTGTTAGTATGATGTTCCTTTTCTGAAATGCTGTGTTACTTTTAAGCCACATGTAATGGGACACACACCTTCCAAAAAGTTCAACTTTTGTCTCATCAGTCCGCAGAGTATTTTCCCAAAAGTCTTGGGGATCATCAAGATGTTTTCTGACAAAACTGAGATGAGCCTTTATGTTCTTTTTGCTCAGCAGTGGTTTTCGACCTGGAACTCTGCCATACAGGCCATTTTTGCCAAGTCGCTTTCTTATGGTGGAGTCGTGAACATTGACCTTAACTGAGGCAAGTGAAGCCTGCAGTTCTTTGGATGTTGTTGTGGGGTCTTTTGTGACCTCTTGGATGAGTTGTTGTTGTGCTCTTGGGATAATTTTGGTCGGCCAGCCACTCCTGGGAAGATTCACCATTGTTCCATGTTTTTGCCATTTGTGGATAATGGCTCTCACTGTGGTTCGCTGGAGTCCCAAAGCTTTAGAGATGGCTTTGTAACCTTTTCCAGACTGATAGATCTCAATTACTTTGTTTCTCATTTGTTCCTGCTTTTGAGGATCTTTTGGTCTACTTCACTTTGTCAGGCAGGTCCTAAGTGATTTCTTGATTGAGAACAGGTGTGGCAGGAATCAGGCCTGGGTGTGGCTAGAGAAATTGAACTCAGCTTTCCAAAGATGTGATAAACCACAGTTAATTTATGTTTTAACAGCCGGGGGCAGGGAAGGGGGGGGTCACTTTTTCACACAGGGCCATGTAGGTTTGAATTTTTTTTACCCTTAATAATAAACACCTTCATTTAAAAACTGCGTTTTGTGTTTACTTGTGTTATCTTTGTATAATATTTAAATTTGTTAGATGATCTGAAACATTTAAGTGTGAAAAACATACAAAAAATTAAAAATCAGGAAGGGGCAAACACTTTTTCACACCACTGTCCCTGTGTATATTTCCATAATCCTGTGCTATTTTTATTTCAGTCGTGTGTTTAATTGTGTGTTTTATAACCGTGTTTTATCTAATCCTTCTCTCATACTTAATTGCACAGTAGCGTGGTGGAGCACCCACAATTTTACTGTACAGTGATTATAAAGTCTATTCTATTCTATTCTATTCTAATGACAGAAAGCAGTCTCACCGTGAGTTTTAGTTCTGACTTTAGGAATGATTAAAAAACCTTGACCTGAAGACCGAAGGGTTCTTTAAGGCTCATAATGTAAAAGCAGTTCTGATAAATAATCAGGGCTATGACCATTAAGAGCCTTAAAAACCAATAAGAGAACTTTAAAATTTATTCTAAAGGTGAATGGAAGCCAATGCAGAGACTTTAAAATGGGTGTTATGTGTGCTCTCCAGTGTTGGGCAAATTGCTGAAAAATAGTAACTTGTGGTGGACACACATATGTGACCTGCTTTGTGACTCACATTTTAGATCAGAACAAAGGCAGAGCTTCCTTGGAAATTACAGGAAGCTGCAAGGAGGTTAGCTTTGGTATGCAAGGCTTGAGACTGTGGGGGAGTAATTAAAGGATTAAAGAGGAGATGCATTGTTACTGTGAAATTTAATGCAACGTGGTCTGTGAGACATGTGACTTGTGAACTGTAAGAGTCCTGGGATTTAAGGATGAGAGTTTCCTGTGTTGGTCTCTTTCTTCTTTGAGATGTTGGTGATGTGAATAAAGCTGACTTGAGAGAGAACTCTGTCTCGTCATTCCCACATTCCCACACTGGTGTGGGAATGTGGGCCAGCCTCGTCAGGAGCCCCCAGCCAAGCAAATGCCACTACAGTCCAGCTACCGGACTTCTGGCAGAACAATCCGCGCTCCTGGTTCAACGCGATTGAGGCGCAGTTCAACCTCCGGGGGATATCGGTAGACGCCACAAAATTCTACCACGTAGTCGCAAAGCTGGACAACAACACGGCCCAGCATGTGGAGAGCCTGATCGACCAGCCGCCGGACAACGACAAATACGGCACGTTGAAGACTGCACTCATCCAGCAATTCACCTCCTCGGCGGAGGAGCGAGCAGAGAGGCTCCTGGCGCTGACGGAGTTGGAAAATGACATGCCCGCGAACCTGATGGAGAAGTTGTTGAGGTTGAAAGACTCTGACAACGATCACTTCATTTTCACCCACCTCTTCCTCAGGACTCTACCGTCAGCAGCGAGAGCGACCCTGGCCAATTCGCCACTGTTGGCCCAACGGGACTACCGCGCGCTGGGCCGAGAGGCACAGCGGATTGTCAACGCCACCAAGCGGCGCGCGGCCACGGCCGCTGCAGCAGAACTCGGCGCGACGACCGGAGATGACAGGGGGCCAGAGGCAGCGGTACCAGACTCACCGACGACGGCGGCGGCAGGGGCCAGGGAACGCGGATCAGACGTCCTTTGTTTCTACCATCGCCGCTTCGCAGAGAGGGCACACAAATGTGTACCACCGTGCCAGTTCGGGCGTTCGGGAAACGCCAAGACCGGGGGTCGGTAGCAGCCGCGGCCCTCGGGGAGGAGAACAAGCTGCTCTACTTGCTGGACGCACGCTCGGGGAGGCAGCTCCTCGTGGACACAGGCTCCCAGTTGAGTTTCATCACACCTTCCTACGCGGACAGACTAGCAGGCTCCAGAGGTCCCGGGGTGACAGCATCGAACGGCTCGGAGATTAAGACCATTGGTGAGAAGACTCTGCTTCTGTCTCTACGCGACTTTTGTTGTAGCAGCAGTGAATTTCAATATGTTGGGGGCTGATTTTTTGTGCTCACATGGTTTGTTGGTTGATCTCGCTAACAGGCACCTGGTTAATGCACTTTCTTTTGATTCTATTCCCTGTACAGCGCGAGTGGCCCCGCCAACAGCACATGCCAACGTCACAGCTGCAAGCGGTAAGTTCCACACACTGCTCACTCAGTTCCCAGCACTCACGGTCCCCACCTTTTCGGCAACAGTCGCTAAACACGGAGTGGAGCATTTTATTACCACTACCGGACCACCCGTTTTTGCAAAAGCTCGGCGCTTGGACGCAGTTAAACTGGCCATAGCGCACGAGGAGTTCGCCAGCCTGGAGAGGTTGGGCATTATCAGGCATTCAAACAGTCCGTGGGCTTCCCCGCTACACATGGTCCCGAAAGCTGACGGATCATGGCGACCTTGCGGGGATTTCCGCAGGTTAAACAACGCTACAGCGCACGACAGCTACCCAATCCCGCATATCCAAGATTTTTCCGTTCATTTGGCAGGGGCGCGCGTTTTTTCTAAAATAGACTTGGTCCGCGGTTACCACCAAGTCCCAGTGCGCGCTGAGGACATACCCAAAACAGCAGTAATAACTCCGTTTGGCCTATTCGAGTTTTTACGCATGTCATTCGGACTTAAAGGGGCTGCTCAGATGTTTCAACGCATGATGGACGCGGTGCTTCGCGATCTCCCTTTCGTGTTCGTCTACTTGGACGATATTTTAGTAGCCAGCGCGTCCGAAGACGAACACGAAAAACACCTGGCCACAGTTTTCCGAAGGTTGGGAGATCACGGGTTAATAATCAACCCAGCGAAGTGTCAGTTCGGGGTGGCGCAGATCGATTTTTTAGGACACCGCGTCTGCCCCAAAGGAGCAGTTCCGCTTCCTGACAAAATGCGCACGGTGGCAGATTTTCCCCGGCCGCAGACGGTCAGGGTGTTGCAGGAGTTTTTGGGAATGGTGAATTTTTATAACCGTTTTCTCCCCCGCACGGCGCAACTCATGCAGCCGCTGTATGCCGCGCTCAAAAAAAAGAAACCCGCGGATAAGGTCGAGTGGTCCCTGGAGCGGGACCAAGTGTTCTCGGAGGTGAAAGCAGCCTTGGCAAAGGCTGCGTTGTTGGCACACCCAGACCCAACGGCCCGCATAGCGCTCACCACTGACGCATCAGATGTGGCCATAGGGGCAGTCGTGGAGCAACATGTAGCTGGGGTTTGGCAGCCCCTCGCCTTTTTCAGCAGGACCTTGCACGATAGCGAACGTAAATACAGTGCGTTCGACAGGGAGCTGCTGGCTCTCCATTTGGCCATCCGCCACTTTCAGTTCTGGCTAGAAGGACGCTCTTTCACTGCGTTCGTTGACCACAAACTGCTAACGTTCGCGATGGCCAAGGTTTCCGAACCGTGGTCAGGCCGGCAGCAGAGACAGCTGGCCGCGATATCAGAGTTTACCACTGATATTCAGCATGTGGCGGGCAAACTCAATGTAGTGGCAGATTGCCTCTCGCGCGCCATGGCGGCCCCAGTCAGCGTAGCAGTAGATTACGCAGCCATGGACGCGGAGCAGGTTAATGATGCGGATGTGCGCGCGCTTCAGTCTGGACCAACAGGGTTAAGGCTGGAGAGGAGGGTGCTGCAAGACGGTATGCTCCCCCAATCTGCGATGTCTCCACTGGACGGCCGCGTCCAGTAGTACCGGCCGCGTGGCGCTGCCGTGTTTTTGACTCGATTCATTCTTTGGCGCACCCCGGGGTGCGCGCATCGGTCAAAATGGTGGGAGAGAAATTTGTGTGGCCGAGCCTTCGCAAACAAGTTAAAGAGTGGGCAGCAGCCTGCACGGCGTGTCAAAGAGCCAAAGTACACAGGCACACAAGGGCTCCTTTGGAGCCGTTTCACATTCCGGCCAAGCGGTTCGATCACGTTCATGTGGACCTCGTGGGCCCCCTCCCGCTGTCACAAGGGTACACACACCTTCTGACAATGGTGGACCGCACCACACGCTGGCCTGAAGTTGTCCCGCTGGCATCAACCACGGCCGAGGAGGTGACGCGCGCGTTTTTAACAGCTTGGGTGGCGTTCCGTCGGACATTACGTCCGACAGAGGCCCTCAATTTGAGTCCAAGCTTTGGTCGACAATGGCCCGCAGCCTGGGTGTCACAATTCACCGCACAACCGCGTACAATCCGCAGGCTAACGGGTTATGCGAACGTTTTCATAGATCATTGAAAGCAGCTCTCAGAGCGTCACTGACGGATGCAAATTGGGTAGACAAGTTACCGTGGGTGTTACTGGGGTTGCGTTCTGCGCCTAAAGAGGACTTAGAAGCCTCCCCAGTGGAGCTCGTGTTTGCGCAGCCACTCCGGCTGCCCGGGGAGTTTCTCCCAGATAACCCTGCGCCAGACGCCTCCCCGTCTCAGCTGTTGCGGAGTAACATAGAATCAAGCACGCTGCCCGGCCCCGCGCACCACAGTTTTCCACGCGTTTTTGTGCCTAAAACTTTGAAGAACGCAGAGTTTGTTTTTGTCAGATACGATGCGCATCGAACCCCGCTGCGACCGCCTTATGACGGACCATTCAGAGTGCTAGAAACAGGGGACAAGCAGTTTTTGCTAGATTTTGGGGGTAGGAAAGAGAAAGTTGGCATAAACAGACTCAAACCTGCTTTTGTGGTGGCAGATGAGCAAGTGCTATTGGCAAGGGCCCCGCGGCGAGGTAGGCCCCCGCGGGGGGCTTCACAGAGTAATGTTTCCCCAGAACACCCGCAGGGACTGATAAAAGGTTTCCACCCCCAGACGGCAAGCCCTCAGCATGACGGCGCCGCAGAGACGTTGAATCCCAGCTACAGCAGATATGGCAGGAGACTGAAGCCTAGACAGCATGTGGACTGATGTGTATTGATACTATCACGGCATGCATGTTGTTATTCTCTTGTTTGTTCTAAAATGTTGGGGGGGGGAGCTTGTGTGGTGGACACACATATGTGACCTGCTTTGTGACTCACATTTTAGATCAGAACAAAGGCAGAGCTTCCTTGGAAATTACAGGAAGCTGCAAGGAGGTTAGCTTTGGTATGCAAGGCTTGAGACTGTGGGGGAGTAATTAAAGGATTAAAGACGAGACAGAAAGAACTCTGTCTCGTCATTCCCACAAACTAGTTACAGTTACTAGTTACTTCTTTTCAGAAGTAACTGAGCTACTTATCAATTACTGCATGATTAAAGTAACTAGTTACTTGGAAAAGTAACTTTCATGTTACTTTTAAATGCATACTTAAAGTAAATCATCTTGCATACATAGCAAGATAATTTAATTAATGCATTACATTATGGGCTTATTAATGTCAGGCTAAAAACAGACTGTTTCAGACAGAGCTTTTAGAACATGTTCAGTCTGCTTTATCCTGCCTTTAGAGCTCTTATTGTGGGAAAAATCTGAAGAAAATCAACACAGAATTGCCAGTAATTTCCTCATTTTGAGTGAGAAATAGGGTTTGTGGAGTGAGAGAGAGGGGAAAAGAGTGAGAATCATTCCAAAAGAGTGAGTTGGCAACACTGCATAAATCTGTCAATGTTTCTTACCTTTAATATTATTGATTTAATCTGATGAGCAGTGATCCAAAGAAAATGTCCATTATCCACAGTCCAAATGTCTGCTGTAACAGAGACATGATCCAGTCCTTTTGGAGATCAAATCCATTTTCTAATAATCTTTATCCAGGTATCAAGTACATGTGTTTTAACTTCGGTGGATCACAGTCTCAGTTATCTGATGGGAAGGGAAGTGACCGTTATCATATTCTGTAACGACGTATCTAGCAATCAGTCGGTTTAATTCTTGCTGGTCACAAACTGTCCAGATGCATACCTGTGCTCGAAATCCAGCCGTGGGTGTTCAGATAGCGTAAATCCACTAACACAGTGTTAGCATAGCATAGCACTAGTTTTGTAGGACCTTGTTGCTGTTTTATTTCATTTCAGTGAACCTGTAACCACGTGACATCTGATCTTTGGGACAGGATCATTATACCTTATATATACCCCTTGCATCCACCCATTCTTCTTCTTTCTATCCTCCTGGTCAGTAAGAGCTTATACCAGTCTGTTTAACATTGTGTTTTGTGTGCTGTTTAGGCTGCCTTACCCTGGGTACCCCATCGCTGTGTCATAAAATTACTGTCTTTTTCTGCTGAATGAGAGAAGGTTTGCAGCGACTGTGTAGCATGACGTGCACTGTCTGTGCCTGCTTGAGGTATGTAATATACACTTGCCTTCTCTTCAGCTGGAACTGTTAACAGTTTAGCAGTGTGAGGTATGTACTACCCTTACCTGCTTAAGGTTTGTGATGCATTTTGTGCCTTCTCTTCAGGCAGAAGAACTGTTTAACAGCTTAACAGCATGTGATATCCTTTATCTGCTTGGGATATGTGATATATTTTTGCCTTCGTCAAGGAGGAATTGCTTAACAGTTTAACGACATGGTTCATTTGCCGTTAATTCTGGATTGTTTCTTTTTTCTTGACTGACAGTTGTCTTCTTAAAAAAAAGGGAGACCTCTTCTTTGTCTGGTTACTGAGTGCTCCTGTGCTTGGTGCACTCTTGCCACCTTTTGTGGGGGAGTGGTACTGCATACAGGTGGGAACTGAAATCTGATATTTCTATATTGTCTTATGACTAGCGCGCTTGTACCTCATGGAACAGCCCTTTAGCATGTTTATAAAAACAATAATAATAATGAGAATAACTGTCTTGTTTTCTCTCATTGTTCTCTTGCAGGAACTAGTGCATACCCATGCATGCCCATAGAAACCAAGTATAAGCAAGTATTTCTGCATGCCCGTAGAAAGCAACTGTAAGCAAGCATTTCTGCATGGCCATAGAAAGTTACTGTTACCATGGCAACAGTAACCATGGTGATGCCTGCCTTTGATCTTTGACATGGTTACTATGCTTTGAAGTCAGCGCTCGTTCAGTGATGCCTGTCTTTGATCTTTGGTGATGTGTCTGCCTGGCAACAGTAACCATGGCAACATCTGTGCATCTATGATGTCAGCTATGAACAGCCATAGCTCCCCTATGGACGTTCATTAAAGATTTCCCCTCCTAAACTTCCGCATATCTGGGAAGGCAGAAATTTGGGTGTGCACACCCTCGTAACCTCAGCACAGCACGTATAAAATCTGAGGCCAGTCTGACGAACGGTTCAAGAGATATGCGTGGAACAGACAGACACACAGGCAGAGATTTCTTGCATTTATAGAGTCTATTGCATTGCCTGTAGAACTGACATAATGTCTGGCCCAGGAAACACGCACGCAGGCTCAGGATAGATTTAACAGCTTTATTCAACCAGCAGGTGTGTCTGAATGGATGTATGTGGTATGTGTAGGTGTTGGGGTGAATGCTGATGTGCAGGAAACAGAGCAGCGCGCCGTACAGCCGGACAACCCTATGGAGAGAGAGCAGATGACAAGGGTAACGGGCACCACACCTGGACAGGAATAATAAGTCTGAGTGTTGCTTACTTGTGGGTACAGGTGGCTGGCGTTGGCAAGGGGAGAGCCCGGGAGACAGCGTACTGCAGAGTCTGCGTAGATGGTGAAGATGGGTCGGCGATGACGGGGGAAATCCGCCGCCGGGGAATCCACCTGTGCACAGGGGTGAAGAACTTGGAAAAAAGGTAAGGGATGCTTACGCGTAGAAGAAGTCTTGCTGGTGATCTGAGGTTGAATCACGAGCTATGAAGTGCCGATGTGAACGGACAGCTCCACACTGCAGCACTGGGCCAAGTAGGCTAAATAGCCCGCTGCTGACGAGGCGCAGGTGTGCGCGCAGCTGAAGCCGCTGATGAGCGGCGAGTTGTGACAAGAACAAAGTATTCCTGTCTGAAACAAGTATCCCAATCAGGCTTTCCAGGCCCAAATGTGGGCTGTGTTTGGAAAGTGGAATACAAAGAGGTGTAGCCTATATGTAGGCAATCACATGTTAGACTTTGACAAATGTAAAAGGGAGTAAATGGTACTATTTATTTGATTGTGTGACTATTAATTACAGAATACCTAAATATTGAAAATGAATGGGACAGCCAATATTAGTGACTGTTTCAGATCCCTTGTTTGTTTGTCAGATCACTTATTTGTGTGATCTTTTACGACTTATCTTCAAGATAATAGTGTACTATCTTCACTTTGGGGAATGGAAGTTGGTCAGTCATCATTGTAATTATTTTAGTTTATATCACTGTTCAGTGATGGGAGTTCAGTGTAATGTTGAATTTCTTCTGTGTATCGATTCATCAATAAAGTCATGCAATACTATATAACAGGACATGTTTACAAATATTTGGGACCCATTGTAGTGCATCAGTTGATATTTTAGCAATATTTTGTTATTAAAAGTTTAAAAACAAAATTTAATGCTAAGATTGAGGCATGGTTATATCATCGCGCTGGGGCGATACTGAGGCCAAATAATGATCTAAACCTTGACTGACAAAGACTGCGTGCCGCCGCTCTATTGTAAATTTTAAATTTTATTTTTAAATTTTTTACAATCTATTGCCACCATCTCTGCTGTAAACACGGATGTATTGTTGGAGAGTCTTTTTGCGATGGTCACTTTAAATTCTGGGATGTATACTCCAACTCCAACAGAGCCCTCTTTATTCTTTGAACCGTCAGTATAGAGCTGTAAGAAGTTATAGTGTCTATATACGTATATGTCTTGTAGGGAGTCATGTGCTCTGTCTATGTGCCATCATAGAGACATCATCTGGTGGGTCTTCTTCTTCTTCATTCAGACCACTGAAGGGTCTCCTCCTGTCTCAGACGGCTGTGTTGTTCACAGTCATGCCTGCGGCGTACTGGTGGAACCTGAGGTGTTTCATGTTCACGGCATCCTTTCTGATGTGCAGCAGTTCTCCTCATTCTATTGCTCTCCATCTGGTGGGTCTTCTTCTTCTTCTTCGTTCAGACCACTGGTTGAGGGATTGGTGTGTCGTAATTCCAGTTCATGGGCATAATTTCTGAAAAAGTGGCTTTTGATCCTGTTCAGGAAGGCCCGTGCATGCCCGTAGAAACCAAGAAACTGGAGCACCCGAAGAAAGTCAAAGCTTTGCTTGGCATTTTACACATTTGTAGTGTAGACTGGCATTCGTCAAGGTTTCACATTTGCCGTCATGTAGGCATGGCGAGTCGTCCTATGATGTCTGAGTTCATAGGATGCGCTAGGATGATGAGGCAGAGATCATAGGCCATCCTACGATGTCCTAGAAACATGCTAAAGTCTGTTGTACCCTATGCTGGTGAAGTGTGTCCTGTCTCTGCTGGAACCTCAGGTGTTTCATCTTCATGGCATCTTTTCTGACATGCAGCAGTTGTTGTCAAGACAAATCGTCCTGTGAACTCAGGCATCCTATGCACATAGACACATAGACAAATCTATGTGTGACATCATAAAGACAAATCATCCTATGATCTCTGTGGTCTATGTGACATCATAAAGACACATTTGTCGACACAGACAAATCTATGTGTGACATCATAAAGACTTATCGTCCTATGATCTCTGTGGTCTATGTGACATCATAAAGACACATTTGTCGTCCTATGATGTTCAGGCAGAGATCATAGGCCGTCCTATGGTGTCCTATGAAATGTCACACACACACACACACACACACACACACACACACACACACACACACACACACACACACACACACTGAGATTTCTTGCTTTTATAGAGTGAAGAGTGATTATTATTATTACGTCTAAACGATCACGTTTTTGACCCTGTAAACGTTAACCAAAACGCCTTTTTTTTCCACACACACCTTAGACCCAGTGAAAAATTTTATAAACTGGAAAAAATATGTGCCCCATGCTGAAAATTTGTCCAGTGTATGGTTGATATGTTCCGCATTTGTGCTGGCGGTGACTCGTGGTGCCGCAAAGGACATCATTGGCACATGGGTAACGCAGCAGCCGAGACTCCCATTGCTCAGTTAAAATATATACCATAAAGCTGCTGTGATTAATAATTTGGCATGGGGGGGGGTGCTTCTCCTGGCATGTTCTGTGTTGATTTGTCAGACCTGGTCCCCGCTGACGCTCCGCCCAGTCTGCTCGTGCACCTCATTCTCCACATATGGCAAATTTTCCTTTAGACCTATGCAACTTTATAGTATAATCTTCAGTATTATCTTTTTTTTCTATCTTTCTAACCTTCATTTCCTTGTTTTGTCCCAGGAACACTGTGGTGACTGACAGGTCGTGATGCTGTGTGGCATCCAATCAGCATGGTCGTGATGCGGCGTGATGCGGCATATTCTCCATTGAGCATGGAGTCAATCTGAAACCCCGCCCACACTTCTTGAAGCCAGGGGGGTGAAGACTGCTATACCACACATCACTGTGTGGTACGGTAGCACCACTGCCCTGGACCACAAATGCCTGCAGAGAGTGGTGAAGACAGCGGACAAGATCATCAGGACTCCACTCCCCTCTCTGCAGAGCATCTACCACCGCAGAGTCCAAAAGAGAGCTGACACCATCCTCCGGGACCCCACCCACCCCCAACACAGACTGTTCACACTTCTACCCTCAGGCTGGAGGTACAGAAGTGTGAAATGCAGGACAACCAGACTGAAAAACTCCTTCTTTTCCACTGCCATCAGACTCATGAACAGATAACTCCAAAAACTCTGTAACACAGCTTCGTATATAGGAACTCACACACCGGCTGCTAAATTTGCACACTGCTCACCTGTACAGTAGATATAATATCACCCATCTGATGTCCATATCATCTCTACTGCTACTTATCATACACAGCCTACTGGTACTATCGTTACAGAAATAATTTGTAATTATACACTGCTTGTTGCACAATGCTCATTTGCACACTGTACATACACTACCGTTCAAAAGTTTGGGGTCACCCAGACAATTATTTTGTGTTTTCCATGAAAAGTCACACTTATTTACCACCATGAGTTGTAAAATGAATAGAAAATATAGTCAAGACATTGACAAGGTTAGAAATAATGATTTGTATTTGAAATAATAATTTTTTCCTTCAAACTTTGCTTTTGTCAAAGAATCCTCCATTTGCAGCAATTACAGCATTGCAGACCTAACATGATTGCACAAGGGTTTTCTAATCATCCATTAGTTTTCTGAGGCAATGAGCAAACACATTGTACCATTAGAACACTGGAGTGATAGTTGCTGGAAATGGGCCTCTATACACCTATGCAGATATTGCACCAAAAACCAGACATTTGCAGTTCGAATAGTCATTTACCACATTAGCAATGTATAGAGTGTATTTCTGATTAGTTTAAAGTTATCTTCATTGAAAACAAGTGCTTTTCTTTCAAAAATAAGGAAATTTCTAAGTGACCCCAAACTTTTGAACGGTAGTGTAGGTTCATGCCATCTCAGGTTCACATCATCTCTGATATCAATATACCACTATCACTTTAGTCATCCTGTGAATTTTCAGTTTCATTCCTCTACTGCCTGTGTGCTGGTGTGTGTGTTTTAGCATTCATTAGTATTAGGATTGAGTTACTGTGTTAGTGTGTCTTTACCTTATTAGAATTGTTGTTTCTGTACCTTTTTTTTTGTAACTTAGATTTTTATTCATTTTTCATCATATATAATGCATTCAGATCACATTCAAACAAAGGGGTTAGGGTAGGGAAAAATAAAAAAAAAAATAATAAAAGGGGGGGGGCAAATGTTGGAGCATCAAGTTTTTAGTTTCCATCTCTTAATTCTTCTGGTTTTTTCAGTGTCTTTGGTTATTCTTTCAATTTCTGCCTCGTTGTTGCACTTTGTAGTGTGTCCATTTCCGCCATTTTTTCTCCCATATTCCTTCTTGCATTCTTCGTCGATATGTTAGTTTTTCCATCATACGTATGTCCTCAACAATGTCAGTCCATTGTTCTTGGTCAGGAAGAACTTCTGATCGCCATTTTTTTGTGATAGTTTTTTTTACATGCAATCAACAAGATTTTAACTAGATATCTGTCCTCAGCCTGTATAACATTGTCTTTTTTAAGATCACATAAGTACATCAGGTTACAGTTCATTGGTATATTATATCCTAATATCCTCTGTATTGTCACATGCATAGATTTCCAAAATGATGATATTTTGTAGCATTTCCAAAACATATGTGAGTGGTCTGCATTTTGAGCCCCACATCCCCTCCAGCATAAAGATTGGGTATTTGTATATTTTCCTTGAATCTGTGGTGTAATGAAAAAGCGAATCAGGTTTTTCCATCCAAATTCCCTCCATGCCCTTGAATTTGTTGATGTGTGTTGTGTTTTCCATATTTCCTGCCAGCTTTCTTCTGTTATGTTTAAATTGAGCTTTCTCCCATTTCTCCTTTATATAGTTACTTGTATGATTGTTTGTCATAAGTTTCTGATATAGTTTTGAAATAATTCTTATTTTATTTCCTGCATATGAGCTTAAAATAAGTTGTATAATCTCGTTCACATCTGTTTGGAGGTTATGCCTAATCTTCTTCATATAATAGTCTCTCATCTGCAGATATCTGAAGAATTCCGATCTTTCTAATTTAAATTTTCTCCTGATATTTACAAAGCTCCTGAGATCTTTTTTTCCGATATTGCCCCATGCTGTGATTCCCTTGTTCACCAGATTTTTGTATCCCCTATCTTGTTTTGCCGGTTCAAACTGACTGTCAAATGCTACCCATTTCAATAGTTTTATGTCTTCCCTTATATTATATTTTTGTACTATTTTATACCACAGTTCTAAAGTAAATTTAGTGATTGGGTCTATTTGTTTGATTTGCTTATATGCATCTTTATCCCCTATTATGCTTTGTACTGGGAGTCCCTCAATTTCCTTTTCCATTTCTTTCCATTTTGCCTCATATCCCTCGTCGCACCAACATATGATATATCTTATTTGTGCTGAGTAGTAATATTCCTTTAGACTCGGTAGGCCCATGCCTCCTTTCTCTTTTGGTAATTGGAGGGTTTTATATTTCACTCTTGGTTTTTTACCTCCCCAAACAAATCTCGATATCATCCTGTCCCACTTTGAGAATTGGGCATCTGGAATCTCTGTTGGTATAGCCTGGAAGAGGTAAAGTAATCTAGGTTGTATGCTGATTTTGACTGTCTCAATTTTTGAATTCAGATCCATATTTAAGATTGACCATCTATCTTTCTTTCTTTCAAAGGTCTTTTTATTATTATTAATTGAAGTATCAATACAATACAAAGTATTAGAAATTTTCATTTTTGTTTCAACCAAACAGTAAAAAACTAGAACTTAAAGCCAACAAATGTAAATGCTTCAAAGCACAAAAACCTTTAAATAAACAATAAAAAAAAAAAAAAAATACAAAGAAAAATTATGTGTGTGAAATGGGGTTGGGGTAAAGGGGATATGAGCTACTCAGAAACTATAATCGTGGGTCTTTCAAAGAAATCAAGAAACGGGCGCCATAATTTATAGAATTTGTTTTCAGAGCCACAGACTGTACATCTGATTTTTTCTAAATCCAAACAGGACATTATATCTTTTATCCACTGTAAATGTGAAGGGGGCGAAGAGTCTTTCCACTTCAGTAATACAGCACGTCTGGCCAATAATAATGAAAATTTGAATACTTTTAATTTGGAACTTGGCAAGACAAGTTCTGGAGCCACACCAAAAATGGCGCATAATGGATCAGGTTTAATTTGATATTGCAGGACTTCAGACATAGTGATAAAAACAGAATGCCAAAAATTCATCAATGCAGGGCAGGACCAATACATGTGAAGCAAAGTGCCAGGAGCGCTACCACACTTTTCACAAGTTGGGTCTATATCCGAGTAAATACGTGCTAACTTAACCTTGGACAGGTGCATCCGGTGTACAATCTTAAATTGAATAAGAGCGTGACGAGCACACATTGATACAGTGTGAACCTGGCCAAGAATAGAGTCCCACAGTTCATCAGTAAAAGTAAAATTAAGATCTTGTTCCCAGTTCAATTTGATAGCGGCCAGAGAAGAAGATTGTAAATTTGAAATTAAATTATATAAAACTGACATTACCCCCTTAGAAGTTGGTTTAACTAATAAAAAATCATCTAGAGGATTATCAGAAGGTTTTTGAGGGAATTGTTTTGTCATGGTTTGCACATAATGTCTGACCTGGAGGAAGCGGAAAAAGTGTGTAGAAGTGATGTCGAATTTGGTGGAAAGTTGAGAAAAACTTGCAAATTGACCATCAAAATATAAATCCGCAAAAAATTTTAAACCTTTTCTGTGCCATATATGAAATGCACTATCAATAGTTGATGGGGTAAATAAATGATTTGCGGCAATTGGACTTCTAATGGAAAAAAACTGAAGACCGAAATTTTTCCTGAATTGAGACCAAATTCTAAGAGACTGACGAACTACTTTATTATTACCCAGTGTAGACAAAGCAAGGGGAAGTGGTGAACCTAAAATTGCCGGTAGGGAAGTTTGATTGTCCACATGTGACTCCATAAGGATCCAAATAGGTGATTTGGGTTCCAGATAAAAATGTTTCCAATATAACATGCACCTGATATTTGCTGCCCAGTAGTAATATTGAAAGTTAGGCAGAGCCATGCCACCTACTGATTTGGGTCTTTGAAGAAAAACTTTCCTCAATCTCGGATGTTTACCATTCCAAATAAATGAGGTAATCAGAGAGTCCAAAGACTTAAAAAAGGATTTAGGAATAAAAATGGGGAGACATTGAAACAAATATAAAAACTTTGGAAGTAACATCATTTTTACAGAATTGATTCTGCCAATTAAAGACAAGGATAATGGGGACCATTTGGAAAGTATTAACTTGCACTGGTCAAGTAAGGGGAGAAAATTATTTTTAAACAAGTAATTAAATTGTTTAGTGACACATATCCCAAGATAATTAAAATGATCAATAACAACCTTGAAAGGAAAATTTTCAAAATCCTGAACTTGAATCTTTTCATTAATCAGAAACAGTTCACTCTTATTAAGATTAATTTTATAACCAGAAAACCTACTAAAACTATCCAAAATATTAAGTATAGCGGGTAATGAAGTAAGTGGGTTGGAGAGAAATAATAAAAGATCATCAGCATAGAGTGAAACCCTATGCTCAATGCCACCCCTACGAATGCCTAGAAAGTCCCGGCTCCCACGGATTGCAATAGCTAACGGCTCAACTGCCAAGGCAAAGAGCAACGGGCTCAAAGGACAGCCTTGCCTCGTACCATGGTAAAGTCTAAAATAGTCAGAATAGCGACAATTAGTTAACACTGAAGCTAAAGGACTAGCATAGAGAAGTTTAATCCAGGAACAGAAGGAAGGACCAAAACCGAACCTCTCCAAAGTAAAAAACAAATACTCCCACTCAACCCTATCGAATGCCTTTTCAGCGTCCAAACTAATAAGACATTCAGGTATGTTGTGGTGAGGAGTATAAATAATATTAAACAACCGCCGCAAGTTAAAAAAAGAATGGCGATTTTTAATGAAACCGGTTTGGTCCTGTGAAATTATAAAAGGAAGAATCTTTTCCAACCTTGAAGCTAACAACTTTGACAAAATTTTAACATCGGTATTTAACAAGGAAATAGGCCTGTAAGAAGCACAATCAACAGGATCCTTATCCTTTTTAAGCAACACAGTGATACAGGCCTGATAGCATGAAGGAGGAAGTGTACCAGAGTCAAGCGACTCTGTAAAAACTTGACAAAGGAAAGGGGCGAGGTCATCAGAGAATTTTTTGAAAAAATCAGCGGAAAACCCATCAGGTCCTGGAGATTTTCCTGATTGCATGGATGATATTGCCAGCTGAATTTCTTCTTTTGTGATGGGAACTTCTAAAATTTGCCGAGATTCTGAAGAAATCAAAGGAATATCAATAGAATCAAAAAAAATTTCCAAATCCTTTAAGTTTGTTGTATATTCTGAGGTATATAATTTGGAATAAAATGACCTGAAAATATCATTAATCGCTTGTTGGTCAGATGTCACCTCTCCTTTATCTGTCCTAACTCCAGTAATAATTTGCTTAGCTCTAATACCACGTAGTTGATTAGCTAGAAGTTTACTGGTTTTTTCGCCATGTTCATAAAATTCACTCTTGTTCCTTATTAAACAACCTTCAATTTGTCGAGTAGAAAGTAAATTAACTTTAGTTTGTAATGTCATACGTTCCTTGTACAGAGCGGGTGATGGAGATTGAGCATATTGTCTGTCAATGTCCAGGATTTGATCTAAAATAACCTTCTGTTCCTGTATTAAGGATCGTCTTTTAAATGCTGCCAATGAAATAAATTCCCCCCTAAGAAATGCCTTCATGGCCTCCCATATCGTTTTATTTGACATACCAGGAGTTTTATTTTCTTTCAAAAAAAAATTAATTTTAGAAGAAATATTCGCAACCAATTTTTCATCTGTAAGTAATAATGGATCCAATCTCCAATGCTTTCTCATGGAGTCACATCCATGGAGGATCATTTTAAGTACAAGAGGGGCATGATCAGAAACCGAGATGCTATCATAACTGCAAGAGCTAAGGTTATTAATTAATAAATTGTCAACAAAAAAATAATCTATTCTGGTATAAGTATGGTGTACGTGAGAGAAAAAAGAATAGTCCCTGCCGTTAGGATGTAAAAAACGCCAAGGATCTGTAAGGCTATATTCCTCAAGAAAAGACTTAACATAAGTTGCAGATTTATTAAGACTAGCAGGTTTTGAAGATGAGCGATCTAAGATCGGATCCATATACAAATTAAAGTCACCCCCAAGAATTAGAGAATGAGTATTTAAATCTAGAAGTTGCGAAAAAAGGTTGCGAAAAAAGTGCACATCATCAAAATTCGGTGCATACAGATTAGCCAAAGTGACATGTTTATCGCCAAGTTTACCTGATACTATTACAAATCGTCCATTTTTATCTGATACAACATTAGAGGGAATAAATGGGATATTTCGATCAATAAGAATAGGAGCGCCCCTGGCCTTAGCTTTAAAATTTGAATGAAAAAATTGTCCTGACCAACATTTTGACAAACGCAAGTGGTCGGAATCCTGCAAATGGGTTTCCTGCAAAAACAGTACCCCAGGCTTAAATTGCTTTAGACGTGACATGACTCTCTTTCGTTTAATTGGATGGTTCAACCCCTTCACATTCCAGCTTACCAAAGTAAGATTACTATTCATTCAAAGAGTAAAATTTATATATTATGTTGTGTAGCCCAAAGAAGAATAAAGTGAGGTACGGGTAAAAAAAAAAAAAAAAAAGGAAGGGGTAAGGGGGGTGTAAATAAAACCATAACAAAAAAAACAAAACAAAAAAAAATAAATAAAAAAATAAAAATAAAAAAAAAAAAAAATAAATAAAAAAATCCAACAACCAAACCTATAACAACACTCCAGCCGGTTGCAAAAAAACAGCAACCGCTCCATCTCCAGCTCTATTTTCATCCTAACAGAATGCTCCCATACAACTGGCTTCAATCCTGCATAATATGAACGTTTTACCCTAAAAAAAAAAAATAAATAAGAAAATTAAAAAAAAGAATTAAGTAAACAACAACGTATAGGGAGCCAATTTTACCTTGTTTTTAAACATCTGAAAATGCATCAATGTCCAGTCAGTGCAGCTTCAATGAAGTAACAAGCAGCCCAGCGCGGCAGCTGGTCAACCCAGAAATGTCCAGTTCAAGGCGAAAATTGCTGGTTTCTCTCCATAGTTTGCATGAAGCGGGTGGCCTCTGAGACGGACGCCAGCCACTGGTTTTTGCCGTCTGGAAGAGTTATCCGGAGCCTGGCGGGGAAAAGAAGAGAAGGACGAAAACCTCTCTTGTACAACTCGGACATAACCTCCTTATATTCGGCTTGTTGCTTCTGAACGTCGGCGTTATAATCCTCGTAGAACTGAAGTTTATGCCCACGATATTCCAAAGTCCCACGGCGTCTCCGCGCTTCTCTCATCACCAAGTCTTTGGTCCGAAACTGGTGGAAACAAATAATGACAGCGCGCGGCTTCCCATTCGGACCCAGCTTGGACATGAGGCTGCGGTGGGCTCTATCCAGCTCTGGGGGAGATGGCAAAGTTTGTGCGCCAAAGACGTCCACCAACAGCCGAGAAAAAAATTCAGATGGCCGTGGACCCACATCAAAGGACTCCGGCAGACCCACCAGACGAATATTCAGCCTCCTGCTTCTTCCCTCCAGGTCAGAAAGTTTGTTTTTCAAAAGTTTGTTCTCCTCCTGTATTGACTTGCATGTAACTTCAAGCGCCGCTAGGCGCTGGCTGACGTCCTCCGCGTTGTTTTCAAGGTCGCCAATGCGTTGCTCCTGGTTCGCCACATCTGCTTGAATTTTGTCCAGCTTACCATTAATAAGTTCAAATGAAGCTTTGAAGTCAGCAGCTATGGACATTCTGTGTTGCTCTAGCAAGGCAACAAGTGCAGGGTTAAGGCTGATACTAGCATCCTCAGCTAAGCTGGTGTTAATATTGTTCCCTGCTGCCTCCTTTTCAGTCTGCTTTCTTGTTTTGGACATATTTCAAAACAGATTCTGCATGTATTAAATGTCCAAAACATTAACAGCTTACAGCAAAATAGGGTTTAAAAAGTAAAGAAAAAAAAATATAGCAGGAGCCAGCAACGCACACACCTACTCCATTGCCAGCACACCTGAAGCCAATCGGTGGGCGACCATCTATCAATATCTTTTTTTATTTCTTGTTCCAACCTATCATAGTTTGCTTTATATATTTTGCTTAGGTCTTTAGGTATGTTCACTCCAAGGTATTTTATTTCTTTTTGGTTCCAGTTTAGTTTGATCTTATCAGTTATCTGGTTTAGAGGGTTATAGTGGAATGTCAGTATTTGTGTTTTTGTTATGTTTATCTTGTATCCTGATAATTTTCCAAAATTTTCTATCAAGTTCATCATTTCCATTATTGATTTATCTGGTTGTTCAAGGTAAACTATAATATCGTCTGCAAATAGCCCAATCTTGTGTTCCGCCCCCTTTATTGTTACACCTTTTAATTTCTTATTTTGTCGTATCGCTTGAGCCAATGGTTCTATGAACAGAGCAAACAAGGTGGGTGATAAGCAGCATCCCTGCCTAGTTGATCTTTGTATATTTACTTTGTCTGTTAAGCTACCGTTTATCTTGATTCTTGCCACAGGTTCTTGATATAGCGTCCTTATGCATTGTACTGATTTTTCGTTAAATCCAAAGCGCTCCAGTACACTATATAGGAATTTCCAGTTAACCCTGTCAAATGCTTTTTCTGCGTCTAAACTCATTATTACTGCGCTTTTCTTTTCTTTATGTATTTGGTTAATTATATGTATTGTTCTCCTGATATTGTCATGTGTTTGGCGTCCCTCTATGAATCCAGTTTGATCATCTTCTATCAATTCCGTCAAGAATGTCTTTATTCGTTTACATATAATTGTTGTGTATATTTTATAATCTACATTTAATAAAGAGATTGGTCTATAGTTTCCGCATTGTTCTTTATCTTTCCCTGGTTTTAAAATAACTGAAATGATTGCTTCGTTCCATGATGGAGGTATTTTGTTGTTGTTCAGCGTCCAATTAAATGACTTTAGGAGTTGTGGCTTGAGTTCTTCTATAAACAGTTTATAAAACTCAGATGGGTATCCATCACTACCTGGTGATTTACCATTTTTAAGTGACTTAATCACATCTCTGATCTCTTGTGTTGTTATTTCTGCTGTTAGTTTTTCATTTTGTTGATTTCCTATTGATGGCAAGTCCAATGTGTCTAGAAATTTTTTGATATCTTTAGTATTTGTTTCTTCAGGTTGCGAGTATAGTTCTTGGTAGAAATTATGGAAAATTTCTTCGATGTTTTCTGGGTTAACTGTGGTTTTATTTGTGGTGGGGTCTTTAATCTTGTATACATTATTCATTGTTTGTTGTTTTCTTAACCGTTTTGCCAGCAGTTTTGTGGCTTTTGGCCCCGTTTCATAATATTTTTGCTTTAGATATCTATTTTTCCTTTCAATTTCATCCATTTGTGTTTCTTTTATCTTTGTTTTTTCTTCTTTAATTTCTTGATATATTTTTGGGTCATTTGTGCTTTGATGTTTACGTTCTAGTTCCCTCAGTCTCTCACATCTTTGTTCATACGCTTCCAGTTTAGTCTTATTTGCTTTTCCTGTTTCAACAATTAATTTACCCCTTAACACGGCTTTTAGTGTGTCCCATAGTATTGTTGGGTCCACTTCTTCATTGTCATTCTCTTGGATATATTCGTTTATGTTTATTTTTATTCTTTCTTTCATTTTCTCATCATTTAACAGTCCTACGTTAAGTTTCCATGTTGTTTGTCGTTTTCTATTGTTCAAATATATTTCCATGTATATAGGATTATGATCTGATATTTCTGCCCCTCCAATCCAACAATTTCTCACCCTGTGTCTGTCACCTTCATTCTTAAGGAAGTAATCTATTCTAGAGTGTACTTTATGGACTGCTGAATAATGTGTATAGTCTTTTTCGAGTGGGTGCAGGTCCCTCCATATGTCTACCATACCCATTTCTGCCAGTGAGGTTCTTATGAACTTTGTTACATGTTTTTTTGTCTTCTTAACACTTGTTGTGTCAACTTCATGATCCATGACAGCATTTAAGTCTCCTCCACAAATTAGGACTCCTTCACTGTGTGTTGCTATGAGATCAAACAGATGTTGAAAAAAACCCTTGTCACTTTCTGGTGGGGCATAGATGTTCACTAATGTAATCTGCATACCATCTATTCTTCCCTTTATTATTACATACCTGCCTTCTTTATCCTGGATTTCCTGTTCACTTTCAAATTGTATTTTGTTTGAGATTAGTATCATAACCCCCCTTTTTGCTCCTCCCTTAAATGAACTGTAGTAGGAGTTCTTATAGCCAAATCTCTTTAGTTTCACATGTTCTGTCTTGCTCAAATGTGTCTCTTGCATAAATATAATTTCAGCTTTTTCCTTCTTGAATTTTCTTATTATTCTTTCCCTTTTAACAGGTGAGTTCAGACCATTCACGTTTAATGTCATTATCTTAAGATTTTTACCCATATTCATATTTTTCCATTTTTTTAACTTGTGCTCCTAGCCCCTTTAACAACAAAAATAACACATATTTATATAAAAACACATTAAAAAATCTCGACCTCCGTACTTTGGGCCTTTCTTCTGCCCACTGGTCCCTGTTGGTGGGTGGGGGGTTTGTCTTCACAGAGTGAAGGGCCCTCCCTAGACTTCTAATTACTATCAAAGTAATAGTCATAAGTCTAGAAATGTCCAACAAATATCACTTAAACCTCTCCTAGCCGTCTGTTTCTCTTTTACCTTGTCTTCTTGGCCTTCATTTCTTCTGTGCCTTTCTTAATCTTTGTTATGATCTAGGCTTTCAGTTGAAAGCCTTGTAGCTTGTCCTGGGCCCGCTGCTCTACGTCTCTCCCCCTTCTTCCGCCGTTCACTCGCCTCCACTCCGTCTGTCGTGGTGCGTTCAGGGCCGCCGCTGCTCCAGCCGTCTCCTTCGGCACGCTCACCTCAAGGCCCCGCTCCATCATATCCCGCGCTGCCTCTTCGGCCGTGTTGTAGGTTCTTGTGCCTTCCTCCCAATGAATCCTCATTTTCGTTAGCGGCGTTTGGAATCTAATTTTTTTCTCTTTCAGCGTTTTTTTAATATTGGCATATTTCTTCCGCTGCTGCACGATTTCTGTCGGGTAGTCATGGTCAAAAAATACCTGTTTGTCTCCGATTCGTATCTTTTTTTTCCATGCTTGCGTCAGGATTCTTTCCTTTATGTCATATTTCACAAAGTTTACCACAACTGACCTGGGTGGAGAGTTTGTTTTTGGGTTCTGTGCCGGTGCTCTGTGCGCCCGTTGAATCTGCAGATCCGTTTCTCCGGGTATTTCCAGTTCTTTTTTTAAGAACTGATCCATGAATTTTGTCATCGAGTTGCCTTCAATGCCCTCCGGAATTCCAAAGATGCGCATATTGCTTCGTCGGGATCTGCTCTCCAAGTCGTTTATTTTCTCCTGCATCCTCTGCGTTTGCGTCGTCAGGGTCTGTAGTTGTTCGTTTGCCTCGCTTTGCCAATCTTCTAGTTCCGAAATTCGGGTCTGCGCTTCTGTCATACACGCCCGCTGGGAGCGCAGCTCCTCCATGTTTTCCGTTAATTTACGCTCCATTTCTCTTCGGAGGTCCATGATTTCCTCCTTAATTTCTTTTTTCAGTTCCTCCTTAAGAGCCGCTAAATCCTGTTGTAGCTGTCGCTTGAATTCTCTTAACTCTTCACCCAAACTGGCGATGCCAGCGTTCATGTTGTCGAGTCTGGTGTCTTCCATTTTCTCTGCTGTAGACACCTCGTTTTTTTGGGCTTTGCGTACAGTGGTTTTTCCTGCGTTGTTGGAGAGGAATTCTTCAATTTTACCCTGTTTTTGTCCTTGTGCCCGGTTCCTTCGTGTTTTCATCCCTTAGTTTATTGATTCGTTTATGTCGAGTTGGCCATTTACCGATGATTTTTAATCCGGCTAGGGAGAGCTCTTTGTTTAAGTGTTATGTCTCTCCGCCATCTTCCCGGAAGTCGTTTCTGTACCTTTTAACTTGGCATTCGTTTGGAGAGCAAAGTAAGAATTTCATTGCTCAGGAAATGTAGCATTTCTTAACTGTGCACATGATAATAAAGCCTTTGAATCTTGAATCTTGACACAGAGTGGTCACACAGCGGTGGCTAAACTTTTATTGATAAAAATGACATATTTTGACTGATCAACTCCATATTCGGGGATACACACCCTCGTAGCTTCAGCAAAGCATGTTTAAAATCTTAGGGTCAGTGTGATGAACGGTTTGAGAGATATCTGAGGAACACTACACACACACAAACAGACAGAGATCCCTTCAATTTATAGATAGATAATGGCTTCTGCAGGGAGTGAAGGTGAGCCACACAATCCAGCGGGTGGATTTCATGTAGAACAATTGGATGAAATGCGTAACGCCATAAGAGCATGTGGCTGCAAATCACCATCGCCTTTGGGGTATTCTGCACAAGGCCCCCCCGTATGTGCCCTGAGACCGCATCCTGATGCAGTGTCTCTTGTGGCCTCTTGGGTAAGACCATCAGCTCTGGCTGTGGCACCATTGGGAGAGTGGATGTCTCTCTGAGGATGACGATGAAGTTGACGGTGACTTCCCGATCGAGAAGACTTTCCTGAGCCCTATGATGTATCTGCCAGGGCATGGGTCTCTGGGCAGCATCAGCTGCGGGGCTTCCTCCCCCATCTTCTCTGCCTAGGGCTTCAGCTTGGGACAGAGGTTCTGCAATCCAGAGGTGGGTTCCCTTGTCAGTTATCCTGACTGTGTGGAATGTCTTCAGAAGTAGTGGGTGCATCTAAGGAGGCTGCTGCCCCTTGTTTGGGACTCAGTATTTTGAATGGTGCTGTGGAGCAGGGCTTGGATGGTGAGTTGAAGGTGACTCTATCTGTGCACTGCTGGTTGGAGCTTCCCCACATACAGCAAGTCTATATGCAGCCTAACAGCAAGTGTCGTGCCACTGATGGGTGAGTGGCTAGCGCCTACCAGTCTGTGGCTATGGCCTCTAGGCTGGCAAAAGCTAATACGCTTCTTTTAGTGTATTAGAAGGTCTGATAAGGGCTGTAGAGTCAAAGTGGAACTGACCTTTTACCTGAGATAGTAAAGGTGGTGGACACTGTGATTCAAGGAGCTAGCTCACAGGCAACAGCACTTGGTGACATGTGTGGTGGAGTCAGTCTGGATTGGTGGATGCAGACAAGGCTGCTGTTTTGAAGGCTGTGGTAGAGCCTGGTGAGGTCTTTGGGCCGGCAGCAGAGGCAGTGTTGGATGAGATGGCAGGACCATCCAGGTTGAGCGTCTGGAGACCTCTTGAGGGGGTGAGACCCCACAGTGGCTTTGTTTCACAAAGCCAGGTTCTTTTCAGAGCTCAGGTCACCTGAGGCAGAGGGCCTCTTAGCAGCGGGTGCAGGTTCAGCAGCACTCCTATCCATGCTCTCAGAGTGTGTAGGCTGTGGTCCTGCCAAGCCCCGCCAGTGTTTCTCACGGTATGCTTCCCCTGATGTCAACCTTCTCTGCAGCACATCTCATGAGTTGGCATCGGTGCACCTAATGTCCATGGGTGATCGATGCACTGGAGTGTGGATACTGCCTACAATTCAGATCTCATTCCCCAACTTCAGGGGGTTCTGGAAACAAAAGTAAGGAGGACACTCTTTCTGTGGTTCTGTGCAGCGAGGTCTCTGCCCTGCTGGGAAAGAACATAATACAGTCGCTGTCTCCAGGAGAAGAGAGGCGAGGCTTTTTACACTGCCTATTCTTGTTTTCAAGGGGATTGGTGCATGATGCATGGAGCTACCAGAGGACCGACTTCCCCCCCCACTGTTGCTTTCGCTACTTACAGTGGCTGTGTGGGCTAAGGTCAGAGGAACGGAGAAAGACGCCACCCTATACACCGTATGGTGTCCCACAGCACGTGGGACACCATATGGTGTATAGGGTGGCGTCTTGAGTAGGGTGGCGTCTTGAGCAGGGTGGCATCTTGAGCAGGTATCTCAAGGTGCTCCCTTGTCCGGTGCTCAGGCTGAGGACATTATTCAGGCCATAGGGCCAGGTGATTAATTCACAGCCATGGACCTTTGCGATGCTGATTTCTATATTCCCATATATCCGGCCACAGGAAGTTCCTTAGGGTTCTTTCAGGACAGCCTTCAGTTACGATGTCCTTCCTTTCAGCCTGTCCCTGTCCTCGGACGTTCACTAAGTGCATGGACGTTGCACTCACCCCACTGCGGCAGGGGGGCATTTGAGTTCAATTATCTGGACGATTGGCTGGTTTGTGCACCATCAAAAGCTGTACTGAGGAGCAATATGGAGACCATATTGGCTCACCTGGCGGCACTCGGGTTGCATTTGAATGTGGTGAAGGCCGCCTGGTTCCAAGCAGGGTTGTCGAGTACTTGGGGCTCACCCTGGATTCACTTGCCATGAGAGCATCCCTGACTCCAAAGAAAGGACATACTATCAGGGAATGCATCAAGAACTGCATTTCACAAGGACTGTATCAGTGCAGCAGTGCCAGAGGATCTTAAGCTTCTTTGCTGCAGCTGCCCAGGTGGTGCCACTGGGTCTATTATGTGATCGTCCCCTTCAACAGTGGTTCATGCTTCAGAAGGTGGTTTGCCCCGAGACAAAAGGAGGAGGCTAGTTCTTTCCGAAAAGGGCCTCATGGTTCACAGGTGGTGTAGACACTTCTCAGCAGGCCGAGATGGTGCTACCCTGGGTCAAGAGGGCTGCAGGGTGACCATTACAATGATGCCTCCCTAACAGGCTGGGGTACAGTCTGGGAGGGCAGGTTTGTTCAGGGGCACTGGACTCTGGCTCAGCAGTCTTGGCATATAATCATCTCGAGATAAAGGCAGTACATTTGGCTCTACATTTGGCAGTACACAGGGTGAGACTGGACATCCTGGCAGATAAACACTGTTGCAAGGTCTGTGGTGGACTGTGCCAGTCAGTGCATTGTGACATGCACTACACAAAGAGCAGAGATAAACAAACCTATCATCTGGTCAGTCACTGCAACAGATACTGGAGTCAGTTTGTCTTGGCTTATCCTTGCCACTGATAATACCTTTATCTGCCAAGAATGTGCTGCTAGTCCAGCAAAAGCTAGCAGTACTCAGATACTTTGCAAGCAGTTTCATGAAATGGTCAATCAGAAAGCAACTCATACCGGCTTGGACGTTGCCCGGGCTTACAAGGTCCGCGCTGATCTGTTCACACTCCGACAGGCAGTGAAAAGTAAGCTAGGAGCAGGAAGACAAAAGAAGAGGAAAACAGCAGCCTTGTGTGTAGCAGAATGAAATGTACGCACTCTGTTGGACAGAACAACATCACAGCGCCCAGAAAGACAGACTGCGCTTGTGGCCCTGGAAATGAACAGGCACAATGTAGACATAGCTGCACTTAGTGAAACAAGATTTCCTGGATATGACAGCTTGGAAGACCATGGGTACATCTTCTTTTGGAGTGGGAGATCAACTCAAGAAAGGAGAGAAGCAGGAGTGGGCTTTGCAGTTAGCAAGGAGATAACAGCAATGCTTGATGAGGAACCGATGCTAATTAATGACAGGATAATGATTATGAGACTCCCACTACAGAAGTAGATGTATGCCACACTTATCAGTGTATATGCCCCAACAATGACCAACACAGAGGAGGTGAAGGAAGAATTCTACAGTGATTTACGTGAGACTATCAGGCGTGTACCGACTGATGACAGGCTGATATTGGAGATTTTAATGCCAGAGTTGGTTCGGACACTGAGAAATGGAAAGGAGTGCTAGGCAGTCATGGAGTAGGCAAGTGCAATGCTAATGGAGAACTTCTACTTGCACTATGTTCAGAGTACAACCTTGTGATAACCAACACTCTATTAAAGCACAAGGACACACACAAGAAGACATGGATGCACCCAAGATCCAAGCACTGGCACTTATTAGACTACATCATAGTCAGGCAGAGAGACATAAGGGATGTATTGGACACCAGAGCAATGAGAGGCGCGGACTGTGGTACTGATCATGTTATGTTGAGATCTAGATTAAGGATTTGCAGACAAAAACAGCACTGCAGGATGGGTGCGAAGCCACCACGGAAGCTAAACACTAGTGCACTGAAAGGCCAAAAGAAGCAGGAAGAACTTACACAGGAAATGGATGAAAACTTGAAAGACTGGGACAGCAACAACTCAGAGAATGACATAGAAGAGAAATGGGCAACACTGAAGGGTACGATGTATCAGACTGCGAGTGATGTATTAGGCTACCCTGAGAGGAAACATCAAGATTGGTTTGATGAGCATGATAAACACTTGAAGAAACTACTAGAAGTGAGGAATACAGCTAGGCAGGAAAACCTACAGTGTAACACAAGGTCAAAGAAGATGAAATACTCAAAGGCTCAGAGAGACCTACAGAAGTACACAAGAGAGATGAAGTCCAACTGGTGGGATGAAAAAGTGGAGAAACTTCAAAGTGCAGCAGACAGGAAGGACATGAAAACATTCTTGACAGGTTTGAGAGAAATCTACGGCCCTAAACCAACAGGATTGATCCAGCTAAAGGCTATGGATGGTGAAACGGTTTTGCAGGAGAAAGACAAGATCCTGGACAGATTTGCAGACCACTTTGACCTACTACTAAACAACCCTGGAGATCTCACTGAAGAGGCTAAAGAAGCTCTAGTGTAGCGACCAGCTGTATCAAGTCTGGATGAACCACCAAATTTTGATGAATTAATGGCAGCTATCAGGACAACACAGGATGGTAAAGCTCCAGGAAGGGATGGAATTCCAGCAGAAGTGTGGAAATTTGGTGGTGTTCAGCTGACCAACTGCCTGCACAAGCTCATCCAAGAGATATGGGATGCCCAGAAAGTACCTCAAGACTGGAAGGATGCAAGTATTGTGCCTTTGTTCAAGAAAGGTGACAGGAAAGATTGTGGAAATTACTTGAGGTATATCACTGCTAGCCACTGTTGGTAAGATTCTCTCACGTGTACTACTTAACAGACTCAGTCAACACATCTCGCAGAATGTACTACCGGAAACCCAGTGTGGCTTTAGAAGTGGAAGAAGCACAATGGACATGATTTTCTGCTTGAAACAGGTTCAAGAAAAATGTATCGAACAGAACATGCCGCTTTATGCAGTCTTCATAGACTTCAGTAAAGCCTTCGATACTGTTTCGCGACAAGGACTTTGGCAGGTACTCAAGAAATATGGTTGTACAGAGAAGTTTGTCAGCCTGATCGAGGCACTCCATACAGGTATGCAAGCAAATGTGGCAATGAGTGGTTCAGTATCTAAAGACTTTTCAGCAAGCAATGGGGTGAAACAAGGGTGTGTGCTGGCACCTACACTCTTCTCACTATATCTGGCAGCCATACTTGAGGTGGCCTTCAAAGACACTTCAGAAGGAGTATACTGTACATTCAAACAAGGAAAGAAGCAGACTTGTTCAATGTGGCACAGTTTAAAGCCAAGAGTAAGACATCGATAAAGGTAGTAAGAGAAATGCTCTTTGCCAACGACAGTGCTCTAGTTGCACACAGCGTGGAAGATATGCAATCTTTAGTGGAGAAATTTGCAAGAGCAGCTAGCCAATTCAGCCCCCAAATCAACATCAAGAAGACAGAGTGCCTTTATCAACCACAAAAGTTCCACTTATCAACATCACTACCAGAAGAGATCAGCATTGGTACAGGGCCACTAGTCAAGTGTGAGACTTTCAAGTACCTAGGGAGTACTGTTTCAGAGAATGCTAGGCTGGAGGATGAACTATCTCTCAGAATGGGAAGAGTGAGCGCTGTGTTTGGAAACTTGAGGGAGAGACTGTGGAACAATCGACATGTGTCTATCCGTGTGAAATGCAAAGTGTACAGAGCGACAGTACTGGCTACTCTATTGTATGGTGCTGAAACTTGGACTGTCTACAGCAGGGGTCTCCAATCATGTGCCATGGAGGGCCAAGACCCTGCAGGTTTTCTCTTCTACCCAGTCTCTTCAGCAGGTGTTTTCACTTATCAGCAATCAGTGGGAAGAAGTTCAGTGAAATCTGCAGTTGAAGACACTGGCTGGAGGTAAAACCTGCAGGGTCTTGGCCCTCCATGGCACATGACTGGAGACCCCTGGTCTACAGAGTGCAGGTGAAGAAACTCCACGCGTACATGATGAGACACCTTCGAGCCATAATGAACATCTCATGGAAAGACAAGATAACCAACATAGAAGTGTTGAAACGAGCTGATCTACCATCAATGGAGGACATGCTAATACAGATGAACCTGAGATGGCTCGGACATGTTGAGAGGATGGACCACCAGTGTCTCCCTCGGCAGTTACTCTACTCACAGTTATGCGAGGGCAAACGCAATCAGGGTAGACCAAGGCTCAGATTTAAAGACACTGTAAAAAGAAACTTGAAGAAGTTGGACATAGACAGGAGTTCCTGGCAGCGGAAGGCTAAGGGCAAAGCTGTGTGGAGGAATCTGATCAGACCTAAATGAAACAGTCATTGTCGCCCACGACAGACTGCTATGATGATGATGATGAGGTGTTTTCTTCCAGTCATTCAGGGCAGAAAAGTTCTTGTGTGAATGAACAGCATGGCTGTGGTGTTGTATATCTACCGGCAGGGCGGTCTGAGGTCCCCCTCTCTCCATGCAAGGGTGCACCATCTGCTCTTGTGGGTTCAAGCCAAAGGTATGTTCCTGAGGGCTTTTCACCTGCCGGGGCACCAGAACATAGCAGCAGATCTGCTGTCATGAGAGGGTCCCCATCTTGGCGAGTGGTGACTGCATCCGGAGATAGTCAAGCAGATCTGGCTTTGGTTTGGTCAGGCCGAAGCAGACCTGTTTGCGATGGCAGAGAACACCCACTGCGCTCTCTGGGTCTCGATGCATGGCCCCCCAGGACCACTAGGTACAGATGCTTTGAGCATTGCCTGGCCTCCAGTGAAACTGTTTGCCTTTCCGCCACTGCCTCTTCTGCCAGCTTTCCTCACGAAGGTGAAGTGACTGTCTGTTCAAGAAATTTTGATAGCCCCAAATTGACCACAAAGACCATGGATGGCGGAGATCCACGAGATGTTGGAAGGTCATCCTTGGCCTCTCTCGTTCAGGCGGGACATGCTCTCACAGGCACAGGGCAGGATTTGGCATCCAAATTCCCAGCTCCTGAGGCTTCATGTATGGCCCTTGAACGAGAGCAATTGTATAAATTTGGCCTGGAGAAGAAGGTTGTAGACACCGTGCAGGCTTCATGGGCCCCATCTACCCAGCTTCAATATAGTGGGAAGTGGAGAGTGTTTTCAAACTGGTGTCGGACCAAGGGGGGGAATCCCTTGACATGTCACATCTCTGTCATCTTGTCTTTCCTCCAGTACTTCTTCACCCTAGGTTGGGCAGAGTTGACTATCAGGGGCTACCTGGCGGCAGTGTCAACTGTCCATGAAAAATGTGATGGCTTGTCTCCTGTGGCGCATCCCTTGGCTAAGCAGTTTTTGAGGGGTGTGAAATGGAGCCGTCCATCTCGGCGTCCGCTGCTGCCCGCTTGGGATTTCCAAACAGTTCTTAGGGCTCTATGCTTACCAATTTTGAGCCACTCCCCAGTGCTGACCTTCGTTTGCTCTCTTGGAAGACTGCTTTTCTCTTGGCAATTGTCTCAGCTAAGAGGGTCGGTGAACTGAATGTGCACTCTGTGGACGCAGCATGCCTTAGGTTTGATGGTGATCAGGTGGTTCACCTGCAGCCCAACCCAGCTTTTCAGCCCAAGGTGCTGGCTAGTGGGTTTGTTTCCCACCCTCTTGTGCTTGAGGCCGTCTACCCTCCCCCACACACCTCTTCAGAGGCTGAGAGGCTCCATAGTTTGTGTCCAGTAAGGGCCCTTAAGCTTTATGTTGACCGTATGAGGTCTGTCCGTTCTTCAGACAAGCTTTTTGTGTCCTATGGGGAATCCACAATGGGTAGGCCTTTCTCTAAGCAGCGTCTGTCCCGTTGGATAGTTGACATGATTGCTTTCGCATATGTACAGGTTGGAGCAGAACCACCAGATAGGCTGGTGGCTCACTCGATTTGGGGAATGGCCACTACATGGACGTTGTTTAGGGGTGCACCCCTGGAGGATGTATGCGAAGCAGCTAGCTGAGCTTCTTCCTCAACGTTCACCTGCTTCTATAGGCTCAATCTGGCCTCATCAGTCATCCTCTCATTTGTTCTGGGGGTCACAGCAGATTCTTAAGTTGTATCTTAGTCTCCCTCATGTGAGCCGGCAGGTGTGCCTTGTACTCAAAAGGGTTTGTTTTAGCTCCGGTTACTTGAAGGAACCAGCTTAACTTGTACGTACTCAGTTAAGTACAACAAGGGAGCTAAACTCATCTGATTGTGTTTGTGCTTAATGGCGTGTTTGGGGCATTGTGCTCCTTCGACCTGTGGGTGACACCACCTCCATTCTCCTTAGGACTCATTTGGTATACCGTTGCCACGTGGTTACAGGTTCACTGAAATGAAATAAAACATACGTTTATTGATGTAAACCCGGTTTTATGAATGAAAATGAACCTGTAACTATTCATTGTCCTTCGCCAGTGGAGGCAAGCTCCTCCCAGTTGTTAGAAAGAGGAAGAATGGGTGGATGCAAGGGGTATATATAAGATGTGCATCCACAGGTGTGATTAATTTGGTATAATGCTCCTGTCCCGAGGATCAGATGTCACGTGGTTACAGGTTCACTTTCATTCATAAAACTGCGTTTACATCCATAAACGTATGTTCTTAGGCACTTCTGAAGATTGCAGTCGGTCTCAACTGCATTTAGCTTGCAACCCACCAATATGCTTTTGTCCTTAACTGCAACAAAGGAAAAATAATCTGTTTCCACAAAAACAAAGTAGCTTCATCTTTTCCTCCACTCAGTAGTGAACAGGCTCTTTGCAACAGGTTGACTGACAGCTGCATCAGCTACGTAGGGTCAGTTTGTATTTATTTACACTAAAAATATTTATCTGTATTAATAAAACAAGTAACGCGAGTAACGCATCTGATCAAATTTCAGTAACTGCAACGCATTACTGAACTTTTAAACAGTAATTTCATTACACAGCATGTTACTGCAAAAGTAGTGGCATTACAGTAACGTATACGTTACTCCCAACACTGGTTCTGACCCAGGGTCAGATTTAAGTAAAGGCTTACCAGGGCAGTAAGGATTTTTTTTCACTTTTCCTTTTGGTCTATCCCTCATTTTAACCACTCCCTTTAAAGTTAACTTGCCTTGGAGTCCTTTACCTTATTCTCTGTAATTCTGAAATTTTGAGGTTGATATGTGTAGTGCTCATGCAGCCATTGCCCACCATATTTCATTTAAAGGTGGACTAGGTAGTAATTGCAGGTGTTTACTGGCAATACCAGATGGCAGTAATAAATAACAAAGCAAATTTGATCAAGTTTTGTTTTTTTTTAAACTGATGACCCATGATGACTTCTTCAAGTTTGTCTATAGTAAACCAATAATTAACTGGTAGCATTACATGTTCTGTTCTACTCTAGAAATGAACGCACAGTGATCCCTCACTTATCGCGGTTAATGGGGTCCAGAACCGACCGCGAAAAGTGAAAAACCGCGAAGTAGCGTCACCCCCCCCCCTATTTTTTACATACATTTTTTTTGTGTATATATAATATCAATAAGTGTATATTAACCCTATAAATGCATATGTTATCATTAGAACATTAAAGAATAGTTTGAAACATGTAAATAAAATATTAATAATATAAATAATATACATAAAATAATGTATAAATAATACGTACGTTCATTCTCTCACTCTCTCTCTTGACAGGAAGGCGTAGAGGCAGCAGGAGGAGGCGTAAAGGCAGCAGCGACGTCTCGGCCAATCAGCTTGCGAGATTCCCGAGCCGAGCCAACACGAGAACAAAATCTCTTGGGTGGGGGGGGGGGGGGGTGCTGGCCAGCGAATCAGAGAGGTGGATTTTGAGTTGTGCCGGCTCTCCGTGTAGTCTCCCTGCCTTCTGCTAGCGCCCGGGCAACTTTTTTCTCAATTTTGAATTTTTGATGAATATTTTTGAAAAATCCGCGATGCACTGAGGGCGCGAAAGGTGAGGCGCGAAGTAGCGAGGGATCACTGTAATTAAGTTACAACACAGGATTTTTGACTCTGCGCTGAAAACTGGCTTATACTCACCCTGCTGGTATAAAGTGGTATTTATCACTTTATCAGCACGGCACAAAAATGAATTCAAAACTCTGCAAATTATAAATGATCATTTTTACAATGACAGCAAAAGAGATGTTTCTTTACACTCTAATTATATTTTAAGTATTTCTGGAATATTTTCAAGTTGAAAATATAGCATATTCTACCCTTAAAGGGACCACAAAATTGCTCTGTAGCCCATCAGCTTTCATCTTCCTTCATCCAGCCCTGTTCTGACTCATAATTCCTAGTCAACTGAAATTTAATCCGAGACAAATTGCAAAATGAAACACAACAGCACCACTTTAAGAAGATACTTAAAAAAAAGAATTTAACTAAAAGAATTTAACAAATTTTTAAATTCCTTGCAGCTCATTTGTTACACTTACATTTTATACATGAAATTATAAGAATATTATATCTCAAAACTGTCTCTGAGCTTGTTTAAAGGCCCATTGTTTGAACTGCCTGAATTTTTCCCATTTATCCTTAATTCAGTATATCGGATTCCCTTTTCCTGTCCGTGTGTGTGTTTTCTGTACAGTGGTATGCTGTGCTTACAGATCAATGCTGTGTGTCTTCACTTAGATTACTTTGATAGAGTTGGAGCAGGAACACGCGTGGAGATTAATCAAAGTGAAGGGGCACCGACTCCCGGCCCGTGCCAGTCGATATGGCCACGTGGTTAATTCGCCCCGAGGAGGGCTGTCGTCAGGCAGATGATAAACAGTGTTTGCCCCATATTTTTGCCACAAGCATGCTCCTGCTCACCAAGAAAAATAGTTTCGACCCATGGTCTCTAATTCACAGTGGGGGGTGAGAGGTGGACCATTAATCATTCTTCTGCTGCGGCCGTCTCTGACAGGAGAGCCACCGTGGGTGGATTGGGTGGAGATATTCGTTTGGGGAGTGCACAGTGGACCAAGGCAAACCACGCAGCACACTGTGGAGAGTTAAATGCTGTTACTTGTTTTGAGAAGCAAACAGGTGCTGAGAAAATGGTGGTTTTTGAAACATAGAAGAAGTAAAGGTAATTTACCGCTGTCAGATAAAATATTTAATTGCACAGTTGCCCACAATTAACTCATGAGCATTTCATCTGCTCTAAATGTAAGATTCAAAGATTCAAGATTCAAAGATTTTATTTGTCAATACTACTATACATACAGGACATACAGGAGAACTGAAATGGTGTTTCTCTCTTCAGTGGTGTGCACAATATTAAAAAAAAAACAAACAGGAATAAGGCTGGAAAAACAACAGCAGTCAATGTACAGTAATGCTACCCGTAGTGTAAATGCCGACAAAAGAGAGACCCAGACCTTCCATAGTGCAAATAAAGATATACGATAAACGATGAAACCCAGCAGTCTTACATACAGAAAAGTAGAGCAGTAATATTCATAGTACCAAGTTCAATGCGGTAGTGTAGGTGCAGACAGTGACAGATAGGACTGCACATGATCAGAATTGCAATGACAAACAGCAGCAGATATGACATTTGTGCAGATGGCTGCAGCGAAGTGCAGAGACATAAAGCAGCAAATACATTATTGTTGGTGTGCCAGTCTTTCTGTGCCAACAGCTGAGGTGTGTGTGTCGGGGAGGGAGTGGACAGAGTTCAGGGTCTTGATGGCCTGATGAACAAAGCTGTTTAGCAGTCTTGTGGAGTGGGCCCGGAGGCTCTGGTACCTGTTCCCTGAGGGCAGGGGGCTGAAGAAGGAGTGTGAAGAGTGGGAGGTGTCTCCTGCAATGTTGATGGCTCTGCGGGTGAGGTGGGTGAGGTAGATGTCTGAGAGGGGGGGCAGAGGGGCACCGATGATCTTGCTGGCTGCTTTCACTGTGTGTTGTAGTGTCTTCTGGCAGGAGGTGGTACAGCTTCCATACCACACCGTGATGCAGCTGGTGAGGATGCTCTCAATGGTGCCCCGGGAGAATGAGCACATGATGGTGGGTGGGACTCATGCTCTCCTTAGTTTGTGGAGGAAATGGAGGTGAGTTTGAGCCTTCTTGGCCAGTGATGTGGTGTTGTTGGACCAAGTGAGGTCCTCAGAGATGTGAACCCCCAGGAACTCTATGCTGCTCACCCTCTCCACAGCTGCTCCATCGATGATCAGAGGGGGATCCTGTGTGTGTCCCCTCCTGAAGTCAGTCACAATCTCCATGTTTTTTCCCACGTTCAGGAAGAGATTATTGTCTTTACACCACTGCACCAGTTGGTTCACCTCATTTCTGTAGTTGGCCTCCTCATTGTTGGTGATGAGGCCCACCACTGTCGTGTCATCCCCAAGCTTGATGATGTGGTTGGTGTTGTAGGCTAATACACAGTCATGGGTCAGCAGGGTGAAGAGCAGCAGGCTGAGCATGCATCCTTGTGGGGCCCCTATGCTCAGTGTGATGGTCTTGTAGGTGTTGCTGCCGACCCGCACATTCTGTGGCCTCCCTGTGAGAAAGTCCAGCACCCACTTACAGAGAGAGGCTTTGAGTCCAAAGTGTCTGATTTTTGTATTAGGTGCTGGGGGATGATTGTGTTGAGTACTGAACTGAAGTCCAAGAACAACATCCGCACGTAGGAGTTCTTTGAGTCTAAGTGGGTGAGGGCTGGATGGAGAGCAGCAGCGATGGAATCCTCTATGGATCTGTTTGACCTGTATGCAAACTGAGATGGGTAGTGGGAGGGAGGGTGGGTAGACATGATGTTCTGCATGACCAGCCGCTTGAAGCACTTCATTATGATGGGAGTCAGTGCTACGGGCCGGTAATCGTTGTAGCTGGATGGGACGGGCTTCTTTGGGACTGGTATTATGGTGGCAGTTTTGAAACGTGGGGACAACAGCTTGACTCAGGGAGATGTTGAAGATGTCGGCCAGGACATTTTTGAGCTCCTCTGCACAGTCCTTCAGAACAGGACCTGGTATGTTGTAAAGGGATTCAAATTAAGTGAATAAAATTATTAGCAATTCTGTAAGAGTCTGTCAGTATGAATCAGACCAAGATTTAGCCCTGACACATTATTTAATGTGAAATGAGCTTTTTCCATAGAATTGCTGGACTCACCCTTAGAGATCGGGTGAGGAGCTCAGTCATTCGGGAGAGGCTCAGAGTAGAAAGGAGCCACATTGAAAGGAGCCAGTTGAGGTGGTTTGGGCATTTGATCAGTATGCCTCCTTGACACCTCCCACTTAAGGTGTTTCAGGCATGTCCACTGGGAGGAGATCCCAGGGCAGACCCAGGACACACTGGAGAGAGTATGTCTCCCAGCTGACCTGGAAATGTCTTGGTATCCTCTCTGAAGAGCTGGAGCAGGTGGCTGGGGAGAGGAAAATCTGGGCTTCTCTGCTTGAGCTGCTGCCTCCGTGACCCAAACCTCCAGAAAAGTAGAAGAAAATAGATGGATGGATGGATGGATGGACATTATTTAAGTTTTTTAAAAAATTACAAATTAGAGGGCACTCAAAGAGTCCATACCTCCACCAAGGCCCCATCCCTCCCTCCCTTTGTCCTCCCCTCTGTCCTTTTGTCCATCCATTTCGCCATCCATCTGTACATTGCGAGATAGGGCCATGGCAGAGGTATGCACTCATGGATCACCTCCAACATCTAATGAGTTCATCTTTGGGCCAAGGGCCACCTCTGGTGAAAATGTCATCCAAATCCATCTAGGAGTTTTTGAGTGATCCTGCTAACAGACAGAGAAATGGCAGCAAAAACAATATGACTACATTATAATAACAAGACTGTCATAATTGTATTGACCATACACTGGGGCTGGGCAATTTCCACCTTAAATTAGCATCATGGTTCATTGAATCTTTCAGGTCGGTTTTCATTTTTTTTGTCCTCCTCTCTTCTCTCTTACAGTTTACTGACGAGGTTCATACTGTAATTATTAAGCAATATTACACGACAGTGAAGGATCATATCCCTGCGGTGCATAGTAAACGAGCATAATAAAACAGCCCTATTGTGATTTCACAAACAAAAAAAATTAGACATTGTCCAGTGCTGAAGTTTACTGTGTTTCCATACTGTACCATGTGGGTCATGTGGCTCGCACCCTTGTCTGCCAGCCGGAGTTACGTCCGCACCCACTCCAAACCCCGTCTTAAACCGCACACTTTGCTTGCTTTTTCTTGGTGTCTTCAAATGAAGTAATGAAGCAATATTACACAAACGTGAGTATGGTATTATGAATATCGTAACTCCAGGGTGTGATGCGGCTTGTGCCCTCTGCGTAGTGGCGGCCTAATTGTTAGGGATGTGGACTGGTGAGTGGAGGGTCGCTGGTTGAATCACAGGACCAGCAGGATCAGATCTGTGTGGGACAGATGACATAGCAGTGTTTGCCCCACCCTCCTTAACCCCACTGTGGTGCCCTTGTGCAAGGTCCTTAACCCCAACTGCTCTAGTGGAGCTAGAGCTAGTTCTTTTTACTTATATGGATGCCTAGAGAAATAGTAATTTCATCTTGCCTGCACTACAGTTGTATGTACAGCAACATGACAATAAAGGTTGATTTGATTTTAGAACAATTTTTTTTTTTTTTTGTTACTTATTTGTACCTGTAGGTAGATTTGGTTTGCAGTCTGGTGACAAGCCACCGGCTGCTGGTCGCTGCGTGCGCGAGCGCCCTAAACCTACATGTTTTTGGTGTGCGGGAGGCAACCGGAGAAATCCCGGAGTAAACCCGCGCAACACGGGGAGAACATGCAAACTCCACACAGCTCACTGTTGGTCGGGGGCTGGGATCGAACCCACGATCTCATGATCCCCGCGATCCCCCGGCCGAGGGTAAAACTGTGCTGCCACAGTGCTAAACCACTGCGCCACCTTGCAGCCCACAATGATGTAATGTCAACAATGACATACATTAACATGGAATAAATCCTCTTTTTGTGTTTAGACCTTTTAGTTAGGTTTAAAAGGATTTAGTTTAGTCTTATTTTAATAGGTTGCAAACCTTTAGTTTCTTTTAGTTCAGTTCAAGCTAGTTCTTTAACCTACTTGAGTTATCTCTGTTTTGTTCAAATTAGTTTAGTTCTGTTTCATTTCAAGTTCCTTTCAAGTTTAGTATAGGTACCCTTTAAGTTTAACCATTACCATTTTCATTTCAAGTTCCTTTCAAGTTTAGTATAGGTACCCTTTAAGTTTAACCATTACCATTGTTTTGCTGCTTACAACCAAACAACTAACATTGTGCTGTAAACAATACCTTTACAGTATAATCATGTATGGTCAATCAAATAAAATTGTAAAAAAAAAAATAAAAAAATACAAAACTCAAAACAATTCAGCAAAAGACTGAACAAATCTGTTAACCACAGAATAAAAGTCTTCTTCTTTCAAGTCTACTAATCCTTTAGTTCTTCTGAACTAGCAGTCCAGTGTTTTTATCCTGAATCCACTGTTTTTTAATGGAAATGTGGATGGATCATAACAGTTCAGATGAAAACCATGCAACGTCCAGTAGAGGAGCGGCACACCCTCTAGCTTCCTGGCTCATGCACAGTTCACACAAGGTCCCTTGGGTGGCTCACCATCAGGTTCAAACACATGTTCTCCAAATCTTCAAATCCATTCCTAATTCGACATATCTTCATCCCAACTTAAGTTGGCTAAGTCCCGATAAACACATGTACACAAATCTCCAGAACCCACGACTGGTTGGAAAACCCAACAATACCAAATTATGTTACTTCAGGTACAACCAGGACAGGTTAGAAAACAAAACAAACAAAAAAATAAAAACCTTCTTCAGAGTACAAAAATAGCTTTTACGTTAGTTTAGACTCATCTCTCTGCTGTCTTTTTACTCCTTTTTTTCCTCTCTCTCTGCAGCACCTGGCGTCTGCGTATTTCCCTTGGTTTGCACAGGAAAAGCCTGCAGCAATCTGATTGGCTGTTGCTTGTCGCATGAGCTATGCAGCAATGTACTCTTCAAAATAACAGTCTAAATGCATTTCAGCTATTTTAAAACGTAAATGACAATGAATTGGCATGTTTTAACATTTTTTTTTACCCAAATGAAATGTAGTAACGTGAAATATGACTTTGTAGACGTTTTCAGTAATATTTAACCATATGAACTTATTTATTGGTTTTTTACATTCAAGCATTTATTGCTGCTTTTATTAACAGGTTTTTATTAACCTCTGAGTTACACGTGCCTTGGTACATTTTTACAAGTTCACTCACTGCACATGCAGTCCTCACCGCACATGCGCAGAACAACACATTGTCTACTTTGGTTTCCCAACACTCATTCAGTTGGTGGGAGGGGGATAGTGGATGATTACTTACACAGCTGTTTCAGCAAAGACACATGAGTTTGACTCTCACTCTCGTGTCTCACTGACCTTTTTCTTCATTTTTTTCCTTGCTTTTTTTTTTCCCCCCTTACTTTGTTTTTCACTCCACTAATGAAAGATTCCTGTGAGTTTAGGGTTAGGGATTAAAGTATGGGTTAGTTGGTCGATTCTGAAAGTGAAACTCAAAAAGTGAAAGTGAAAAAAAGGGGGAAAAATGCCAGACCTTTCTTAAAGCTGTAAACACCACATACCCACTGCACGTCAAAAATCTTTTTCACGTGCCTCTGTGCGTTTTCTCTCAGTGACAAAACGTGCAATTGCACTTTTTTTTTTTGCTGAGACTGAGCTCCAAAAAGTATCTGGTAAGTTTCTACATTTTTAATTTTTTTTTCAAGCAACTCTTCACTTCCGCCCTCCAAAGAGAGCAGACGCCTTTTTTCTTCTCTCCTGCTCTGACTTATCTCCTCCTCCCCTAACTAACTGGATCCCAGCTTGCTGTCGTCTGTCTGCGTGTCTTTACTGCTGATTATCGAAAGAAATTATGGAATTAATAAGCTGGGCTTTGAACGCAATTGACACTATCTTTTCAACGAGGAAAAGTGCCCCGGGGGAGGTTGTTTGCCCCGCAGGAACGGCTGCTGCGGGCTATTTACGGGAAACAAGTAATTGGAAACTCTTGTGCCTGACCTGATCTTTCCATCGAAGATGTAGAAGATTTGTACGTCTTCGTAGTAATGGTGATTGGGATTGTTCTGATTGGATCTGGGATTGTTCTGGTGTACCGCAAATTGATGAAGATGGACACAACCTATCAAAATGCTGGCCAGGCGAGGTTCAACCATCAAATTGAAAAAATGGAGGGGACTCTGATAGCGGCAAATGGAGAACTGTCTCGGAAGGTGGATTACATCATGATTACGCTTAGAGCCATCCATGAAGGATTCAACGTCCAGCAATGAAGGATTAAGTACTGAATCTGTAAGAGAATATAAAGTTTTTTCTCTCTGTGATCAGTACTATTCGACGAAATCTGACTCCCTCACAAAAATCCTCCTGATCATCTGCAGCTTTTTGTTTTCAAAACATTGAGCTCACGGCCTTCGGACAGGCAGCTGCATGGCTCAAGGACAATGCCAGCAGCTAGACAAAACATCTCCTGCCAAAGAGTCCTTGTTGTTCTTAACTGATACAAACACCTACATTCAACATTACACTCATACTGATTCACAAAACTGATGATAAAGATGATTCACTCACTGCTCTCTCTGTGTCTTTGTGAACTTTTTTTGTCTGCTGACTGTGCATAGAGGGCTTTTTTTTCTTGTAATCATAATATTGATCATATATGACCACTATTCTGACAATCAATGATTTTTTTGCTCCTTCCTATTGTATTATCCTTTTTTCCCATGCTTACTGTACCCTTCTGTTGACAGGCGCGTTCACAGATGCAGCCGTGTCACCGGAAATGCAGGTCGTTTTCTGTGTCAAGTCAAATCCCTCGTATGTTATCAGTGATCTGTTAATGTACTTGGCAATAAATCTTTTCTGAGTTCTGAGTTCTGAACTGTATATGCCACTCATGGCCATATTTCTTCTCTTCGAGTGCTACCACGGCTCATTTTCCCTCTTATCGGCTGTCTTAACTTCCTGTGTTTGGTTTGGAAGTCTGAACTTTTCTGAAAATTGCTTTTGCACTCTAAACAAACTGGACCAAGGTTCACGGTTAACTTTATTGTTAGCATAACTTACAGTTGTTGAAATTGTAATAAATCAATATTTCGAGTTTATGTTGTCTCAACTAAAGAAAAAATAGTAAAAAAATGCACTCAAAACGATGTACTAAATAACAACTTGGGTGTCATTGGCTGTTTTAAATTGACAATTTGCAGCAGCGTCACAAAATCATGTCTACTACTAAGCCAGCGTTAATATGATCCATGACTCTCTCCGCTCACTTGAAAAAAATATTCTAGCAATGCAGTTTAAATAATAAACTTGGGAAGGTGAAAAAATAAAAAGGTGAACAGCACCAGGAAGCTGAATAGTGAGGACTGCCCTGGAGCCCCGCCATCATCGTAGAGTGTGGGTTAATTGGTTTCAACTTCTCAGTGTAAAATAACCTCAATTTAAGTTACAAACCATCCATTTTTAAGCATATTTTGTTGTCAGGATAGAATAGAATAGGCTTTATTGTCATGGGCAGCATGAGCGCGTCCCTCCCGTCCCGTCTCACCTTCATCAATTCATCACTATACCTGAGACAGAAGACGCTCCTGCTCCCGCTCATCAGCCAGCGTACTTAAGGAGGCTCTGTCCGCGCATTCAGTGCTGGCTTGTCTGGGTATACTGCCCCGCTTAAGGACAAGCAAGTATAGTTTCACAAACTTAGACACGCTGTCTGACTTTGTTTTCCTCTCTTCCACAGGTTGCTGCCACTGTGCAGGTGTGTCTCTGGGACTGCATGCGCTCTCTTGTCACATCTCCGCCATCCCGTGGCTTCCAATCTCCACCTGGTCAGGCACCACTAGCTCTTCCCCTTCACCCTACTGGTTCATCTATTTCCAGATGGGGCCCTGCCGGTTCTCCCTTGGAACCCAAGTAAGTGTCAATTTGGCTCGATCATTTCCCCTTACTCCGTTCCTCTTCTCAAAGCTCTCATCTTCTCTCCACAGGTTGATTCCTCTGGCAAGTGACTGTCTCCATAGCTGTGCGTTTATCTTTAAATTTAATAAACTCTCAAACGTGCTTCCTCGTGTGGTTGTTGGCCTGTTGCTGTTGCATCGTGCACATGAGCTGTCAGCTTATTAAAACCATGACAGAACGAGCCAGCCAGGAGGACCTCAGCTCAGCTGGTGCAGCGGGATCGGAGCACACCGCCTTGGATCGCTTATCAGCGACCGAGCACCAGCTGGCTGTGTTGACTCAACAAATTCAGAATATGATGCAGATTTGGCCCAGTGTGCCTCCTCAGGCTCCTCCTCCTCAGCCTGCTCCCCGCACTACGGTGTGTTGAACCACCTCCGTTCCCATGCCTACCCCGTAGACGGGGGAGGTGGGGAAATGCAAGGGTTTCCTTATTCAGGTATGAATGTATTTGGAGCAGGTTGGGGAGGGGTACCCAGGGGATGTGGCAAAAATTCAGTTTTTCACCCTTTTGCTCAAAGACCGAGCCCTTGATTGGGCATGGTCCACAATAGATAACCCAGAGGGATGGCAGTACACGTTTGAGCAATCCGTAGATGCTTTCTCCCGTACGTTTGGCTGTACCGAGAGTCAGGACAACGTAATAGGCCGCCTGATGACGCTCCACCAGGGCACTTGGTCAGCAGCTGAGCACTCGGTGGAGTTCCGGGTTGAAGCGGCTGACTCGGGGTGGAACGAGGTTGCTTTACGCAGTGCGTTCCTCCACGGGTTAAACGTTCATCTCCGTGATGATCTGGTGGTTCACCCTGTCCCTGAGAGTCTCGACGGTCTTATAGATCAGGCTGTAGGGTTAGATAACCGGTACCGTGAGAGTGGGAAGGAGCGCGAGTCCTCCCCTTGCCTGCTCACTGAGCACGCACCTGCCAAGGTTACTAACACTGGCGGCGCCAGCTCCCCGCCTGAGCCAATGGAGCTCTCTCGGCACTTGACCGATGATAAACGCTGGTGAAGGCGAAGGGCTGGTGTGTGCGCGTACTGTGGTTTGGTGAACCACAGTCGGGATGAATTCCGCCAGTGGCCAAAAGACGCAGCCCGTCAGCAACCATGGGGGGTCTGGCAGGCGGGACCAAATCTACTCCCCCTGGCAATTTTTCAATTTCGGCCCTTGTGCAATTGCCGGGGGTCGAGAGGAGGACTGTGGCATTGGTTGACTCAGGGTCTGAGAGTAATTTCGTCTCTGCCCAGTTCGTTCGGCAGATGGGTATTCCCACATGCAAATTACCCCACAATCAGAGGATCACCACCATTTCTGGCCGGGAGGTTGCGGTAGTCACCGAGAGCACGGTGCCGATCTCCAACCTCCTTTCCGGGAACCATCGGGAGGAACTCTCATTCCTAGTTCTCCCAGTTTCGTCTTCCCTGATGGTTCTTGGCTATTCTTGGCTCCGGAGGCATAATTCGATTATGCTATCTCCTCCTGGAGCCCATTGTGTATGGCAAATTGTATGCATTCAGCAGAGTGTTCCCCATCTCTCTCCGTCTCCCTCCCCCTGGTCGAGCCGCCGGACCTCAGCCTCGTTCCCTGGGCATACCATGATTTGGGGGAGGTCTTTAGCAAATCGAGAGCGTTGTCGCTACCACCTCATCGCTCTTACGATTGCACTATAGACCGTCCAGCCGGCTTTATAGCATTTCTGGTCCGGAGAGGGAGGCAATGGAGAAGTACATCAAAGAGTCGCTGAACGCTGGCCTTCTTCGTCGGAAAGAAGGATGGCTCGTTGTGCCCGTGCTTCAACTACCGGGAACTCAACGCAATTACCACCAAAGACAAGTACCCTCTGCCTTTGATTAATTCTGCATTTGAGCTCCTTCAGCGCTCATGGGTTTTCGCCAAGGTAGATTTAAGAAACGCGTACCATTTGATCCACATTCGCTAGGGTGACGAATGGAAGATGGCGTTGAAAACCCACCAGGGGCAATTTGAGTATTTGGTGATGCCATTTGGGCTCACCAGTGCCCCCACCGTCTTCTAGCGGCTAATCAATGATGTCCTTCGTGATATGCTCTATCAATTTGTCTTTGTCTTCTTGGATGATATTTTGATTTTCTCCTGCTCGCCAGAGGAACACGAAGCCCATGTCAGGGCTGTCCTACAACATCTCTTGGAGAACCAGCTCTACGTCAAGGCCGAGAAGTGTGAGTTCTCCACAAGCATGACCACCTTCTTGGGCTTCATAGTGCTGAGGGGAGACTGATTGCCGACCCAGCCAAGGTGAGGGCAGTGCTTGATTGGCCTACTCCCCACTCCCGTAGGGAGCTTCAACGCTTCCTCGGGTTCACAAACTTTTATCGCCGGTTCATCAGGAACTACAGTGGGGTGGCACTGCTCTTGATGCAGCTGACCTTCATTAAGGTCCCCTTTTGCTGGGCCAAGGCAGCTGAACAGGCGTTTGCTAACTTAAAGCGCCTGTTCACGGAAACACCAATCTTGGCCCAGGTCAACACGCAGCTCCAGTTCGTCCTCGAGGTGGACGCATCTGATTCGGGGGTAGGCGCTGTGCTGTCGCAGCACACACCCTCCAATCAGAAGCTCAGCTTGTGTGCGTAAGAATTACGACGTAGGGGACAGAGAGCTGCTGGCCATTAAGTTGGCATTGGAGGAATGGAGGCATGGGTTAGAGGGGGCTATTCACCCCATTGTCGTGTGGAACGATCACAAAAACCTTGAGTATATGCGATCAGCCTGCCGACTTAACACCAGGCAGGCTCGTTGGGCCCTGTTTTTTCAGAGGTTCAACTTTTCCATCACGTACTGGCCTGGTGCTCGGAACACCAAACCGTACGCACTATTGCGCCAGTTTGATTCCGAGGAGGTAGCGCCCCTCCCCCCCACCCCAAACCATCATACTGCCTTCTCGCGTCCTTGGAGCCCTTACTTGGGATATCAAGCGGAGGGTCCACCAGGCCCAGTCCCAGGAGCCTGTGCCAGTAGGGTGCCCCCGGAACCGTCTGTATGTCCCAGCCACCCTCCGCAGTGATGTAATCCAGTGGGGCCACACCAGTCACTTTGCGTGCCATCCCGGGATCACTCGGACTGTGGACTTCGTCCGGCGAGCATTCTAGTGGCCCACGCTGCGGCGGGACGTATGGGAATATGTGAAGGCCTGTCAGACCTGCGTCCGGGGAAAGTCAGACTCCTCCTCCCCATTGGGTCTCCTCCATCCCCTCCCCACCCCTGGCTGTCCATGGTCCCACATTGCTATGGACTTCATTACTGGACTTCCCTCCTCCCGTGGCAAGACGGTAATCCTGACCATAGTGGATTGCTTCTCTAAGACTGTGCATCTGGCTGCTCTCCCGAAGCTCCCCTTGGCCTTGGAGACGGCGGTCCTCCTCACCGACCATGTCATCAGGAGCCACGGCATCCCCATGGACATTGTGTCTGACTGGGGTCTGCAATTTATGTCTCAATTCTGGAGGGCCTTCTGCCGGACTCTGGGCACAACAGTGAGTCTCTCTTCGGGTAACCATCCTCAGAGTAACGAGCAGGCAGAGCATGCCAACCAGTCCTTGGAGGCTACCTTGCGGTGCATAGCAGCCGACAACCCATCTTGCTGGAGCTCACACCTGACTTGGGTGGAATACTCGATGAACTTGGCCGTCTCCACTGCCACCGAACTCAACCCGTTTGAGGCATCCCTGGGGTACACGCCGCCACTCCTTCCCATGGCTGAGAGGGAGGTCGCGGTTCCAGCCATGGGGGTCCATGCCCGTCGCTGCCGACACACAGTCCGACACGATCATCGGTAGCACGGGGGCCCCCCAGGGAATGGTTTTGGCTCCCTTCCTGTTCACCCTTTATACTGCGGACTTCTCACACAACACAACACAATGCCATCTACAGAAGTTCTCTGACGACTCTGCGATCGTTGGCCTCATCTCCAACGGAGATGAAGCTGAGTACAGAGGACTTATCCAGGACTTCGTGGACTGGTGCCATCGGAACTGCCTCCAGATCAACGCGAGGAAAACTAAGGAGCTGGTAGTGGACTGCCGCAGGCAAGGACAACCCCTCACAGCACCAGTAAACATACAGGGAACAGACATCGAGATGGTGACATCCTACAAGTACCTGGGTGTTCATCTGAACAATAAACTAGACTGGTCACACAATACTGACGCACTCTACAAGAAGGGACAGTACAGGCTGTTCCTACTGAGGAGACTCAGGTCTTTTGGTGTGCAAGGGGCGCTGCTGAAGACATTCTACGACACGGTGGTGGCATCAGCCATCACTTTTGGAGTGGTCTGCTGGGGCAGTGGCATTACAGCAGCCGATAGGAAGAGACTGAACAAACTGATCAAGAAAGCTAGATCTGTCCTGGGGCAACGCCTTGACCCAGTGGAGGAGACGGGAGAGAGAAGGATGGCGGCTAAACTGTCATCTCTGCTGGAGTCTGAGTCCCACCCTATGCAGGACATACTGAACGCACTGAGGAGCTCATTCAGCAGCAGACTACATCACCCTAGGTGCGCAACCGAGAGGTTTTGCAGGTCCTTCCTACCTACGGCTGTCAGACTGTATAACCTAAGTAGGGCTGCTCGCAGAGATAGCAAAAAAACGTGACAACCTAATAGTATTGAATGCAAAAGACGCAATAGACTTACACAATGGTCCCCTCCAGTATACAACTAGGAAAATACCGGTCGCTACGGAGGGTGACAATATGTATGGGTACATAATCATACCATGTAGGATAACTAAGTAGACGGTTATGCTGTTCATTCCATCTAGCTACAATGCTCCGCACTGTGTGTGTTTATATATTTATATATTTATTCCATCTAGCTACAATGCTCCGCACTGTTTATATATTTATATATTTATATGTACATATGTACAGTATATTCGCTGCTCTTGTTTTTTCTTGTCTTCTGATTGTTGCTCTGAGTATTGCTATCCCTGTGCTGTTGCAATCCTAGAATTTCCCCATTGTGGGACTAATAAAGGCTTATCTTATCTTATCTTATCTTATCTGGAGAGCCACCCGGGCCGCCCTTGCCCACTCCACTGAACGCACCCAGGATGCAGCAGACAGGAGGCGGGTGCCTGCCCCCAAGTACGTCGTGGGGCAGCAGCTCTGGCTAGCAGCGAGCCAGATCCCTCTCCAGGAGAGGTCCAAGAAGCTGTCCCCCTGCTTCCTGGGCCCTTTCTCCATCTCCCGTGTGGTTAACGACGCGTCGGTTCAGCTTAAATTGCCGCCAACCCTGCGAGTGAACCCGACTTTCCACGGTTCCCACATCGAGCCCCTCTCGGCCAGTCCCCCCCCCCCCCCAAAGCCGCCTCCTCCTCCCCGGATCATCAATGGTCACCCTGCCCACACGGTCCGCCGGATCTTGGATGTTCGCCGTCGTGGCCAGGGCTGTCAGTACCTGGTAGACTGGGAGGGCTACGGTCCGGAGGAACGCTCCTGCGTCCTTTCTGCACGGGTCCTGGACAAAGAAATGCTCCAGGCTCTCCACCAAGCTCACCCGGAGAAGCTCTCTGGACCGCCAGGAGGCGCTCCTAGAAGGGGGGTTCCTGTCATGGGCAGCGTGAACGCGCCCCTCCCGTCCCGTCTCACCTTCACCAATTCATCACTACACCTGAGACAGAAGACGCACCTACTCCCGCTCATCAGCCAGCGTACTTAAGGTGGCTCTGTCCGCGCATTCAACGCTGGCTCATCTGGGTATACTGCCCCGCTTAAGGACAAGCAAGTATAGTTTGACAAACAGACATGTCATCTAACTTTGTTTTCCTCTCTTCCTCAGGTTGCTGCCACTGTGCAGGTGTGTCTCTGGGACAACGTGCGCTCTCCTGCCACATCTCCACCGTACCGTGGCTTCCAATCTCCACCCAGTCAGGCACCACCAGCTCTTCCTCTTCACCCTGCTGGTTCGTCTATTTCCCACTGGGGCCCTGCCGGTTCTCCCTTGGAACCCAAGTAAATGTCAGTTTGGCTCGCCCATTTCTCCTTACTCCGTTCTTCCTCTCACAGCTCTCGTCTTCTCTCAGCAGGCTGATTCCTCTGGCGAATGACTGTTTCCATAGCTGTGCGTTTATCTTGAAATTTAATAAACTCTCAAACGTGCCTCCTTGTGTGGTTGTTCTCCTGTTGCTGTTGCATCATGCACGTGTGCTGTCAGCTTATTAAAACCATGACATTTATTGTCATTGTACAGTTGTAAAGTACAACGAAATTGTGGAATTGTCACTCTAACTATTAATTACCAACTTTTATTAAAATGCATGCAGCCTGCTCAGCTGAATGGCAACTTAGACCTCGCTTCAAGCCTCTGCAGAACAAGGCAGAGAGAGCCCCCCCTAATCACATTCTGATAAAATAATGGTGTTACACACTGTACATACTTCACCAGTACCAGAGTGGTGGCCTAGTAATAGAGCATCCACCCCACAGCTGGAAGGTTGTGGGTTCACACTCCAGCTGAGTCATACCACATACCATAAAATGGTACTTTCTGCCTTCTAGTTTGGTACTCAGCATAATAGAATGGGGAAAGGAAAGTTGGTTGTACCCAGCCACAAGGGGAGCACAAGTGGGTGTACACCTGGTGCCAATCTCAAGCCCGAGTAAACGGGGAGGGTTGCGTCAGGAAGGGCATCCAGTGTAAAATCCTTGCCAAATCAAATGTGTGGATCGTGATCTGCTGTGACGAGCCCCGAGAAGGAAGTGGCCAAAAGAAGAAGACTGTACATAACGTAACTAACAAAACTGTTGTTTTAGCTGATCAAAGAACCTGTTTAGAAAATAGTGTTGTAGTACTTGAGATCCGTCTCGGTCTTGAGATCACATTTTCAAAGTCTCAGAATCGGAGTCATTTTTACTTAGTTTTGTCTTGGTCTCAGAAAAAAAAACAAAAACAAAAAAAAACAACAGGTTTTTTAATCCAGACCATTCAAGACCAGTAATTATTTCTCCACATAATTAGTATGACTGCAAAAATATTCCCTTTAAAAGTAACAATGAAGACATTTGCAGGTTTAATTTTATGTCACCGCTCACGGTGCACCCACTCCCTTTACATAAGCAGGAGAAGATGAGAGGAAACAAAGAAGAGGGGAGAGTTCCAACCAAACACTTGATTAAACATTTTTATGTTGTTGGGACTTTTGATAACATGTGACATTTCATGTGTATTAATTAATGATGGCTGAGGATGTCTGAGTCAATTAAAGATGGTTATTTTTATTTCAGCACCCATGTATTTACTCAGAGAAGGAACTTATATAAATACTGTATATATTATGTTTTAAGATGATTTCACTTCTCATATCACATACTCTCTCTTCTTCTCTCTATGAAGCTCACATTCCAAAAACTGTGAACAGACCAATCACATCTTCAACCTGAGCCTGAAGCTGGGGAGGGTACCACAGTTGTGGAAAACATCTTGTGTGGTACCTGTATCAAAGGCTTCCCACCCCAAAGATCTGAACAGCTACAGACCAGTGGCCCTGACGTCTCACATGATGAAGACCCTGGAGAGACTGCTCCTTGCTCACCTCCGCCCCCTGGTGGGACCAGCGATGGATCCACTCCAGTTCACCTACCAGCATGGCATTGGGGTGGAGGATGCAGTGATCTTCCTCCTTCACCGTTCTCTGTCCCACCTGGAGAAGCCCGGGAATGCGGTGAGGATCATGTTTTTTGACTTCTCCAGTACTTTCAGCACCATTCAACCGATGATCCTGAAGGACAAGCTGCTGTGCGCAGGGGTGGACCAGCACCTATCTTCATGGATCCTGGACTACCTCACTAACCGGCCACAGTTTGTGAGAACCCGAGATTGTATGTCTGACACGATCATCGGTAGCACGGGGGCCCCCCAGGGAATGGTTTTGGCTCCCTTCCTTTTCACCCTTTATACTGCGGACTTCTCACACAACACAACACACTGCCATCTACAGAAGTTCTCTGACGACTCTGTGATCATTGGCCTCATCTCCAATGGAGATGAAGCTGAGTACAGAGGACTTATCCAGGACTTCGTGGACTGGTGCCATCGGAACTGCCTCCAGATCAACGCGAGGAAAACTAAGGAGCTGGTGGTGGACTACCGCAGGCAAGGACAACCCCTCACAGCACCAGTAAACATACAGGGAACAGACACTGAGATGGTGACATCCTACAAGTACCTTGGTGTTCATCTGAACAATAAACTAGACTGGTCACACAATACCAACGCACTCTACAAGAAGGGACAGCGCAGGCTGTTCCTACTGAGGAGGCTCAGGTCGTTTGGTGTACAAGGGGCGCTGCTGAAGACATTCTACGACACGGTGGTGGCATCAGCCATCACTTTTGGTGTGGTCTGCTCGGGCAATGGCATTACAGCAGCCGATAGGAAGAGACTGAACAAACTGATCAAGAAAGCTAGCTCTGTCCTGGGGCAACGCCTTGACCCAGTGGAGGAGATGGGAGAGAGAAGGATGGTGGCTAAACTGTCATCTCTGCTGGAGTCTGAGTCCCACCCTATGCAGGACATATTGAACGCACTGAGGAGCTCATTTAGCAGTAGACTACATCATCCTAGGTGCGCAACCGCGACATTTCGCAGGTCCTTCCTACCTACGGCTGTCAGACTGTATAACCTACGCAGGGCTGCTCGCAGAGATAGCAAAAAAAACGTGATGACCTAATGGTATTGAATGCAAAAGACGCAACAGACTTACACAAATGGTCCCCTCCAGTATATATTTAGGACAATATCAGTCGCTACGGAGGGTGACAATATGTATGGGTACATATTCATACTATGTAGGATAACTAAGTAGACGGTTATGCTGTTTATTCCATCTTGCTACAATGCTCTGCACTTTGTATATATTTTTATATATTTATGTGTATGCATGTATATCCACTGCTCTTATTTATATTTTTCGTATCTTCTTAATTATTGCTCTGAGTGTTGCTATCCCTGTGCTGTTGCAATCCTGGAATTTCCCCATTGTGGGACTAATAAAGGCTTATCTTACCTTATCTTATCTTATCTTATCTTATGAGCTTCCAAGTCTCCATGCCTCTCCTTTTTGGAAACTTTATGACCCTCAGCATAAACAAAGGAACTCCTATTTTACACCTTTTTCTTAAAGGGCCTATATCATGCAAAATCGACTTTTTTGAGCTTTTAAGCATGTTATAATGTTAATTCCTCACCAAAAACACCCCCAAAGTGGTATTTTGCTCCATTCACGCATCTCTGAGTATTCCTCCTCAACCCTGCTCTCTGAGCTGCTGCTCCGCCCTGTCCCTGATAATGACTGGGTCCCCACGTTTATACTTATGAACGTGAGTGAGCTGCCCACTCCAGGAAGTGCCTGTGCTGCCAGCACCGCCCCCAGGCTAACGCACACACCCACTTTCTCTGCGCAGCTGACGGAGCGGTGATCGGCAAAACTCTTTCACTTTAGCAGTGACGCTGTGAAGAAGTAGTTCCTCTCGCACCTAATCTGCTCAGTGACAACAACTGTTTGCTTTTTTACGTAAGACAATGTCTTCTAAGTTTTCGTGGGCAGAACCCAGCGACACGCTGCAGCAGCCGGCTCAGGGGTTACGTCATGAAATGGGCGGCAGCCACAAGAAGGAGAGGAGGGGCCTCAGAGATCGAGGCATCTTACTTCCGGGTTGGAAAAGTAGCTCACGAAAATAATTCATATTTCATAAGAAATTCATTCTCCAGTGTACCAAAGGTAATATATTATCACATACATGCATATAGTTTACTCTGAAAGGCTTAAAATAGCATGATATAGGCCCTTTAAATTACCATGCTAAGAAGATTTTGTCTTGACTTTCACCAAGCTTAAGTCAAATTAGTTCTGACCATGACACATCGGAAGAATCGAACTTCATGGTTTTTTGTTTTTTTTTTAGTTATTACAAGTTTGATTTTCTGATTGGATTTTGAATGATAAACAGATATTATTTGAATATGACAACCTAACCAGATGTCAAATTCTTTTTTCTGTGTATAAACTGAGACGCTGACCTGTGTGACCAGCATCCAGATTTTCTGGTTGTGACCCAAAGGAGCAGTGGCCGGTATCAGGCCATTGTGTGGCAGAACCTGCCCTTTTCTCTCAACTTCACCAACGAACATCCATCTGGACCAAGGTTGGTACCTGCTACCACCATACAGGTACAATCTGACTTCATCTGGTGTGCTTAAAGGTCTGTTGTCCAAATTAAATTTAGTTCTTCAGAATATTCCTTCTTGTAAGCTCTATAAAGCTAGCATCTTCAAACTCTTTTCAGAAGTTCAAATACATTTATCTTTTCAGTAATTTCTGTTCCTTTTCAGGGTAACACAAATTTTCCTTTTTATAAACTAATTTTTATCATCACTTTCTTCATAAAATTGCATCCAATTTTCCTAACCATTCTGTTTTACAGCTATTTTATGCTTTTTCATTTTCCAATACAGTGCCAATTTAAGCTGTGTTTTTCTTTGGTTCCACAAATGTTTGATAATACACTTTATGCTCAATAATCCATTAACAGTTTAATGTGCTCATGATACATGTTAAATTCACTGTCTTAAAGTCATCTGAATGTGTTCATCTATCTTGAAATTTCTTATTAAACTGTTAAAAAGGCATATTGGAGATATTATTTAATTTCATGTCCATCGACATGTGTCTTTATGATGTCATATGATCACTGCCTGAACATCATAGGATGTCCTATACCATGTGTCTTTATGATTTTCATGATCCTGTGCATGAACTGGAATTATGACGCACCTATCCCTCAACCAGTGGTCTCTACGAAGAAGAAGAAGAAGAAAAAGAACCACCAGATGGAGAACAATAGAATGACAACTGCTGCACATCAGAAAAGATGCCATGAAGATGAAACACCTGAGGTTCCAGCAGTACATCGCACCCGTCTGAGACAGGAGGACACCCTTCACCAGCATAGGGTACGACAGACTTTAAAGCACATTTCTAGGACATCATAGGACGGCCTATGATCTCTGCCTCATCATCATAGCGCGTCCTATGAACTCAGGCATCATAGGACGACTCGCCGTGCCTACATGACGGCAAATGTGTAAGAAGAAGAAGACCCACCAGATGATGTCTATATGACGGCACATAGACAGAACACATGACTCCCTACAAGACATACTGTATATAGACACAGGTAAGCAACATAACACAGAACAGTGACAGGCAGGAGAAGAAGTAACAAGCAGGGGCAAATAGCCCCAGATGACAGGGCATGTTTTGCATGATTTTTATGTTTTGCTGCATACAAAAGCCTTCACATGTGATTGCCATGCTGTGAGTGCTGTGTTGCTATACCAACTGTCCTGTAACTGGCAAGAATTCTGTTCCAATGCATCCCCTCTACGGGCATGCACGGGTATGCACTAGTATATTTAAAATAATATTTGTACCTGCATAACCGCTACATTATAAAATTACTGATCCAACAATAGAAAAAGGATTTCATGAGATTCCATGCACCGTTCTGCAGGGTAACTGATTAAGATGGGAATGACTAAAGTGAGTGAGTACAAATTAAAAAAGAAAAATGACTCACTGACAAGAAATCAAAGACACAAGTAACCAAACCAGGAAAACTTAAAACAAAAACTTGCTTCTTACATCAGGACCATACCATAGGTAATTTTCCCCTCCTTAACACAACACAGGATGTGCTTAAAGCACCACATAGCCTCAAAAGTTTCAACATTTTGCATCAGATGATAGTAATTGTAATCAATCATTATTCGAGCCTTAATCATGTCAATCAGCATGTCTTTTACATTACAATCCAGCATTTGTTCAATTTTTCTTTTCCTACTAACATAAATAGCCATTTTAGCCTGACCCAGGATGAAATTTAAAAGTTCACTCTTTTTCTTAGTTCTCTGCCTATATGGAAAGCCCAAGATAAAAATCTGCAGGGAAAAGACTTCTCCAAACAGATAAAACAGCTTCCCCAAAAAAACAAACAACAAATGCAGTCTGTTACAGTCCAGAAAACAATGAAACACAGTCTCTTTCTGAGGACAAAATGGACAAAACTCAACAACATTTGGGTTTAAAATAGAGATAAAAGCATTTACAGCCACAGCACCATGTAAAACTCGCCATTGTAGGTCTCCAACCTTCTTAGTTAATGGTGGTTTATAGAGTACTCTCCAGGCAGGCCTCACCTCTGAACCCAAACCCAAGTGTTTCCTCCATGGTGTATCAGCTCGACCTTTTAACTTATTTACATTTAAAACTTTCACCAAAAGTCCATACATTTTTTTTACCAGGAGAGTCACAAATGTTAATGTGTTCAGAGTTTAAAAACACACCAGTGCCATCTTTAAAATCAGGAGATAAAACACTAAAAGGAAAAGGCTCATCAGCAGTTCGCACAGAGTTTTTGCAGTGTAAAACAACAGCAGAGTGTTCTTCTGCAGACAGGCAGTCTCTCCAATCTTTCAGCAAGTTCATTATAGTTCTGACTGAAGAAATGCCAAGAGCCGAGCACAGGGCAACAGCATTGCCCAAGTTAGGACCACATAAATTTACCAAGTGTCCCAGCGTTGTGACCTTTGCAGAAATGAACTTCTTTAAAACAGAAGGTCCTAAAGCACTGCCCACATCAAAACGGGTCCCGAACACAAGTGGTTCCTTTAAAAGCCAGAAAGGTGACAAGGAAGCCTGGGGAGAGTTCTTTTTAAAAAGTCCCCAGATTTTAAAAGCACTTTGGTAAAACTGGGGAAGTTCTGGGAGTTTTCGCCTCCTTAAGTCCATTAAAAACAGCGACTCCTCTAGTCCAAGCCCTCCACAGCGAGCCAGGACAGCCCTGGCAATAGGTCTCCACACAAGGTCGAGGGGGCCACTCAGCAGTCGCTGAATGAACTGCAGGCGGAAGACAGCCCCCCTGCTGGCCAGATGGATGAGCCCTTGACCACCTTCTTCCCTCGGTAAAAAAAGGATGCTCTGTGGAACCCAGTGAAGACGGTCCCAGAAAATGTCCACGACTATAGATTGCACTCTTGCCAGCAAATTGGGTGGAGGGTCCAGACAAGACAGTCGATGCCACAGCATCGAAGCAATCAAATTGTTGATGATTAAAACACGACCTCTGAAGGACAAGTTTGGCAGAATCCATTTCCATTTTTTTAGTCTTCCTTCAACTTTTTCTAAAAAACACTCCCAATTTTTCCCAGTAAAAGTCTGATTTCCTAAGAACACACCAAGATATTTAAAACCACCTTGTGTCCACGAGAGGCCACCAGGTAGGGCAATTTTTTGTGGTCTCCCCCCCACCACAACAGCTTCACTCTTACCCCAATTCACTCTCGCTGAGGAGCACTCACCAAAAAGATTGACAGTTCTTAAAAGGTAGTCTACATCATTTTGATTTCTTGTAAAAACAACAACGTCATCAGCATAGGCAGACACTTTAAAAACAGAGTCAGAGTTGGGGACTTTAAAACCAGTGAGGCCTTGCCTTAGTTTACAAAGGAGGGGCTCAATGGCAAGAGAGTACAGCATACCTGAGAGGAGGCAGCCCTGTCGGACACCCCTCTCAACTTTGAAAGGAGCACTCAAACCACCATTAATCTTAAGAATACTCTCAATGTCTCTATACAAAGCCTGGATCTTGGCGATGAACCCTGAGCTGAAACCAAAGGCCTCTAATGTCTGCCAAAGGTATGGATGTTCAACTCGGTCAAACGCCTTTTCTTGGTCTATTGAAATAAGACCAAGTTCTTTGACCAATGAGCTGGAGAGGTCCAAAACATCACGAATTAAAAAAAATGTTGTCTGTAACCAACCTACCAGGTACACAGTAGGTCTGGTCTACATGTATGACCTGCTCCATCGCCTTCCTCAGTCTGGTAGCCAACACTTTGGAGAGAATTTTGTAGTCAGTACAGAGGAGGGCCACCGGACGCCAGTTTTTAATGTCTTTCAAGTCGCCTTTCTTTGGAAGGAGGGTGAGGACTGCTCTCCTACAACTTGGGGGCAGGTGATCCTTCCGCAGACTGTCAGACAGTACTTCCAGCAAGTCCTCACAGATCTCAGACCAGAACGCCTTGTAGAACTCCGATGGCAGACCATCTATCCCTGGGGCTTTTCCACACTGAAGAGACTGGACAGCCACTGTTAGTTCTTGCAGAGTGATCCCGCTGTCCAGCTCCGCATTCATGCTAGCCATCACCTTTGGCAAGTCCGTCAAAAAAAGACTCAGTGCATGTGGATTCTCAACAAATTCTTTCTTAAAGAGATCCTTGTAGAAAGCAACTGCAAAGCGACGGATCTCCGCAGACTCATGGATCGGCCGCCCGTCCTCAGAGCTAAGAGAGTGGATCATCCTCCTCTGACCATTCTTCCTCTCCAAACCAAAGAAAAAATGAGATGGAGCGTCCATTAGTGCGATGTTCCGGAACCTACTGCGTACCACAGCGCCCCTGGCAGCCACACCCAGTACGTCAGTTAAAACAGACTTTTTGCCATTGAGGGCCTCAAAATGTCCTCTTTCTCCTGTGGAGCCTGCCAAAGACTGCAGCTCCACTACTTCTCTCTCCAGGTCCCTGACAGACCTGGCCAAGTCTCCAGAGACATTGCGAGTATACTGTAGGCACAGATTCTTTATTTGTCTCTTCCCTACATCCCACCACTGCTGCAAAGAACTAAAATTTGATTTTGTTAATTTAAAATTACTCCAAAAAAACATAAAAGCAGTTTTAAAACTGTTATCCGATAAAAGTGACGTGTTAAAATGCCAGTATGCACTACTGCATTTTATATTCTTGATAAAAACACAACACTGAACCAGGGAATGATCTGTGAAGCCAACAGGGACTATAAAAGCACTTTTAAAAATGCTAAAATGGTGCTTAAAACTGTAAACCCTATCCAGTCTAGCTAAGGACAGAATATTGTCCTTTCTATGGCTCCATGTGTACTGTCTAGCCTTGCCATGAAAATTTCTCCACACATCACACAGATCATGAGCTTCTATGAGACCTTTTAAAACTCTCTTGGATGCAGCATGTGGCTCTGGGTGATTCCTATCCATAAGAGGATTTTCTGTACAATTAAAATCACCTCCCACAAATAAAAAGTCATCATTACTGCAATTTTTGATCGTGTCATCTAAAATATTTAAAAAGGCCAATCTTTCTGTGCCTACGGTTGGAGCATACACATTTATAAAAACAACTTTCACATTCTCAAAAAGAGCTCAAACTTTTAAAATGTGGCCTGCAATTATCTCATCAATGTCATAAGAAAGTGGAATAAAATCTCGAGAAAATAAAATACCCACTCCACCACTGCTGCTGCTTTTATGACTGAGAAAAATTTCCCCTTGGAATTCCCTCCTCCAGTCAGCAGCATTGTCCTCAGAACTATGAGTCTCCTGAACAAACAGAACATTAATTTTCTTGCATTCTACAAGAGTAAAAACACACGCTCGCTTAGACATTTCTCTTGCTCCATTGATGTTGAGTGTGCCAAAATTAAAACTACACATGTATATAAGAGGGCAAAGCCAATACAAAAACAGAAAAGAAAGAATGAGCGATAAAAGACTAGTCATCCTGGGCAATTTGGTTCTTAACTTTTAGTACAAGCTTTTTTAGTCTGTAGACCTCCTGATCAGTGAAACTTTCCTGCTCAAGCTCACCCCCATTTTTCATGTAGACCCGAGCAGAGTCAACAAAGCGTTTTAGATCGGGGAAGAAATTTTCAACTTTAACCATTCTGGATCCCTTAGTGTCCTGTAAAAACTTCTGTATTTTTGTGAAGGGGTAACCGCCTCCGCTGGCCACATCATCACTGCTTTCACCATCACTCTCTATCTCAGACCCAGCATAAGAATCTGGTTGAGATAGAGAAACCTCAGAACTGTCTTTGACAACCCTTTTTACTTTGCTCCTCTGCTGTTTGGTTTCCAAATTCTTTCGCTTGATTGAGATTTTACATAACTCTTCATCTAATTCAATGTCATCCTCATCCTCCAACACTGACTCAGCCACCCTGGTAGCTGTCTCTTCTTGTTTTTCGCTCACCCTGTGCTGTGGTTTTATATTCATCTTTCTAGTCCCACCATCTACCTGTGCCTCATTTGGCTCATCTGTCTGATCCTCAGCGTGATCCCTCTCGGTAATCTCACCCTTGTCCACAATGTTGGTCTGTGCAGCAGCCCTGTGATGTGCTTTAACCTTTGTTGCTGTTTCATTTATGATCGACAGGCTGGCTGCGGAGGGCGGCGAAGCCGTCCCGCCGCCAGATGGCCCCGCGGCCTTGGCCGAAAGGCCGCCGCCAGACGGCCCCGCGGCCTCGGCCGAAACGCCCGACGGCGCAGCAGCGCCGCCGGCCTCAGAGGGCAGCAAAGCCGCTCCGTCACCAGACGGCCCCGAGGCCGCACTAGCGGCCTCCCCCGAGTAATCACCCCCCACTCCCTGAGGGCACGATAGAATCAAGTGTCCCTCCATTCCGCAGCCGAAACACTTCATATTGTCAGAGGTGACGTGGATGGTGTAATCAAAGCCGTCAATCCGGTATTTAAATACGAGGTTGAAGCTTTCCTTGCTATTCTTTAAAATCATGAGCACCTGTCGCCTAAAAGACATGACATGCTTTAAACGCGGGGACTTACAACCGAGAGGGATGTGCTTAATGGTGGACAAAAGCTGCCCGTGTCTCGACAGCTCCTTCTCCAACAGCTCATTCTTTAAAAATGGTGGGACATTTGATATCGTAATTCTCTTCACGGGATTTACCAGAGACAGAACAGGAACCAGTGTGTCTTTAATCACAACCCCGCTCTCCACTACCTGGTTAACTTTTTCAACACTATCGAGGAAGATTACCACGGCACTATTCATTCTCGAAGCTGATCTAACGCTTTCATAACCGACCAGCTCCCCCACAGCCAGACTACATTCCTCCACTGAGCAGCTGACAGCCGGAGCCAGTTTGACAGCATGCCGGCGTGTCAGCTTCTCGAACCCGGAGCCTCGCTCCAAAACCATGCTGACCAGCAGAGCTGGCAGCAGAAACCCCCCTCCCAGAACGCCTACCCCACCCCAGCTACAGAAAACAACAAAAATTAAGATTATTTAACAAAAAAAAACACCTTAAACACAAAAAGATAGAGAAAAGTTTGAGATAAATCACTCACGCTGTCACACGCTCCCAGCTCACACTCACGACCACGCCCACTCAGAGAGAGAGAGAGAGAGAGAGAGAGAGACTGACTGACTGTGAAAAAGCCTTTATTGCACACTTCAAAAAAAAGTAAGCACACCAACATCATTCCTCCAAGTGTCACATTGGAAAAAGTGCAAACTGAAATGTTCCCCCCCGCCCCCACACACAACACAGAGCAGTCCCTGCAGTCCACCTATTCAAAGATCCAGTTCTGTGACAGTCAATTACAGTCAATTAAACGTCATCTACCAGTCTGTTCAAACAATATCGGGTAAAACAGGCAGAGGAACGACCGCCATTCAGTCCTCCTGCCGGGTGCGCTTGACCGGCGTTCCCCCTGCTGCTTTATGGAGGGCTGTCAGGTGTTTCTTGAGGCAGTAACGCTTCCTTTCATCCAGGAGGTCCAGACCAACCTGCCTTCTTAGCACATCCACAGACTCAATGAATTTATCAGTGTCACTGAAGTAGTCGGCGACCCTAATGGCTTTGTTATAGGTTGCGTCCAGGAATGCATTTATTTCTTCCAGTGAATACAAACTCGTGTTTGTATTGCAGTTTGCCTCAATAGACTCAGCATTAGACACAGTGCCGTTCTCAGATTCCATTTCCTCGGCAGCACAACTCAGCTGACTGCTTGGCTCTCCCGGGCCAGTGGATTTATCATGGGCCACATTTTCCTGGACACCACCCTCAGCAGGTGACTGTCGCTGATCCATACCCCGCCATGTAATGGTAGCAGCCTCCGGAAGCACAGCCGCTGATGTCACACAGCGAGATTCTGATGCACCATCAGGTCGGTGCTCCTTCCCCTCCTCCGATGCGGCAGCAGCCAGCGGAGGCACAGCCGCTGACGTCACACAGCGAGATGATTGTGACGCACCATCAGGTCGGTGCTCCGTCCCCTCGTCCGAAGCGGTAGCAGCTGCCTGCGGCACAGCTGTTGACGTCACACAGCGAGATGACTGTGACGCACCATCAGTGACCTTCTTGGCGACATCGCCATCCACGCTCCCGACTGCAAGCTGGGCCGCGTGCGGCGCAGCCGGGTTGTCTGCAGACACAGCGGCAGGCTCCGTAGCAGGTGCAGCGGGAGTGGAGGCCGCGCCGCCGTCCGCAGCTGCGGCGTGAGTGGAGGGCTCGCCGCCGGCACCACCCGCGGTGCCATCAGGGCCCTCCGCCCGCTGCCTGTGCGAACAAGCGAACCGTTTATGGCCCACGTCTCCACATTCAAAACACTTCATCTGTCCCGAGCTCGCATACACCATGTAAGATCCGTCCCCGTGCTTGACCCTGAAGGAGACTTCCAGAGTCTGAGTGGGCGAGTCGAGAAACATGAACACCTGTCGCCTGAGCGATTTCACATGTTTGAACTTGGCGGCCTTGCATCCCAAAGGCAGAGTCGTAAACGGGCCCGCAAACTTCCCAAATCTGCGGAGCTCCGTTGCCAGCTGCTCGTCAGTGATGAAAGGTGGAACACCTGAGACGGTGATTCTCGTTGATGGGACAGATAAGGAGGACACCTGTACATACATTTCCCGGATCACCACATCGCTTACAATCAGGGTGTGAACATCGTCTTCAGCCACCAGAAACACAACCACAGCTCTATTCATCCGTGAAGCAACGCAGACCGCGTCAGGGCCCACCTGCTCAGCCACAGCCTCCAGGAGAGAGAGAGAGAGAGTTTGAGTTTTAAAAAATCCCTTTATTGTACAATTCAAAAATGTAAGATCACCAATACCATCATTCCACCGAGTGTCTCACATTTCAAAAGTGCAAACATAACTCATCCCCCTCTCCCACAGAACACAAAATATTCCCTACAGTCCATCTATTGGTGAATACCTCCAAATTGTCCACCATTTTATAGTAAGAGAACTCCACCTGGAGTCTGACTTTTAACAAAGCCTTGAAAACAAACACAGGATCCACATTGCCAGTGTTAGTAGTCCGATTTTTTCTTGTCAGCCAGATGGCAAGTTTAGCAGTACCAGATAGGAAGTTCATCAAAGTGTGCACAGACTTCTTTGCCACTTTATACTTTGGACCGCAAATCAACAAATCAAAAGAGAAACATTCACCCAAATTATGAAACCACACTTTCAGAAGATCAAAAAGGCCAGATAAACGAAAACAATGAACAAACAAATGCTGCAGGGTCTCAACTTGGGAACAAAACAAACATTCCTCCCCCACATTAGGATCCAGGTGTGCTCTGTATTTATTCGTAGCTATTGCCCCATGTACAATCCTCCACTGGAGATCTGCCGTCCGTTTCTCAATAGGGAGCTTGTACATGGACCGCCAGCTGCCTTTCGGGGAGAATACTGGCCCCAAAGACCCCGTCCACTTCGACTCTTTCACCTCCGTCAGAGAGCGCAGATTCAGAACTTTCACACAGATGTGATACACCGTCTTCTTCCCTACAAACTGGAACTTGCCCAGACGAGGATTTCTGAAGGACAGCAGGTGATCCTCTCCCTCCTGCCACGCTCCCACAGCTGGACTTATGGAAAGGGCAGGAAAGTTGGACACAGTGTCCTCATCCCATTGAGTGGAAAGAGTACGGTTTTCCGCAAATGCTCTAAGTGGTCGTGGCAGGGCAGCACACACCTCCTTCACCACCCTATGCACCAGTCTGACAGATGTAATGTTGGCACTCCGCCCCAGCGTTTCTATCGACGTGGTTGACATCTTCATAAGATGACCAAGCTTGGTACAGCCTGCCTTTCTTAAACAAGTTCGCAGACTAACAGATTGCAGCACTTGAGTGTCCATGAATTGATTGAAAAACAGTGGTTCCTCGAACAGCCACATGCCTGGTGTCTCCTCAGGAATGCGGGCTATGGTGAAGACCTGCCATGCATGCAAGACAGATGTATAAAAAGCAGAAAGTCCAATAAAGTCCACCTCCCCGGATTTCACGAGGAAAAGCTGCTTATCATAGCCCAAGCGGCCAACTCTCCTCAGGAGCAGTTTTGCAGTGTCCATCCAGCAAGGGCCACATCCATAAAGGAGCTGTTGGGCAGTCTGAAGCCTAAAACAGGTGATCTTGGACTGTATGTCCACCAGGCCCTGTCCTCCCTCGGCAACAGGCAGGTAGAGAACAGCCGCACAAACCCAATGTCGACCAGACCAAAAGAAATCCACGATGATCTTCTGAACCTCCTCAACCAGGCTCCTGGGTGGTGTCAAAGCAATAAACCTATGCCAAAGAGCCGAAGCGACCAGATTATTGGCGACCAGAACTCTTTCCCTATATGACAGCTGTGGTAGCAACCATTTCCATTTAAAAAAGCGAGCACACACCTTCTCCTTAATTCCCTTCCAGTTCTTGCATTCAAAGTCGTCAGAACCCAAAAATACCCCCAACACTTTAAGCCCGGCTTTCCCCCACAGAAGACCTCCAGGTAGATGAGGAATGTCCTGATGTGACCACTGCCCCACCAATAATCCCTCACTCTTTCCCCAGTTTACCCATGCAGAAGATGCTTTTTCATAAATAGATAAAGTGTCCACCAAACGCTGTACATCCCTGTGGGATGTGATGAAAATGTTGACGTCATCTGCATAAGCAGACAAGACGAGTGGACGACAACTACTGGAGGGCCCCGGCAGAATCAAACCACCCAGCTGAGTGCGCAACCTGCACAGCAAGGGCTCAATAGTCAAGCTATACAGTTGACCTGAGATTGGACAACCCTGCCTTATTCCCCGACGTACAGGGATTGGCCGACTCAGCCCTGCCCCCATCTTTACCAAACACTCAGCTCCAGTATATAACAGATTGACCCATGTCAAAAACATATTGCCAAAACCAAACCCCTTCAGTGTGGAAAACAAATAAGAATGGTCAACTCTATCAAAAGCTTTTTCTTGGTCCAAAGACATAATACTGAACTTTAAAACGCGAGGAAAACTAAGGAGCTGGTGGTGGACTGCCGCAGACAAGGACAAACCCTCACAGCACCAGTAAACATACAGGGAACAGACATTGAGATGGTGACATCCTACAAGTACCTGGGTGTTCATTTGAACAATAAACTAGACTGGTCACACAATACTGACGCACTCTACAAGAAGGGACAGTGCAGGCTGTTCCTACTGAGGAGACTCAGGTCGTTTGGTGTACAAGGGGTGCTGCTGAAGACATTCTACGACACAGTGGTGGCATCAGCCATCACTTTTGGAGTGGTCTGCTGGGGCAGTGGCATTACAGCAGCCGATAGGAAGAGACTGAACAAACTGATCAAGAAAGCTAGCTCTGTCCTGGGGCAGCACCCTGACCCAGTGGAGGAGATAGGAGAGAGAAGGATGGGGGCTAAACTGTCATCTCTGCTGGAGTCCGAGTCCCACCCTATGCATGACATACTGAATGCACTGAGGAGCTCATTTAGCAGTAGACTACATCATCCTAGGTGCGCAACCAAGAGGTTTCGCAGGTCCTTCCTACCTACGGCTGTCAGACTGTATAACCTTAGCAGGGCTGCTCGCAGAGATAGCAAAAAAACGTGACGACCTAATAGTCTTGAATGCAAAAGACGCAATAGACTTACACAATGGTCCCCTCCAGTATACACAACTAGGACAATATCGGTCACTACAGAAGGTGACAATATGTATGGGTACATATTCATACTATGTAGGATAACTAAGCAGACGGTTATGCTGTTTATTCCATCTTGCTACAATGCTCCGCACTTTGTATATATATTTATTTATTTATATGTATGTACAGTATGTATATCCACTGCTCTTACTTATATCTTCCGTATCTTCTTAATTATTGCTCTGAGTGTTGCTATCCCTGTGCTGTTGCAATCCTGGAATTTCCCCATTGTGGGACTAATAAAGGCGTATCTTATCTTATCTTAAATCATAACATTTACAAAGATGAAGAACGTCACGTACGAGAAAAATATTGTCCATAATGGTTCGGTCAGGAATACAATATGTTTGATCTCTATCTATGATTAAATCCAAGACATTTTTCAGTCTATTTGACAGGGCTTTAGAAAGCACCTTGTAGTCTGTGCAAAGAAGAGCAACAGGCCTCCAGTTTTTTTAGTAAGGCCAAGTCCCCTTCCTTAGGCAGCAGAGATAGTACTGCACGCCGGCATGAGACAGGTAAAGATCCAGTTCTGTAACAGTCCATTAGAACATCATAAAACTCTGATCCAATAATATCCCAAAAATGCTTAAAGAAGTCAGAAGAAAGACCGTCAAGTCCAGGTGCACGTCCCAGAGCCATTTGATTAACTGCTACAGTTAACTCATCCAAAGTCAGTTCACAGTCCAGAGCAGCCCTGTCCTCTGGGCTGAGTATGGGAAGACCTTCAAAGAGTTGATTTTGAGATTCTATGCAACATGGTTCTGCACCAAACAGGGCCCCGTAAAAATCCACCGCATGGCTCCTCATCTCAGATGGATTTGTAGTCATTTGACCATGTGGGAGTTTTAAGCAAGTCATCAACTTCTTTTTTGCAGCAGACTTCTCCAGATTGAAGAAAAAAGATGTTGGGGCATCCATGTCCTGCAGCCGAGTAAACCGGGACCTAACAAGCGCCTCCTTCACTCTTTCCTGCTGGAAAGAGCTCAGGGCAGATCTCTTCTCCTGCAACAAAGGACCTGAGGTAGAATCCTGATCCCTGACCAAACTCTCCTCCAGCCTCTTGACAGTGTCCTCAAGTTCACACACTTTGGTCTTGATGATAGCAGTCGAGTTCGCAGTATACTGTTGACAAAAAATGCGAATTTGCACCTTGCCAACCTCCCACCACTGGTCCAGGGAACTAAAACGAGGCTTTGTGGTCCTCCAGTGTTCCCAGAAACACACAAAATATTGACAAAAAGTGGTGTCTTGAAGGAGCTTATTATTGAAATGCCAATAAGATGTAGTTCTTCCCCCTGGTGAGCTAATTAACACCACAGAGGCTAGATAATGATCTGTAAAACCGACGGGACTTATGTTACTGTGGAGGATTCCTGGGGCACAAGTTTGAGAAACATACGTATATTCTGTCTAATCTAGCAGCACTGATCATATCATCTGTGACTCTGACCCAGGTATACTGTCTAGTGTTTGTATGTTTAACTCTCCACGTATCCAAGAGGTCGAACTGTACAGTGATATTTTTTAAAATTTGAGAAGACTGAAGATGAGGTTCTGCATTAGTGCGATCCAGATTGAAATCCAAGGTACAGTTGAAATCACCAGCAACAATAAGTTGGTCTTGGTGATAGCTCTGCAATTCATTTTTCAGTGTATTGAAAAAGGCAACTCTTTCAGAACTCTGATTTGGAGCATAAATGTTGATCAAACAAAACACGGAATTCCCTATTTTGGCCCTAACAAGGAGCAGCCTGCCCTTCACTACCTCCACTACAGATAAAACTGCTGCATTTGCAGATTCCCCAAACAAAATGGCTACTCCTGCACTAAAATTTGTACCATGACTGAGTGAAAAAGGACCCTTCCACCACAAGCCCCAGTCCACTTCATCTGCTGAAGTGGTACGAGTTTCTTGCAAAAACAAAATATTAAGATTTTTTTGTCTAAACAATTCACTAGCTAATCCCCTCTTAAGATTGCTCCTCCCACCATTGATGTTTAAGGATCCTAATGTAATGGTTTGCATAGAGAGATAGATATTAGGAACACCGTGCTGTGCCCACGTAAGTTATTTCATCTGTCGGGTGTGCTTGACCTTTTGTCCTCCTGCTGATTTACGCAGGGCTGTTAGGTGCTTTTTAAGGCGAAAACGTTTTCTTTCATCCAGGAGGTCAAGACCAACCTGCCTTTTAAGCACATTAACAGACCTAATAAATTTATCAGTGTCACTGAAGTAATCAGTGACTTTAACGGCTCTGTTATAGGTTTCATCCAGAAAAGCATTTATTTCTTCCAGTGAATACAAACTCGTGTTTCTACTGCAAGTTGCTCCAATAGACACAGTGTCAGAATCAGAATCCATTCCCTTGTCAGCACAACTTAGCTGACTGTTTGATACAGCTGGCCCAGCTGATTCATCATGAGCTACATTTTCCTGAACGCCACCCACAACAGCTGACTGGCGTTCTTCCGTTGGCCGCTCTGAAACGGCAGCAGCCACCGGAACCACAGCCGCTGATGTCACAAGCTCCTTCTCACAGCTAGATTCTGACGCACCATCAGTGACTGTTTGGGCGTCATCACTAGCCACGGTCGCAACCGTAAGCTGGGATGCGGGCACCCCAGCCGGGCTGTCCACACACACAGCAGTAGGTTCCGGAGCAGGACCGGCGGAAGGCCCTGCAACGTCGTCTGTAGTAGCGGCGTGAGTGGAGGCCGCACCGCCGGTTTCAGCAGCGGCTTCATCAGAGCCTCCCGGCCGCTGCTTGTGCAGACAAGCGAACCGTTTATGGCCCACGTCTCCACATTCAAAACACTTCATCTGTCCTGAGCTCGCATACACCATGTAGGAGCTGTCCCCATGTTTGACCCGGAAGGACACTTCTAGTGTTTGAGTGGGCGAGTCCAAAAACATGAACACCTGTCGCCTGAGAGATTTTACATGTTCTAATTTGGTATCCTTGCATCCCAAACTCACAGTTCTAAATGGGCCCGCAAGCTTCCCAAACCTGCGGAGCTCCGTCTCCAACTGCTCGTCAGTGATGAAAGGAGGAACACCTGAGACGGTGATACGCGTTGATGGAACAGATAAGGGGGACACCTGTATCATACGTATCCCCGATAACAACACCGCTCCCAAGCAGACTGTGGACACACTCCTCACCAGCCAGAAACACAACTACAGCTTTATTCATTCGGGACGCAAAGCAGATCGCATCATGTCCCACCTTCTCACCCACAGCCAGAAGGACCTCCTCCACAGTAACGCTGCTATCTGGGGGAACGATCCTCACTCCCTGCCGGATAGACGGAGATGGCGTCTCAGAGGTCGCCAGGGAGAGAGAGAGAGAGAGAGATTAACTTGTGTTTATGCTAAAGGCAGTAGTATCTGTCACATTGTAAAAATGGAAATCTTAGTTGTACAGTTTTCTGTAAAATTTTGCTTGCTTTGAGAGGTTTTACTTATTTTTAAAAATTTAATCTTACTTTGTTGGCAGATATTTTTTCTAATTTTAATGAAAGTTATTGCCATAATTTATTGTTTATTTTAAGTAAAATTATCTGCCAACAGAGCAAGAAAATTTGACTTATCAAATTGCTTAAAACAAGTTAAAACTATCTGAAAGTATGTAAAATTTTCTGACACATAAACTGCACAGCAAGACTAAATATCTTGTCAGACAAAAAACAAGCACAAACAGCCTTAATTTATTTCATTTTACTTTTGACTGTATTTGACTGTTGCAGTGTAGTTGTGTTTTCTAGCTCACAGTTGCATTATTTCTCCAAGAGAAACAAAAATGAGGCCATAGTGGCTCAGGAGGTAGATCATCGTCGTCGGCCTCCGTCGGTCTATGATGACCATGGAAGAGAATCCTAAATGTCTACTCTGCTGGAACAGCACCGCCTGTGGCTGAACAGGCCGATGCGCGAATGACAGTCCCTGTCACACAGGTCACACTTGTGGGTGGTCTCCGTGCTGCTGGGTCTGTGGCGGTTCTTCCTGCGGGTCCTTTTTTCATCTGCTGCAGCAGTCAGTCTCTCTTCACCCGCCTTGAGCTGTCTGGTCAGGGTGCCTCTCCATTTGGAGCGGTCCGTTGCAAGGTCCTCCCAGCGCTCTGTGTTGATATCCAGGGCCTTCATGTCTCTCTTGCAGACGTCTCTAAAGCGCAGCTGTGGGCGGCCAGCGTCTCTCCTGCCAGTTGCCAGTTCTCCATAGAGGACGTCTTTGGGGATTCTGCCATCCTCCATACGGTGAACGTGGCCTAGCCAGCGGAGCCTGCGCTGCCTGAGTAGAGTGAACATGGAGGGAAGGCTGGCGCGGGACAGAACTTCTGTGTTGAGCACTTTGTCCTGCCAGGATATGTCCAGGATGTGGCGAATGCAGCGCAAGTGGAAGGAGTTCAGTCTCTTTTCCTGCCGGGCGTATGTTGTCCACGTCTCACTCCCATAGAGCAGTGTGCTGATGACGCAGGCATTGTACACTGCCATCTTCGTCTTGACAGAGAGTTTGGGATTCTCCCACACTCGTGTGGTGAGGTGAGCGAGTGTGAAGGCTGATTTTCCAATCCTCTTGTTGATCTCTGTATCAAGGGAGAGGTTGTTGCTGATCGTGGACCCCAGGTACGTGAACTGATTCACGACCTCCAGCTTGTAGTCATCAATGGTGATGGTTGGTGGTGCTTCCGTGCCTTGCGCCAAGACGTTAGTCTTCTTCAGGCTGATGGTAAGCCCGAAGTCCTTGCATGCCTGGGAGAAGCGGTCCATCAGGGTCTGAAGCTCCTGCTGTGTGTGGGTTGCGACTGCAGCGTCGTCTGCGAACAGCATGTCTCTGATTAGAGCCTCGCGTACTTTGGTTCTGGCTTTCAGGCGGGCAAGGTTGAAAAGCCTGCCGTCAGATCTTGTGTGCAGGTAGATTCCCTCTGTTGCTGTGCTGAAGGCATGCCTCAGGAGCATAGCAAAGAAAATCCCAAAGAGGGTTGGCGCAAGTACACAGCCCTGTTTCACTCCGCTGCGTATGTTGAATGGCTCTGAGACGTTGCCATCATGCTGCACTATCCCCTGCATGTTGGTGTGAAACGATTCGATGAGGCTTTGCAACTTTGGTGGGCATCCTATCTTTGGCAGGATCTTGAAAAGGCCCTCTCTGCTGACCAGATCGAACACTTTGGTGAGGTCGATGAAGGCGACGTACAGAGGCATGTTCTGTTCTCTGCATTTCTCCTGGAGTTGGCGGATGGAGAATATCATGTCTACCGTCAATCGTTCAGCGCGGAAGCCACACTGAGACTCGGGGTAGGCACGTTCGGCAAGCTTCTGTAGACGAACGAGAACAACTCGTGCGTAGACTTTGCCAACAACGCTGAGGAGGGAAATGCCCCTGTAGTTGTTGCAGTCGCTTCTCTCCCCTTTGTTTTTGTAGAGGGTGATGATCTTGGCGTCCCTCATGTCCTGTGGTACGGCACCTTCCTTCCAGCACTGGCAGAGGACGTCATGCAATGGCAGCAGTAGGGCAGTCTTGCAGTGCTTGATCAGGTCAGGGGGTATGCCGTCGTTGCCGGGTGCCTTGCCAGCGGCCAAGCTATCTATGGCCTTACTGAGTTCGTCGATGGTTGGCTCGGCATCAAGTTCGTCCATGGATGGCAGGCAGTCGATGACATCAAGGGCTGACGGTGTCATGGTGTTCTGTCTAGAGTAGTGGTCGGAGTAGTGTTCCACCCATCTCTACATTTGCTTGTTCTTCTCTGTGATCATCTCCCCAGTGGAAGATTTGAGGGGGGCCGTCTTGCTCTGAGCCGGACCAAGTGCTTTCTTGATGCCATCGTACATACCACGGATGTTCCCTGTTATGGCAGCGGTTTGAATGTCTTGGCTGAGCTGAGTCCAGTACTCGTTGGCACAGCGCCGAGCAGTCTGCTGAACTTTGCTTCTCGCAGCCCTGAGAATCTGGAGATTCTTCTCGTTTGGGTACTTCTTGTACTCAGCAAGTGCTGAGCGCTTGGCTTCAATGACGGGGGTCATCTCGGTCAACTTGGCATCAAACCAGTCCTGTGACTTCGAGGTCTTCCTCCCAAAGGTAGCCAAGGCTGTGCGGTAGATGGTGTTTCGCAGCTCTTCTCACTTCTGCTTTGCAGATTCTCCTCCTTGTGGTACACCAAGTTCCTTCTCAAAGGTGGAGGCAAACTGCTCAACAAGTTCTGGTTGGGCCATCTTGCTGGTGTCAATCCGTGCCTTTCCAGGTTGTCTAGCACGATGGAATTTCTTCAGCTGCAGCTTGACCTTGCAACACACCAATGAATGGTCTGTGTCACAATCTGCACTCTGGAACGAACGGGTGATTAGCACGTTCTTCAGTGAGGTGCGCCTGGTCAGGATCAAGTCTAGCTGGTGCCAGTGCTTTGAGCGCGGATGTTGCCAGGAAACCTCGTGTTGGGGCTTGGTCTTGAAGAACGAGTTTGTGATGCACAGATCGTGATATGTGCAGAACTCGAGCAGCCGCTGTCCGTTGTCGTTCATTCTGCCCACGCCAAAAGGTCCAAGACAGGAGGGCCAGGAGTCGTGGTCAGCACCCACTCTGGCATTGAAGTCTCCAAGGAGAATGAGTTGTTCAGAGTTGGGGATGATCCTGACAGTTGTTGTGAGATTCTCGTAGAACTCGTCTTTTGCCTCTGGTGTGGCCGTCTGTGTTGGGGCATACACACTGACGAGGGTGACTGGGCCTTGAGTGGTGTTCAGGCGGAGGGTGAGGAGTCGTGCAGAGCCAGTGCTGCCTGGTTCCACCATCTTCAGCAAAGTGTTCTTCACTGCGAAGCCCACTCCGTGTTCCCTGTGTTCGTCACTGCCCTTTCCCTGCCAGTAGAACGTGTAGTCCTTCTCTCTCAGTGTGCCTGCATCAGCTAACCGTGTTTCCTGGAGAGTGGCGATATCCACTCCCAGTCTCTTCAGCTCATTATTGATGATGGCAGTCTTCCTGGTGTCGTTGATGTCCTTGAGGTTAGCAGCGAGTCCTGTCATCATAGTGCGGACGTTCCAAGTTCCCAGTTTTAGAGTTGGTCTCTTTTGTTTTATTGTCTTGCCTGGTGCGGAGGTTCTCAGCCTGCTGTTTGGATTTCTCCTTATCCCCATACATCCAATGAGGAAAGCAAGCTGTGGCGGGACAACACCTTATTGGCTGGGGGCTGCCCAGCTTGAGGCGGGCGGTAGCTGTCCAGTGAGATCTGATGATCTCTCCCACCGTCGGGAACAACCCCTGGTGCCACGCTCTACGCCAATTGAGCAGTGGCTTATAACCGGTAACTGTCATTCCCCGTGTTTTGTCTACGCCAAAGGCGAAGCTGGAGTGTCCTCTCCAGTGATCCAGTGTTCTACCTTCCAGCGTTGGGCGTTGGTAGGATTCAAGCCTGGGCAGGAAGATATGGAGGACAAGATGTTGCCCATGCAGCATGTCCCCCCTCTCCACGTCACTGATGAATCCAAAGGAACAGCAGGGCTGCTACAGTTTGGCACCAGCGCCATTGCAGGAGCTGCCAGAACGATGTTGAGCACAACATAGAACTGCCTTAGGGGCTCCGACTCCGGATTTTTCCTCAGGGTTGACTCCCAAAGCCTTTCCCGTGACCGGGTATGCTGCAAGGCAGCGGAGGTTTGAAATCAGGGTTTACCTTCCCCTAGATGGGCTACCTTCCCAGGTTGACGAGCCACCATCTACCCGAAGCATCTGGTTTTAAGGCGCCAGAGATCCGCCCTCGCCCCTTCTCCTATTAGTAAAAGCAGTTCCGCCGGGCTTAGAGACTAAACCACACGGGCAGGCTAGGAGTTGGACTTAGTTGCCAGAGGCTTTTCAAGACGCACGCCATAAGGAGCATTTTATGAGCACTGGGAGCTTAACCCCAGTGCCGCTCCTGGCTATGACAACCTTGGTAGATCAGGTAGATCAGGTTGCCCAATAACCAGAGGGCTGGCAGTTCTAATCCCACTCCCCCCACCTTGCTGTTGTGTCCTTAGGCAAGACACTTTGCCCACCTTGCCTCCAGTGTGTTCATGGTTCATAACAGTGGTGTATGAATGTGAATAAATGTTCAGTGGTGGTTCAAGAGGCCGTTGGCGTGGATTGGCAGCCATGTTTCCATCAGTCTGCCCCAGGGCAGCTGTGGCTACAGAGGTAGCTTACCACTGTCATTGTCTGTGGAGTGAATGATTAATGGACTCATTGTAAAGTGTCTTTGGGTGTCATGAAAAGTGCTATATAAATGCAATCCATGATTAAAAACATAGCTATTACACATTTTTAAACTGAGATTCTGTTGGGAGAGGGGGGGTTACAAAACCTCTCAGCCTCAGAGCCTAAGGGCAAGTTAAGATGGCCCTGCACTGATACAAAATAATTGATGGAAAGGCAAAAAGCAATTTTTTTTTTAAAGAAAAAAGGTTGGTGGGTGTATCAAAGCATAATAATTAGGTAGCCTATTCCTTAGTTCATACATGTAGTTTAATTGATCTGACCATCAATTTTATGTTTTAAAATTTTTTATCCTGTTTTGTCTCAAGTCTCGAGAATCGATAATAATCACTTAGTGTTATAACGGAACTTGAAACGTGCAACAACTGTTCCACCAGGACAGTTTTCACGTGAGATATAATACAGTCTGCGTAGTCCGTGATCATTTTATTTAATCCAAGGTTTTCAAATCGGTTTGCTGGAGTATCGCTGTCATACTATGTGGACATTTGGACAGTAGATTACATGAATGAATGAATTAATTCTTGAATGCCAGCAATCTCATCCTTTGCGATATCATCGAGGTGACTTTATTATGCTCCTATTTCCCACACAATTTATACAAATGCCTTGCTATTGATATTGTCATTTTTAAAATTATTTATTCTGCGATGGACTTGTGATCTGTCCAGGGTGTACCCTGCCTCTTGCCCAAAGATGCTGGGATAGGCTCCAGCCCCACTGCGTCCCGAAAAGGATTAAGCAGCAGAAGATGGATGGATGGATTTATTATCAGCACATCAAAATGAAATGGGCATGAGCAGTTTAATATGTTTTTTGAACACTTCCCATTGGATCAGTAAATTTAAGTCAAATTAATAAATAAAATATTAGATTTAGGATAATGTGTATAGTTAGCAACACTACAGTTAGGTCCATACTGTATATATTTGGGCACTAACATAAGTTTTGTTATTTTAGCTGTGTACCAAAACACATGCAAGATACAGTTATATAATCAATGTGGGCTTGAGGTGCAGAATCTCAGCTTTAATATGAATTGTAGCCATTTTTATACAAGAACTCATTTCAGGGCCTCAAAAGTAATTGGACAATTAAAAGCAATCTCATGGGCTGCATGGGCTATTCCCTCCTTAGTCCATCATCAATCAAGCAAGCAGGTAAAAGGTCTGGAGTTGATTCTAAGTGTGACATTTACATTTGGAAGCTGTTGCTTTGAACCTACAACATCCAAGGAGTGCTCAATGGAAGTCAAACAGACCATCCTTAGAGAGATAGCAGAAATATTAGGAGGGGCCATATTAACAGTTTGGTACGTTCTGAGAAAAAAAAAAAAAAAGCACACTGGTGAGCTCCAGAACAATGGCGGAGCTGGGGGATGGCCAGGGGTGGCTGTGGCCACCTTCGCATAATCTTGGCCACCCTTGGCGTAATTTTGGCCGCTTAAGCAACAACAGCGGGCACAACTGAATTTGCCTCGGGCAGAACCTTTCTTTACAGTCACAACTGCCGCACTCTGTCAGGGTCTAAGCATGGGTTGGGGACCATGCTCCCACTTTAGGTTTGTTTTTTCTATTCTGTGTTTCCCCTGCCTCATTTCAGCTGTTTTTTTGGAAGTCTCTGTATTCATTATTATTCATTATCATAGTCATGTTATGTTCTGTATTCTGGCCTAGGGTTTGAGTTTAATGTTTTTGATTCTCTGTTTATCATTATTATCATTTGTCATGGTTGGGTATTCCCTGGTCCTGCGTTCATGTTTCTGGTTTGCCTTTTGTCTCAGCCTCTCTTGCTTCCCGTGCCTGTAGCCACTCCTGATGTCTCTGATTTCCCTGATTGCTCCCACCTGTCTCGTGTTGTCTTGATTGCTCCCCTGTCCATATGTATAAGATAAGATAAGATAAGATAAGATAAGCCTTTATTAGTCCCACAACGGGGAAATTCCAGGATTGCAACAGCACAGGGATAGCAACACTCAGAGCATCAAAAGAGAGAGGAAGGGGAAAAAAAACTCGGAATCGAGCCGCTGTTGCAAAAGGCAGCCGACTGGTGTGGCGCCGAGAGACTATTAACAGTGGTATACAAACGTTATAAAAATTACCTCGATAAATCAGTGTGTTAAGTATAATTTTAAAAAATGAACTTATGATATAATGCTGTTTACACTGAAATGAGCTGCCTTCATATTCTTCCTCCTCATTTTGTACAAGTGCAAAAAATAATTTTCATATGATAAGTTGATATATTAATTATCCTTAGAGGCCTAGTGAATTTACACTGAAACGATAATTAAACTGGACGTCTGTCGTAAGCTAGTCATGCTACAGCAGAGCGACGCCGCTCAGTTCAAACCAGACCACGCTTCCTCAATGTCAGCCATCTTTAACAGTTGTCAACGTGTCGTCAGTGAGGTTACACAGCTTCTCTTCAAATGCACAATTGCAAAAACCCCACTTTATAATCTATATTATTCCCATAAAAAATAAGATTTAATTTATAGCAATAATGTAAAATGAATCTCATCTCCCATCTGTTGACGCCGTTAACATCTGTATGTACACAAAAAAAATAGAGTAAACTGATGCTACAGTCTCTTTTTGTTACAGTACACTTTTCTTCTGCTAACACTGAATGGACCAATCGGTGCACTTCTTTCAACAAACAACACAAAAGTCAATTTTAAAAAATGTGCTAAAAACTCTCCACTAGCATTAATATATTAATAATTTATCTTATAGTTTGATTTTAGCTTCCGCCATCCAAACTCCTGATTATAGCTAGCTCGACTCCACCTTGTCCCTTTTCGCTCCCTGAAGACCAACACTTCCTGACATCGCTGAGATCCCCGCACTTAAATTAAAAAAACAAAAAAAAACAAAAACAGGAGCAGTTTACGACGGCAAGCCATTGGTCCTTTAAATACTGTTCAGTACTGGAATGTTTTTAGACTCTAATACCTGATACGAGTAAGTGAGCCATTAAAAAATACAAACAAGAATAAAAACTCCTTCTGGACACAATAAATAGCTATCCTTCATATAGTGCAGTAATACAGTACTCACACTACACCTACAGTAATTGCACATGCAACTGCCCCCCCCCCCCCCCCCCCCCCGCTGCCATCTTTATCATTCCCGTCACTTCCTATTTCCAAAATCAAATTTCCAAAGTCTGTTCTGGGACTTCCCTGCAGCTAAAACCAAGGGGTTCCCAGCATGGAGCCCTGGGGGATGCCATCCCATGCTGAGGCAGAGCTTGCAGTCCAAGGCGAAATGATCTGGGTTACAGGTAGTTTGGTTAATTCCAGTTAATAACACGAGCAGTAACATCTCTACAATTCCTTCTCCTCCATCATCAGATACTCTGCACTGGTCGTCAGAAGTCGTATCAGTTTCAGTCATGGCGAAGACTCTCGCGGCGTCCATGCTGGAATGATCCTTGGGTTGTTAATGGTGGTGTCTGTTGCTCCACCCTCCCCCAGCGCTCCTACAGGTCTCCATCTGAAGGCGGCAGACACAGCTTGTAGAGCCTTGGAGCTGCTGAAGGCATCTGGTCCATCACCTTCAGGTTCTTGGCAGAGAGCTCCACCCGTGCTCCCTGTTTCCTCATGATGTCCATGGTCTGCATGATGCAGCGTGGCATCAAGCCATGGTTCCGGGCCAGGATCATGGCCTGCTCCAGGGTCACGGTCAAGGTACACCTCTGCATGCCGGTGCCACACAGGGTGACGTGGCAGGCCCCCAGGCGATTGCACAGCTCCGAGGTGTCAGTCTGTATACTGGTGTCAGTCTGTGTCAGGTGTGGCGTCATTACTGTCTTCTTGTCAGTCCGGTCTGTGAGTATTCACACATCAGTGTATATTCTAGTCTAGCAGCTGGAAGCTAACTAAGCTAATATCAATAAGAGCAATGGAACCATCGTTAATCAAGGGATTCTGCATATAAAAGACATCAGGTAACAACTGGGAGTCAGACATATGTTTCATTGAGTTTCACAGGCGTATTACAGCCCATACAGTGGTATTTGGAATGGCACAGACATAAAGACACATGATAGCTGCTAGTTGCTAAGCTAACTGGGGAACTATTAAATGGCTCAGTATGGTTACAAAAACGATCAAAATGTGAAACGCGAACTTTATAAAGAAAAAATGATCTGCCCACACACTATTTCCAGTATGTTCAATGATAAGTGAAAGTGATAAAATTGATTTATTGACGAGAAAGCACCAGGGAATGGGAAAATATAATGGTAGCGGAATCGGAATTGCAGAAGGACTGGAATGCAGAAGTATGTTACTCTACATTGTGCAAAAGGGTCCATTGGGAGTAAAACGTGCCAGTCTTTTCAATGTTTTAATTCAACATAGCAACATAACTATCACATTTGTCAGAAAAGTTACATTTTAATTAATTATTAAAATGATGACACATGGCACCAGCCTAGACAGGGGAAGCTTCGGCGCTTAAATGGACGGCCACATTAGAACGGGTGCCTGGGATGTGAGACAAGAAGAGTGACGGATGTTATGTATAGTGATGTGGTACAGCTCGGGTTGACTGGCAGAACTACAGACGCTCAGTACTTTGCTCCTTTTATGTAAGGATTAAACTTGCTTTCATTTAGGGGGTTGATCTCATATTTTGCCTCTCAACATTTGATTGCACAAAACTCTAAGCAATATTCCATCAGATGTGGTCACCCTACCAGATAATTTGTGCAATACAGTTGATGGAAACATATTTTCTTCAATCAAACAATCAGAAATAAGCTTTTACGGTAAGTTGGACGGAAAACCTGTTACTGATTCAGTGCCAAGGCTTAGAGAGCTGGCGCCCATCCAAGCCTTCCATATGGACTACTGGGATTCCAGAACCGTCTTGAAAAGGAAACGCTACAATAGGTGACACTGACCTCCTCTCAATTTGCCCGATCCCCAGATTGACTGACATGCTTTTAATTGTACAGCTAAAACAGCGATGGAGTAAGAAATAATGGAAGATATCACACCGTGGAGCTCTGCCAACTCTGCTTCTTCCCCCCACCTCTCTCCCAAAGATGGAGCACATGCTGGAGAATTGAGGGCTTATATGTGAGTGAGCTGAGGCTTTGCTCCAGTCATCATTTCCATGCTGCTTTACGCTGATTCCCTAATATCCTTAGTGCCTTGCGTAGGGATAAGCCCATCGTGCCGAAACGTGGCTGTCATGCCTATAAACTGTTCACGGCTCTAAAAAATCCATTATGGTTGCTCCACAAACATGGGGACTCAAAGGGCCACTTTGCTCAAGCTCATTTACTCTTTTAAGGCGTATTTATTTACCTCGAATGCTGTAGTGGAGGGGGATCTGCAGTATCACAGCTGGCTGTAAGATTGCTGTATTTAAGCCTTAAGTGGTCATTTCACCATGAATCATACATGTTACACTTAAAGCACTTACGTAGATTTGCTTGTAACGTGTCTGATGATCTGTAGTGCTGTAGTCAAAACCACACCAAGACCGAGACTAGAGTGTAAGAAGACAAGAAAAAAAAAAATTTAAAAAGTCTGTCTTGGTCTTGCTTTTGACTCGATGTTGACCCCTTAAAGTTGTGAATGCCGACTTGGTGGCACATGGGCCATATCCGGCCTGCCAGAGCTTTCCATCCAGCCCCCAGAAAATGACTGAATTCAGGAATAGTTTAGTTCAAACTCTTTCCATTAATTAATTTATATTTAGGAAAGGATAAGTGAATGCAGCCTCAGATTACTCGCCCCTCCCTCCCCAGACAGCAGGAGAGTGTGAGGAGTCAGGTCGGCTGCTTGCAGATCTTCTGCATCAGGGGTCCACATTTGTTTTTTCCAGTGGGCCGGAGGTCCAGAGCCGTGCCAATACGCTGCATGGGTGGATATTTCATTTTTATGTTGGGAGGGACAATAAACAGAACACTTTCTCCAGAGTAAATATTGAGTAGACACTGTAAGTATTATTGTTGTCAGTCACAAATTTTTGAGAAAGAATGTAAACGTACACTTATGGGAAAAAAGCTACAAATTTACAAGAAAAAAAGTTGTAAATTTATGAGAAAGAAAATGGCAAATTTAAAAGAAACACTTGCACATTTACAAAAAGTCAAGTTTACTAGAAAAAAATTGCAAATTTAGTGACAAAAAGATGTAAATTTACAAGAAAAAAACTCATCTGTTATTAAAAGGTTACAAATTTACAAGAAAAAAAATTACAGATTTAAGATGCAAAAACAACAGATTTAAGGGAGAAGTGGCAGATTTACAACAAAATGTTTTACATTTAGTAAATTAATGAGAAGAAGTTACAAATTTATGAGAAAAGCTGCAAATTTTAAAGAAAAAAATACCTTCCCCCCCCCCCCCCCCCCCCCCCCCCCCAGACCCCCTGATTTACGCCCATGTCACCAGGCTGTTCTGCTGCGGGAGGAGCTAGGTGAAGGCGGCCACTTTCACAACAGACTTTGACAGCTCTTACTTTTTGTTGTTGTGTCATAGATGTACAGTAACAAGAATCCTGCTTGCGGCTTGATATGATGATTTCAGTGCTTTTATTTTTGTTGTTCTTACCTCTGAATTTTGAGGAAATGTCTCGACAAAATTCCTTTGCTTCCTCTTATAATTCCATTGTTCTGACACTTTACCATACTTATCAGAACGGCCATACCCGGCTTACTACTACGCATGCATGCATAATAGGAAATACGCTTCTGCCTATAATTTCAGCATCTGATAAAGCTGACGGAAACAGCTGACAGAAGGTAAGCAATGCATGCGCATAACAGGAAAGGGGTGGGGCGCTGCACCATGACTGGCTGATCCAAAAATGTGGCATCATTTTGGTGTGTGTTTATTTATATATATTATATATATTTCCTGCTGTTAAAAATTACTTGATACAGCTGAAGGAAGGTAAACAATAGCATACCGCAGCCCAGCTGATGGAAGGTGAGCAATTATGTAATGCCATTCATCCATCCATCTTCTACTGCTTTTCCAGAAGTCCGGGTCACGAAGGCAGCAGTTCAAGCAGAGAAACCCAGACTTCCCTCTCCCCAGCCACCTACTTCAGCTCTTCAGAGGGGATACCAAGACGTTCCCACACCAACAGGGAGAGGTAGCCTCTCCAGCAAGTCCTGGGTCTGCCCTGGGGTCTCATCCCAGTGGGACGTGCCCGAAACACCTCATATGGGATGCATCCAGGAGGCATCCTGATCAGATGCTCAAACCACCTCAGCTGGCTCCTTTCAATGTGGAGGAGCAGCGGTTCTACTCTGAGCCTCTCCCAGATGACTGAACTCCTCACCCTATCTCTAAGGGTGAGTCCAGCAATCTTACAAAGAAAGCTCATTTCAGCCGCTAGTATCTGTGATCTCATTCTTTCGGTCATTACCCAAAGCTTGTGACCATAGGTGAGGGTAGGAACGTAGATTGACCGGTAAATTGACAGCTTTGCCTTAGAGCTTAGCTCCCTCTTCACCACAATGGACCGGCACAATGTCCACATCACTGCAGATGCTGCTCCGATCTGTCTGTCAATCTCTCGCTCCATTCTCCCCTCACTTGTGAATAAGACCCCAAGATACTTAAACTCCTCCACTTTGGACAGGAGCTTGTACCCAACCCAGGGAGGACAATCCACCTTTTTCTGGCTGAGGACCATGGACTCGGGCTTGGAGGTGCTGATTCTCATCCCAGCCGCTTCACAGTCAGGGGCAAACTGTCCCAGTAAGACCTGCAGGTCATTGCTGGATGAAGCCAGCAGGACAACATCATCTGCAAACAACAGAGATGAGATCCTGTGGTCACCAAGCAAGACACCCTCCGTTCCCTGGCTGCGCCTAGAAATCCTGTCCATAAAAATTATGAACATGACTGGTGACAAAGGGCAGCCCTGGCAGAGTCCAACTCTTACTGGGAATGAGTCCGACCGGTAATACAATTTTTGGCAATACAAACCAAACTCTCGCAACGGTTGTATAGAGACCAGATAGCTCGTAACAACAAGCCCGATACCCCATACTCCTGAAGCACCCCCGACAAAAAACCATGAGGGATGCGGTCGAATGCTTCTCCAAGTCCACAAAACACATGTAAACTGGCTGGGCAAACTCCCATGAACCCTCGTGGATTCTCGAGAGGGTAGAGAGTTGGTCCAATGTGCCACGGCCAGAACGAAAACCACATTGCTCCTCCTGAATCCGAGGTTCAAACAGCGGCCAGACTCTCCTCTCCAGTGCCTTGGCATAGACCTTCCCAGGGAGGCTGAGGAGTGTGATCCCTCTGAAGTTGGAGCACACCCTCCAGTCCCCTTTCTTGAAGAAGGGAACCACCACCCCGGTTTGACATGCCAAAGGCACTGTCCCTGACCACCACGCAATGTTGCAGAGGTGTGTCAACCATGACAGCCCTACAACATCCAGGGCCCTGAGGTACTCAGGGCGACTCTCGCCCACCCCCGGGGCCCAGCCACCAAGGAGCTTTTTAACCACCTTGGCAACCTCGGCTCCTGTGATGGGCGAGTCGTCCCCCTCGTCCACAAGTCCTGCTTCCTCTGTGGAAGGCGTGTCAGTGGGATTGAGGAGATCCTTGGGGTATTCCTTTCACTGCCCAATGATCTCCTCAGTCGAAGTCAGCAGTGCCCCATCCATACCATACACAGTGTGGACAGGGAGCTGCTTCCCCTCCTGAGCTGCCAGACAGTTTGCCAGAATCTCTTCGAGTGAATTTGAAACAAGACTGAAAGTCTTGTTCCATGGCCTCACTGAACTCCTCCCACACCCAAGTTTTTTCCTCAGCAACCACCCGAGCTGCACTCTGCTTGGCCTGCCGGTACACCTCAGCTGCTTCAGGAGTCCCACAAGCCAACCAAGCTTGATAGGACTCCTTCTTCAGCTTAATGGCCCCCTCACCACCGGTGTCCACCATTTGGTTTGGGGGTTGCCACCACGAGATGCACTGACGACCCTGCGGCCACAGCTCTGGGCAGCCGCTTCAACAATGGAGGTGGAGAACATGGCACATTCAGACTCCATGTCTCCAGACTCCCTCGGAATGTGGTCGAAGTTCTTCTGGAGGTGGGAGTAGAAGACCTCCCGGACAGAGGCCTCAGCCAGGCGTTCCTAGCACACCCTCACTATATGTTTGGGTCTGCCAGGTCTGAATGGCATCCTTCCCTGCCATCGGATCCAACTCACCACCAGGTTGTGATCAGTTGATAGCTCTGCAGCTCTCTTTACCTGAGTGTCCAAAACATACGGCCGCAGGTCTGATGACATGATAGCAAAATCGATCATCGACCTGCGACCTAGGATGTCCATGTGCCAGGTGCAGATATGGATACCCTTTTGCTTGAACATGGTGTTCATTATGGACAAACTGTGATTAGCACAGAAGTCCAATAACAGTTACAGTATGTAATGTTAGTGGCATATTTGCAGTGGAACTGATTCTGACAAGGTATGCTAAACCGATAGCTATATCTATCAGTTTGCCATACGGGTATAGTATTCTGAGAAAGTATGGCAGAACACTGTTTCAAATTGGAAATCTTTATCATAGCTATGGTCTCCTGGCATATTAAGCACATTGATCTTGTGCTGGTAGGAAGGAGAACAAATGCAAATTGCTCAGTCCATTTGTCTTTGAATTGCCGATGTCATGATCCTGGGGCACGGGTGGGTGCCGTGTCCAGTTTCCTGTCTAGTTCAGTGTTTTTTGTCTACTGTGTTTGGTTCCTGTTTAATTATTGTCTTTTTGTATCTGTAGTAATATTATGTACATTTTGGGGTTCTGTTGTGTTTGTATCGTTATGGTTTCCGGTTATATTTTATTTTAACAGCGCTGTGCAGCTTCCGGCTGTCAGACTGGTCGGAGCTGCACACCTGTTATTTATTATGTTATTTTCTCCACTCATGTATCTACAACTGTCACTGATTATGTACTGCATATAGGGGCACGGCCAACCTCTGTGGTTTGTCGTCTCCTTCTACCATGTATATCCGTCCTCAGGAGCAGAGCTGTTTGTCCTGAGTGTGCTGGGGTCCTGCTGTCGAGGAGAGTAGGAGAGCTCCATCCAGTTATGTTTTCCCCTTATTTCCAGCCGTGAGCCCCGCTGCTTCTGGGAGAGCTCCTGCTGGATTCCGCCCCTGGCCTGGCGTTCCCTGGCTTCCCTCCCGCTGGACATCGAGCCCCGCTCTCCTCCAGTGTTTGTCATTGTGTACTTGTTTGTTAGCGCCTTGCACTCCATGATTTAGTTTTTGTATGTTAACGTTCTTGTCTGTTTTTATGTTAATAAATGTGCAAACTCACAGAGAGTGTTTGGTGTCCTACTTTCACCCGTGAAATGGATGATTCATGACAGCCGATTTTCACTGTCCACTTTTCTTTTAGCAGCAACCTTGGAACATGCCATTTTCATTCAATCCAGACTCCCACTGCTGGTTAAGTATCAATGAGGGAACTGCTCCAAAAGTGAAAATAAAAAAGTGCCGCTCGCACTGCAGCCGCTCACACGCTGACAGGCTGTCAGTGTGTCGTTGGCATGGAGATAACAGTCCACGTTTACAGGTGCTGACCAAACCAAAACAAGTAGTGAAGGAATCACAGCTTAGGGGCCACAAATAGAGCACTCGAGGGTCGGATGTGGCCCGTGGGCCACCTATTGAGGGCCACCATTCTACAGGTAACCAATGCTTTTAAATGATGCCAACCTTGGCATTTATATTATTATTACGTAAAATGCTGAATATTTTTGGGTCTTTCTGACATTATTCTGCACAGTAGAGAATGCATACATGCCAGGGTTTTGTTTTTTTTTAAATGGGAGGTTTTCACCAGGGATGATGGGAAGTTAAAAATGTATATATTATTATAACAGAAAGGACTGTATCTTTGGTCATTTTTTTTTTTTTCCACAATATCTTTATTGAACCTTTTTTTTTTTTTTAACAAACATGATACAAACAATCAAACACTAACACTAAAGTACTACAAAAAAAAAATACCCTAAAAACACCAACAACCACCAACAAAATCAAGTCTTCATCAATGCTCCTCTGTTTAGTCTAGACAATCCAATACATTAGTATACATATTATGTTCACCAGTTTGGAATTTACAAGGTCCACACACATCATTCACCTTCTTCTTCAAGAGTTATGTTTAAATTTTTTACATAATCAATAAAAGGTCTCCATATATTCTCAAACACAATTGGCATTAAGCAAACTGAGGTCTATGAATGTTCTTTCACTTTTATTGAAATTATGCTTTTCTGGGTACAGACCCAACAAAAACAGTTTAGGATTCAATATGATTTGTTTTGAGATTATTTTTTCAATTGTTACCCTCACCTCCTCCCAAAACATTCTTATTAATCTACATTCCCATAAACAATGAAATAGGGTTCCTTTACTTTCCATGCATTTTGTGCATGTATCTGGTATATTTTTGTTATATCTATTTAACTCCTCCGGTGTAACATACATCCGCATTAACCATTTGAAATGTATCAATTTAAGGCGTGCATTTATTGATTTGGTTTGAGCTTCTGTACAAGCCAATTCCCATTGTTCCTCTGAAATTTCAATTTGCAGATCTTCTTTCCAGTAGTTTAATCTTTTCAGTGAATTTTCACTTGAAGATAGTGTCAATGAGTTATAAAACTCTGAAATAATACCCTTTCTTTTACTATCTTTCATCATCATTTTTTCCAAGGATGAATAAATAGGTCGAGTGAGAGCTTTATTTTGATTTGATCTTATAAAGTTTCTAAGTTGAAGATATTTAAAAAAATGTGTTCTATTGAGATTAAATTTGATCCTCAGCTCTTCAAAAGACATTATGTTGTCTGCACATGGCAAATATAAATCCTGAATCTTTTGTATCCCTTTTAAATTCCATACTTTAAATACAGCGTCCGCTCTCCCTGGTTTAAAATATTGATTACCCCATATTGGACTAAATTGTGACAATAACTGTGGTTCTTTTAAATAGTTTTTAGCTTCACACCATATTTTGATCATATGCTTTACAAATGGATTTTTAACTTGTTTTTGTAATTTTTTTGCCGAATCTGAGTATATGAATATGGGAAGAGGTAAAGGTAAATTGTATGATTCCATTTCAGTCCAGTGAGGGAGATCATTTGATGAAAAATAATATGTCATAGACCTCAGTTGTGCCGACCAATAGTACAACATAAAATTTGGACATTTCAGACCTCCACGATCAAATGGTAAATATAATAAAGACAAACGTAATCTAGCCCTCCTGTTGTTCCATATAAATTCCACTAACTTTTTTTTTATTCTTGAGAATAGATCTAAAGGTGGTGATAAGGGAATGTATTGAAATAAATAAAGTATTTTAGGTAAAATATTACTTTTAAGTATATTGATTCTCCCGATCATCGACATTGGTAGTGACATCCATCTCTGAGTTAACTCATTGATATCTGACATTAAGGCTTCATAGTTGACACTGGCGACTGATTCTAGCTTAGGCATAATTTGGATTCCTAAATATTTAAACTGATTTACAACACTGAATTGATTTACCTCAGGGGCTGGGTAATTTCTCTGGGTCTCATTTAGCATTAATATTGAAGATTTAGTTTTATTTATTTTATATCCTGATATTTCCCCAAAATTCTTTATTAAATTCAACAAGGTTGGAATTGATTTTTTTAGATTCGACATAAACAAAATTATATCATCGGCGTACAGGGAGATTTTATGTTCTGTTGGTCCAACTTTAATTCCATATATTTGTGAATGTAAACGTATCGCTATCGCTAAAGGTTCAATTGCCATAGTAAACAGTAAAGGTGAAAGTGGACAGCCTTGTCGACATCCTCGATTGATTTTTATTGGTTTTGAAATATTGTTATTTGTTAGGATTTCTGCTGTAGCATTATTGTATATTATTTGAACCCATTTTATGAAATTATTTCCAAGTCCAAACCTTTGTAGGACTTCAAAAAGAAAGGGCCATTCAACTCTATCAAAGGCCTTTTCGGCGTCCAATGATAGGAGAGCTGTATCCGGTGCTTCTTTATTAAAATAAATAATATTAAATAGTCTTCTTACATTATGGAAGCCTTGTCTACCCTTTATAAAGCCATTCTGATCTCGATTAATAATATTTGGTAAAATTTCTTGTATTCGTCTTGCTAAAATTTTACAGATTATCTTAAGGTCGGAGTTTAATAGGCTTATTGGTCTCATATTTTCACATTTATTAGAGGGCTTACCTGGTTTTGGCAACAGTATAATTAAGGCATTATTTATGTATGATGGTAAATTATTATTTTGAAATGCTTCTAAAACCATTTCCAAAAAAGGTTTTATTAATTTATTCTTAAATTTTTTATAAAGGTCAACTGGAAGACCATCTGGTCCTGCACTTTTTCCTGATTTCATATTATCAATGGCTAGCCCAACTTCTTCTTGACTAATTTTAGACTCCAATATCTCCCTGTTTTCATTTGGAATACACGGTATAGATAGTTCGTTCAAAAACCCATTTAGTTTTGTTAAATCAGGTTCATTTTTGGTATCATATAATTTTTCATAGTAATCTCTAAAGGCTCTATTAATTTCTAAAGGATCTATAACTACCTGTCCCTTACTTATAATACTGGTAATTGGTGTTTTAATTTCCAATTGTTTAATCTGCCATGCTAATAATTTTCCTGATTTTTCACCTTGTTCATAAAAAGATTGTTTCAATCTTAGAAGACTCGAGGCAGCTCTATTCGCTGATTTTTTGTCGTATTCAGCTCTCAAAATCAGTAATTCATTCTCCAACCTTGGGTCACTTCCTGCATACACTTTTTCCTGAAGACTTTTTATTTTATGTTCCAATTTAGCTCTCTCCTCTCGAGTCTTCTTAGATTTTGATCCTGTATAACTAATAATATGTCCCCTAATAAAAGCTTTGAAAGCATCCCACTTTACACATGCTGATGTTTGTGTAGTATTGATGTCAAAGAACTCGTCTATCTGTTTTTCTATATACTTGACAAATTCCTCATCCTGAAGCCATTTATGCTGAAATTGCCATCTACCTGATTCCTTTGTCAATTTTTTATCTACATATATTAGACAACAGGGTGCATGATCAGAAATCACGATGTTATCATAAAAGCAGTTTTGAATCTTGGACCTTAATTCTGTGGAAATCAAAAAATAATCAATACGTGAGAATGTCTTGTAGGTACTGGAATAACAAGAATAGGCTTTAACTTGTGGTTTCATTTCTCTCCATATATCTAACAATCTCAATTCTTTCATAAAATGATTAATAGTCATCCTACATCCAATGTGCGTACAATCCAGTCCTGTTGATCTATCCACACCTGGATTCAATGTACAATTAAAATCCCCTGCTATTATATGTTGCCCTGTAAGTGATGATAAGATGAGAAATAAATTAGCAAAGAACTTCTGATCATCTATATTGGGACCATATAAGTTCACAAGATTTATATTTTCTAATAGCAAAGAACCTTGAATGATTACATATCTTCCAAATTTGTCTCCAATTACATTTTTCACCTGAAAAGGAACTGATTTATGTATGAGAGTCATAACTCCCCTGGCTCGGGATGAAAATGAAGAGGTGAATACACTTCCCTGCCATCTACTCCTAATTCTTTTAACATCCTCCTCTATCAGATGAGTTTCTTGTAAAAACACAATTCTTGAACCCATGTCCTTTATTTTATTCATAACTTGTTTAAGTTTTTTTAAATTTTGTAGACCTCTGCAATTCCATGAAGTTAAATTAAGATTAACACTTTGGTCCATGATCAATAGAGAGTTTGGGATTACCTTGCAGTGTAAACATGCTCATACAGAGAAGCAAAAACATGAGTGGTTGAACATTCATCCTACAAACTACACACAAACAAATTTCCCCTTCCCACACTTGTGGCAAACCCCCCAAAATCAAAAGAAAAATTCTGTCTCCCGATATAGCCATCGACTGTTCCACACCCACGGGGAACAGCCTAAGCCACTCCTTCTTCATCCTCCCAATCACCCCAACTCTACTGCTTTTAATGACGTAACATTAACTCTCCTCTGTAGTTTTCCAACTTAACTCCAAAATTTTTAACAACTTTGTACATCATAGTTTTTTTTTTTTTTGTTTGTTTTGTTTTTGTTTTGTTTTTTTAATATATAATACAATCTATATTTTGTAAACTTACTATTTACTTCAAGTCAGTCAGATGCCTGTGCAAATGCTTAATTATTCTACCTTATATTTTGTTCATGCTTAGCTCCCACCAGTCTGTTCTTCTTCTTTGATCTTCTTGATGAACTCCTGCGCCTCCTCTGGGGTCTTGAAGATGTGGGTTCTGCCCTCATACGTGGTCAGCAGTCTCGCAGGATAGATTACACCATGACGAATCCCAAGGTTGCGCAGCTCCTTACGTACGGGATCAAACTGCTTCCTCAATTGCTGGATTCCTGTGGCCAAATCTGGGTAGAACCGCACCTGCTGGTCCTGGTGTTTAATCTCTCCTTTAGCACGTGCAGCGTTGAAGATCTTCATCCTGTCTCTGTTGCTAAGAAACTTCATAATTAAGGTCCTCGGCGGTCCCTTATCTCTCCGTGGGCCAATACGATGTGCTTTTTCCAGAACCACTGCTGATTGCAACTCCTCGCTGCCCAGCACCTCTGGAATCCACTTTTCCAGAAAGGAACATACGTCCCGACCTTCTGATTCCTCTGGAAGACCCACCAGCCTCAAATTATTCTGTCTCGACCGAGATTCCAAATCCAAAATATTATCTTCCAGAGATTTATTTTTTTTTTTCCAAAGTGCGCACCTTTAATTGAAGACGGGTGACGTCATCTTCAGCACTAGCGAGACGGAGCTCCATCTGCGCCGTTCATTCTACACAGTCACCCAATTCCTTTCTTATTCCTTCCAACGCTGTCATAATCCCATCAAATCTAGAGGAAAAGTCCGCTCTCATTGAACTCATGGCAGCCATCAGCGCATCTGCGCCATTCCCCGCAAACATCGCACCGCCGCCAGCTTTCTCCGCCATATATGGAGTTTTGTTTGCTGCGTCACAGACCTGAAAGTCCGTTAATTTGGACTGTTTCGGCGGCTCGCTTTTTCCTTTTCCTGGTTTTCCAGCCTTAGGCTTCGCCGACATATCCTCGCCCAAATGCTGGGATACGTTCTGTCCCAAATGAGAGAGTTATTTGCCGATTTTTTTTCTCCAGGAGCAGAGCAGAGCGAGACACGTCCGTCCTACGTGGCAGCCATAACCGGAAGAGCGTATCTTTGGTCATTTTAATTTTATTAATTAATTTAATTTATTTATTTGAAAATCTGACTTGAAGTCATTGTCCTATTCTGGCTCTGCAAATAAAGTTCAAAGGGACACTACCAAAAAAAATTTTTTTTTCTTGTCAACATATCTGGAACATGTTTTTATGACTTCCAAGCTGCTTACAAGACATATCAAGAGGAAAATCACTCAAATGTTTCATGTCTGTTTTTTGCTTTAAAGGTTCAGTGTGTAAAAACCGATGACATTTAGTAGTCAATTCAGAGACTGCAACAATCTAAAATGCCTTCCACCCACCCCTCCCCTTCCACCAAAGGTTTAGTGAGGACGGTGGCCGCCATGTTCCAAAACTCTTCCAAACATAAATCAGCAAACCTGTCTTCAGCTGTTACTGAATCCAGGAGCCTTCTTTCCAGTGATGACTACACACTAGGTGAATATTACAACATTGTAGATAGCGCTGTTGCGATAACCGCAATTATGTAATACCGTGCTATGGACAAGTCTACTGCAGAGGATAAAGAGCAAATGCAACAACCGTGGTGTTCACTTTTTTTTGTGTCTGGCTAAATCTCATTGTTCACTTACGTATGTGCCCCTGTTGATAATTAAATAAATTGTTAAATGTTAAGTGTATTTTTATTGCCAGCAGCATGTTTGCACCTGGTACTGACGGCGGCAGCACCCAGTACTGTGGAAGCTTCTATAGCACTAGGTGCTGGCGGCGGCAGCACTGTGTGGGGCACCCTTTCTCCAGACGGACTCCAGCAGGCAGTTAGTGGTGGAAGCGTTTGGGCTTCTTGCTAAATATAGTCATGACAGTGAGCACTGAAAGGGCACAAAATGTGTTATTTCCTTCTGAGCGGAGTGTTTATGATCCTGACAATTGAGCTCAGAGAGCGAAACAACTACTGCATAGTGCATTGCTTGTTTGAACGTGATTTTTTGGACAGTTGCAAAAATCCCAAAATCATGGAGACAAGAGCCACACAGGGTCCTGTACGGATGCTGTCCTGTTTAAATAAGCTTAATGTCGCTGCAGTCTCCAGTCCACATATGCTGTAGTTGAAATGCTGGAGATACCGCCACTGCTTTATGAAAATTATCTTTTTTTTTTTTAACAGAATCAGCAGTTCATGCCTAGAAAGACCGGAGCGCCACACAACTGTCACACATGCACCTAAAGTTAAGAGCGGAGCTCCAGCGAGTTTCTTACAGCTTCCGTCATTTGCCACATAAACTATGAACCCTGTTTAAATAACGGGACCACAGGGTCCTAAAAACATTTGCAACGTGGTGCTGAGCTATCCACCATCAACACAGGGGAAATTCCTCCACTGTGGCAGCCCTAATTATAGATGCATTTTTTTAAAATTAAAACAACAATTATTGTATTTTTGTTATATAGTACTGTAGGAAACAATGTTTAATGTTGCTTGTTACCTCCGCCAGGCCGAAAAGGCCAGGAGGAGGTTATGTTTTTGCCAGGGTTTGTGTGTTTGTCTGTTTGTCTGTCTGTCTGTTTGTCTGTTGGTTAGCAAGATAACTCAAAAAGTCTTGGACGGATTTGCATGAAACTTTCAGGCGTTGTTGGAAATGGTACAAGGAAGAACTGATTAAATTTTGGGGGTGATCCGGTTCACCGTCTGGATACAGGAATTTTTTTAAAGCATTTTTCAACACTGTGACATAGGGCCATTTTCAACATGTGCGCAGGCGCAATGGAGGGCGCTGGTCGTCGTGTCTGCAACACAAACTCTGCGTTCTTCAACGTTTTAGGCACAAAAGCACGCGGAAAACACTGCTGGCCTGGGCCCGCCAGCGTGCTTGTGTTTGCGTGCAACTGCAAAACCTCACACGGGCAGCTGTCCGCCGACGGATTCTTTGCCAGAAATTCCCCGGCCAGCCATAGGAGCTGCGCATTTGGCAGAATTCCCCGGCCAGCCATACGCGCTGCGCAATAACGAGCTCTCTGCCGGCGAAGCTTCTAAATTCTCGTTTGCCGCCGAGCGAAACCCCAAAATAATATAATATAAAACCCACGGCAACCTGTCTACCCAATTTGCATCCGTCAGTGGAGGAGATGGACACAACAGCAACACTTCAGTTTATTACCTCCGCCAAGGAGGCAATGCTTTTACTACTGAACCACTAATCCTATCACTATCAGATTGATTGTCATTGATTAATTGTGTGTTTATTGCACTGTCCCTGTCAAATAAACAAATAATCATTGTGAATCCAATTGCTAGTCATATGTTTACATGCTCAAGGAATTTGAAAACGTACACACAAACACTGTATGGGGGGAATTGTGGCGCTTGGCGGAGGTCTGCGCTCTCCGAGTGCTTTTCTAGTTCTATACTGTGGTAGCTACTTTGTGGCTAAAGTTAGTTACCTGTTATGTGTGGTGTATGGGAAACGGCACAATGCATCACGCTGCGGTAGCACGTACGCACGTGTGACATCATGACGCCGCAGGGTATATTAGCCCAGGGCTACTCGTTCTCTTTTGTGCTCCGCCCTTCCTTGCACACCTACACTGTGTACTCAGTTCAGCTAACGTTTAATAAAGCTAACCTCAACACTCATCATTTCCAGACAACATTGGCGACAAGGATAATGGAAACGCTGCTGACACTTCTACCACCATTCCTTGCTCTGCCTGGTGAGCCGCCCATTCCTTGGTTTTGTTGGTATGAGTTGTTCAAGACGTTTGTGTCTACCATTGACTTGGCTAAAGCTAGCAAGGCTAGGCCGCACGCCATGCTGATTCACAGCTTCAGGAGCGAGGGACAATATGTCTTTTGGACGCTTGGACCTGCAGACACCTACGACGAGTATGCTGCTTTACTGGCAGTACATTTCAACACCCCTGAAAGCGTTTTGGTTAGAAGAATCAAGTTTTGCCAGCACCGACAGCAGCAGGTGAGTTGGTCCTTCAATATATTGCCAACCTCTGCTGTTTGGCTAGTACGTGTAGGTTTGTGCAACTGGAAGACAAGATGGCATGAGATCGGCTAGCGGAGCACACCACCAACCCAAAGCTGCGGGAGAAGCTGCTAATGGTGCCGGACGACTTACCGCTAGCCAGGGTGGTGGAATTGGCGTTCCAGCTAGAGGCAGCGGCTCAGTTAGTAACGCAGCTAGGAACCTCCAGCCCATGATACCTACATTCAACCCTGCTATCACAGGCTGTTATCCCGGCTGCTGAGCCTGTCAACCCCACGTCTTCTCAGGAGGACCCTGAAATGCACATCGCAGGATGACAAGACACTGCAGCATGCTGACCATGTGGTAACTGTGGCTCTCCCTTGCACCGGATGTGCGCGCCCTCCCGCCCTGCCAAGAGACAGAAGTTGCCAACACTGCGGTAAGCTAAATCATTTTGCCAAAGTGTGTTGTTCGGTTCCTGCAACCCTGCCGTCTAGCTCGTTCAGTTGGCCCAGCCCGACCATCATTCATTCTGTGGACTCTAGAAACACGCCATATAAGTGGTGCACAGTGGAATTGGATGGCGTCAGCCTACCACTGCTGCTGGACACTGCTGCTATGAGGTCCCAGATGGACGAGGCCACAGTGAGGAGGTTTTTTCCCCGACAATCAATTAAGCCAGATGCAGTGGAACTGTTCGGATATGGACACATGAAAATTGGCATGTTAGGAACTGTTACTTTGTCGGATCGCTACGGGTCAAGAATCCTCCTGGTGATCACTTTCCAGGTGATGCGCCATGGTGACAACATCTTGGGGTGTGATCTATTCCACGAATTGGGTTTTTCCATTATGGATCAACTGGATCCAGATCCGGCGATCCAATTGCCTGCACAAGCTGCAGATGTTCCAGTCATTGCAGATGAAGCTCACTGCTCAACTTGGACCAGCCACCTTACAGATGGCTGATGGGTCACGATGGCATGCCAGCCGTCGGAGAAAGGTAACACCACCAACTGCCCCGGACCAAGAAACAGCAACCGAGCTGACCCAGCCAGTGTGGGACCCGGACTAGGACTTTGCCGATGAGCAGACCACAATTTCAGGTGGCCTCCAGAGTTGCCTGGGCCAGCGCTACCAGGGCTGTGCTGCCCACTACCAGCTCGACAGAGGCCCTGCTGAGTTTTTAACTGTTACTGACTCTTAAGATCATAAGTGCATGTTTAGTCAGGGCATGATCTGTTCAAAGTGGCAGAATAACCCACACGACCATGCGGGCACATCGGCAGTCTACCTGGTTGCCCAGTTTAGGAAAGTGTTATGGTTGAAAATGTGCCTTAGGTGGTTCTTTGTATCAGCCCATTTGGCCCAGTCAAATATACACTCTGTTTCACATCAGGCAATCAGGCATCAGGCAGGTAATCATTACATCGGCCCATGTGACCATATTATATGTGTGTTTAATCTTTGCATCAACTTGACGAGCTAACAGATGTGGTTCCTATATCAGCTGTTCTTGCTAAGCTAATCCACATACAATATGTACGTATGACCAACGATACGCTAGCCAATATGCCAACCTGTGTTTTACTTGCTGCCCTTGCTAAGACTAATTCGCATAAATAAGGTTCTAAGCTTTTCAAGGGGGGAGTAAATGTGGTACATGGGAAATGGCATGACGTATCACGCTGCGGTAGCACCTACGCACGTGTGACGTCATGATGCTGCAGAGTATATTAGATGGCTGCTCAGGGCTAGTCGTTCTCTTTTGTGCTCTGCCCTTCCTTGCACACCTACACTGTGTACTCAGTTCAGCTAATGTTTATTAAAGCTAACCTCAACATGTGGGCGTGTCCGCACTCACCATTTCCAGACATAACATTGTGTATACAAATAAAAAAATAACATTAACAAAAAATAAATAAAAGTTAGGATCACTTTATCAGGTTACTTCATTTTGTGAGTGAGTGCAGGCCAGGGCATGGGAGAGATGCAACAGAGAAGCAGCTCCAGAGAAAAGCTGATAAGTGATGGATATTTGTATTTAACATATTTATACTGAGTTGGTTGATAGCAAAACAGACCTTAAAAACTGTGATATTTACACAGCCACTCCGCTGGGCTGTGTGATATGACGATATATATCGGATGACGATATAAAAACGTTTATCGTTTCATAGAATACTCTGTCGTCTATATCGTTAGTTAAAATGCACATACTACCATTTCTTGAACAAAGCTCCTGTACTTGTCAGTGCGTCACATTTCCCCTGCAGTGTGCACAGCATGTGTGGTGTGTGGCTAGGCTCTCCAGTGGTTGCTAACTCTGAACTCCCACTTTGGTCAAATCGCTGCTACTCCTGTTTGTCAGGATTGTGGGGCTGTTTTCCGTCGTGCTGCATCAGAGAGGATAGTCTGCTAACCTCATTTTAATAAGAGGTAATTGATGTTAACACCATGTCTAACTATAAAACTGCAAATGCTAAATGATGGTGCTAAGTTGTGCTAACTGGAAACATTGTAGTGTATCAGACCATCATTTCTTTGGTTTAAATTACTGCTGAGTTTCTTAGTTTTGTCTGAAAAAAATTATTAAAGCTGCAAAAGTGCATGATGGTGGCACATACAGGCAAAATAAGAAATAAATTAAAACAGGTTGGAGGAGCAAGTTGACTCTTAATGTAATTTATTTGATTTCTATTCATTTTAATTAGTCAAGTTGTGATAATGAATAAAGTTAAAGTCATCACATGTATTTTATTACAGTACCGTCTGTGTCTTTGATTTTCAGATCATGACCAATTTCAAATATTTTTACTAAGAAGCAAACAGGTTAAATCAGGCCAGAATAGCAGTAATCAGGCTGTGGATCTACACTTAAATTTTCATTGATTTACATGGCAGTGATGGGTAATTTCCTCATTTTCAGACATTTTTTATATTTTTTTATTTTGTTATTCTCCTCTGGCTCAGGAAATATTTAACTTATTGATGTTTACTTTTTATTCATATGATATGATTTAGAAGAAAAACCTGAAATTTATGAGAATCAAGTCTCAAATGCATATTAAAAAAAACTATTTTGTAACACTGCAAAATTATAAGGGGAAAAAGATGCACGTAAAAAAAAAGTAAAAAACAGATGGTCCTTTGTATGTGATTATCAACTGTAGAATTTACAGAAAATGTATATTGTGATATATACTGCTGTTGTGATATAAGATGACATATCATAATGTGAAATTTTTGTCATATCACACAGCCCTACTGCTCCGTGGTCTACATGCAGCATGGCTATTGTATCTGTGTCATTAAAATTTGCCAAGTTACTGTCAGAAAAACTGCAGTGATGCTACTAAATTTTAGGATGCAACATTCAAATTTGATCATATTAAATGTAATTTTCCAACTACAAAATTGTGGCTAGTGAAAAGGCTGAGTGGCTTGTAACTTTGGAAAATCACTAGTCACAGTGGCTGCTGAGCAAAAAAGTTACTGTCAAACAAAAGTTAATATTATGATTTTACATTTCTTGTCCTTTTCAGAAACGACCTGCTGAGGGTCATTGACAGCAGGAAGAGCTGATCAGGAGGGTCTTCAGAAGCTTGAAGATCCTACACAGTCTACTAGTCCATAACTGGGAGCTCTTCAGTAGATGGTTTATTCTTCAGGCTCCACCCATTCTGTGTAGACATCAAAATTAAAACGATAACCAACATGTCAAAGAAGAATTGTAGATAAGGGAAAGTAACACATGGAGAAACTCTTCAAAGTTGTTCTTCATCAGTACTATTTGAGAAAAGTAAAATTATCCTTCTGCCCAGTCTGTTCTGTTAGGAGGAGACAAAATTAAGAAATTAATAAAAACTAAATGGGCTAAAATATTTCCCTGTATATCTTCCTCCACAATGTTCATGTCCTAATACCGGAGTGGTGACCTATAGTTGATGGAGCATCCGCCCCACAACCGGGAGGTCATGGGTTCAAGCCCTGGCCTTTCATTCCAAAGACCATATAAAAATGGTACTTCCCATCTTGTAGCTTGGTGCTCAGCATAATAGCATGGGGGAAGGAAAGTTGATTGCGGCGGTGCCTTGCACGACAGCAGGCCCTCTGATTCTAGATGTTATTTCATTCTACTGTACATGATTGGCTGTATGGATTGAATGACAATAAAGTTGGCTTCTTCTTCTTCTTTTAATAGGGCTGCACAATTAATTGAATTTTGATCGCAATCACAATTTTGACTGCCATGATTAAATTAACATGATCGTCGGTGATATTAACATTTAAAATGCGGGCTGTACTGCATATCAAATCAAGTATTTTCTCAACCAACAGTCAACCGACCACCAGGGAGCAAACGCACGTTAGGGCAACATTAAGCTGTAGAACTGACAAGCGAGCACACCCTGTAGCGGCAGCCTTAAGTTTTCAATAGTGGACTGGTGTGATGGTGAAACATAAACCAGATGTCGGAAGCAGAAGGTGACAGTACGGCAACACATGGAGACAAGGAGCTAGTGCCTTGAAAAGATCATCATCCGTTGTCTGGATGTGTTTTGGATTCAGGGCAAGTAATGCTGACTAAAAAGAAATTATATGCAAAGAGTGCCATAAAGCTGTGTCTGCCCCACAGGGCAACACAACTAACTTATTCAACCACCTGTAAAAATGCAACAAACACAAGTACGATTAATGCATGAAGGCTAAAGCAAATGTCACTTCACTAAATCACAGTCCGCATCCAGCGACGACCCAAGCAACCATAGTATCAACCCTGCACAGAGCTTCACCGTATCCATCTGCCTCCCAAAGACACGCTGAAGAACTGATGCAATAGTGTTTTATTTAACCAAAGACACGTGTCCACTAAATACTGTATGAGCAATGAAGGAACATCATATCATCATATCGTGTATGGTACATCCGTACCATACACGGTGTGGCTATGGAGCTGCTTCCCCCTCCCAAGTCGCTGGACAGAATGTCTTCGAGGCTGACCGAAAGTCTTGTTCCATGGCCTCACCAAACTCCTCCCACACCAGAGTTTTTGGTGGACGAAAGGGTTGTTTCCCTGCACCTTCAGGTTGGGAAACAGGTCCTGACCATCATTTGTGCCTATGCACCAAATGATGGTTCAGAGTACCCACCCTTTTTGGAGTCTCTGACTGGAGTGCTGGAGAGTGCTCCTCTTGGAGACTTCGTTGTTCTACTGGGGGACTTCAATGCACACGTGGGCAATGACAGTGAAACCTGGAGGGGGTGATTGGGAGGAACGGTCGCCCCGATCTGAACCCGAGTGATGTTTGGTTATTGGACTTCTGTGCTAACCACAGTTTGTCCATAACAAACGCCATGTTCAAGCATAAGTGTGTCCATATGTGCACCTGGCACCAGGACACCCTAGGTCGCAGGTCGATGATCAATTTTGTTATTGTGTCATCAGACCTGCAACCATATGTTATGGGCATTTGGTTAAAGAGAGGTTCAGGGCTGTCAACTGATCACCACCTAGTGGTGAGTTGGATCCGATGGCAGGGGAGGATGCCATTCAGACCTGGTAGACCCAAACGTATAATGAGGGTGTGTTAGGAACGTCTGGCTGAGGCCCTTGTCCAGGAGGTCTTCAACTTCCACCTCCAGAAGAACTTCGATCACATTCCGAGGGAGTCTGGAGACATGGAGTGTGAATGGACCATGTTCTCCACCTCCATTGTTGAAGTGGCAGCCCAGAGCTGCAGCCGCATGGTCATTGGTGCATCTCATAGTGGCAACCCCCAAACCAAGTGGTGGACACCAGTGGTGCAGGGGGCCATCAAGCTGAAGAAGGAGCCCTGTCAAGCTTGGTTGGCTTGTGGGACTCCTAAAGCAGCTGAGGTGTACCGGCAGGCCAAGCGGAGTGCAGCTTGGGTGGTTGCTGAAGCAAAACTCTAAATGCCATATATCCCTCAAGTCATTTTTTCCATCAAAAATTTAATTGGGAAAATGATTCATGCGCATTTTACAAAAATGACAGAAACAGTAGAACACATACAGTATTTCTTCATTGTGAACCTGTTCAGGAATTTTGACTCTCATTGCAGAGTTGGCTTCAGCTTAAAGAAGTCATCACACTACACCCAATAAACTGTATATCTGTGAGAGATGGAGTACTTCTAAAAGATAAAGATTTAGATTTTCTTATAAACACTTTGATTGTTCTAGCAAAACATTTCATTCATAGATACAGATATTTAAAGACTAAACCCCATATTCAAGGTTGGATGAATGATCTTAAATGCTCCACAAAATCTTTACAATATATACTGTAATGGAGCACAAAGCCCTTAAATTACTGGATTTATTTGATAAATATAAATTATTTCATCAAGATCCCCTCAGCAATCAAAATGAAGGTTTTTGTTTGGTTGTTTCTTTTGTGATTGCTGCCTCAGTTAAATATTTTTTTTTATATATATCCATGAAAACACCAATTAATGTTGATGTATTTTTTGATGAAAGTGCCTTAAATACTGTTTGTTTGATACTGTTTGATAATGTTCAGTAAAGTAAAAAAAAAGAGCTTTTTCTATGGAAACAAAAATCAAATGGATTTTTATTGTTTATGCTTACACACTATTGAAAACATGTTTATATATTGTCTTAAAAGATCATCCAAAATGCACCAGCTGCACCAGTTTCCCTTAAGCCCTGGTCCCTGAAAAAAGGCGAGTTTAGACAGAACGTTTTTATCCCCCTGCCAGTCAAAGCCCAAAAAGGTCAGAGCCCTTTGGGGGAAAATCAAAGGGGAATTATTTTATGGGTCAGTCTGTCCATCCGTCCGTCCGTCCCTCCCGCCCACCCATTGTTAAATCAACTCCTCCTACAATTTTCATCAGATTGTTTTGAAACTTGGTACCATGGTTTGATATACAATGAGGCTGCGCAAAATCGTAATTTGGTTCTGGTTGGATGATTTTTTGCAGGAATTGTAACCCCTAAACTAAAACCTCCTGTTTCACCTGACTTCACAGACAGTAACTGTCTTGTGAAATCAACTCCTCCGACAGTGTTGCCCTGATTGTTCTGAAATTTGGTACCAGGGTTTGATATACTCTGATGATGCTCATATTGTAATTTCACTCATGACCTTCAGATTTTCCCTAAATCTTCTAAACACAATAACTACTGAAAAAATGATGTAGGCTTTTTAAATCAATACAGTAGTTGTATCTAATGCACATCTTAGACGAGTTACACCCTGACCTAACTATGGGTTTGGGGTCAAGGGGTCAAAAGTCAAAGTTCAAAGTTAACACTGCAGTTACACTATAGTAAATAGTAAATGCTACATTTACTATTACTATAAAATGAGTAAAGCTAGGGCCACCAAACCTGGTATACAGGTTTACCTTGGGATCCTGACCTCAGACTATGGGTTTGGGGTTAAAAGGTCAAGGTCAACATTCCTTATTCCCCTTAGAGCTTACTAGTCAGGACTTTATGAACTTTTTCAATAATAAAATTTCATCCATCAGAGATAAAATCAATCAGATTCTTCCCACAGTTAACTTAAATACTGTAACTACTACAACTCCTTCTATTGATGTCTGTCTTGATGAGTTTACTCCAATCGACCTTTGTGAGTTAGACAAAATAGTTTCCTCATCCAAACCTTCAACTTGTCTTTTAGACCCTATTCCTACCAGGTTATTTAAAGAAGTCTTCCCACTTATTGGTAGCTTTATTCTTCATATAATCAATTCTTCATTAACTTTAGGCCATGTACCGCAGGCTTTTAAAACGGCTGTAATTAAACCCTTACTCAAAAAGCCAACGCTAGATCCAGGAGCTTTAGCTAACTATAGACCAATCTCTAATCTCCCTTTCATTTCAAAAATCTTAGAAAGAGTTGTTGCTATGCAATTATTTGACCACCTGCAGGGAAATGGTTTATTTGAGGAGTTTCAATCTGGGTTTAGAATCCATCATAGCACTGAAACAGCCTTAGCGAAGGTCACTAACGACCTCCTCATTGCATCTGATAATGGACTAGTTTCTGTACTTGTCCTTTTAGATCTTAGTGCAGCTTTTGATACTATTGATCATAATATTCTACTTGATAGATTAGAACACTATGTTGGACTTAATGGAACTTCGTTGCAGTGGTTTAGATCTTATTTATCTGATAGGTTCCAGTTTGTTCATGTAAATGATGAGTTTTCTCTCAGCTCAAAGCTTAGTCATGGAGTTCCACAGGGATCTGTGCTTGGCCCTACTCTTTTTAGTTTATATATGCTTCCATTAGGCAACATTATTAGAAAGCACTGTATACATTTTCACTGTTATGCAGATGACACACAATTATACCTGTCAATGAAGCCAGATGATACTAATCAATTAGCCAAGTTAGAAGCCTGTCTTAAGGAAATCAAAGTTTGGATGACTTGTAATTTCCTGCTATAGAAATTCCTTTCCAAATCAAACTTTCAGTTTGGATGCAGTTACTCTTTCTCTTAATAGCTCTGTGAGGAACCTTGGAGTTATTTTTGATCAGGATTTGTCCTTCAATTCACATATTAAATTTGTTTCTAAGACTGCCTTCTATCATTTGCGTAATATTGCCAAGATTAGGAGCATCTTGTCTCAGAGTGATGCTGAGAAGCTGATCCACGCTTTTGTTAGCTCGAGATTAGATTATTGTAATTCTTTTTCTTATAGTGCTATGAGATGACTGTTGTTGTGAAATGGCGCTATATAAATAAAGTTGAATTGAATTGAATTGAATTGAATTACTGTACAAAGAGTAAAGCTAGGGGCACCAAACCTGGCACACAGGTTCACCTTCAGATCCTGACCTTTGACTATGGGTTTGGGGTCAAAGGTCAAGGTTAGCATTCCCCAGGTCTTTTTACTGTATAACGAGTAAAGCTAGGGTCACTAAACTTGCTACACAGGTTTACCCTGTGACCCTGAAGTGTGACTGTGGTTTTGGGATCACAAGGTCAACATCAAAATGGCTTATAAGCTACATCTCAACAACAAAGAAAGCTAGGGTCACCAAACTTGCTACACAGGTTCACCTTGGGATCCTGACCTCAGACTATGGGTTTGGGGTCAAAAGGTCAAAGGTCCAGGTTAACATTCCCTATGCTTTATTACTGTACAAGTAAAGTTAGGGTCATCAACCCTGGTACACAGGTTCCCTCTGATACATGACCTCTGACTACAGATTTGGGATCAAAAAGTCAAGGCTGGTACCCTCTATGCTCTCTTACTACAGAACGAGTAAAGCCCTCTATGATCACCAAACTTGCTACACGGATTCACCTCGGAATCCTTCCCTCCAGCTATGGGTTGTGTACTTTGTTGTATATTAGTGGATGATGGGCATATCATAATTTTGTTCTTCCACAGTAATTAAATTGAAAAGTTGAAAACTGCTCTCCTTCAGTAAATATTGGGATCTTCAAAGAAAATGGAGGCAGGGTATATTGCACTCGCCTCAGAGTGCTCTTGTTTCAGTATGTAATTTAAAATGTTTTAATATGGTCCTTTCTGTCATGATCAGGTGAGTGCTCCGCCCCCCCCCCCCCTTTCTGTGGGAGGTTCCTCATCTTGACCCCACCTCCACAGGTGATCAGCACACCTGCATGAGTGGATGCACCTGCTGCCTCTGCCTTGCCAGCGCTTATAAGGACCAATTTGTGAACGCTCCAGCGCTGGCTTGTTGGGTATAGCTGCCATTCAAGCAAGTAAGTTATCGTACGAATTACTAAGGAACTCAATTGTAATTCCTTTTCTCCTCCTCTTTGCCAGGTTGCTGCCATCTCTGTGGTGCGTCTCCGGGGGTCGTTGTGTGCTCACCTGCTCCATCATCTTCATCATTGCTCCAGGCTGCCTCTCTCCACTCGGTCAGACACTTCACCCAATTCCACACCATCACTACTCCCTGCCAGCTCCATTCCGCTGGTTCACTTGTTTCCTGCTGGGTTCCTCTGCCAGGTTCTCTGTTCGCCTCTCGTAAGATACATCCTTGTAATTCCCTGTTCGCAACATCCCTGGTCCAACGAGTGTTCTGGTGGCCCACCCTGCGGACAGATGTCCGGGACTACGTCAAGACATGCCAAGTGTGTCTGAAACAAATCTGACTCCTCCCGTCCTGTTGGCCTCTTACACCCATTACCGGTTCTCAGCCAACCTTGGTCACACATTGCCCTGGACTTTATTACTGGACTTCCCCCCTTGCATGGCAACACTGTCATTCTCACCATCGTGGACCGCTTCTCCAAAGCTATTCATACGGTACCCCTTCCTAAGCTGCCTTCCGCCTCTGAGACCGCCAACCTGCTGACCACCCACGTCATCCGTCTGCATGGCATTCCTCTGGACATTGTGTCTGACCGGGGTCCACAGTTCACCTCCCACGTGTGGAAGTCCTTTTGCCGCTTCTTCCACTTGGAGCACCCATCTGACCTGGGTGGAGTATGCTCACAACTCTGCAGTCTCCTCATCCACGGGATTAACGCCCTTTGAGGTCTATTCAATTCAATTCAATTCAATTCAATTCAATTCAACTTTATTTATATAGCGCCATTTCACAACAACAGTCATCTCATAGCACTATAAACTGTAGGGGGGACCCCCACAGTTGCAGAAAGACCCCAGCAATCAGGCGATCCCCTGTGAGCAAGCACTTGGCGACGGTGGAGAGGAAAAACTCCCTTTTAACAGGAAGAAACCTCCAGCAGAACCAGGCTCAGGGAGGGGCAGTCATCTGCTGCGACTGGCTGGGGGATGAGGGGATAGAGAAGAAGAAAAGAACAGACATGTAGAGAGCAAACAGCACGATGGGGACTCAATCTATGGGAGAGAACAAACAAATGTTAATGACCAGCAAAAAAAAAATATTTCATAGAGAGTGAGGAAAGGAGTGAGGCCCAGTGCATTACTGGAGGTCCCCCGGCTGACTAAACCTATTAGCAGCATAACTAAGGGAGGGTTCAGAAACACATGATCCCTCCCTAATTGTAGGCTAGATCAAAAAGGTAGGTTTTAGCCCTATTCTTAAAAACAGAGATCGAGTCTGACTCCCGAATCCAGATTGGCAGCTGATTCCACAGGAGAGGAGCTTGATAACTGAAGGATCTGCCTCCCATTGTACTTTTGGAGATTCTAGGTATTACAAGTAATCCTGCATTTTGGGAGCGTAGTGCTCTGTTAGGATAATACGGTAGTATCAGATCTTTTAAATAAAAAGGAGCCTGATTGTTTAGAGCTTTGTAAGTGAGAAGAAGGATTTTAAACTTAATTCTAAACTCTATGGGAAGCCAATGAAGGGAGGCCAGAACCGGAGAGATATGATCTCTCTTTCTAGTACCTGTTAAAACTCTTGCTGCAGCATGTTGGATCAGCTGAAGACTTTTTAAAGATGTTTTAGGACAGCCTGATAATAAATTACAATAATCTAATCTCGAGCTAACAAAAGCGTGGATCAGCTTCTCAGCATCACTCTGAGACAAGATGCTCCTAATCTTGGCAATATTACGCAAATGATAGAAGGCAGTCTTAGAAACAAATTTAATATGTGAATTGAAGGACAAATCCTGATCAAAAATAACTCCAAGGTTCCTCACAGAGCTATTAAGAGAAAGAGTAACTGCGTCCAAACTGAAAGTTTGATTTGGAAAGGAATTTCTAAGGTTTTTTGGACCAACAAGAATGACTTCAGTCTTATCTGAATTTAATAGCAGGAAATTACAAGTCATCCAAGCTTTGATTTCCTTAAGACAGGCTTCTAACTTGGCTAATTGATTAGTATCATCTGGCTTCATTGACAGGTATAATTGTGTGTCATCTGCATAACAATGAAAATGTATACAGTGTTTTCTAATAATGTTGCCTAACGGAAGCATATATAAACTAAAAAGAGTAGGGCCTAGCACAGATCCCTGTGGAACTCCATGACTAAGCTTTGAGCTGAAAGAAAACTCATCATTTACATGAACAAACTGGAACCTATCAGATAAATAAGATCTAAACCACTGCAACGAAGTTCCATTAAGTCCAACATAGTGTTCTAATCTATCAAGTAGAATATTATGATCAATAGTATCAAAAGCTGCACTAAGATCTAAAAGGACAAGTACAGAAACTAGTCCATTATCAGATGCAAAGAGGAGGTCGTTAGTGACCTTCGCTAAGGCTGTTTCAGTACTATGATGGATTCTAAACCCAGATTGAAACTCTTCAAGTAAACCATTTCCCTGCAGGTGGTCAAATAATTGTGTAGCAACAACTCTTTCTAAGATTTTTGAAATGAAAGGGAGATTAGAGATTGGTCTATAGTTAGCTAAAGCTCCTGGATCTAGCGTTGGCTTTTTGAGTAAGGGTTTAATTACAGCCGTTTTAAAAGCCTGCGGTACATGGCCTAAAGTTAATGAAGAATTGATTATATGAAGAATAAAGCTACCAATAAGTGGGAAGACTTCTTTAAATAACCTGGTAGGAATAGGATCTAAAAGACAAGTTGAAGGTTTGGATGAGGAAACTACTTTGTCTAACTCACAAAGGTCGATTGGAGTAAACTCATCAAGACAGACATCAATAGAAGGAGTTGTAGTAGTTACAGTATTTAAGTTAACTGTGGGAAGAATCTGATTGATTTTATCTCTGATGGATGAAATTTTATTATTGAAAAAGTTCATAAAGTCCTGACTAGTAAGCTCTAAGGGGATGCTAGGATTGACAGAGTCCTGACTCTTTGTCAACCTGGCTACAGTACTGAAAAGAAACCTGGGATTATTCTTGTTCTCTTCTATTAATGCAGAGTAATAACTCGTTCTAGCTTTTCTAAGAGATTTTTTATAAATTAAAAGATGATTTCTCCAAGCTAAATAGATTTCATCTAAATTAGTAGAGCGCCATTTTCTTTCTAATTGACGAGTCTTCTGTTTTAAGCTACGAGTTTCTGTGTTGAACCAAGGAGTTAAAAATCTCTGATTAGACTTTTTCTTTTTTAAGGGGGCCACCAAGTCTAGAGCCTGATGCAGAGAAGCTGAAACACTATCCACCATGTTATCAATTACAGAAGGAGCAAGCTGTCTATAGCTTATTTCCGTTGTGTTGACACATGGCATAGAGGAAACAATCTGCATAAATTTGGAAACAGCATCATCTGAGAGGCATCTACTGTGATAATATTTTTCTTTAGGAGCCAAATAGTCAGAAATAGTAAAATCAAAGGTTAACAGACAATGGTCTGACAGTACAGGGTTATGAGGAGACACTACAAGATTTTCTATTTCTATGCCATATGTCAGAACAAGGTCCAATGTATGGTGGAGGTAATGAGTAGAATTTCCTACTTTCTGAGAAAACCCAATCGAGTCTAATATTGAATTAAAAGCCACATTAAGGCAGTCACTATCTACATCCACATGTATATTAAAGTCCCCTACTATAATTATTCTATCAGATTTCAACACTAAATCAGCTAAGAAATCAGCAAATTCAGATAAAAATTCTGAATAGGTTGATGGGGGACGATAAACAATGGCAAATAAAATTGGGTTTAACCTGAAATTGCTAAAGTGCCCAATACTGAGGACCAGGCCCTCAAAGGAATTATAACATGTTTTTTGCTTTACATTAACTAGTAATTTGGAATGGTAAATTGTTGCTACTCCTCCTCCACGACCAGAACTTCTGGGATTTTGACAGTTTAAATAACCAGAGGGGGTTGATTCATTTAAACCAACATAATCCTCTTGCCCTAACCAAGTCTCTGTAAGGGAAATTAAATCAATCTGATGATCAATTAACAGATCATGGACTAACAGAGACTTGGGAGTTAGAGACCTAATATTTAACAAACCACATTTAATTTTTAAATTATGAGGAGGAACAGAGGCCAAATCATTCAATTTAGAGGCTTTACGTTTAATTTGAGTTTTACCAATATTTTGCTTTATCACTTTGGGATGCTTATACATTATATTTTTATTCACTTTGGAGGGAGCAGACAACGATTCTCTGATGGGGAAGACAGGGGCTAAGCTGAGGGGTGGCGGATGAAGAGGAGCTGCAGAGAGGCGTGTAAGACTGCAACTCTGCTTCCTGGTCCCAACTCTGAGTAGTCATGGTTTTGGAAATTTGGATAAAAAAGATGCCAGATTGTTAGATAAATGAGAAGCACCATCCAAAGTGGGATGAATGCTGTCTCGTCTCATAAGACCAGGTTTTCCCCAAAAAGAGCTCCAATTGTCAATGTAGCCCACGTCATTTTTAGGACACCACACAGACAGCCAGCGGTTCAAGGATGACGAGCGACTAAACATGTCATCACTGGTCAGATTGGGGAGGGGCCCAGAGAATACTACAGTGGCAGACATCGTTTTGGCAAACTCACACACCGATTCTACATTAAGTTTCGTGACTTCCGACTGCCGGAGACGGATGTCATTAATGCCGGCGTGAATAACAATTGTGGAATATTTACAGTTACTTTTAGCCAGCATTTTCAAATTTGACTCGATGTCTCCTGCTCTGGCCCCAGGAATACATTGGACTATGACCGCTGGAGTCTCTAGGTTCACGTTTCTGACTACAGAGTCGCCAATGATCAGAGTTTTTTCCTCAGCGGGTGTGTCGCTGAGCGGGGAAAAACGATTAGAAACGTGAACAGGTTGGTGGTGTACCGGGGCTTTGCGACTAGGCTTCCTTCTCACTGTCACCCACCCAGTCTCCTCGCTGCTGAGGAGAGCCGGGGAACCGCTGACAGGGGGGCCTAAGCTAGCTAGCTCCGCTGCAGCTAATGGGCGTCCGTCGAGATTAACTGGCGCAGACGGTGTTTCAATGCAGCGGAGCCGGGATTCCAAATCAGACAACCTCGCCTCGAGCGCCTCAAAAAGACAACATTTATTACATTTACCGTTATCACTAAAAGAGGCAGAGGTGTAGCTAAACATCTGACAGAGAGAGCACACCAGAGGAGGAGAGGAAAGAGAGGTAGTAGCCATAGCTAGTGGCTAGAGAGCTGGAGAGCAAACCACACAGGCAGACAGCAAAACAGGAAGTGACGATACGTTACCACAAGGAAGTGACGATCCCTGGGTCGTGAGGAAGTGGTCTCCATTGGGTGTTTACCCCCCCCCCCCCCCCGTTGCCCATGGTTGAGAGGGAAGTCGCCATACCATCTGTGGGGGTCCATGCTCGCCGCTGCCGTCGTCTTTGGAGGGCCACCCGGGCTGCTCTTTTCCACTCTACTGAGTGGAATCGTCAGTACGCGGACCGCAGGCAGGTTCCAGCACTCAAGTATACAGTCGGGCAGTGTGTGTGGCTGTCAGTGGACCAGCTGCCCTTAAAAACGGAGTCCCGGAAATTATCACCTCACTTCCTGGGCCCGTTTACCATCTCCAGGGTCATCAATGACATGACGGTCCACCTGGAGCTTCCGCTGACACTCCGCATTCACCCCACATTCCATGTCTCGAAGATCAAGCCCCTCTCCGCCAGGGAACATAGCCCTTACAGTCCCCTCTGAACCCCCCCCCCCCCCGGTAACACCTCCTCTTTGGGTCCATTGTTCCCTGGGTGGAGAAGTCCAACACCATGCCCCCACACAGCTCCCCCCGCCCCCCAAACACCCAGAATGGGCCTTAACTCCTCCGTCCTTTGGGCTAGAGCTGGCATCCATAGCAGCTGTAGCGGGGGGTCACCAATCCAGTCGAACTGCCCTGCTGGCAGGGTGTGCAGGAGGGCACGTCAGTCTGTGGAGGGAAAAAGGGAGGGGGAGAAAACATATCAGCTTAATGAGTGCCAGTCCCTGCTAAGGAATCACCAACCTGCAGAGCCACCAACCGAGGGCGTCCGCGCCGGGGAGCTTGGGCCAACACCACCTGCTCGTCTGCCAACACAAAAGCGGGCTTCAGCCTGTTGATGCAGATGGTCTCCCTACGTCCTAAGTCTAATACAAAATGTTTCACCCCAGGATCCAACACCCTGAACGGTCCGTTATTCGGTGGGCACAGTGGGGTCTGGTGTGCATCGTGCCTGACAAAAACAAAACTGGCATCCTGTAAGCTTTTAGGGATGAATGTGTGGGGAAACAATGGTAGGTCGGGCTCGGTATGCTCACAGCCTCCGTCCTGTGTAAAAATTGCGTGGGCGGATCAGCCCCGGGCACGGGGCTTTCCAGTAAAAATTCTCCGGAGATCCACAGCGGTTGAGAAAAAACAAGTTCTGCCGGGGAGGCTGCCAAGTCCTCCTTCGCTGCGGAACGCAACCCTAACTGAACCCAAGGCAGGCGGTCGACCCAATTTGTGTCTGTGTGCAAAGCTCTGAGCACTGCTTTCAGCGATCTTTGAGAACTCTCGCATAACCCGTTAGCCTGGGGGTTGTACGAGGTAGTGTGGTGAATTCTGACCCCCAGGCTCTGAGCCATCGCGGACCAGAGTTCCGAAATGAATTGTGGACCTCTGTCGGACGTGATGTCTGATGGAGATCCAAAACGTGCAACCCAAACTGACAAAAAAGCACACGCCACTTCCACGGACGTGGTAGAAACAAGCGGGACCACTTCAGACCAGCGTGTGGTGCGGTCCACGATAGTCAAAAGGTGTGTGAAGCCTCGCGACGGCGGGAGGGGTCCCACCAAATCCATGTGGTTGAACCCCCTAGCCGGGATTTGGAAGAGCTCTGGTGTGCTTGTGCACTTTGGCCCTCTGGCACATGATGCAAGCTGCAGCCCACTCTTTCACGTCTTTGCACAAGCGCGGCCAGACGAATTTCGCCCCCACTAGTTTCACCGAAGCGCACACTCCTGGATGCGAAAAGCAGTGGACCAACTCAAAATCGTGATGTGCCAAGAGCTTGGAACCACCGGGCATGGGCGGCCGGTGGAGACCTCGCAGAGTAAGGAAAGGCACTGGCGACTGGCGCGCGTAAATGTCCGTGTCCCCGGCCTGTTCCGTGGCTATGGCAGGGAAATTTATTCCCATGTAGACCGGGGCGATTAATGTGTGCAACAGGCAGTTGGTTATGATGTTGAGTTTACCAGCAACGTGTTGAATGTCGGTAGTAAACTCTGAAATTTCGGCCAATTGCGGTTGCTGCCAGGCTGACCACGGATCCAAGGTCTTGGACATCGCATGCATCAGCGGCTTGTGGTCCACAAATACGGTGAACTTGCACCCCTCCTGCCAGAACTGGAAATGGCAAGTCGTCAGGTGGAGAGCCAGTAATTCTCTGTCGAATGTGCTGTACTTGTGTTCGTTGTCGCGCAGAGTACGGCTAAAAAATGCGAGCGGCTGCCACGAACCTACGATGCACTGCTCCACCACTGCCCCTATGGCAACATCTGACGCATCCGTCTTGAGCGCAATCCGTGCAGACGGAGCCGGTTGGGCTAACAATATGGCAGTCGCAAGCACTGTTTTGGCATCGGTAAAAGCCTGAACTTGCTTGGGAGTCCAGTCGATGGCTTCCAAGGGCTTCTTTTTTTTTAAGCGTGGCATACAACGGCTGCATCAGCTGGGCTGCCTGGGGAAGGAAATGGTTATAAAAATGAACCATTCCCAAAAACTCCTGTAGTGCCCTCACTGTCTGTGGGTGCGGAAAGTCTGCCACAGCGCACACTTTGTCCGGTAACGGGATTGCGCCCTCCGGCAAAATGCGGTGGCCCAAAAAGTCAATCACTGGCACACCGAACTGGCACTTTGCCGGGTTAACTATCAGCCCATGCGCTTCCAACCTCCGGAAAACTATCTTGAGATGGGCGATGTGCTCCTCCTCGGACACGTTGGCTACCAGAATGTCATCTATGTAGACAAAAACGAAGGACAAGCAGTGAAGCACTGTGTCCATCATCCTCTGGAAGGTCTGCGCTGCGCCTTTTAATCTGAATGGCATGCGTAAAAACTCAAAAAGGGCGAAAGAAGTTATTACAGCTGTTTTTGGAACGTCTTCCTCATGCACCGAGACCTGGTGGTAACCATGGACCAGATCTACTTTGGAAAAAACACGCACCCCGGCCAGGTGTACAGAAAAATCCTGGATGTGTGGGATAGGACAGCGATCGTGTTCTGTAGCGTTGTTCAAGCACCGGAAATCGTCGCATGGTCGCTACGATCCGTCGGCTTTAGGCACCATGTGTAGCGGGGATACCCACAGGCTGTTGGAGCACCTTACGATGCCCAACTGTTCCAAGTTGGCTAACTCCTCGCGTGCGATGGCCAATTTAACTGCGTCCAGGCGCCGAGGTCGCACGAATACTGGTGGCCCTTTTGTAGTTATGAAATGTTCGATCCCGTGCTTTGTTATCGTAGCCGAAAACGTTGTTACCGTGAGTGCTGGGAACTGTGTGATTAACTGTTGGTACTTACCCCCTGGAGCTATAACGTTGGCCAGTGTTGTCGACCCAGCTCCCCTAGCTGTAGTGGGCAGAGAGGCAAAAGAGACAGCATCGACTAATCTCCTATTAGCAACATCAACTAATAACCCATAAACACATAAAAAAATCTGCACCTAAAATGGGGGCAGAACATGCAGCCACCACAAAGTTCCACTGAAAGTTGCATCCATGTAAGCATATTGTCATTGTCCGCTCACCAAATGTCCTCATGGTGGATCTGTTGGTGGCCATAAGCTCGGGACCGCTGCCCCTTGCCACCCTGTCTGCATTGTGCGGCAGGATGAGGTTCTTCTGGGAGCCGGAGTCCACAAGAAGCCGTTTCCCCGAACGTGTGTCTGTGACGTACAGCAGCTTGTTTCTGTCGCCAGCGGTCGCAGTTGCTACTGACTGCTGGCCGTGCTGTTTCCCGACTTCTTGAATTGGCATGGCAGTACACATCGATGAGCGTTTGAGCCAAAATGCTGATAACAGTAGCAGATCTCCCCGTTCCTGCGTCTCCCAGCGTCTGCTCCGGTCACCACCCACGGCTCCTTGATCTTGCTGGAGTCCCTCCTGGACGTCGGTGATGCTGCATTCACGCTGAGCGTTCTGGTTGCTAAAACGATGTGATCTGCTTCCTGCGCCAGTGCGCGGTAGTCCTTCGTCACCAGCAACGGCGAGTTGGCCAGGATCACCCTCGCTGCAATCGGTAGGTTCCTGAGGAACAGATGGGGAACAGGAAAGACTCATCGTTTCTACCCATCAGCACCAACATGCTCTCCATTAACTCTACGGCTGATCTGTCCCCCAACTCTGAATGTGTTAGGAGTCTCTCCGCCCTTTCGCTGTCTGGAAGGGTATAGCACTGGAGAAGTATCCTCTTGAGCACCTCATATTTCCCCCCGGGCCGGTGGCTCCTGGAGCAGGCTTGTCACCTGTTACGTGGCACGTGCATCCAGCGCAGCGTCCACGTAGTAGTACTTTGTGTCATCCGTTGTTATCCCACGGAGTGCGAACTGGGATTCTATGTGCAAAAACCACGCTGTTGGGTCATGAAGCCAGAAGTCCGGGAGCTTGACTGAAACAGCGCACGTGGCGTTGTTGCTCTCCCGCCAGGAAATCTCCGGGGCTGTGCTCATCTCGCCCTCCATGGCACGTCAGGGTCACCAGTGTGGAGAAAGGATGTAGGCGAGGAAATGAGCTGAACAACACAAGACTTTATTCTTTCTCCAACAAGAACAAGACCTCTGTGCGTCCCTCTTTTACATCTTTATTTACATGCACTGAGGCCCGGAACTTCCGACCATACACTTTATGTTTAGAACAAGCCTGGGCGGCATATTAACATGATATCACACCGGCGCCGCTCTCCATTCTTCTCCCAGCGGCCCGGTATTTTACTCTCCTCCCCAGGGGGCACATAGCCCTTGCTGTCCCGTCTGAACCCACTGGTGACACCTCCTCTTTGGGTCCATTGTTCCCTGGGTGGAGAAGTCCAACACCATGCCCCCACGACTTCATATTTCACTGGCTTAGTTTTCTTCCTGTTTTCATTTTCCCCTTTCCATTCTTCAACTATTGCCATTTTACTGCTCCTGTATCCTTTTCTATTTTTTATTTTGATGCCAGGACTTCTCAGAATGTACATTATGGCCAGTAAATCACTGTTTTCCATTTCATTTGTGAATATATACCAGAGTGATTGCAATACACTACATTTACTTTGCAATCACAATAACACCCACAGTGATCTTAGTGTGAGGTACACCAAGCTATATGCAATGGTTCAGAACTCTGTCAGCAATTACTTATACTCCTGTTCACACACACACACACACACACACACACCAATTTGTAGATTATCAACTAGTATGGTCATTGAGTGGAAATTAATTTGCCACCGGTAATGGATAGAGACATTTTGCTGAGATGCGTAAAAACAGCTGAACTGCCAGCGATTACCTGCTGGAATCAGCCTTCATCAATATCAGGATAATTACAAAGCACTTCTGGCAGTGCGTGAAATGAATGGAGCATGCAACAGATTGGGCGGTGGCCATAGATGTCTGCAGATATTAAGCCTCCTCCTCCTCCTTCTCCTCCTCCTTAGAGTGGCTCCGCAGAGGCTGAAAGCTACCTGAACAGATTTTAACTGCTGCTGCTGCTTCTGTCACACCAGCAGGTTCTGAAGGTAGGGAGAACTGACTGTGACTGGATCTGATAGAGGAGTACATCCAAAGATGGAGTTCAGAGTTAGAGTAACAGAACAATATACATCTATGTCTGCTTTTTTATAAATCAGATTTGTATAGCCAACAAATACCGTGTTGAAACTGAGAGGCTAACTAGCTTTTTTTTTAGCCACAGTGTGGTTAAAGAAGTGTTGGGAACTTAATTTTTTTTTCATGTACTGTACGATTTCAGTTGCTCAATAATTTACAGTACAGCCCACTTTCAATGGTGATCTACTTGACAGCAGAATTATCCCAGCATAGGCTACATATGTGACAAAATGTGATGTTCTGGCATTGTCTTGCTGAAATAAACAATAACTTCATTGAAAAAAAAAGAAGTCATCTATAAATGCATTTGATGCTTCAAAATCTGTAAATGCTGTTAACATGGGATCACCATAGCTTTTAAACCATGACCTGATGAGCCTGATTTTTCCCTCTCCTGGATCATTTATGATTTTGAAGAGTCAAGATTGGTTTCTTCTTAGCTGTAATCCACTCTAAATAAATAAGGCTAAGGTAAAGTGTTGTCTCTGGAGCTTATCAATATTTAATCACTGCTTTGCTTCATTTTTTCCATGAAAAAAAAACTAACTTGCTCCTCATCATATTTTCTTCCAAAAGCCAGAATGTTCTTTGTACTCTATATCAAATTCACCCGATCCCGTACTTATCATTGGTTAGGTGAAGTCCCATGAAGTTGATTTTTTTCCTCTGAGAATTCAGTACTATGAAATAGATGACAGTTTTTATCTCCCAAAAGGAGTTTATGTGATCACTGAGCTTTGTTTTTCTATTTGTATTTAGCAGATTTTCCTGAAATTTTTATCAGATGTGGCCCTTGGCCCAAGGATGAAGCCATTCGATTTTCAGGCAGAACTGGATTCAGTGATGTGCACAGACATTTCAGGGGCAGGTGCCCAACCAAAAAAAAAGGACATTCTTAAATACCGGGTGTATCAATTTTATTTTAATACTATGATAACAGTGAAAAAGTGATCCATAGACTGCCTATTGATCAAGATCTGGCCCCAAATCTAATGGGTTCATCCTTGCGCAAAGACCCATTATCCCTGCAAGTTTAATCTGTTCCATACTTTTGTGTAATCCTGTTAAATAACAAACAGATAAGCTAACAGTGATGAAAATATAACCTCCCTGATACGTAATAATAATGGGCTATACCAATCTTTTTCAATCAGGATCCTCAGACCTCAGGGGCTCCGTGTGAAAACATTCAGAAAATTGTCAAATTTCACTTCTTAACTGGTCCAAAACATTTCAAACAACTTGCCGTTGTTGTGCATTGGCACCTGCAGTGGCTCCTTCAGATCAGTGGGCGGCAGAACAAATGCAATCCTTCCTTGTCTTCTTCCTCTTCTAGCTCCTCTCAGTGGAAAATTCCCTGCAGAGAGGTGGGGTCACCTTGCATCTGCTGAGATAAAAAAAAAAAACAAAAAAAACAAAAAACCTCTGCCACACCTGAACCCACAACACCATCTAGATGGGAAAATGCCCCCCCCCCCCCACAGAAATTGCATCCAGCCATTGGCCATCCCTAGCACCAAACAAGCGGCAGACACACAGAGATCTGCTGGTGCCCTGCCAAGAAAAGCACATCCGGCATAAACAGAACGCCCAAAAAGACATCTCTGGTAAGCGGGTTTCTCAGCACCGAAAGCATCAAGCAAACTCCTGGTCCGCATTGAACAAAACCCAACTCGTGTGGATGCATGCTCGCATCGCATGGAGCAAACGGACGTATGTTTGCGTCTTTCTATTGACTCTGTATGTAATCGTGCTGTGTTTCACGCTGACAAATTACAAGACTAAATTGTCACTGGATATGGTGCAACAGGCTACAATGTGTCATTTTATAACATTTTAGATTGGGGTGACACGGGATTTTTTTCAATGTAAAAAGGGTTCCCTGGCTCAGAAAAGGCTGAAAAACAAAATCAACTAATGCTAGCGCTAATCAACCTAAAAGTACACAGACAAAGAAAACTCATGATTGTCTGTCAATAGCTATATTATAATTTTATTTTAGTGGACCAACAGCTGTGGCAGAGGTATGCTTTCTCTGAGCGCCCTCAAGTTTTTTAACTATTTTTCAATTAAATAAATTGCTTAAATATTGAACAAAAAAAAATGCATGATGCTTTTATTTACATATCACACAGATTATAAACTTTTTGAAACTGGCCCATTTTACTCTGTCCAAGCGGGAACACCGGGTATGTAAGGTGTTTGGTTTTAATGGGTGGGGTGGAGGGGTGCTCAAAGTGTCAATCCATGTCTTTCCCAGGCCTTATTTTCTTACTTTCTCACATGGAACCACTTTGGTTGTCCCCTCTCTGTTTGCCCTCTCCTTCTGTTCTCTCAGACAACATGCGGGAGGCAGTGTTAGGTTTCCCTTCTAACTAAAAGGGTTACTTCAGTCCATCACTAGGTTGAAAAAGATGACTATTTTCCTTCCCCTCTTCCAGTCGACTCTTTTTTCAGATGAGAGGAAGGAAACTATTAGATGAGGGGTGAACCGGGGCCTGGAGATGCAGTCGCGGGTTTGTGACAAGGAGGAAGAGCATCTAGACAAGGAGAAACCTGAGATCTCTGGAAATGGCTGGGAATGACCTAAGAAAAACTTCCGCTGTGCCTCCCCCCCTACACACACACCCTTATCCCATCCTGTTACATTGGAAAGTGTTTCCCATGGTGATTGTCAAGGTTCTCTGGAGCTCCATATGCTCAACCAAGCATTTACCCTAAGGAATGCTCAGAAACACAGACGAATAGTTTCCCTCTGTGTGGTTGTACCACATATAAGATGATAAATCAGTTAACAATGAGGTTGTTGACTTGTCCGTTTGTGTCTCTAGACATTTATGTTTTGGCACTGCAGACACCTAAAAGCCTGGAAAGATTGATGGAAACCAGGAACAGCTCTTGTGGTCTTAAGATACTTTCATATTTGGGTGAATTTTTCAGTTGTTAGTTTGGGTCTGAACACTTGGGGAATTCCGTCCTTCACAAAGGGCTTTGACTGCATTTCATCTGGACTGAAGCTTCAGTTGATTTCTTGCGTGCATTCTGACATCAATCACAGCCTCATTATGGATCAGGATTGGAGAGAAAGCAGTGCTTTTCATACAAAAAATGAGGTTACGTAAAAGCTGTGCAGTTTGACCTCGACACAGAGTTGAAATGTGAAGCAGTGTGTTGACATATCAACACTTTGTCACTTTGCCTGGAATTTGTTTTCCTGCATTATCCGTGGTGTGGTTAACCTGCAAGGGAACCTTCTCCCCTTGTTGCTTTTGCCGAGTAAAATAAAAATATGGATCTCATCATAGAAAGTCATGAGCCAAATGGCAAAGTCCCCTGATTAGAAATGATACAAAACTGATGTTCCTCAAACACTTGAAGATGGTTTCAAAAGCATATAAATCTTAGATTCCCTTATTTAAGTAACCAACTGTGATATTTACATATTTACTTGGGCTGGATGATTAGAGCCAAATACAATTTGGAAGCCTGTGGTGTGATGATAAAACAACTATCATATAATTAGATAATTAATATCACTTTTTTCTTTTCAGGAAATAAAAGAAAAAGATTTGACAAGTTAACTGGAATGTTCCATTTAGCTAGCATATGTCCTAGTACATGTACTACAGTACCTGGTTACTTCCTCGTCACCTCTGGTACTGTATAAGCAGACGGACTTTGGGCAGATTGAAATCGATTACACAGGGTTACAAAAATAATTTTTTTGTAAGTTGTCTGTGTTTTTTCAACTGATTTAAGACAATTTTGCACCGCTGAATCCAGAAATGACATCCGTTTCTCTTGATCAGGTGCTAAATAAAAACCTGTACTTACTTTGTACTGTGCATGTACTTACCTTTATATAAAGGTAAGTACAGTACATGTAAATTGAATGTTACGTCATCATTGTTCAAAATTCAGAGAATTTCAAGACATTAAAAAAAAAAGAATTTTGCATCATATAATGTGAAAATACCCGTACATGTAAACAAAAACGTATAAAACAACATGTGGCCATAATTCAAAAAGTTGACCTGATTGAGCAAAACCAATGTGATTTTTGGATTCAGCACATCAAAATTGTCCTAAATCAACTAAAAAAAACTTAGACAATAAATTTGGTGATGACCAGTGATTTGACATCTGTAAATCGATTCAGTACTTTGCACAAGCAGCGATGATATGCATCTGAAAAAAACTAATAATATCAATGATTATTTCACTCACCCCTAATATTCACAGTCTCTGGCATGGGGGGGCGCTAAAAAGTTCATAGACTGAAAAGTTAATAGTGAAGACCAAATGTGGTTTATTTTTCAACCACAGAGATCCAAGTGCTGCAACACTGATGGAAAAAGTTTGTGGACCGAAGGAGAGACTATGTTGAAAAATAAACATCTGGTCAAATTTGACCACTATGACATTTTCAGTCTATGAACTTTTCAGTTTCCCCTGCCCCCCGTATTGTTTAGGTTCTTGATGGCAATTTCCACCTTAGTTTTTTTTTTTTAAAATTAAATACATGACAAATCTAGTTTTTTAATATTTATACCAGAGGCATAAAAAACAAAACAAAACATAGTTTTAATTGTCCACACAAATCCCTCCCCAAACAACAAATCCAAGATTATGATAAGCAATGTCTAACAATTACCATCAATGGAAGCCATAAGGAAAATTCTACCTGGACAATCCAAACAACCAACAAAAGCAGTTTATCTGTCCACCTAAACAGTCCCCACCTCTTTATTCTTTTGTCTAGTGGTCTAGTGGTATAGTTCGGTGTGTAGCTGGATTTCAGCAACAGTGTCCTTGGTCCTGGCCAGCCTATCTCTGTGGAGTTTGCATGTTGTCCCCTTGCCTATGTAGGTTCTCTCCAGCTTCCTCCCATTGTCCAAAGACATTCATATTGGATAATTGGAGTCTGCTAGGCCAACATTATAAACTACAGGGCACTCACAGAGCACATGCCTCCATCAAGGCCCTATCTCTTAGAATGTTGGTTTGCCTGTCTATCTGTCTGTTAGCACAATTATGCAAACAGTACTGGTCAGATTTTGATGAAACTCTCACCAGACATGGCCCTTGGGCTATGGATGAACAGACTAGATTTTGGAGGTGATCTGGATCATGATGCAGTTTCTAGGTCTCTTTTTCACTCTCTTTAACATTCCAAGCTCAGGCATCTGCAAGCATCACGTTCCACGGAAACTCCCGCCTGACCTCGTCTGTTAGCTTGTCCAACACCATAGCAAACAAGAAGGGTTCAGAGCCGGTCCCTGATGTAATCCCACCCCATCTTGTATCCATTTGTCATTCCTACAGCACACGTCACCACCATTTCACTGTTCTCATACATGTCTTGCACCACCCTCACATACTGTATGACTTCCACATACAGTACCACACTTCCTCCCTTGGCACCGTGCTTTCACTAGGTCCACAAAGACTAAGTGTAACTCCTGACGTTCTCTATACTTATCCATCAACACTCTTAAAGCAAACATTGTGTCTATCATTCTCTTTCTTGGCATGAAACCATACTGTTGGTTGCTGATTGTCATCTCTCCTCTTAACCTTGCTTCAGATACCTTTCCCCATATCTCCATACATTGATAAAAATATTCTGCTGTGGGAAACCCACTCAGTAGTTTTCCCTCAGACTGAAAGGCAGGGCAGATCAAAGGTGCTGGGGGACAAGGGGAATTGTCATGGGGGTTGATATGTTAATGCAGCACCTCAGGAGTGTTAGTGTTGTGATATAAAAGAGTGCCTGCAACCTGAGTGCTTATTGCTTTTGATTCTGGTGGATGTGAAGGAGTGAAGAATAAAGTTCCCTCTGCTCTGAACGCTCGGCCTGGTTATTCCTCCCTCCACACTGCCCAATTTACTTAAAAAATTAAGGCAACTTTTTGCATAAGACTTTTATGTAGATTTTGCAAGACTGCTCCTTGTAAGAACTACTTTTTTTTTTTTTGTAAGTGAAAAACACATTTTCTAATAATGACAGGTAGACTTTTTAAGTAAAATCAACTTAATTTTGCAATTAAAATTAACATAATGTTTCAAGTAAGGCCAACTTAAATTTACTATTTGCAAATTCACAAAATTAGGTTGATTTTACTTCAGTTCTTTAACTGACTTTACTATTAAAATGTATTTCATGCAAACAAAAAATTACGTAGTTCCTACAAAGACCAGTCTTGCATAATCTACACAAATATCTTATGCAAAAAGTTACCTTAATTTTCTATGTACCTCAAGCACAGTATTTATTTTGGATGGATGAATAACATCTCATACCTTTTGCAATTAGCTGGCATTTCAGTTATGAAATACTCAAAATTAACAGGATTTAAAATCTGTCCCACAGATTTTGAGCTAAAACAAACCACATTTGCTGCTGCCACGGAGCCAAGAATTTACTAAAGATACATGGACATGACCATCCCATGGCTCTACCTGAAACTTGGTAATGTTCTGAACAAAAGTCATCTTGGGCTAACTGTGCCTTTCCAAATGTAGAGCACTGTAACAGAAAGTATACACCAGCATCAAAAATCAAAAGGCACTTATAATGAAACCTGAAAAGGTATATTGAGAACCTGAGAAAGTGCAGTGCAAGTAAGATCTGCAGCACTGGACAATTAACTCTTGACCTTCAATGACACCGGACTTTGATTTAGTAAAAATGAACAACTGTACAACAACTGTCCATGCACAGACCGATGTAAAAGATGGTGGATTTCCACACCTTGCAGTTGACATTAAATCACGTGACTCCACCCACTGTGAAAAGTAAATACTACAATAAAATGTTTGCCGGATGAGTGCATGCAAGAAGATCGGCTGGGATTACATAAATGCATCTTGTTAAGGAAAAAATGCACAATTTCTTGTCTTTTTAACAAATGCCAATTGCGTTCAGGGAAAGATTTTTTGTAGAGACAAACATGCAAGTTTAATGCTAATATCACAGATTTGTGTTACAGTTACATCTTCCCAGAATCATTTCTATCAGTGTAGCGTGTTTGATGAACTTTATGCCTCTGTAGTTACTACAGCTCTGAACATTATCCTTGTGCTTGAAAATTGGTACCATTACACTCCTTCTCCACTCCTCAGGAATTTTCTCACTCTCCAAAATTGTGTTAAACAATATGGTTAAAAAGTCCACTTTCATCTCTCTTAAACATCTCCATACCTCCACAGGTATATCATTTGGATCAACTGCTTTTCTATTCGTCATCCTCTTCATAGCTGCCCTCACTTTTGCTTTGCTAATCCTCAGAACTTCCTGATTCACTATGCTTCCTTCATTAATCCTCCTCTCTAATTTTTTTCATTCAACTCCTTCCATCTTCTTAGCACACTCTCATCTCTTGTTACCATCTCTGTCTGTTTAAATACAAGTAAAATTAATATACAAAAACAGTTATGGTATTGGTGTCACCTACCAATGTGCAACTCTCCTATTTTTCTGTAGCAGGTAAACAGAAATCCAGAGGAAATGCAGGCACACAGTTCACTTTCAGATAAGTCAGTTCAACATACACTACTCATAAAAAGTCAGGGATATTCGGCTTTTGGGTGAAATTTCAGGATACACCTAAAATGCACTATAACATTTACAGATGAACTTAACCTTCTCTAACCTTTTGAATGCACATTTCCAACTGTTGAATGTTTCAGTACTTTTTGCGTAACTTGCTGTTTTCTAACAAGGTGCTTAACGGCAAAATTCCCAACTTGTGTTTGATCTATGAATTGACCAATAAATTTTAGATTCAAAGCTTTTTATTTGTCAATACTTCTACATGTACAGGACATACAGGAAAACTGAAATGCTGTTTCTCTCTCTCTTAGTGGTGTGCGTAATATATAAGCAAAGAAGGAATAAGGATGAAAAACAACAACAGCAGTCTATGTACAGTAATGCTACCTGTAGTGCAAATAAAAATAAATGACAAAACCCAGCAATCCTATATACAGAAAAGTAAAGCTGTAACACCCGTAACTGCAAGTTCAATGTGGTAGTGTAGGTGCAGACGGTGACAGATTGGACTGCACATGATCAATACTGCAATAACAGCAAGTATGGCATTTGTGCAAATGGTTGCAGTAAGATGCAGAAACATACAGCAGCAGCTGTATTACTGTTGGTGTGCCAAGTCTTTCTGTGCAAACAGCTGAGGTAGTTATTATGTGGGTAAGTGTGTTACAGTCCAGGGGTGGGGGGAGTGGGAAGAGTTCAGGGTCCTGATTATGGCCTGGTGAACAAAGCTGATTAGCAGTCTTGTGGAGTGGGCCCGGAAGCTCTGGTACCTTTTCCCTGAGGGCAGAGGGGTGAAGAGGGAGTGTGAGGGGTGGGAGGCATTGTCTGCAATGTTGATGGCTCTGGGGGTGAGGCGGGTGTGGTTGATGTCCGAGAGGGAGGGCAGAGGGATGCCGATGATCTTGCTAGCTGCTTTCACTATGCGTTGTAGTGGCTTCCATACCACACTGTGATGCAGCTGGTGAGGATGCTCTCAATGCTACCCTGGTAGAATGAGCACATGATGGGGGTTGGGACTCATGCTCTCCTCAGTTTGTGGAGGAAATAGAGGTGAGTTTGAGCCTTCCTGGCCAGTGATGTGGTGGTGTTGATCCAGGAGAGGTCCTCGGAGATGTGCATCCCCAGGAACTTGGTGCTGCTCACCCTCTCCACAGCTGCTCACCTCATTTCTGTAGTTGGCCTCCTTGTTGTTGGTGATGAGGCCCAGCACCATTGTGTCGTCTACAAACTTGATGATGTGGTTGGTGTTGTAGACTGGTATGCAGTCATGGGTCAGCAGGGTGAAGAGCAGCGGGTTGCGCACGCACCCTTATGGGCCCCCTGTGCTGAGTGTGATGGTCTTGGAGGTGTTGCTGCCAACCTGTACGTTCGGTGGCTTCCCTGTCAGAAAGTCCAGCACCCAGTTACAGAGAGAGGTTTTGAGTCCAAAATGTCTGAATTTTTGTATTAGGTGCTGGGAGATGATTGTGTTGAATGCTGAACTGAAGTAAAAAAACAGCATTCGCACATAGGAGTTCTTTGATTCCAGGTGCGTGAGAGCTGGATGGAAAGCAGCAGAGATGGCATCTTCTGTGGATTTGTTTGACCTGTATGCAAACTGAGATGGGTTGTGGGAGGGAGGCAGGGTGGACTTGATGTTCTGCATGACCAGCCGCTCGAAGCACTTCATTTTGATGAAGGTCAGTGATACTGGCCGGTAATCGTTGTAGCTGGATGGGACAGGCTTCTTTGGGACTGATATTATTGTAGCAGTTTTGAAACATGTGGGGACAATAGCTTGACTCAGGGAGATGTTGAAGATGTTGGCCAGGACATTCTTGAGCTCCTCCGCACAGTCCTTCAGAAAGCGACCTGGTATGTTGTCTGGTCCAGCTACCTTGTGCCATTTTCTGGTTCAATTAGAATTGGTACTTAAACAGTCCTCTTCAACATGCTGTTCACATTTTGACATCATGAGACCAAGACGACACTTCACAGCTGATCAACAGTACCTCGCCATTGTGAGACTTCAAACAGGATGTTCTCAGAGATAAGTGGCCACTGAGCTTAGAGTGTCACAGAGTGTCATCAGCAGGTTGCAACAGAGATACAGAGAGACTGGAAGAGTCACAGAAAGGCATAGAGGTGGACGTCCTTTAGCCACATCCCACGCTGATGACCACTTCATTGGGAATAGTGACCCTGCTGAATCGGATGATGAATGCAACTCAACTCCAGGCACATTTAAGGGAGGTGAGAGGCACGCAAGTGTCGTGCCAGACCATTCAAAACTGTTTACATCAGTGTGATCTGTGTGCTAGATGACCTGCAAGGGTACTAGACCCCACCATCAGGCACAGGCATCATCGTCTTGCGTGGACCAGAGAGCATTTACGCTGGACAACGGACCAGTGGGCCTCACTGCTGTTCTCTGATAAAAGTTGATTCATGTTGAGCAGAAATGATGGCCGCCAATGATGTTGTAGACATCAAGGAGAATGCTGTGCATCAGCCACTGTTGTCACTAGATGAGCCTTTGGTGGTGGTGGTGGTGTTACAGTCTTGGCAGGTGTGTCTAGTCAATACAGAACTGCCCTACACCTTGTAAATTGTACAGTGACAAGCCGATACTACCTGGATAACATCATTAATCCAGTCATTGTGCCCCTGCATGAACAACACAGGCCTAATTTCATCTTCATGGAGGACAATGCTCCAGCTCATCGAAGTTGCATCATTAGGGAACGGCTGCTGGAGGCTGGGGCACCTCAAATAAGATAAGATAAGATAAGATAAGCCTTTATTAGTCCCACAACGGGGAAATTCCAGGATTGCAACAGCACAGGGATAGCAACACTCAGAGCAACAATCAGAAGGCAAGAAAAAAAACAAGCAAGCAAGAGCAGCTAATAAACATATGTACGTATTACTATAAAATATATATATATACACACACACACAGACACACAGTGCAGAGCATTGTAGCTGGATGGAATAAATATATGAATATATGAACACACAGTGCAGAGCATTGTAGCTAGATGGAATAAATATGTAAATATATAAACACCCACAGTACGGAGCATTGCAGCTAGGTGGAATAAATATGCAAGTATATAAACACACACAGTGCGGAGCAATGTAGCTAGATGGAATAATATGTAGATATATAAATATATAAACACACCCAGTGCTGAGCATTGTAGCTAGATGGAATAAATATGCAAATATATAAACACACACAGTGCAGAGCATTGTTGCTAGATGGAATGAAACAGCATAAATGGAGTGGCCTGCACTTTCTCCAGACCTGAATCCCATAGAAAACCTTTGAGATCAGCTGAGTCGCCGTATAAAGGCTCATAACACTGCACCCCACAACCTCAATGACCTGAGAGCTGCCCTTCAAGAAGAGTGGAATGCCATACCTCAGCAGACAATAAGTCGACTTGTGAACAGCATGAAATGTCGTTGTCAAGTGTCATGGCATGCGGTGAGCAAGCACACACACACACACACACACACACACACACACACACACACACACACACACACACACACACACACACACACCACTCCACCCTACTTCAAGGGTGACCTGGCATCATTTCCCTGTAGGATTGTCTCGATGCCACAGCCTACGTTGCCACGAGACCTTCTGCTTCACAAGGATACTGTTCCTGCTCATCATCATGTGTGTGCTCCAGCTCGCTCACAACTCTGCCCCGACCCTGTCCTCCAGCAATCCCGGATCAAAGTAAGCAACTCACCTGCTTATTGTGTGACTCTGGATTCCTCTGCCACATTTCCCCAGCTCAGTTGTTGTACTCTGCCTGCTCGTCTCTGGGTCACCTCCACCTTAGAAGCCTTCACCACCCTGTCTGCAGTCTCAGTCTCTTCTCTCCAAATCTCCACCAGCAAGCAGAAAACATAATTATTGCCCCTCACTGCAGCTTTCACTAACAAGGAGTGGTGGCTCAGTTGGTAGAGCATCCGCCCCACACCCGGGAGGCAGGGGTTCAAATCCCGGCCGGGTCATGCCAAAGACCATATAAAAGTGGAACTTCCTGCCGTCCAGCTTGGTGCTCAGCAATAATGGAATGGAGGAGGGAAATTTGTGGCGGTGCCTTGCATGGCAGCGGCCCTCTGATTCTGCACTTGGGGTGTGTGTGATTAACACAGTAGATAGGTAAAACACAATCTCGTTCTACTGTACATGATTGGTTGTACAGTTGAATGACAATAAAGGGTGATTTTAAGATTACATTGCCAGAAATTACCTTGAGTATAACGTTCCCTTTCTCTTCTCCCCTCTACAGGGCTCCTGTCCCGGCACTATAATCACGATTATTGTAAATAAAATCACTACCTTGCACCTTATCTGTAAACCTGTTATGGTCTCTGCTCCTTGGGTCCTGCTTAAGCTTGAAACATGTCATCAAGCTGTAACTGATGCTCAAGGGCACATGACAAGTTATTGAGATATTGACATTTTTTGTCGTTCTATACCCACATCGGCTTTTGTTTCAATAAATTGTTTTGAGATAAGGAAATCATCATTGCATGCTTCTACATAAATGCCCTGCTTTCATGATATAATATCAATGTAGCGTGAACTTTTTACATTTTCCACAAATTTCACCCAAAAGCCAAATATCCCTAACTTTTTTTGAGTAGTGTATACTGAAATGTATTAGGACTTCCACTTTTCTTGTCTTCATGTCAGTCCCACATAGCTGCAGGGTCCCTTTCTTATTACTGGATTTGGCAGAGTCTTTTTACACTGGATGCCCTTCCTGACTCAACCCAACCCATTTACTTGGGCTTGGGATCACTGTTCTGACAATTTGTGCTGCCCTATTGAAAAATGCTAAAGTACCGCCAATGGACAGCAGGGTCCATTGATTTATGCTACTTTGTCAAAGACTGCTACTGCTGATTATCGGTATGACTTCTGTATACAGTGGATAAAAAAAAGTCTACACTCCCCTGTTCAAATGCCAGGTTTTTGTGATGTGAGACCAAGATAAATCATTTCAAAACTTTTTCCACCATTAATGTGATGTATAACCTGTACAACCCAATTGAAATACAAACTGAAATCTTTTTAGGGGAAAAATAAAAAATAAAAAACTTACAATAACCTGGTTGCATAAATATGCACACCCTTAAACTAATACTTTGCTGCAGCACCTTTGGCTTTTATTACAGCACTCAGTCTTTTTGGGTAGGAGTCTATCAGTGTGGCACATCTTGATGTGGCAATATTTGCCCACTCTTCTTTGCAAAAATGCTCCAAATCTGTCAGATTGCGAGGGCATCTCCTGTGCACAGGCCTCTTCAGATCACCCCACAGATGTTCGATCGGATTCAGGTCTGGACTCTGGCTGGGCCGTGCCAAAACTTTAATCTTCTTCTGGTGAAGCCATTCTTTTGTTGATTTGTATGTGTGCTATGGGTCATTGTCGTGCTGAAAGATGAAGTTCCTCTTCATCTTCAGCTTTTTAGCAGAAGCCTGAAGGTTTTGTTCTAACACTGGCTGGTATGTGGAACTGTTCATAATTCCCTCCACCCTGACGAAGGCCCCAGTTCTAACTGAAGAAAAACAGCCCACCATGATTCACTGTAAATGGTAAATGGCATTTACATATGTAGCGCTTTTTCTCATCTCTAGATGACCAAAGCATTTAGCGCTTAGCTTAGCGTAGAGCATACTGTAGGTATAGTAATCTTTTGGTGATGAGCAGTGTTGTGTTTGCACCAATATACCTTTTGGAATTATGGCCAAAAAGTTCAACCTTGGTTTCACTGGACCATAACACATCTTCCCACATGCATTTGGGAAATTTCAAATGTGTTTTTGCAAAATGTAGCCAGGCTTGGATGTTTTTCTTTGTATGATAAGGTTTCCGTTTTGCCACCTTACCCCATAGCCCAGACATATGAATGAGACGGGAGATTGTTGTCACATGTACTGAACAGCCAGTACTTGCCAGAAAGTCTGCAGCTTCTTCAGTGTTGCAGATGGCCTCTTGGCAGCCTCCAAGATCAGTTTTCTTTTTATCTTTTCATCAATTTTGGAGGGACATCCAGTTCTTGGTAATGTCACTGTTGTGCCATGTTTTCTCCACTTGATGATGACTGCCTTCACTGTGTTCCATGGTGTATTTAATGCCTTGGAAATCCTGTTGTACACTTCTCCTGACTGATACTGTTGAGCAATGACATCCTTTTGATGCTTTGGAAGCTCTCTGTGGACCATGGCTTGTGCTGCAAGATGTGACGACACAAATGTCAGGAAAAGCCTACTAGAACAGCTGAACTTTATTTGGGGTTAATCAGAGGCACTTTAAATGGCGGCAGGTGTGTGCTGACTCCCATTTAACATGAGTTTGAATGTGATTGGTTAATTCTGAACACAGCCACATCCCCACTTATAACAGGGTGTGCATATTTATGCAGCCAGGTTATTGTCCATCCATCCATCCATCCATCTTCTACCACTTTTCCAGAGGTCCAGGTCACAGAGGCAGCAGTTCAAGCAGAGAAGTCCAGACTTCCCTCTCCCCAGCCATCTGCTCCAGCTCTTCAGAGAGGACACCAAGGCGTTCCCAGACCAGCTGGGAGACATAGTGTCTCTAGCGAGTCCTGGGTCTGCCCCGGGGGTCTCCTCCCAGTGGGACGTGCAAGAAACACTTCAAGTGGGAGGCGTCCAGGAGGCATCCTGATCAGATGCCCATACCACCTCAACTGGCTCCTTTCAATGTGGAGGAGCAGTGGTTGTACTCTGAGCCTCTCCCAGATGACTGAGCTCCTATCTCTGAGGGTGAGTCCAGCGATCCTACGAAGAAAGCTCATTTCAGCCGCTTGTATCCGCAATCTTGTTCTTTTGGTCATTACCTGAAGCTCGTGACCATAGGTGAGAGTAGGAACATAGATTCACTGGTAAATCAACAGCTTGGCCTTAGAGCTTAGCTCCCTCTTCACCACAACAGACCAGTACAATGTTCGCATCACTGCAGATGCTGCTCTGATCTGTTTGTCAATCTTTCGCTCCTTTTTCCCCTCAATCATGAATAAGACCCCAAGATACTTAAGCTCCTCCACTTGGGGCAGGAGCCTGTCCCCAACCTGGAGAGGACAATCCACCTTCTACCGGCTGAGAACCATGGACTCGGACTTGGAGGTACTGATTCTCATTCCAGCCGCTTCACACTCAGCTGCAAACCGTCCGAGTAACAACTGTAGGTCATTGCTGGATGAAGCCAGCAGGACAACATCATCTGCAAACAAAAGAGATGAGATGCTGTGGTCACCAAGCATACACCCTCTGTTCCCTGGCTGCGCCTAGAAATCCTGTCCATAAAAATTATGAACAGGATCGGTAACAAAGGGCAGCTCTGGCGGAGTCCAACTCTCACTGGGAATGAGTCCGATTGAGTGTTGGCAATACGAACCAAACTCTCACAACGGTCGTACAGAGACCGAATAGCTTGTAACAACAAGCCCGATACCCCATACTCCCGAAGCACCCCCACAAAAAATCATAAGGGACACAGTCGAATGCCTTCTCCAAGTCTACAAAACACATGTAAACTGGTTGGCTAAACTCCCACGAACCCTCGAGGATTCTCCAGAGGGTAAAGAGCTGGTCCGATGTGCCATGGCCAGGACAAAAACCACATTGCTCCTCCTGAATCTGAGGTACCACCAATGGCCGGACTCTCCTCTCCAGTACCTTGGCATAGACCTTCCCAGGGAGGCTGAGTAGTGTGATCCCTCTAAAGTTGGAGCATACCCTCCAGTCCCCTTTTTTGAAGAGAGGAACCACCCCACCCCCGGTTTGCCATGCCAAAGGCACTGCCCCCGACCTCCACGCAATGTTGCAGAGGTGTGTCAACCATGACAGCCCAACAACATCCAAGGTGACCTCAGCCCCTGTGATAGGTGAGTCGTTCCCCTCGTCCACAAGCCCTGCTTCCTCTGTGGAAGCCGTATCAGTGGAATTGAGGAGATCCTCGAAGTATTCCGTCCACCACCCGACGATATCCCCAGTCGAAGTCAATAGCGCCCCATCCGCACCATACACAGTATGGACAGGGAGTTGCTTCCCCCTCCTGAGCCGCCAGACAGTTTGCCAGAATCTCTTGAAGGCTAACCAAAAGTCTTGTTCCATGGCTTCACCGAACTCCTCCCATACCCAAGTTTTTGCTTCAGCAACCACCTGAGCTGCACTCTGCTTGGCTGATACACCTCAGTTGCTTTGGGAGTCTCACAAGCCAACCAAGCTTGATAGGATTCCTTCTTCAGCTTAATGGCCCCCTCACCACTGGTGTCCACCACTTGGTTCGGGGGTTGCCACCACAAGATGCCCCGATGACCTTGCAGCCGTAGCTCTGGGCCGCTGCTTCAACAATGGAGGTGGAGAACATGGCCCATTAAGACTCCATGTCTCCAGGCTCTCTCTGAATGTGGTTGAAGTTCTTCCGGAGGTGGGAGTTGAAGACCTCCCGGACAGGGGCCTCAGCCAGACGTTCCCAGCACACCCTCACTATACGTTTGGGTCTACAAAGTCTGAATGGCATCCTCCCCTGCCATCGGATTCAACTCACCACCAGGTGGTGATCAGCTGACAGCTCTGCACCTCTCTTTACCCGAGTGTCCAAGACATACGGTCGCAGGTCTGATGACACGATAACAAAATCGATCACTGACCTGCGACCTAGGGTATCCTAGTTCCAAGTGCACATATGGACACCCTTATGCTTGAACATGGTGTTCGTTATGGACAAACTGTAGTTAGCATAGAAGTCCAATAACTGAACACTACTCGGGTTCAGATCGGGCAGGTCGTTCTTCCCAATCACCCCCTTCCAGATTTCACTGTCGTTGCCCACGTGTGCATTGAAGTCCCCAAGTAGGACAATGGAGTCTCCAAGAGGAGCACTCTCCAGCACCCCAGTCAGAGACTCTTAAAAGGAACCATCATTTGGTGCATAGGTACAAATGATGGTCAGGACCCGCTTCCCAATCCGTAGGCGCAGGGAAGCAACCCTTTTGTCCACCGAGGAAAACTCCAATATAGAGGCAGCAAGGAGGGGGGATACAAGAATACCCACCTCTGCTCTTCGCCTCTTGCCCGGGGCAACTCCAGAGTAGGCCAAGCTCCAGCCCCTCTCCAGGAGACTGGCTCTGGAACCAGAGCTGTGTGTTGAGGTGAGGCTGACTGTATCTAGCTGGTATCTCTCCCCCTCATGCACCAGCTCAGGCTCCTTCCCCACCAGAGAGGTGACATTTCACATCCCAAAACCCAGTTCAGGAAGCTTGGGATCAGACCACCAAGATCTCCGCCTTTGACCGCCACCTGATCCACATAGCACCGGACCCCCATGATCCCTCCTGCAAGTGGTGAACCCACTGGAGGGAAGACCCATGTAACTCCTTCGGGCTGAGCCCGGCCGGGTCCCATGGGCGGAAACCCAGCCACCAGGTGCTAGCCATTGAGCCCCTCCCCCAGGCCTGGCTCCAGGGTGGGGCTCCAGTAACCCCATACCGGGCGGGGTACACTGAATCCTTGTTCTAGTGTTTATCATGAGAGTCTGTTGGATCGTTTTTAGTCTGGCTCTTCACCCAGGACCAGTTTGTCTTGGGTGACCCTACCAGAGGCAAATTGCCCCGGACAACATAGCTCCTGGGATCACTAGGGCACGCAAACCCCCCACCACGATAAGGTGATGATCCATGAGGGGCCAGGTTATTGTAAGTTTTTTTTATTTTTCCCCTTAAAAGATTTCAGTTTGGTTTTTTTTTAATTGGTTTGTACAGGTTATAGGTCACATTAATGGTGGAAAAATTTTAAAATGATTTATCTTGGTCTCATTTTTTACATCACAAAAACCTAGCATTTGAACAGGAGTGTGTAGACTTTTAGATCCATTGTATCTCATAAAGATATAGTTCACAACAAGCTGTTACATATTTATTTACATCACAAATGAGGTCACGTACTATCAGAGTGTGGGCAGCATCTTTTAATTAGGACATTTTTAAGGTCGGTACATTTTGATAGAAGAGTATTCTCCATCAAATAATGCTCCCAGTAGATACACAAGCTATTTTACACCTCCAGTCACTTCAAGGGCACCGTCAGAGCATAGGAAGCATGTTTGATTCACTATTTACGTATTCTGAAAGTGGCTATGAATCATGGATCAAATAATAATTTCATAATTCCATCTACTGCACAGGCACTTTCTTAAGTTTAACTAAGCAGATGTTAAAATTGCGATTTCTGAAATGCTCTATAATTTTAATTGTGCCACAGACATTGCATTCTTGAAATACATGTGCACAAGTCTGACGGCACTAAGAAAAGACACTTTCACTGGCACCGTGCATGAAATGATGGGTGTGGAAAGAGAGCTCAGAAAAATGGGTCTGCGATTGTGCAAAGATGCATGATAGCACATCTTGATAAGCAGCATAGATTTATAGAACATGGCCTTTGGTATGAGTATAAGGGATAAGGATGTGTACTTATTTAGCGATTTTCTAGTCACAAAGACCACATAAGGCGCTTAACTAGTAGCTACATTGAGCTTCTGTTCTAAGGGCCTATCAGAGACAGATACCTAGGGACAATTTAGAGTCACCAATTAAACTAACATGCATGTCTTTGGATTGTGGGAGGAAACCAGAGCACCCGGAGTAAACCCACACAACACAGGGAGAACATGCAAACTCTACACAGAAAGGTTCCCACCCCTGCCAGCCTGGGGATTCAAACCTGGAACCTTCGAGCTGTGAGGCAACAGTCCTAACCACTGTACACGGTGGTACACTGAACCTCACTGCTGCAAGCCCCAGTGGGTTCAAGACCCGAGTGGGGCTTGAACCCACAACCTCCCAGCCGTGGGGGTGATGCTCTACCACTACGTTACCACTCTGGTATGCTTTAAAATTAGGATGTGGCCATTTAGGCCACCGGAGTGGTGGCCTAGTTGATAGAGCATCTGCTCCACAACCGGGAAGTTGGGGGTCCAAGTCCTGGTCAGGTCATACCAAAGACCATATAAAAATGGTACTTCCTGCCTTCTGGCTTGGTGCTCATTGTAACAGAATGGGGGAAGGAGAAGTTGTTTGCGGTGGCAGCGACCCCTCTGATTCTACATGTGATTAACATTGTAGATAGGAGAAACGTAATTTTGTTTGACTGTACATGATTGGCTGTATGGATTGAATGACAACAGAGATGGCTTCTTCTTCTTAACTGACCTGTGTGCTAATGTGCTACTAGTTTTCTGCCATACGTCACTTCCAGTAATCTGAGTCATTGAAGTTTGGGTTGGATTATCCAGTGGGAAGAGGTGCAGTTTAAATTAAATGTTAGTTTTTGCAGCAGCTTAAAAAAGCATAACAATTGTGTGCAAAAGTCTCATAACCAACAATTCAGAAACTTACAGATAACAGCTAGTGAGAGCAGACAATCTGAAGATAATTTTTTCCAATCTTCATCAATCAGGTCAAACACACAAATCCACATCACAATCACTGTCAAAGTTTGCCATCACAAAGATGTACACGTGCATATCTGTCTACCTCTGTGTCACTGCTACCTGCTGCATGGAGAAGAGAGTGGAAATGTAGGAAACATTCTTCAGATACGATCAGCAAATTATGACCCAGTCAGAGGCAACGTTTGTGTGATTTTTAATTACTTTGATAAATTTGCACAATTTCTATAACAATGGAACTCTTTTGAGAATATGAACAAACTCCAACATACCCAGTCATCTTTGTTTTTTAAGAAAGTTAATTATTTTATGTTCCTTCTATAGGGGAGTGTCTAAAGGGTGCTCTGGGTGTCCTCTGTCCATGAATAGGTCAATGTTTAGATTTAAACTGTCAATATTTGATAAAAAAATTATTAATAATTGCATTTTAGAAGCAATTTTGTATTTAGCATTCAATAGCAGCCTTCACATGCCGGCATGTGACAGCATGTGACGACATCAGTTCCACTGCTGCCACTCTATTGGCCCAGCATCCTGACACATTCATGGCCATCATGGGAGATTTTAACCATGTCTCACTGGACAAAACATTACCAGACTTCCACCAGTTTGATGACTGCCCCACCAAAGAAAATAAAACACTGGATCTCCTGTATGCCAATGCCAGAGATGCATACAGCGCCACATGTGATCACAACCTGGTTCTGTTATCACCCAAGTACATTCCTCTTGTGCAAAGGCAGCCTGCTCACACACAGACAGTGAGGAGGTGGACATAGGAGGCTGCTGATGCACTACAGGACTGCTTTGAGACAACGGACTGGGATGTACTCTGTGGGCCACACGGGGAGGACAAAAACATGACTTGACTGTATCACAGAATACATTAGATTCTGTGAAAACACAGCCATGCCAGCCCAGACAGTGCGCTGTTTCCCCAACAACAAACCATGGATCACCAGTGACAAGAAAGCACTTCTTAAGAAGAAGAAGAAGGCTTTTAAGTCTGGAGACAGGGAGGAACTAAGGAAAGTGCAGCGTGAACTGAGAGAGATGCTGAGGAGGTGTAAAGACAATTACAGGAGGAAGTTTGAGGATAAACTACAGCAGAAGAATATGAGAGAGATGTGATCTGGAATGAAAAACATCACTGGGTGTAAGGGGGGACACAGACAGACAGTGGGGAGCCATGAGAGAGCTGATGAGCTGAATCTGTTTTTTAATAGGTTCAACTCACCCTCTGTCACCCTCACAACACAGTCAGACCCCCACACACTCCCCCCTTCACTCCCCTGTGCAGCACCTCTCACTCCCCTCAGGCCCCTCTTCTCCACTGACAACATCAACACCAACCCCCACATCACTGTGACTACAGGCCAGGTGAAGAAACAGCTGGAGAGACTTCACCAGCGGAAGACTGCGGGCCCTGATGGCATCTACACCTGGATCCTGAGGACCTGTGCCAACCAGCTAGCTCCGGTACTGAAACACCTGTACAATCCGAGCCTGAGTCTGGAGAGAGTACTGGTGCTGTGGAAGACGTCCTGCCTGGTTCCTGTCCCCAAGAAGTTGTCTCCATTGGACCTGAATGACTATTGACCAGTTGCCCTCACATCACATGTGATGAAGGTCCTGAGAGACTGGTCTTAGCCCACCTGAGGCCACAGGTGAAGACGTGGCTGGACCCTCTGCACTTTGTATATCAGCCCCTATTAGGAGCTAAAGACGTTGTCATCTACCTGCTACAACGAGCTCACTTGCACCTGGATGGAGGAGGGGACACTGTGAGAATCACATTCTTTGATATTTCCTGTGCCTTTAGCCTTTTAACTGGCCAGATTTCATGGACAGGTTGTGCACCCCTAGTGGCACAGCGCAGCACTGCGCCTGTCAAGTGATATGATGTGCAGAAACACTGCCCAGCTGTACTGAGGATCTGTACTGATTATGCCTGTTCACAAGGTGGCAGACACATGTTGGAGGAATCATGGCTGACACAGAATACGCCACAGAAGAAGAAATTCTTCTTCTTCTTCTTCTTTGAGAAACCGAGAGTAGAAGAAGATAATCCAATATGGACGGTACCTATCGCTGTTGATGGACTGAAATGGAGGATTTGCTCGCGAATTTGCAAACTATGATTTTATAAAGAGATTATTTAGCTTATGAAGGTAAATGTTTACATGTTACAACAGAGGGAGCGCGATGCTGCCTGTATTCACCTGCTGCAGCTCCACAACGGCATGTGACTACAGAACAATCACCCGATTGCATCGTCATATAGAAGGCATCATATAAGATAAATTGCCGCGGAATAAAAGCAAAATTGAGATGGGATAATCATAAGAGTTTCTGGATGTGGGAGAGAAAGCGCAAATGACCGACAGAAGGCAAAATAACAACCAAGATGGATGGAAATGGACGAAGCCAGGAGCCACTTTTGCCAGCTGTAAGTGATGAATTTCTTGGTTTCTTGACATTGTACTTATTTTCTGGTTCATATACTTTGAAGATAAGATAACAAAATGCCCCAAACAAGAAACCATGACAAAAAGCAGAGCCATTCTTTGTGTAAATATGTCCAAAGTCCACTTTTGACTGACAGTTATGTTATTCGATATGGGTGCCGTGGCATTATGCAAATTAGATGCATAAATTTACTCCTATCTCAAACTTTGGATCATATTCTACATCTTTCTAATTGACAGTGAGCCATTATCTCTTACCACTTTCAAGTTATAGCCTTGGAAATCTATGATATGGTTGCCATAGCATTATGGATGGCATTATGCAAATTAGATGCATACATTTACTCCTATCTCAAACTTTGGATCATATTTTACATCTTTCTAATTGACAGTAATCCATTATCTCTTCCTACTTGCAAGTTATAGCCTTGAAAATCTCTGACATCTGATCTGAATATTTTCTTGACAAAAATCTTTACCACTCTTGACCACTCGGGGGTTTGGCGCCATTTGGTGCCTGTGACAGTTACACCATCCAGCCACTGCTGCTGGGTGAGAAGCTGCGGATGATGGGGGTTGACAGCTTTGTGATCTCCTGAATTACTGACTACCTAAAACGCAGGCCACAGTTTGTCCGGCTGGGCAGTGTGTTGTCTGATGTGGTGGTTAGTGATATGGGAGCCCCACAGGGGACTGTGCTTTCTCCTTTTCTCTTCACCTTATACACCACTGACTTCCAGTACAACACTGAGTCATGCCACCTGCAGAAATTCTCTGATGACTCGGCTGTTGTTGGGTGTATAAGAGGGGGAGAGGAAGGGGAGTACAGGGCACTGGTAGACAGATTTATGGACTGGGCCAAGCAGAATCACCTGAGGCAGAACATCAGCAAGACAAGAGATATAGTGATTGACTTCAGGAAGAAGAGGATGCCTTCACAGCCATTGTGGATTAGCGGGGAGGTTGTGGGGGTAGTGAAGGACTACAAATACCTAAATGTCGTGATCATCAATGAACTGGACTGGAAATCTAACACCGATGCTGCGTACAAGAAGGGGATGAGGATACTCTACTTTCTGAGGAAGCTGAGATCCTTCAACATGTGCAACAAGATGTTGGAGCTTTTCTATCAGGCTGTTGTTGCCAGCGCCATCTTCTTTGCTGCTGTCTGTTGGGGTAGCAGTATCAGAGCGAGCGACACCAACAGACTTGAAAAGATTATCAAGGAGGCTGGCATTGTGACTGGTGTCAGGCCGGAGACCTGTGAGACTGTGGTGGAGAGGAGGCCACTGAACAAACTACGATCCATCATAGACAATCCTGATCACCCCCTCCACCACACACTGGAAAGACAGCGGAGCACTTTCTCCAGCAAAGTGCTACAGCTTCACTGCCAAACGGTTAGGTACAGGAAATCTTTTCTGCCACATGCCATTTCACTGTACAATAACTCACTCTAATGTTGAATTTTGGTCATATTCTGGTCGTATTCCTGGAATTTCCCCACTGTCGGACTAATAAAGGCTTATCTGAACTTATCTTAATTTATCTTACCAATGCTGCCATACTGCACCTTACAGTATAATTGGTACCTTGTATTTCATCCTGTGCCTTATATTTCTTCTCTGTACAGTCAGTACTATCCATTGACTCATAAGGATCATCATCCATTTAACCTAGTAGTAGCCTATGTTGTATATAAAGTTATCTAAGAATTTTGACTTTACTTCCCTAGGTAACTCCTGTTCTATTACGCTGTGTGTATTTTTGTTGGTTGGATTGTCTGTGTCATGCTGCTGTTACACTGTAATTTCCCAGTTTGGGATCAATAAAGTACATCTATCTATCTATCTATCTATGGTGTTTGTGTTATGGATCTGGGTGAGCACTGCACTATCTTGTAATACTCTTTGTTTTGTTGCATAATGTCTCTCATTGGGAGCGGGGAGGTTAATTGTAGCAGTTGGGTGGTCATCCCCAGCAGCTGATGATCACCATCCCTTTTCTACTTAAGCCTCATCCTGAGAACTGATCACTGTGGGACTGTCCATCCATCCATCTTCTTCCGCTTTGGTAAAACTTCTTGTTTTTTTCTCTCTCTTGCCAGCATGGAGGTCTTGATGCGTGCTTTTATTACCAGTTGTACAGGCTACTGTAATGCCTTGTTGTCTGGTCTTCCCCCCAAAAGGATATCACATCATCAACTGCTCCAAAATTCAGCAGCACGAGTGTTGACGAGGACCAGGGGGCGGGTACATACTGTATTACACCAGTTTTAAAATCGATGCATTGGCTCCCAGTGCGTTTTAAATTAATTTTAAGGTTCCCTAAGTAGTTTTTAAATACCTCAATGGTCTTGGGCCTTCTAATCTGTCTCAGCTGCTTTTACCTTATGAGCCCTTGCGGAACCTGAGGTCCTCTGGTACTGGCCTTTTAATGATTCCCAAAGTCAAGACCAAGACCTACGGTGAAACCTCCTTTCATTACTATGGTCCTTGTCTGTGGAACAGCCTGACAGAGAGCCTATGGGCCACAGAGTCAATAGATGTTTTTAAGAACAGGCTCAAGACCCACCTTTTTAATTTGGCTTTTAACAAACCTGCTCAACTATTACTCAAGTAGTCATTTACAGTATCTCATAAAAAATACACTCCTCCCATTTTTATAAATATTGTATCTTTTCATGGGACAACACTGAAGATATGACACTTTGATACAATGTAAAGTAGTCAGTGTACAGCTTGTATAACAGTGTAAATTTGCTGTCCCCTCAATACACTGCCATTAATGTCTAAACCGCCGGCAACAAAAGTGAGTACACCCCTAGTTAAAATGTCCAAATTGTGCCCAAAGTGTCACTATTGTGTAGCCACCATTATGTTCCAGCACTGCCTTAAGTCTCTTGGGCATGGAGTTCACTAGAGCTTCACAGGTTGCCACTGGAAACCTCTTCCACTCCTCCATGACGACATCATGGTGTTAGAGACCTTGCGCTTCTCCATCTTCCGTTTGAGGATGCCCCACAGATGCTCAATAGGGTTTAGGTCTGGAGACATGCTTGGCCAGTCCATCACCTTTATCCTCAGTTTCTTTAGCAAGGCAGTGGTCGTCTTGGAGGTGTGTTTGGGGTGGTTATCATGTTGGAATACTGCTCTGCGGCCCTGTCACCCAGTTTCCAATCATGCTTTGCTTCAGTTTGTCACAGTACATGTTGGCATTCATGGTTCCCTCAATGAACTGTAGCTCCCCAGTGCCAGTAGCACTCATGCAGCCCCAAACCATGACACTTCCACCACCATGCTTGACTGTAAGCACGACACACTTGTCTTTGCCGCCACACATGCCTGACACCATCTGAATCAAATAAGTTTATCTTGGTCTCATCAGACCACAGGACATGGTTCCAGTAATCCATGGCCTTAGTCTGCTTGTCTTCAGTAAACTGTTTGCAGACTTTCTTGTGCATCATTTTTAAAAGGGGCTTCCTTCTGGGACAACAGCCATGCAGACCAATTTGATGCAGTGTGCGGCGTATGGTTTGAGCACTGACAGGCTGACCCCCCACCCCTTCAACCTCTGCAGCAATGCTGGCAGCACTCATACGTCTATTTTCAAAAGACAACCTCTGGGTATGACGCTGAGCAACTGCACTCAACTTCTTTGGTCGACCATGGCGAAGCCTGTTCTGAGTCGAACCTGTCCTGTTAAACCGCTGTATGGTCTTGGCCACCATGCAGCAGCTCAGTTTAAGGGTGTTGGCAATCTTCTTATAGCCTAGGCCATCTTTATGTAGAGCAACAATTCTTTTTTTCAGATCCTCAGATGGTTCTTTGCCATGAGGTACCATGTTGAACTTCCAGTGACCAGCATGAAAGAGTGTGAGAGTGATAACACCAAATTCAACACACCTGCTCCCCAGTCACACCTGAGACCTTGTAACACTAACGACTCACATGACACCGGGGACGGAAAATGGCAAATTGGTCACAATTTGGACATTTTCATTTAGGGGTGTACTCACTTTTATTGCCAGTGGTTTACACATTAATGGCTGTGTGTTTAGTTATTTTGAGGGCACAGCAAATTTACACTGTTATACAAGCGGTACACTGACTACTTTACATTGTATCAAAGTGTCATATCTTCAGTGTTGTCCCATGAAAAGATATAACAAAATATTTACAAAAATGTGAGGGGTGTACTCACTTTTGTGAGATACTGTACGTTCCGTTGTTTTACGCTTGTCTTTGCTCCATCTTTTTTTAGATTTTCTCATCTTTCTTTTTATTCGGATGTGTTTTTACACTGATAAAAATGATTCTGGGAAGATGTAATTGTAACACAATTAAATCTATGATATTAACATTAAACTTTTATGGTTGTCTCCACAAAAAAAAAAAAAAAATCTTTCCTTGAACTCAATTGACATTTGTTTAAAAGACAATTGTGAGGGAATGTGCGTGTGTGAGACAATTGTGCATTTTTTCCTTAATATGATGTATTTATGTAATCCCAGCCAATCATCTTACATACACTCATTCAACAAACATTTTATTATAGTATTTACTTTTCAAAGTGGGTGAAGTCATGTGATTTCCTGTCAACTGCAAGGTGTGGAAGGCCACCATCTTGTATATGGGTCTGTGCATGGACTTAACTTCAAGGTAAGTTGGCCTTAGATACTTAGGTATCTGCTATTGATGGTGAAACTGAGGCCTTATGAAACAATGAACAACTCTGAGACAACAGCTTCATGATCGACACAGTGTTATGAAACATTTAATAAAGAGTGCCATCTGCTGACTGAGTGTCAGAACTGCATCTGAGTGGAAGATCTAAAAAAAGTCAATACTTTTTTTTGAGCATTTGGCCATCCGAGGTCTATTCAAAATTGGATGGCAGGAACAAACAATATAAAGCAAACATAAAAAACAAAACTAATTCCCTCTCAAACTTCCCGCGAGCCCTCAAGTCACGTGATGTGACTGACATAACGAGGCCTTGCTTGCTACGGTCACGTGACTGTGGGCATGCTGAAACAGTGCTCAGTGCATTGCTCATGACACTTCCACTTTATACTGCTCAAATCAGCGTTGAATGGGGAGTGTCAAGCATAACATCATTAGTATCTGCTTACTGTTAGCTTACCAGACTGAATAGTGAGATTGGTATATGCTGAAACTAAGCAGTTAAATAAATATAAATAAATATTCTGATTGCATTTCCTGTAAAAACAAATGAGCAGAATGTTTATCTTGTGATCTTTGTCTCTATTTTTTCCTATATCTTGTATTATTTCTCCATCTCTCACTTGATCTCTCTCACAGATCGAGGAAGAATTCCAGATTGAAGCCACTACTCTCCACATTCACGGGGAAGTTGGACCAATATACCGCCAAACTGTTGAGTCTGTACAGGAGGAAAGGAGGAGCTGTAGGGAAGAAACTTGATGAGATGCTCCACATGTTAAATGAGGCATGTACTTAGAATACTGTAGCAGTTAGTTTTGTGTAGTAGCATTCTGATGTCTGTACCTCACATTATCTCATACTTCATATTTTTGTAGGACAACAGCATAGAGTCCTGAAGAAAAGCTGTGCTCAGGGGCCTCATTCTCCATCTTGGAGAAATGCCAGAGGAGTTCATCCAGGTCTACCTGGTAAAGAAAGTGTACCTGTGTGACAGTATTTGTAAAATGAAAATAGAGTGCAATAACATGTCAATGTCACAGCTGGTGATAATATTTTAAAGTGTAAGTATTAATTTTACAAAACAGAACTGATTGTCCATTTTTATATATAATCCAGGGGTGTCAAACTCATTCCATGGAGGGCCAAGACCCTGCATGTTTTGCTTCTACCCAGTGTCATCAGCAGGTGTTTTCACTGATCAGCAATCAGTGGGAAGAAATTCAGTGAAAGCACCTGTTGAAGACACTGGGTGGAGGTAAAACCTGCAGGGTCTTGGCCCTCCATGGAATGAGTTTGACACCTGTGATATAATCAGTCCCACCAAGACGATTCATCAGACTGACAATAAATGGTTAAGTGGTATTAAATGCGTCTTTAAAAACATTTAAGTGAATTTTCTGACACCTGCAGATAGCTTATTTCATGCCCTCTGATATATTTCACAGATTGTTGATGATGATGATGCTGCAGCCATCCAAGAGAATCCCAGAATTTTTTCCTGGAGCTAAAGTGTCAGACATTGAGGCTCTTACCCCTGACCTATTAAATGAATTCCCCCATGCTAAAACTGTCATTGTACATGTTGGATGCAACAACATCCCAGATGAAGCGTCGGAGATTTTAAAGAGTGACTTCAGGAGCCTTCTGTCCGCTCTTATGAACTGTGGCAGACGTGTGTTTATTTCTGGGCCATTGGCACTTTTCAGACGAGGTTGCCATTATTTTAGCAAAACTCTCAGCCTTAATACCTGGTTGTGTTCTATATGTCCTACTTTTAACATTGGTTTTGTAGACAATTTCAACCTGTTTTGGAACCGCCCATCATTTATGAGGCCTGATGGCATCCATCCAAATAGACTTGGTGCACGTGTTTTAAGGGACAATCTGTTCTATTCCATTCAGCGTTTTTTAGTACAGTGACTGAAATCTGGTGCGTTAACTCACCCTGAAGTTCCTGGGTCTGCCAACCAGCCCTTCTTTGTTTCTGCTTCTCATATTAATCCTATTAATCCAAATTATCTTCACTGTTTAGATCAGTCTTCAATTTATAACCCCATAGAGATTGTGTCTGTCTCCCATTACCCAAAATATTATAACCCTAGACAAATACAACATAACTTGATAAATACACGCCTTTCTGCAGCTCCTCCTCATCCGCCACCCCTCAATGTAGCCCCTGTCTTCCACTTCAGAGAGCCTTTGTCTACTCCCCCCAAAGTTAATGCAAGTATAACGTATAAACATCCCAAAGTGATTAAACAAAAAGTTGGTAAAACTCAAATTAAACATCAAGTCTCCAAATTTAATGATTTGGGCTCTCTTCCGCCTCATAATTTAAAAATTAAATGTGGTTTGTTAAATATTAGGTCTCTAACTCCCAAGTCTCTACTAGTCCATGATCTGTTAATTGATCAGATTGCTTTAATATCCCTTACAAAGACTTGGTTAGGGCAAGATGATTATGTTGGTTTAAATGAATCAACTCCCTCTGGTTATCTAAACTATCATAATCCCAGAAGTTCTGGTTGTGGAGGTGGAGTAGCGGCAATTTTCCATTCTAAATTACTAGTTAATGTAAAGCAAAAAACATGTTTGAATTCCTTTGAGGGCCTGGTCCTCAGTATGGGGCATGTTAGCAATCTTAGCTTAAACCCAGTTTTCTTTGCCATAGTTTACCATCCTTCTTCAGCCTAGTCACCAGAGTTTTTATCCGAATTTGCCGAATTCTTAGCTGATTTAGTGCTGAAATCAGATAGAATAATTATAGTAGGGGATTTTAATATACAGTACATGCTGATGTAAATAGTGACTGTCTTAATAAGGCATTCAATTCAATATTAGACTCGATGGGGTTTTCCCAGAGAGTAGAAAATTCTACCCATTATCTCCACCACACATTGGACCTTGTTCTGACTTATGATACAGAAATAGAAAATCTGGTAGTGTCTCCTCATAATCCTGTATTGTCAGACCATTGTCTATTAACCTTTGATTTCACTATTCCTGACTATGTGACCCCTAAAGAAAAATACTACTACAGCAGATGTCTTTCAGATGATGTTGTTACCAAATTTATGCAGATTGTCTCCTCTATGCCATGCGTCAACACGATGGAAATGAAAGATGGAGAGCTTGCTCCTTCCATAATTGATAGCATGGTAGATAGTGTTACAGCCTCTCTGCGTCAGACTCTAGACTTGGTGGCCCCTTTAAAAAAGAAAAAGTCCAATCAGAGGTTTCTAACCCCTTGGTTTAACACAGAAACTCATAGCTTAAAACAGAAGACTCATCAATTAGAAAGAAAATAGCGTTCCACTAATTTAGATGAAATCTATTTAGCTTGGAGAAATCATCTCTTAATTTATAAAAAAAATCTCTTAGAAAAGATAGAACAAGTTATTACTCTGCATTAATAGAAGAGAACAAGAATAATCCCAGGTTTCTTTTCAGCACTGTAGCCAGGCTGACAAAGAGTCAGGACTCTGTCAATCCTTGCATTCCTCTAGAGCTTTCTAGTCAGGACTTTATGAACTTTTTCAATCATAAAATTTTATCTATTAGAGATAAAATCAGTCAGATTCTTCCCACCGTAAACTTAAGCACAGCAACTACTACAACTCCTTCAATTGATATCTGTTTGGATAAGTTTACTCCAACTGACCTTTTAGAGTTAGATAAAATAATCTCCTCATCCAAGCCTTCAACTTGTCTTTTAGACCCTATTCCTACCAGGTTATTTAAAAAAGTCTTCCCATTTATTGGTAGCCATATTCTTCAAATAATCAATTCTTCTTTAACTTTAGGTCATGCACCGCAGGCTTTTAAAATTGCTGTAATTATACCCTTACTCAAAAAGCCAACGCTCGATCCAGGAGTTTTAGCTAACTATCGACCAATCTCTAATCTGCCTTTCATTTCAAAAATCTTAGAAAGAGTTGTTGCTACACAATTATTTGACCACTTGCAGGGAAATGGTTTATTTGAAGAGTTTCAATCTGGGTTCAGAATTCATCAAGTACTGAAACAGCCTTAGTGAAGGTCACTAATGACCTCCTTATCGCATCTGATAATGGACTTGTTTCTGTACTTGTCCTTTTAGATCTTAGCGCAGCCTTTGATACTATTGACCATGATATTCTACTTGATAGATTAGAACACTATGTTGGACTAAATGGAACTTCGCTGCAGTGGTTTAGATCTCATTTTTTTTTTTTTGTACTTATTTTGTACCCGTAGGTAGATTTGTTCTGCAGTCCGGTGACAAGCCACCAGCTGTCGGTCGCTGCGTGCGCAAGCGCCCCGTATGTTTTTGGCATGTGGGAGGAAACCGGAGAAATCCCGGAGTAAACCCACACAACACGGGGAGAACATGCAAACTCCACACAGATCACTGTTGGCCGGGGACAGGGATCGAACCCACGATCTCATGATCCCCACGATCCCCCAGCCGAGATTAAACTGTGCTGCCGCAGTGCTAACCACTGCGCAACCGTGCAGCCTTATTTGTCCGATAAGCTTCAGTTTGTTCATATCAATAATGAGTTTTCTTCCAACTCTAAGCTCAATTGAGTTCCACAGGGATCTGTGCTAGTCCCTACTCTTTTTAGTTTATATATGCTTCCGTTAGGCAACATCATTAGAAAGCACTGTATTGCATTTTCACTGTTACGCAGATGACACACAATTATACCTGTCAATGAAGCCAGATGATAGTAATCAATTAGCCAAGTTAGATGCCTGTCTTAACCCTTTGAGTGTGTATGGTGCAGAACTGTGACATACCCCCTAGTGGTCAAGAGTGATAAATATTTTTTGTCAATAAAATAGTTCAGATTTCCAAGGCTACAACTTGAAAGTGGTAAGAGATAATGACTTACTGTCAATTAGAAAAATGTAAAATATGATCCAAAGTTTCAGACAGGAATAAATTTATGTATCTAATTTGCATAATGTCACAGCACCTCTTTTAATTCCATAACTCAGTCAAAACTGGACTTTGGATGTATTTACACAAAAAATGGTTCTGTCTTTTGACACCGTTTTTTGTACAGAGGTACCTCATCATCTTATCTTCAAAGTATATGAACAAGAAATTAATACATTTAAAAAAAACAATTTCTCACTTACTTTTGAAAGCGTGAGAAGGCAGACACAGTGCAGTGCTCTGCCACTAGGGGCACAAAAATTCTCACACTCAAAGGGTTAAGGAAATCAAAGCTTGGATGACTTGTAATTTTCTGCTATTAAACCCAGATAAGGCTGAAGTGATTCTTGTTGGTCCAAAAAAACCATAGAAATACCTTTCCAAATCAAACTCTTAATTTGGATGCGGCTACTCTTTCTCTGAATAGTTCTGTGAGGAACCTTGGAGCTATTTTTGATCAAGATCTGTTTTTTAATTCACATATTAAATTTGTTTCTAAGACTGCCTTCTATCATCTGCATAATATTGCCAAGATTAGGTGTATCTTGTCTCTGAGTGATGCTGAGAAACTGATCCACGCTTTTGTTAGCTCTAGATTAGATTATTGTAACTCGTTATTATCAGGTTGTCCTAAAATATCTTTAAAAAGTCTTCAGTTGATCCAAAATGCTGCTGCAAGAGTTTTAACAGGTACTAGAAAGAGAGATCTTATCTCTCTGGTTCTGGTCTCCCTTCATTGGCTTCCCATAGAGTTTAGAATTAAGTTTAAAATCCTTCTTCTCACTTACAAAGCTCTTAATAATCAGGCCCCTTTTTATATAAAAGATCTGATATTACCCTATCATCCTAACAGAGCACTACACTCCCAAAATGCTGGATTACTTGTAATACCTAGAATCTCCAAAAGTACAATGGGAGGCAGAGCCTTCAGCTATCAAGCTCTTTTCCTGTGGAACCAGTTACCAATCTGGGTTCGGGAGTCAGACTCGATCTCTGTTTTTAAAAATAGGGTAAAAACCATCCATCCATCCATCTTCTACCGCTTTTCCGGAGGTCCGGGTCACGGAGGCAGCAGTTCAAGCAGAGAAGCCCAGACTTCCCTCTCCCCAGCCACCTGCTCCAGCTCTTCAGAGGGGATACCAAGGCGTTCCCAGACCATCTGGGAGACATAGTCTCTCCACCGAGTCCTGGGTCTGCCCCGGGGTCTCCTCCCAGTGGGATGTGCCTGAAACACCTCAAGTGGGAGGCGTCCAGGAGGCATCCTAATCAGATGCCCATACCACCTCAACTGACTCCTTTCAATGAGGAGGAGCAGCGGTTCTACTCCCCAGGGTAAAAACCTTCCTCTTCAATATAGCCTACGATTAGGGAGGGATCATGTGTCTCTTAACCCTCCCTTTGTTTTGCTGTTAATAAATTTAGACTGCTGGGTGACCTCCAATAATGTACTTGGCTTCAATCCTTTAATGTTTGCTCTCTTTATATCTGTTCTTTTCATCTTCTCTATCCCCTCACCCCCCAGCCGGTCGCAGCAGATGACTGCCCCTCCCTGAGCCTGGTTCTGCTAGAGGTTTCTTCCTGTTAAAAGGGAGTTTTTCCTCTCCACTGTCGCCAAGTGCTTGCTCACAGGGGATCGTCTGATTGCTGGAGTCTTTCTGCAATTGTGGGGTTTCTCCTACATTTGAAAGTGCTATGAGATGACTATTGTTGTGATATGGCGCTATATAAATAAAGTTGAATTGAATTGAAGAGGCCCTGACTACACTTGTGTTCAGCATCTTTGTTGTCAGCAAAGGTTCCAACAAACAAACAGGAATTGCCATTGAGGAAGCAGAGGTCCTTTTTAGTATTTGTGATGTTGCACATGCTTGTGCCTACTTGATGGGCCTTATGTATGCCCTGGAACTAAGCTACCCTAAGAAAATGAAACACACATTTGAGGTTTTTCAGAAGAGCTTTCCGGAACTGGAAGATGTAAACAAAAGAATGTCCTCCAAGGTCCATGATCTCAAGGTCAACTTGCATGCCTAAAAGCCAAACAGATGTTGTTGAATGGAGAGCGTTTTGTGTGACCTCCTTCTTGTGTTGTTGTTGTTTATGTTTGTGGTGGCACCTTGCATGGCAGCGGCCCCTCTGATTCTAGATGTGATTAACATTGTAGATAGGGGAAACATAATTTCCTTCTGCTGTACATGATTGGCTGTATGGATTGAATGACAATAAAGTTGGCTTCTTCTTCTTGTACAGTTGTTCATTTTTACTAAGTCAAAGTCAAGCGTCATTGAAGGTCAACAGTTAATTGTCTACTGCTGCGCTTTTTACTTGCAATGCACTTGCTCAGGTTCTCAATATACCTTTTCAGGTTTTACTATAAGTGCCTTTTGATTTTTGATGCTGGTGTATACTTTCTGTTATAGTGCTCTACACTTGGGAAGGCATAGTTAGCCCAAGATGTCTTTTGTTCAGAACATTGCCAAGTTTCAGGTAGAGCCATGGGATGATCATGTCCATGTATCTTTAATAAATTCTTGGCTCCATGGTCACAGCAAATGTGGTTTGTTTTTTGTGACCATGTGAGCTAATAAAAGACAATTTTGGTGACTTTGACTTATCCTTTTGGCACCACCATGAAGCACAATTTTGTCAAGTACAGATTAGCTCAAAATCTGTGGGACAGATATTAAACCCTGTTAATTTTGAGTATTTCATGACCGAAATGCCAGCTAATTACAAAAGGTACACAATGTTATATAACACTTAATTGCTATGACCTTTTACTGACAAATACTGTGCTTGAGGTACATAGAAAATTAAGGTAACTTTTTGCATAAGATATTTTTATAGTTTATGCAAGACTGGTCTTTGCAGGAACTGCTTTTTGGTTTGCATGAAATACATTTTACAAGTAAAGTTAGTAAAAGAAATGAAGTAAAATCAACCTAATTTAGTAAATTTGCAAATAGTAAATTTAAGTTGACCTCACTTGAAACATTAAGTTAATTAAGTTGATTTTACTTAAAATGTCTGCCTGTCTTTACTAGAAAATGTGTTTTTCACTTACAAAAAAATAAGTAGTTCTTACAAGAAGCAGTCTTGCGTAATCTACGTACATAAAAGTCTTAAAAGTTTTTTTTTAAGTAAATTGGGCAGAATATTTTTATCAGTGTAGTTCAGTTTGTAAGGAAGGGGTTTTTAGTTCCTCTTGTTCTATATGTCCTTAGTTTCATTTTGTACCTTTTTAATTTGGCTTTCAACAAACCTGTTTAACTATTGCTGAAGTAGTCATTTATGCGTTGTTTTATATCCTTCTTAGTTCCATTTGTTTTTCAGATTTTCTTATCTCTTTTATTTTGATGTGGTTTTTTATTTTGATGTGCTTTTAGTTTAGTTTATAAGTATGGGTTTTTAGTTCCCTTTGTTTTTTGTGTTCTTAGCTTCATTTTGTATTTTATGTGTTTTAGATCCACTGTTTTCCTCAGCAGAGCCCCTCATGTCGGATGCTGCTTGGCCCATCTGCAGGGATGTTGGTCTCATGGGTCCCTCTGGCTTTGGTGGGTGGGGGCTCTATGCCTTACAGCTGTGGTGTGGGCCCTGGTCTGTCCTGGTCAGGGAGGCCTCGGTGGCACGCCATGTGGTCATGGGTTGTCTAGTCTCCTGGGGTGGGGGGCTCCACAGGATGGTGTTCCTTCACATGGTGCCGAGCTATGTCTCTTTTTTTTTATATGTCTCTCTTACTTTTTGTGTGTTTGAGAGAAGGGTGCATGTGCTTGTGTGTGTGTGTGTGTGTGTGTATGGGAGGGCTGGGAGGAATGGGATGCATCGTGCAAATATATGTATTTAAATTTGTCTATTGCTTTTATCTATGTAAAGCACTTTGCGCACCATTTAATGTTTGAAAAGTGCTATACAAATAAAGTTTGACTGATTGATTGTGACCTCCATGACTGAAAGCAGACCCTTGTCTCAGTTTTCTGCCTCTCGCTCACCTATCCTCTTCTCTCTGTCCCCCAGGTTAAACCTGACCTGCCTCCCAACCTGCTGCCTAATCCTCCAAGGCTCCTGCGTGCTCACCCAGCAACCTGCCCACCCCTGGCCACCTCAACTCTCTCACTGGACAAATCCTTCTGGATCCACTCTCCCCTGGAAAAACTCAAGTAAGGAACTTAAATTTGCAGCAATATTAAAACTAAGAGTGCTTTCACACCTAAATTTGTTTACTTTGATCCCAATCGGTTAATAAGTTTGCTGTTTTGTATCATTTTCTCCTTGGTTCAGTTCCCTTTCACACAGGCAAAAATTCAAGTGGACCAAATTCCCTCACGTTAAATCCTGCGAGACTGACATCAGAATGTTCTCTGTTCTTATTGGTCAGATTTTTTTTGCTGTGAGAACAGGAAAGGTAAATATAGGATGACTACTGTGCATTTATGCATTTCTGGGGAGAAAATAATACAAATCGTAGTGACAAAATTATCAAGAAGGCTGGCTCTGTTACTGGTCTCAGGCCGGAGACCTTTGAGACTGTGGTGGAGAGGAGGACACTAAATAAACTGCGATTCATTGGACAATCCTGATCACCCTCTCCACCATACACTGGACAGACAGCTGAGCACTTTCTCCAGCTGACTCTTACAACTCCGCTGCCGAACGGTTAGGTACAGGAAATCTTTTCTGCCACATGCCATTTCACTGTACAATAACTCACTCTGACGTTGTACTCTGGTCATAACTATGCTGCCATACTGCACCTTACAGTCTAATTGGTACCTCATATTAAGCCCTGCACCTGGTAGTCCTGCATTGTACAGTGGGTATGAATCATGTACCTATACAGGTCACCATCTACTCATCTATGATGTATATAAGTTAGTTAGCAGTTTTACTTTCCATGGGTAATCCCTTTGTCTATTATGCTGTGTGTGCTTCTGTCATTTTGGTCGTCTACCATTATGCTGCTGTTACATCGTAATTTCCCAGTTTGGGATCAATAAAGTACATCTATCTGCAGTCGTGTGAAAAAGTGTTTGCCCCTTTCCTTATTTCTCATTTTTTTGTATGTTTTTCATACTTAAAATGTTTCAGATCATCAAACAATTTTAAATATTAGACAAAGGTAACACAAGCAAACACAAAATGCAGTTTTTAAATGAAGGTGTTTATGATTAAGGGTAAAAAAATCCAAACCTACATGGCCCTATGTGAAAAAGTGATTGGCCCCTAAAGCTAATAACTGGTTGGACCACCCTTAGCAGCAACAACTGCAATCAAGCATTTGCAATAACTGGCAATGAGTTTTTTACAGCACTGTGGAGGAATTTTGGCTCACTCGTCTTTTCAGAATTGTTGTAATTCAGCCACAATGGAGGGTTTTTGAGCATGAATCACCTTTTCAAGGACATGCCACAGCATCTCAATCGGATTCAGGTCAGAACTTTGACTAGGCCACTCCAAAGTCATCTTTTTGTTTTTCTTAAACCATTCAGAGGTGGACTTGCTGGTGTGTTTTTGATCATAGTCCTACTGCAGAATCCCTTCAGCTTGAGGGCATGAACAGATGGCCGGACGTTCTCCTTCAGGGTTTTTTGGTAGACAGCAGAATTCATGGTTCCATTTACAATAGCAAGTCTTCCAGGTCTTGAAGCAGCAAAACAGCTCCAGACCATCACACTACCACAACCATATTTTACTGTTGGTATGATGTTCCTTTTCTGAAATGATGAGTTATTTTTATGCCAGATTTAATGGGACACACACATTCCAAAGAGTTCAACTTTTGTCTCATCAGTCCACAAAGTATTTTCCCAAAACTCTTGGGGATCATCAAAATATTTTCTGGCAAAACTGAGACAAGCCTTTATGTTCTTTTTGCTCAGCAGTGGTTTTCTTCTTGGAACCCTGCCATGCAGGCCATTTTTGCCCAGTCTCTTTCTTATGGTGGAGTCATGAACACTGACCTTAACTGAGGCAAGTGAGGCCTGCAGTTCTTTGGGTGTTGTTGTGGGGTCTTTTGTGACCTCTTGGATGAGTCGTTGCAGTGCTCTTGAGGTAATTTTGGTCGACCGGCCACTCCTGGGAAGATTCACCACTGTTCCATGTTTTTGCCATTTGTGGATAATGGCTCTCTCTGTGGTTTGCTGGAGTCCCAAAGCTTTAGAAATGGCTTTATAACCTTTTCCAGACTGATAGATCTCAATTACTTTGTTTCTCATTTGTTCCTGAATTTCTCTGGATCGCAGCGTGATGTCTAGCTTTTGAGGATCTTTTGGTCTACTTCACTTTGTCAGGCAGGTCCTATTTAAGTGATTTCTTGATTGAGAACAGGTGTGGCAGTAATCAGCCCTGGGTGTGACTCGAGAAATTGAACTCAGCTTTCCAAAGATGTGATAAACCACAGTTAATTTGTGTTTTAACGGGGGGGGGGGGGGGTCATTTTTTCACACAGGGCCATGTATGTTTGGATTTTTTTTTTACCCTTAATAATAAACACCTTCATTTAAAAACTGCATTTTGTGTTTACTTGTGTTGTCTTTGTCTAATATTTAAATTTGTTTGATGATCCGAAACATTTAAGTGTGATAAACATACAAAAAAAAGAAATCAGGAAGGGGGCAAACACTTTTTCACACCACTGTATGCATGTATGTATGTACTGTATGTACTGTATGTATGTATGTATGTATGTATGTATCTATCTATCTATCTATCTATCTATCTATCTATCTAATCTACAGGGAGTTTTCATCACCCTGGTTGTCATTTATTACATTACATGCATATACCCCTTTCAGCAAATTGTACAGTTTGAAAATGAAATGTGGAAAATAATATGTTTACATTCATTAATTCAGAACGGTGACATGCTCAGCCACAGATATTTTTGAAGATCCATCAGGTATGTACAATAGCATAAAATGTTTTATAGTTTGCTACTGGTCCTGTTTTAGTATGGTCCCTTTCTCACCTGCAGGACCACACCAGAGTATGCCAGTTCATTCGATTCAAGACCACCTCTTTCAAAAAGTCTCAGTATGGTTGGTTTGGTGCGCACCTGAGTGTGATTACCGTGTTTTCACCAGACAAAACAAACCGCACTAACAGAGAAAACAAACTCAAGTTCAATTGAAATGAACTAAAGCCTGCAGGGGTGAAAGCACCCTAACACTCCTCACCCCAGGATCACCTGCTAGCTGCACTCCCCTGGCTGGAAACCTCCACCTGGACTCAAGTCCCCCTGGAATAATCCAAGTCAGGATTTACACTAGCCAAATCTTTGAAATAATGAATTCTTATCTCAGGACCCTCTTTGACTCGCAACCTTGGAGACGCTCACATAATGTCATGAACTCTATGTGCGCTTCTCCATAGCGCATGGAGGAGGAGAAATAGACAAATGGATTTACGCACTGGGTCAACACCAAACACACATTTATTAACACAAGGGTGAACACACAGGAGACAAGACAGCTCGGGTTAAACTGAGAGTCCTCCAGGATGCCCAACAATACGGAGGGATACAACTGGACGAGAGCCAAAGCGTAGTAGTTGTGCCGAACAGGGGGAAACGCTACGGAAAGCGTAGCAGCACAACTACGCACAGAAACGCAGACAGTTTACTCACAGTGTAGGGGCAGTCCGAGTAATTCCAGTCTCCCAGCGATCACACACAAAAACAGTCCTTTCAAGATGTGGTGGTTAGACGGCGGAAAACAACCATCTAACACGTATAATGGTCCAGTGGCGTTTGTCTAGCAAAGAGCTGCTTATGAACAAATGCTGCTGGCGTGGCAAATTGGGAACACCTGAGCGAGGCACGGGAAGGATAATTACCGGGGCTGGAAAACAGCTGATGGAATACAGAGGGAGAGCGAGGGGGCGTGGCTGGACCGACAGACTGTCAGCAGCGTGAGAGAAAGTAAGTCATTGATGCTGACTAACAGCTGCTGGTCAGGCAGTGACTAAGGATATGGAAATCAGTACCAGAAGACACAAAAATGCACATAACCAGTAAGACCAAAACCCACAGAGAGATCGAGGCTGAGCCAGGGAAAGCCAAGCCGGCTCGGCTCGTGATAGAGCCCCCCCCCCCCTTAAGAGGTGGATTCCCAGACACCCAAGGTAACATCAAGACGACCCCCCCCCCCCCAATAGGAGCAACAACAACAAACAACACGAACCCGGGTGGGAGGTAGGGGGGAACAGGAAGGATGGAATACAATACCCTGCCCAGGGTCCACAATTAACCCCCCCAAGTCCAAAGCCGTAGCAGCTCGGGAGGCCACCCTGAGTCCCAGGCCCAGCAGGCAGTTCGGCAAACCCAGTCTGGTGGCCTGCTGGAGAACACGGGCCATCTGGCCCAGAGACTCATTCCCTCAGGCGGTCGGCCAGCGTTGTTGATCCACCAGGGCCGACGGGATGAGGCAGGAGGCGGCCTTCCTACCGGGAAGCTCACTGGTGGGTGACCGGACCGAAGGGAGGGGACCCCCATGGCGTAGGACCGGGAGGAGAAGGGGACCACGGCATCCTCATGGTGATCCGTAGCACCCTCGGTGGCCCTCGACAGGGCCGGCTCCGCTGCACCCACAATGGGCCCCAACCGGGCCGGGTCCGCTGCACCCACGATGGACTCCAGCGGGAGCCTTGCAGCACCCGCGGTGACCTCCGGCTGAGGCTCAGCTGTACCCATGGTGACCTCCGGCTGAGGCTCAGCTGCACCCATGGTGGATCCCGACCCGGAGTGTGGTGTCCATGATGGGTCTGGACAGGAGTGCAGCATCCATGTTGGGCTAATCCTGGGGTGCAGCCCCCATGAAGGTCCAAAGCCAGCCTGCTGGACCCACGGCGGCACGGCATGCGGAGGAGACCACACGACGACCTCAGACTTCAGGGAAGCTGGACCCGTTACGTCATCAGGCGCTGAGATCAGCTCCACGTTGACCCCTGGAGATAGTTGTTCCTCTCCGGCGACCCTAGAAAATGGCTCAGAAGCGGGAGAAGAAGCAGGGTTGTTAGGGTCGCCGGCAGCGGCAGAGCCCAGCGAGGGAAGTTCAGATGTGGCTGTGCGCTGCACCTGACTCTCCCCACCTAGACCAGACAAGATCTCTCTAACACTGTGATCAGAAAAACCAGAGAGAGTACTTGCCTGAGCTCGAGCTCCATCGCTGTCCAGGACTCCGTTGATCCTGGAAAGGAATGCTCGGGCCCGGCTTCCAAGAGGTCCAGCTCAGGCTCCCAATCCACCGCAAACACCTCCGCAGCTGGCAAGATGGTGATTGCAGTCCTATTGTCCTCCTGCAGCGACTCCAATGCTGGGGATTCCGCCGGCGTGGTTGCAGGGGGACCTCTCCATGCCTGGCTTCGGGAAGGACTCCTCTGAAGCCGCTGGCTCCTCCACTGTCTGATGGCCCTGACCTTGGGCCGACAGATCCTCAGGGAGAATTGGGGGAGACACGGAGAGGGGGGAAAATGAATTAATATATGCAGTTGGAGGAGAGGACACAGCGGACTGCTTAAACTAGGTCTCTCCCTTGGGAGGCAGGCAAGATTCAGTGTCATTAGATGGTTCACAATGAAAAAATACTTGCCTGTCATCCCGGTCCTTGTTGTTTCCAGTTGCAGGTGGCAGACAGTCATCCCTCTCCGTGTCAGTGGTGACGTGGGCCCCTTTGAAAGCTTGTGGAGGACCCATCTCCATGATGATGGAGGTGGGCGTTACCGGGGTGAGCTCAGTGGACTTCACGGCAGCTGGAGGGCAGAGGGCTGCCGAAGGCAATGAGGGATTCTCCCGGTGTCTCCTAGCTGGCCGGATGGTGCTTGCTGTCCTGGTCCTCTGACGCTCCTCCTCGACCCGGCTGTTGACTGCAGTTAGCAGGTTCGCCCACTCCTCGTCTGACGGTGATTCGGTCCTCTTCTACAGGTGGAGGAGGAGCCGTTTCCATGGCAACAGAGGTGGGTGTTTCAGGGATGACCTCAGTGGGCCTCACAACTGCCGGAAGGATGATGGCAGCTGACGGAGGAGAGGGCCTCTCCCGGCGCTTCGACGTGGGATGACGCTGCCGTGGTGGAGCTGGAGATGCACGAGCTGAGGATGGCACTTCGGGTTGGGCTGGAGAGGAAGCAGATGACCAACGAGGGGAACAATTCCGCTTTGGCTCTGTGGGAAATGTCCTCACAGATAATCCAGGGAATAAGCGCTCAAGCGCGCAGACCGTGGAGAGCAGCTCAGTGTACTGTGGGCACCTCCAGAGGCCGGGATGCGCTTCTAGAATGCCCATAGCTCCGAGCAAACACTCCCATTTCTTCTTGGGACCACGGGACGCGAGAGCCTCCTCCACAAAGTCCTGGATAAAATCTGCTGCCCACTCTTCCTCCAGCGTGGGGATGCCAGCTGCCGTTCCTCCCTTGCGGCGATGAGGTCGATGAGCCCAGGGCATCATGCGCTCCAACAACAGATAGGTGAAAAAGACAGTTCACTAAGGAAAAAGTGATATGTGGGTGAACCCGCTAAATCCTTTTTACGGGCTGGACCATTCTGTCATAAACTCTCTGTGCGCTTCTCCATAGCGCATGGAGGAGGAGAAAAGGAAAAATGGATTTACGCGCTGGGTCAACACCAAACACACATTTATTAACACAAGGGTGAATACACAGGAGACAAGACAGCTCAGGCTAAACTGAGAGTCCTCCAGGACGCCCAGCAACACGGAGGGATACAACTGGGCAACAGCCAAAGTGTAGTAGTTGTGTCGCACAGGGGGAAACGCTATGGAAAGCGTAGCAGCACAACTACGCACAGAAACGCGGACAGTTTACTCACAGTGTAGGGGCAGTCTGAGTAATTCCAGTCTCCCAGCAATCACACACAAAAACAGTCCTTTCGAGACGTGACGGTTAGACGGCGGAAAACAACCATCTAACGCGTATAATGGCCCAGCGGCGTTTGTCTAGCAAAGAGCTGCTTATGAACAAATGCCGCTGGCGTGGCAAATTGGGAACACCTGAGCGAGGCGCGGCAAGGATAATTACCGGGGCTGGAAAACAGCTGATGGAATACAGAGAGGGAGCGAGGGGGCGTGGCTGGACCGACAGACTGTCAGCAGCGTGAGAGAAAGTAGGTTACTGATGCTGACTAACAGCTGCCGGTCAGGCAGTGGCTAAGGATATGGAAATCAGTACCAGAAAACACAAAAATGCACATAACCAGTAAGACCAAAACCCACAGAGAGCTCGAGGCCGAGCCAGGGAAAGCCAAGCCGGCTCGGCTTGTGACACATAAAAGATGTTGCTGCTCCACAAGAATTCTCTCCTGCAAAATATCTAACCCAGGGGTCACCAACTAACGGACTCCGGTCTGAATCCGGACCCCGAGAGTCCTCTTTCTGGACCCCGAAGCTTTTTAATACAATTTGGAAAACAAAAGGATACTGTTTGGTTTGACGGAAAAAAGTGGAACTGAAACGTATTGGCAGCTGCCCGGACATTTTATGGTGTGACACTTCGGGCACTGTCTGCAGAGTGGGGATGCAGCGGGAGGCAAAATCACTGTTCACTGTGGGCATCACACGAGGCGGATAGTCAGGATATCCACCGCGGACAAACACGCTTCGTTCCCGGTTTGTGCCCGCAGGATTAAGTGCTATTTTGAAATTGTATCTACCGCCACTCTAGCTACCTCTGATGGTACGTGTCCACCTAGGCGTCTGTTGATGGAAGGTCGCCGCACCTCTTCTGCATCTCCATGCTTCTGTAGAGAGTAGTCCATGATGGGATGCAGGGGGAGGTCACATCCCCCTGCATCTCCCGGTTATGGATGTGATTTCTTTGACCCTCCGATATCGCGTAAAAACAGTAATGTTCCAGGTGCTACTGAACATGAAAAGCTCCACACACATCCACCTCTTCTCTCCCTGTGACAGAGTGTTACCCAAACAGACACAAACAGGTTAGAAAGATAAGAACATTGTTGACATAAAAAAAACTAGTTCTGTGTAGTGTGGAATTGTATTTTATGCCTATTTTTGATGCTTACAGTTTAAACAGTTTTTTTATACTGAAAATACAGTATAGAGGTGGACTTTCTGTGAGATTTTGTTTTAAATGTATTTAATTTAGTTGTGTTCTCCTGTAAAACTTAACATTTTTAGGATTTAAGTTGTAGATTTTACAATTTCAGAGCTATTTATTTGGAGTCAAAAACACATTTAGTGTTCTCCTGTATTGTTCTGATTAAATTATTACATATTTGAAATTGTGCAGAATCTGAATTTTTTGTTTAAAAAATGAATACAGAGTTAAAAGCTGCTAAAACATCTTCTTAATAAAATAATGTGAAAAAGAAAATGATATTGGCCTGCCTCCAGACAGCTGTGGACTTCTGAAAGACTGTCCATGAAAGACTGGCAGCTTTTAAAAGCACATTTTAAGATAAATTTGTAACTTGCCACATTTCTCTTCCATTTGTTTTAGTAAAAATGTTGGAAGTAAATTCATGGGTCACTGCAAACACTTTGCTTTAAAGCACCAAGTGGGAGGAAAGAAATTCTGACTAGAAAAAAAAAAAGATGCATCAAGAATAATTTTAGAATCAAATCGAAGCACCTGAATCGTAATTGAATCGTGGTGCCTAAAGATTGCCACCTCTAGTTTGGACCTCAGTTGGGTAGGAGGACTGACTTATTGGACCTCTTGCAGTTTTAATTGGTGACCCCTGATCGAACCAATACTACCAATTCAGCCCCACTTACCCCTCTCTTTTCTCTCCTCACTACAGGATCTAAACTCCCCGCTCTGTGGATCAGCTGCATTATTGTAAACAGTTCAATAAATTCCTTCACTTGTCTCAACTCTTGTCTCAGTATGGTTGTGTTCTGCTATTGGGTCCTCACCTTGTTCAGTCATGACAGACTGGTATCTAGACATGATGCATCTTGTTAGCAAAGCTTGCTACAGTGCCTCTCCTCTTAATGTGGCCAAATCCTCACATGCAAACCAACAAAGAAGTGTTTGACATCTTGGTGGTTAAATGAACTTTAATATAATGTCTGCAGGCAACATTTCTACAACATGATGTGGTTAAGTGGATGTGTTGCTCCTCACAGGCAGACAAACTGTTGCTGTGATTGAACTGAAGGACTGATTACTACGTTAATATCTGCCATTGATCTCTTCATTGATTATTTGTCCCCACCTAATGACTGTGACTGGACTGATTTTAAATAATATGTCTCGCTTGCAACCCAGCATCAGAGAAGAAGGGGGAAGGGGGGGATAAGGAGTGTGGGAAGGAAACTGCTCCACAAAATCAGCTTGAAAGGCCAGAGGAAATTGAGACAATATTAAAAAAGAAAAGGTTCAATCTGTAAGCTTTTTTCCCTGCTGATCAGAAGGGCTAAGGACTACCGCTGGGCTCCTTAACATCTGGTTGGGCAATTTACCCCGCTCTGACAACTGGAAAGGTTAAACCACTAAAATCTAATATTTGCCTGGAGGGGGTCAAGGCACTGCAATTACAAGGTACAATCGGCAGGGCTAATCAGCTAGTAGCGCGTACCCGGGGCTCGACTGGGCAAATAAGCTCTGATCAGAAGCACTGTTCTCTTCCTCTCCTGTTTACTTATTAAACCCTGTTCTCATGTTCAAGGGCCCCACTGCAGCCTCTGGCCCCACACACCCCAAGGCACAGGGGAGTAAATTTAGCTTTTTAAATGAGACCATGCCACTTAGCAAGAAGTTAGCCCCCCTTGTGTTAATCAGTATCTGTGGCCTTTGTTTGCAAAATGATCTCACATTACTTTCCTCCAATCTGGCAGGCATTAACACCTTGGGAAGGAATGCGATAGGTAGGGATTTATACCCCGAGGAAGAAGAGTGGGCAGATGTGTACGAGTCTGTGAGAGCGGGCGAGACAGGGAGTGTGAGAGAGAGAGAGAGAGAGAGAGAGAGAGAGAGAGAGAGAGAGAGAGAAAGGACACTGACAAAGGCTTCGGAAGGATGTGTGTGTTCCACTACGCTGTTTACATGATTGCTCTTTGACACACATTTCCTAATTGACTGAGTATCAAGTGCGGGATTAGTGTATAATATATCAGAACTGTCTGGTGTGCAACACTTTTGAACAAGGCTCGGGGAACAATTACTGGTAATTAAATATGTGCCAGTTACTGGGAAAGATAATTATGTCCTTGGTGTATAACACCAATTAATTACTTTTATTTCAGTGAGCAAAGCTTTTAAATGGCAGCGGAAGCCATTGGAATGGTGGTTGAGTGCGAGCAACCTCTGTGTGTTTGCTAATGTGTAAGTCGTGATGCGTTGCTGCACAGACGAGGCACGGCACATGTGGGCTGTTTATGAAGGCATTTCACTTTCCTGTGAGACTCACACTCAAGATAACTGAGGACTAAACTGGAGACGTTGCGGCTTCAAAAACAGCCACGAAGAATTGACAGTGTGGTATTAGCGGCAAACTACTGAGGCGACATTCATATTTGTACCTCTCTCCTTAACCTCCTTAGGATTAAACATTGACAAAATGGGAAAAAAAAGAGTCTTCCCGGGAGGGCAGAGCTGAACTCTGTCTTGCTAAGAGGATTGGTCAGATTGGATATTAGAGCCTGGGAGAAATCCTGAGCGCTCCATATATGCTCACACCTTCACCAAGCCAAGATTGAGACCCCAGATTACCTGTAAACCTTCCTTCCTTAAATCAACAGCTTTGGACTCAGACTGCTCCCATTCACAAATCAAAGACAGGAGAAAACAACTGGATTAGCAAGTGATCTCACTCTGGTCATCCACTGGATTTAATATCTAACTTGGAAAAAACATGTGGCTGATCATTAGTAATCTATTAAATCCAGGGTCTAGAAATGGTTGCGCTGCCAGCTTCTCTGAGCCAAATGTGGCTGATGCTACTTTTCCAGCACCTCCCCTCCCTCTCATTGTGGTTAATAAGATACAGAGTCAGATGGCCCAGGCGTGCTCTCTTACCCTCATTCTCTGATCCTTCTGCCCACACCACTATAATTTTCTCCTGTCAACTCGAATCCTGCACCAACAGCCTAATCCTCAATCATTCAGTCAGGAGTTTATGACTGTTAAGTTCAAATAAAATCAAAGTATGAGCTCTGTCCTGCATAAGTGTGTGCAAAGGTCGGTGCAGATACACAATGTGTATGGAAGTTCATTGTGTTTATATGCTAGTCTTTGCAGCTGTATACACATGTGGACAAAATGGTTGGTAGCCCTCTGTTAATGAAAGAAAAACCCACAATCAGGTTCAGGTTCAGGTTCAGGTTACTTTATTTGTACCCGTAGGTAGATTTGTTTTGGTTGTGACAATGGTCACAGAAATAACTTGAATCTGACCATAGTGGTAATAAATAAAAAATCTATGAAAATTAACCAATGAAAATCAGACATTGCTTTTGAATTGTGGTTCAACAGAATTATTTTAAAAAACAAACTCATGAAACAGGCCTGGACACATTTTTTTTTTTTGTTACTTATTTGTACCCGTAGGTAGATTTGGTTTGCAGTCTGGTGACAAGCCACCGGCTGCCGGTCGCTGCGTGCGCCCTAAACCTACATGTTTTTGGTATGCGGGAGGAAACCGGAGAAATCCCAGAGTAAACCCACGCAACACGGGGAGAACATGCAAACTCCACACAGCTCACTGTTGGTCGGGGGCTGGGATCGAACCCATGATCTCGTGATCCCCGCGATCCCCCGGCCGAGGGTAAACTGTGCTGCCACAGTGCTAAACCACTGCGCCACCGTGCAGCCCAAAAATGATGGTACCCTTAACTTAATATTTTGTTGCACAACCTTTTGAGGCAATCACTGCAATCAAACGATTTCTGTAACTGTCAATGAGACTTCTGCACCTCTCAGCAGGTATTTTGGCCCACTCCTCATGAGCAGACTGCTCCAGTTGTCTCAGGTTTGAAGGGTGCCTTCTCCAGACGGCATATTTCAGCTCCTTCCACAGATGTTCAATAGGATTTAGATCAGGGCTCATAGAAGGCCACTTTAGAATAGTCCAATGTTTTGCTCTTAGCCATTCTTAGGTGTTTTTAGCTGTGTGTTTCGGGTCATTATCCTGTTGCAAGACCCATGACCTGCTACTGAGACCGAGCTGTCTGACACTGACCAGCACATTTCTCTCTAGAATACCTTGATAGTCTTGAGATTTCATTGTACCCTGCACAGATTCAAGATACCCTGTGCCAGATGCAGCAAAGCAGCCCCAGAATATAACAGAACCTCCTCCATGTTTCACAGTAGGGACAGTGTTCTTTTCTTGGTATGCTTCATTTTTGCGTCTGTGAACATAGAGCTGATGTGCCTTGCCAAAAAGTTCCAGTTTTGTCTCGTCTGTCCATAGGACATTCTCCCAGAAGCTTTGTGGCTTGTCAACATGCAGTTTGGCAAATTCCAGTCTGGCTTTTTTATGATTTGTTTTCAATAGTGGTGTCCTCCTTGGTCGTCTCCCATGAAGTCCACTTTGGCTCAAACGACGACGGTTGGTGTGATCTGACACTGATGTACCTTGACCTTGGAGTTCACCATGAATGTGTTCAGAGGTTGTTCTGGGCTCTTTTGTTACCATTCGTATTATCCATCTCCTCCTGTGGCCATGTCCAGGGAGGTTGGCTACAGTCCCGTGGATCTTAAATTTCTGAATAATATGTGCAACTGTAGTCACAGGAACATCAAGCTGCTTGGAGATGGTCTTATAGCCTTTACCTTTAACATGCTTGTCTATAATTTTCTTTCTAATCTCCTGAGACAACTTTCTCCTTTGCTTCCTCTGGGCCATGTTTAGTGTGCTACACACCATGTCAACAAACAGCACAATGACTACTTGTCACCCTTTAAATAGGCCAACTGACTGATTACAAGTTTGTAGACACCTGTGATGTTAATTAGAGGAAACATCTTGGTTGAACATGTCCCTATGGTCACATTATTTTCAATCTTTTCTAGGGGTACCATCATTTTTGTCCAGGCCTGTTTCATGAGTTTGTTTTTTAAAGTACTTCTGTTGAACCACAATTCAAAAGCATTGTCTGATTTTCATTGGTTAATTTTCATAGAATTTTTATTTATTATCACTTTTGTCAGATTCAAGTTATTTCTGTGACCATTGTGGGTTTTTCTTTCATTAACAGAGGGGTACCAACAATTTTGTCCACGGCTGTATACTGTGCAATTTGCAATGGTAAAATGAACATTCCTAAAGAGGTCAGTTAAGTGTCAGCAGTAAGACATGAGTTGTATCTTGTTTATGCCGCACAAGGTATCAAGACTAAAACTTGACCCAAATCCTCCTGATTAGATTAATGAGAATACATCAAAATAACAGCAACAGTTTTTTGTCTGCATAGTCCATATATTATAAATTCTATATTTCATGTGCATGCCTTAAATTCTTTTTTTTTTTTTTTTTTTTTTTTTTGTTACTTATTTGTACCCGTAGGTAGACATGGTTTGCAGTCTGGTGACAAGCCACTGGCTGCTGGTCGCTGCGTGCGCGAGCACCCTAAACCTACATGTTTTTGGTATGCGGGAGGAAACCGGAGAAATCCCGGAGTAAACCCGCGCAACACGGGGAGAACATGCAAACTCCACACAGCTCACTGTTGGTCGGGGGCTGGGATCGAACCCACGATCTGATGATCCCCGCGATCCCCCGGCCGAGGGTAAAACTGTGCTGTTACAGTGCTAAACCACTGCGCCACCGTGCAGCCGTGCAGCATTCTGACAGCTATATGTACAATTAGGTCCATATACTGTATATTTGAACATTGACACAAGTTTTGTTATTTTAGATGTTTACCAAAACATTCAAGATACACTTAAATTGCAGACTCTCAGCTTTAATTTGAGGCTATTCACATCCATATTGAAGTTACGGTTTAGGAATTGCAACCATTTTTATACCAAGTCTCCTCATTTCAGGGGCTCAAAAGTAATTGGGCAAATTAACATTACAATAAATAAAATGTTCATTTATAATACTTTGTTGAGAATCTTTTGCATCCAATTACTGCCTGAACCCATGGACATCACTAAACACTGGGTTTCCTCCTTGGTGATGCTTTGCCAGGCCTTTACTGCAGCTGTCTTCGATTGTTGCTTATTTGTTGGATTTTTTGCCTTTAGTTTTGTCTTAAGCAAGTGAGCTGCGTGCTCAGTCTTGTTGAGATCTGGTGATTGACTCGGCCATTGAATATTCCACTTCTTTGTCATGAAAAATACTCCTGGGTTGTTTTCTCGCAGTATGTTTAGGGTCATTTTCCATCAATACTGTAAAGCGTTGTCCAATCAACTTTGCTGCATTTGGCTGAATCTGAGCAGACATTATATCCCTATACACTTCAGAATTCATCCAGCTGCTTCTGTCTCCTGCCACATCATCATTAGTTCAATTCAATTCAATTCAACTTTATTTATATAGTGCCAATTCACAACAACAGTCACCTCATAGCACTTTCAACTGTAAGGGAAATCCTCACAATTGCAGAAAGACCCCAGCAATCAGGCAATCCCCTATGAGCAAGCACTTGGTGACAGTGGAAAGGAAAAACTCCCTTTTAACAGGAAGAACCCTCCAGCAAAACCAGGCTCAGGGAGGGGCAGTCATCTGCTCTGGCTGGGTGGGAAGAAGAAGAAGAAGAAGAGGAAGAAGAAGAAGAAGAAGAAGAAGAGCATGACGGGGGCTCAATCTATGGGAGAGAACAAAGAGATGTTAATGACCAGCAAAAATATTTCATTGAGAGAGAAGAAAAGCGTGAAGCCAAGTGCATCATTGATGGTCCCCGGCTGTCTAAACCTATTAGCAGCATAACTAAGGGAGGGTTCAGGAGCACCTGATCCACCCACCCTAATTATAGGCTATATCAAAAAGGAAGGTTTTAACCCTATTCTTAAAAACAGAGATAGCGTCTGACTCCCGAATCCAGATTGGCAGTTGGTTCCAAAGGAGAGGAGCTTGATAACTGAAGGCTCTGCCTCCCATTGTACTTTTGGAGAGTCTAGATATTACAAGTAATCCTGTATTTTGGTAGTGTAGTGCTCTGTTAGGATGATAAGGTAGTATCGGATCTTTTAAATAAAAAGGAGCCTGATTATTTAGAGCTTTGTAAGTGAAAAGGATTTTAAACTTAATTCTAAATTTTATGGGAAGCCAATGAAAGGAGGCCAGAATCAAAGAAATGTGATCTCTCTTCCTAGTACCAGTTAAAACTCTTGCTGCAGCATTCTGGATCAGCTGAAGACTTTTTAAAGATGTTTTATGACAACCTGATAATAAAAAATTACAATAATCTAATCTAGAGCTAACAAAAACGTGGATTAGTTTCACAGCATCACTCTGAGACAAGATGCTCCTAATCTTGGCAATATAAGATAAGATAAGATAAGATAAGATAAGCCTTTATTAGTCCCACAACGGGGAAATTCCAGGATTGCAACAGCACAGGGATAGCAACACTCAGAGCAACAATCAGAAGGCAAGAAAAAAACAAGCAAGCAAGAGCAGCTAATATATATATGTACATATTACTATAAAATATATATATACACACACACAGAGACACACAGTGCAGAGCATTGTAGCTGGATGGAATAAATATATGAATATATAAACACACAGTGCAGAGCATTGTAGCTAGATGGAATAAATATGTAAATATATAAACACCCACAGTACGGAGCATTGCAGCTAGGTGGAATAAATATGTAAGTATATAAACACACACAGTGCGCAGCAATGTAGCTAGATGGAATAATATGTAGATATATAAAAACACAGTGCGGAGCATTGTAGCTAGATGGAATAAATATATAGATATATAAATATAAACACACCCAGTGCGGAGCATTGTAGCTAGATGGAATAAATATGTAAATATATAAACACACACAGTGCAGAGCATTGTTGCTAGATGGGATGAAACAGCATAACCGTCTACTTAGTTATCCTACATGGTATGATTATGTGCCCATACATATTCTCACCCTCCATAGTGACCGGTATTTTCCTAGTTGTATGCCGGAGGGGACCATTGTGTAAGTCTATTGCATCTTTTGCATTCAAAAAACTATTAGTTTGTTACTTATATATTACGCAAATGATAGAAGGCAGTCTTAGAAACAAGTTTAATATGTGAATTAAAGAACAGAACTTGATCAAAAATAACTCCAAGGTTCCTCACAGAACTATTAAGAAAGAGTAACTGCATCCAAACTTAAGAGTTTGTTTTGGAAAGGTATTTCTAAGGTTTTTTGGACCAACAAGAATGACTTCAGTCATATCTGAATTTAATAACAAGAAATTGCAAGTCATCCAAGCGTTGATTTCCTTAAGACAAGCCTCTAATTTGGCTGATTGGTTGCTGTCATCTGGCTTAACTGACAAGTATAATTGTGTGTCATCTGCATAACAATGAAAATGTATGCAGTGCTTTCTAATAATGTTGCCTAGCGGAAGCATATACAAACTAAAAAAAGAACAGAGCCTAGCACGGATCCCTGTGGAACTCCATGACTGAGCTTTGAGGTGGAAGAAAACTCATTATTGCCATGAACAAACTGGAACCTATCAGATAAGTAAGATTTAAACCACTGCAACAAAGTTCTATTAAGTCCAACAGGATGTTCTCGTCTATCAAGTAAAATATTATGATCAATAGTATCAAAAGCTGCACTAAGGTCCAAAAGGACAAGTACGGAAACAAGTCCATTATCAGATTTGATAAGGATGTCGTTAGTCACCTTCACTAAAGCTGGTTCAGTACTATGATGGATTCTAAACCTAGATTGAAACTCTTCAAATAAACCACTTCCCTGCAAGTGGTCAAATAATTGTGTAGCAACAACTCTAAGATTTTTTAAATAAAAGGCAGATTAGAGATTGGTCTATAGTTAGCTAAAACTCCTGGATCCAGCATTGGCTTTTTAAGTAAGGGTTTAATTACAGCAGTTTTAAAAGTCTGCAGTACATGGCCTAATGTTAATGAAGAAATTATTATTCATTAACAATAAACACTAGTGACCCAGTGCCTTTGGAAGACATGCATGCCCATGCATCACACTGCCTCGACCATGTTTTACAGAAAATGTGGTGTGCTTTGGATTATGAGCCATTCCATAACTTCTTCATACTTTCTTCTTCCCATCATTCTGGTACAGGTTGATCTTGATTCAGTCTGACCAAAGAAAGCTGTTCCAGAATTGAGCTGGCTTCTTTAGATGTTTTTTGGCAAAGTCTAATCTATTTTTAAGGATGATTAGTGGTTTGCACCTTGAATTGTCTGTATTTACTTTCGTGAATTTTTCTCTTTATGGTCGGCTTAGATACTGATACACCGACTTCCTGGAGCATGTTCTTCACTTGGTTGGATGTTGTGGATCCTTCTGTGGACATCCAGGCCTTTTTGAGTTCTGGAGATCATCAGTGCGCTTTTTTTTTCTCTGCACCAAACTGTTCATTTAGCCACTCCTAATATTTCTGCTGTCTGTCTGGTGTGTTTTCTTTTCCAGCCTAAGGATGGTAAGTTTCACTTCCATCAAGAGCTTCTTTGACCGCATGTCATGGGTTCAAAGCAACAGCTTCCAAATACAAATGTCAGACCTGGAATCAACTCAGGACCTTTTACCTGCTTGACTGATGATGGATTAGGGAGAGAATAGCTTGTGCAGCTCATGAGATAGCTTTTGAGTCAATTGTCCATCTGCTTTTGAACCCCTGAAATAAGGAATTCTTGTATAAAAATGGTTGTAGTTCCTAAATCCTAACTCCAATTTGATGTGAATACCCTCAAATTAAAGCTGAGAGTCTGCACTTCAAGCCCATTTTGATTATATAACTGTATGTTGAATATGTTTTGGTAAACAGTTAAAATAACAAAACATGTGTTAATGTCCAACTATGCAGTGGATATTTACCTTTTGTTCTTATTAAAGACAAAAATAGAAAGGAGATATTTTTACCTTCTTTTACATGTTTCGACTGTTCACTGAAAGCTACAGTGAACGATGAATTGTCCGGTAGTTCCCCGTTCTCTTCTCAGGTGCACCATATGGCTTCCGGGCTTTTATTGTGACAGCGTCTCGGCGAGGCTTCCGGCTGTCAGAGCAGAGCTCCGCAGGGACGGCTGGAATCCAATCAGCTGATGACGTTCTCATCAGCTGATTAATCTGTCAGCCCTATTTAAGGGAGTAGCTCAGTTTACTCCGGGCTGCGACCTCGTCAAACATTCCTTCATTAAAACTCCGTCTCTGATTCCTGACACTTCCCACTCTCAGTAAGTGTATTTCCTCGTAGTCTGTGTCTTATTCCCATGTGTATATTTCATGTTTTTGCCCCATGTGGCTCATTATTTTGTCATTTGTCTTTTGTTAATAAATTATACAAACTCATCGGCTGGCATTCGGCGTCTTATTGATGGCTCGTGAGGGCCATCATTGACAGTGGGGCCGTTCAATTTAATTGGACCCGAGAGGTGAGCCAAGCCGCTGGACTGAAGAAGACCCCCTCATATTGTCCTCCTGGCATACCCCTTTTACGCAGCTGAAGACGAAGAAGAGAAGCCCTAAGAAGCAGCCTCACGTCGCCTGATCTCAGCTCAAGCTGTTTGTCGCGGTCAGATCTCAGCTTGGATGGCTGGACTTTGATAGCTGCCCGGACAAGAGCTCCCCACTGATGAGTGCAGAAGCCTCAACACCACAGTTAAGTCTCAGCCTATGACTGAACTTTGCCCGAATATCTGCTGGCAAGATATTCTGGTTCTGGCACCATCTGCAAATCGAGCTTCAGAAGGAGCCTCAACAACAGAACTTCAATCCCGGATTCACGTGAGCCCTCTTTGTTCTATCTGCTGATTAATGGTTTCCAACACAATGTCTGCAGACTTAAAAGTATGCCACAATTCGTTTCATGTTTAAATTTAGCCCATTCTGATCAGAGCTACAGAATTAAAGAGAACTGATATTTTGCTTTTTCATTAAAATTCCATTTTCACTTCCCTAGAATAATGTGGAATATTTCATATAATTAGTTATAATTTTCTGCATAAATTTGTGTCCATTTTATTCATATTTTCAGCACAGTGAATTCAGTTTACATTTCCACGATGGTTATACAGATGTGTTCACATTCTTTTATTCATTGTCCCAGCTACAAATTTAATGTGATGGCTTAATGTTGATCATTTCACTTGCTCACAAGTTATTGGAATGTAATGTCATTTAATCATAATTTCATTTAATAAATCTGTAATCTTTAATGAGAGAAGTTGTTGGGATTTCTTTTCTGTGCCTGGTTTCTAAGTCCCCAGTATCGAATTCATGAATAATTTGAGACTGATTACTTCATTAATTCAGGTATAAAACATGTATAAGTAATAATTGTTTACAAAAGTGAGCTGGTGCCCCTTAACGAGTGCATTATCCTCTTATTTATGAGTGTTTGTAGCGACGGATCAAACATCTGTCCACACATACCTACACTTTCAAGTCTAAATTGAATAAACTTTATACCTGATCATAATTATAAATTAAATATTGCTACATATGCTTCCGCTAGGCAACATTATTAGAAAGCACTGTATACATTTTCATTGCTATGCAGATGACACACAATTATACCTGTCAATGAAGCCAGATGATAGTAATTAATTAGCCAAGTTAGAAGCCTGTCGTAAGGAAATCAAAGCTTGGATGACTTGTAATTTCCTGCTATTAAATTCAGATAAGACTGAAGTCACTCTAGTTGGTCCAAAAAAACCCAAAAACCCTTAGAAATACCTTTCGAAATCAAACTCTTACTTTGGATGCAGTTACTCTTTCTCTTAATGGTTCTGTGAGGAACCTTGGAGTTATTTTTGAAGAAAATACTGATACTACCCTATTATCCTAACAGCCACAACCCTATTATCCTAACGTGCCACAAACCTCTGCATCACGCATATTCGCTTCATGATGAGTCACACTGATGTTGCACGTGATGGTGCTCATCCTCTGGGGATCCGCCGGGGAGGAAGAGTGCCGGGCCCTCAGCCTCAAAGGGGCCCACCCTCAGCTACCGGAGGTCACCTCACCTCGTCCTGCATGACCAGAGGACGGGGAACGAGGAATGCTACTGGCCGAAAAGAGACGCCAAAGGAGAAGAACGTCAACATCCTCCAGTGGAACGCAGAAGGAGTCTATAACAAAAAAATATCCCTTGCCGAAAGACTCCACTCGGAAGACATTGATGTAGCCTGCCTACAGGAGACACACCTGAAGGAAAACCAACGCTTCAGTGTTAGGGGATACCAGGTCTTCAGGAAAGACAGAAAAGGAAGAACAAAAGGAGGAGTGGCGATTCTTGTCAAAAATGCCATACCAGCACAAGAGTTTGACGTCAGTACCAACAACCAGGCAGAAATCCATGGAGTTCGAATCATGGTTCACAATGAAAGTGTCACGATCTTCAATGTGTACTGCCCCCCAGAGCGAGAGCTCTCACTTGACCAAATGGAACTCCCAGACCACCGATGCTTAGTCATCGGTGACTTCAACAGTCACTCAGAGGCATGGGGATACAGTGAAGCAGATAGAAGAGGAGAGGAGGTGGAAGATTGGTAAGTTGAAAACAGTCTTCTGCTAATGAATGATCCTGATGATCCACCAATGTTCTTCTCCAGGGTATGGCTGAGTAACACCACGCCCGATCTTGCGTTTGCCACCAACGACATGGCCAGGCTGGCAACAAGAACGGTACTTGGCCAGCTTGGGAAGTGACCATAAACCTGTGAAGATCGGACTGGACATCAGCTACAAACCACAAGAAGCTAAGACTTTCCCCAGGTGGAATTACAAGAAGGCCAACTGGGTGCGCTTCTCAACACTGGTGGACCGGTACTCTGCGGAGATCTGTCACAAGCAGCAGAACCTCAACAAGAAAGTCAGGGTGCTGAACCATGCTATTCTGAAGGCTGCAAATGAATCTATACCTCGGGGAGCCAGAAAGAACTATAGACCTTACTGGACAGAAGAGCTCCAGCAGCTTGAAGACAGTGTGGCAGAGGCAAGGAAAAAAGTAGAAGCAGATCCTACAGTAGAAAACAACATTGCCCTGAAGGCGGCCACTGCAAAACACACGCAGACATTTATACAGGAAGCTTGAAAGAGATGACAAGAAAAGACAGAACAGCTCAACTTGGACAAGGACGGCAACAAGCTTTGGAAACTGGCTCAAGCCCTCAACGACGAGAACAGCAAAAGCTCGCCGATCACAGTACAGGCAGATCAAGAACTGCTGACTGGCAAGAAAGCAGCAGACCATTTCATCAACCAGTATGCGAAGACGAGCCATCTTCAGATTCCACCAGAGAGAAGAAAGGTTGTCAGAGGAGCCCAGCGAATTCATCAGAACGCACAGATTGAACCAGTGATGAACTCGCCATTCATTCTCAAGGAGCTGGAGGATGCAATGACAACACTGAAGCTGGAAAAAGCCCCTGGGTCTGACAAGATCACAAATGAAATGGTGCTGAACCTTGGCCCCAAAACCAAGAAGAAACTTTTGCAGCTTTTCAACGACAGTTGGAGATCAGGGACTGTGCCTCAGATCTGGAGAGAAGCCATGATGATTCCAGTGCACAAAAAAGGCAAAGATAAGTTGAAGGCTGAAAACTATCGCCCCATAAGCCTTACAAACTGCATAGGAAAGCTACTAGAGTGTCTCATCAACACCAGACTCATGTGGCACTTGGAAGGAAAACAACACATCGGCCCAGAGCAAGCAGCCTTCAGGCAGAACCGGTCTACAGAGGACCAAATAACATACATCTCTCAAGCCATAGAAGATGCCTTCCAAGAAAAAAAAGCACACCCTCGCTGTGTGGATTGACCTAGAAAAGGCGTTTGACAGGGTATGGAAAGATGGCCTCAAGTTGAAACTGCGCCAGTGCGGTATCACTGGGCGCATGTACAAGTGGATTGCCCAATACCTGCACAACAGAAGAGCCAGAGTCCAGGTCAGACAGTACTCCAGCAAGAAGAAGGTGTTGAGGGAAGGAGTCCCACAAGGAGGAGTGCTCTCCCCAACACTCTTCCTTGTATTCATTAAGGACATCATCCAGAGTTTGCCAAGGAACGTACAAGGTGCCATCTATGCCGATGACCTAGCCCTCTGGTGCAGTGAGGAAAGCATCGTGACTGCAAACTACAGACTGCAGCAAGTTCTCCGGCTGATAGAGGCATGGACCAAGTCATGGCTTGTAAGCTTAAATGAGAGGAAGACTACATACACCGTCTTCACCCTGTCCACCCAACCCCAGAAGGTGAAACTGCAGATCAACTCCCATGAGCTCCAAGCTGAATATGCACCCACATACCTCAGGATCACCATGGATCACAGACTGACTTGGAAGAACCAGCTGCACAAGAGCCAGGCAAGAGCAAAGATCAGGATGGCCCTAATGAAGAAAATGTCAGGAACAGACTGGGGTGCAGACCAGGGTGTCCTGAAGAAGTTCTATGTGGGGAGGATTCGGCCTGTTCTGGAGTATGGCATGGCAGCAACCTCAACAGCTGCCAAAAGCAACACTGAGAAGCTGGACAGACTCCAAAACCAAGCCATGCGAATGATGACAGGAGCCATGCGCAGTACCTCTATCAAAGCGCTGGAGACAACAACAGGCCTTGCACCACTGGAAGACAGAAGAAACGTCAAGGTACTGACCCAGGCTGCCAAATTCAAAAGACTGGAAAATCATCCCATGAAGGACAGACTGAACGAGCCAACAAAAGGGAGACTTAAGAGATCGAGCTTCATCCACCAGAACAGGACACTTGAAAGGAGAGACCCAGAACTGATGGACCACATACCCACACCAATACCACCCATAGCATCTGTTCCCTCCTGGAACCGACAGAACTTCTCAGCCATACGCACAGACATATCGGGCATTGGGAAGAAAGGAACACAGTCAGACCAAGAGAGGAAGTCGCTGGCCCTGGAGTTCATTCGGTCTGCCTACCCTAAAGAGCAATGGACTCATGTCTACACAGACGGCTCTGCCATGGAAGCAACCAGGAATGGAGGAGGCGGTGTGTACATCCGGTACACTGACGAGGAGACCCACATTCCCATTGCGACTGGAAAATACTCCACCAATTTCAGGGCTGAGGCAGAGGCCCTGAGAACAGCAGCGACCCACGTCAGGGAACATCAAGACAAGGCACACAAGCGGGTCGTCATCTTCACTGATGCCCTCTCTGTCTTGGATGCACTTCAGGACCCCTGACGCAAAAAACTGAATGAACTCGCCCTCACTCTGTCTCAACTAGCAACACAGGCGAACGTATCACTCCAGTGGATTCCTGCCCACTGTGGAATCTATGGAAATGAGACAGCTGACAGACTTGCTAAGGAGGGTGGGCAGCAAGACCAGGAAGACAGGCAGGTCTCTTACCGTGAGGAGAAAACCATTATTAAGGCCCTGTCTCACAAGAAGTGGCAGCAGCAACACCCAAACTTCTGCAAGGATGACAACTACTACAGTCTGAGCAGGGCTAACCAAGTTGTTCTGTTCAGACTCCGAACTGGACATAACAGAATGCATTCTCACATGCACCAGAAACTTAAAGTTGGACAATCGGACAGATGCCCATGTGGTACTGCCCAAATGACCAGCAAACACCTCCTCCAAGACTGCCCAGACCACGCTGCACTCAGTCGAGCTACGTGGCCTGACCCCACATCACTGAACCAAAAGCTGCACAGGGACCTCGGAGACCTCCGCAGGATGGCAGCATTCGTCAGGGCAGCTGGTGTGACCATCTAGCGATCGACGACGAAGAAGAAGAATACAAATTACACATTAGCACCTGGTGCTATTTTCTCTGTAACGGTAGTACCAGTAGACTGTACAAGATAAATAGCAGCAGAGATGATAATTAGCAGCAGAGATGATATGGACATCAGACGGGTGACACTATATACACTGTACAGGTTTGCAATGTGCAAATTTAGCAGCCGGTGTGTCACTTCCTATATGCAAAGCTGTGCTGCGGAGTTTTGGGAGTTCTTATTTGTTCAGGAGTCTGATGGCAGTGATAAAGGAGGCGTTTTTCAGTCTGGTTGACCTGCATTTCACACTTCTGTACCTCCAGCCTGAGGGTAGAAGTGTGAACAATCTGTGCTGGGGTGGGTGTGGTCCCAGAAGATGGTGTCAGCTCTCCTTTGGACTCTGCGGTGGTAGATGCTCTGCAGAGAAGGGAGTGGAGTCCTGATGATGTTCTCTGCTGTCTTCACCACTCTCTGCAGGCGTTTGCGGTCCAGAGCAGTAGTGCTGCTGTACCACGCAGTGATGCAGTTGGTCAGGATGCTCTCGATGATGCAGCTGTAGAAATTGTTGAGGATCCTGGAGGACATGTTAAAGTTCTTCAGCTTCCTCAGGAAGTACAGCCACTGTTGAGCTCTCTTAACCAGCTCTGTGGTGTTGTGTGTCCACTTAAGGTCTTCGCTGATGTGGATGCCCAGGTATTTAAAGCTGCTCACCCTCTCCACCTCAAGCTTCCGGATGAACAGTGGCTGATGGGGTCTCCTCCTCCCTTTCCTCATGTCCACTATCATCTCCTTTGTCTTTTCCGTGTTGAGGGTGAGGTTGTTGTCCTCACACCATGGCACCAGGTTGGCCACCTCCCTCCTTTAAGATGCTTCGTCATCACCAGTGATGCATCCTATCACTGCTGTGTCATCCGCAAACTTTAGGATGATATTGTCCTTGTGGGAGGCAACACAGTCATCGGACAAGAGGCTGTAGAGGATGGGGCTCAGAACACAGCCCTGTGGGACACCTGTGTTCGTGATGATGCTGGCTGAGGACTTCTGGTTGGGAAACTTCCTGACCTGTGTGGTGGGTATGATGGAATCAATGCACATGCTGATGTACCCAGTCACATATTCAGCATATTCCTGTATGTTTACAGAAGAGTCCTCTCGGGTGGCTGCAGCTTTAAACACATCCCAGTCTGTGCAGGCAAAACAGTCTTGCAGGGTGCTCTCAGCCTCTGGAGTCCAGTGCTTAATTTGCTTAATAACAGGGATTGTTTGTTTCAGCTTTCGTCTGTAGGCTGGGTACACTAAACAGTGAGATGTGATCTGATTGTCCGAAGTGGGGGCAGGGTGCCGCTCTGTCAGCGCCACTTATATTGGAGTAAACATGATCCAATGTGCTTTTATCGCGGGTGGGAATGTCCACATGCTGGTAATATTTGGGGAGTACAGTCCGTAAATTGCACTGGTTAAAGTTGCCAGCAACAATAAAAACAGCATTGGGATGCTTCGTCTCTACTGCGCTGATGACTTCATGGAGTTTGTTTAGTGCTAATGTGTAGTTGCTTTGTGGACGGATGTAAACAGCAGCTAAAAACACAGCGGTAAATGATCTCGGTAGGTAACAGAATCAGAATCAGAATCAGAATCAACTTTATTGCCAAGTATGCTTACACATACAAGGAATTTTACTTATCACTAAGGTGTGCTCATGTTAAGCGCTCCCTAATGACGCGGCAGCCATACAGGCGCCTCATTCAGTGGGGGGTAAAGAGGGGGAGGGGGGAAGGGGGTGACACAATGGGCAGAGAGAAAAAACATAGTTAACAAAATATGGCTCGAGTGAGCAAGATTGTGATCACATAGAAAAAAACCGTCTAAGCACACTTAGCAGACAATACAAATCCACACATTAACAAAGCAAGAGAGAGACCAGTGTGTGTATGTCAGTCATGTGATAGCAGTGTGAATGCAGTGTGTGAAGTATCAGTTACTGGTGGACAACAAAAATCCTCTCTCAGGCAACGGCTAGATGTTATGCCTTAGTGTCCTAAAACATAGATAACATGTCCACAGAGTTCATCTCTCTTCAGTTCATGCCAGATGGTAAAATTCCATGTTAGTCACATGGCTGTCCTTGGAGAGTTCAGATTGTTGTACATCAGCAATTGTTTGGGTTAGAGAGAAGCCAGAATACTCCCTTCTGCCTTATCTTTTCTCCTGGAGGAATGATACTCAAGGACGCCGAATCAAGGCCTGATAGGCACAGTTCACTTAGAGCATAGAAATTTCACCTCTCATGCGATTCTGTGCATCGCAATTTACATGTACATTTCCATATACATTTCCAGGCTTTAAAATCATTTCCTGGAGAGCACCCAGCGACTCCGAGATGTTACCCATCTTCCTATTCAGTTAACCATTAGCCGCTATCAGTGCCCTCCCCAGCTGGTCGAATTGTTGAAGGAGCTGCGCCAGGTCCGCATTTTGATTAGCTCTTTCCAACTTCCTTAGTTTTCGATACACCAGGAAAACTCCAAAGCCAAACAGCAGAAATCCTGTGATCATAAGGCCTAACAGGTAGATGTCTTCCACATCTTCGATCGAAAGGTCGCACAGACACATAAGTTTCCAATTGTTTGTGTCTCGCACATAACCCGTAGCCGTAGTGCCTGCAGGACAGTTGGGCTCCCCCGGGCCCGATTTTCTGTTTGAGAAGGTGGTGTCGATTGCATTTAAAGCCCAGCTTACCAAATCCATAATTTTCCGTTTGGATTGAGATTCAGCCAGAAGAAGAGCGAGACACAGACAGGACACAGCAAGCTGGGATCAGTGAAGGGAGGAGGAGAGGAGAGGGGAAGAAATGCGTCTGCTCTCTCTGAAAGCCGAAAGAAGAAGAAGCAATGGCATTTCAACAGTAAAAACTCCACATCCAGTGAACAGTGCTTGTGAACAGTCTGTACATCTCCACACCACGAGTTGTTTACAAAAACACACACTCCCCCTCCCTTCGTCTTATCAGAGGCTCCGGTTCTGTCTGCTTGATGTGTTGAGTGAGTCTGTAGTTGAATGGCGGCCTCTGGGATTCTGTCTGATAGCCAGGTCTCACAGAAAATCAGGGCGCAGCATTCTCTTATCTCCTGCTGGTCATCAATCCTCGCTCTTAGTTCGTCTAGCTTGTTTTCCAAAGACCGAACATTCGCCAGTAAAGGGCTTTTTCCACTAGTCCCGCTTAGCCCAACATAGGACAGCTCAGCATGCTTTGTAACTCTTTCCACTAGCCCTAACACGGTTTAACAGCCGCGATTTTCGTCCCCGCTCAAGGGCAGGGTACAACCGTGCTGAGTCGTGCCGTGTTGTGACGTCAAAAGACTGGTCGCCGCTGATTGGTCAGGTCGTAACGTCACGAAAGCAACCGTCTTCTGATGAATCTACACACAACCGCCATTTGCAATATTTCACGGACTAACTCGGTCACGGAGTAAATACGATATTAATACAGACAGCGTTGTAGGTTTTTTTTTTTTTTTTTTTTGTTACTTATTTGTACCCGTAGGTAGATTCGGTTTGCAGTCTGGTGACAAGCCACCGGCTGCTGGTCGCTGCATGCGCGAGCGCCCTAAACCTACATGTTTTTGCGGAACTCTCCACCGTGGTCCAACGAAGAGGTGCGGAGTTTTCTCTGCTTGGTGGCAGATCCACAGTGAGGAGTGACCCGGACCAATACAGATGGCAGCCCAGCATAGAACCGGACTACGGACAAGCTGAAGATGAACGTGAGAGAACCATCGATGGTGAGTGATTTGTAATAATGTGCATCTGTTCGCTTATTTATCCTGTTGGTGGTAAGTTCACTTTTTTTGAGCCATAGCGCTGTTCTGTGCTGGCTAATGAGTTTTAGCTAACGCGTTTTAGCTAGTAGCTAGCTAGTATCAACTGCTGATTCGCGCTTGTTTTCTCCTAAATATTCGCTTGTGAGAGCAAAACGATGAAATATGTTAATCCTGGTTAAAGTCCTGGTTTGTGTACGTATTGCACTTTGGTGCTGCGCATTAAATTGTGTGCAATTTAATGCTAGAATGTGTTTCCACATGCCAGGGGTTAGCCTCCCTGTTTATATTGTGGATACTGGTGAAATGGACCACAGGAGCCGAAATCTCGTCATATTAAAATTGCTTTTTCAAACCAGTGATTTATAAAGTCATTCATATAATTTTCTAAAGCGTCAGAATAGACCCACACACCTATTCTGTGGATCCTGCAGTGCTTGTCAGGGAAACGAAGCATTTTTGTCACATCCCACCACTGACTTTCACAGGTGTATTTCCCTAATACAGTTACATCTCCAAAAATTAGAATGTCATGAAAACTTCAATATTTTTTGTCACTCATTTCAGAAAGAGAAATCTGTATATTATATCGATTCATTACACAGACAGTGATATATTTCAAGCGTTTATTTATTTTAATTTTGATGATTATGGCTTACAGCCCCTGAAAACCCAAATTCAATTTGGCAAAAAATTAGAATATTACATAAAATTAACTTTAAAAAATAGTTTTTAAATATAAATGTTGGCCGCTGAGGTGTTGGTTAATATGGGCTGTAGCCGTAATCATCAATATTAAAATAAACACTTGCAATATATCATTGTCCCTGTAATGAATCTATATATGGGTTTCACTTTCTGAAATGAGTGAAAAAAATATTGAATTTTTTCATGGTATTCTAATTTTTGAGATGTGCCTGTATATGTGTTGAACTTGCTTGAAACTAACCACCATCCATTTCTGTCGTTCATCTAGGCAAGAGGAAATCAGCCTCCCCACAACCTACCTCGCCACTGTGGAACGTACTGAAATCCTTTGCTTTTATAGGTAAAGTGTCAAAACCAAAGTAGCACAATTTCCACTTAATATAAAAGGGACTGAACTGAGATTTATTTGATTGTGTGAATATGGCACATCAACTGTAAAATAAACCGATTGTTAATGTATTTATTTTTTTGTCAGATCACTTGTGTGATCCTTTGTGAGTTATGTTCATAACTGTATGTTTTGGCAAATGTGAGATGTTCAGTCGTCAATATAATTTACTTTATATGTGTAGTTTGGGCAGCACGGTGGTGCAGTGGTTAGCACTGTTGCCTTACAGCTAGAAGGTTCCTGGTTCGAATCCCCAGGCTGGCAGGGGTTGGAACCTTTCTGTATGGAGTTTGCATGTTCTCCCTGTGCTGTGTGGGTTTACTCCGGGGGCTCCGGTTTCCTCCCACAATCCAAAGACATGCATGTTAGGTTAATTGGTTGTTCTAAATTGTCCCTAGATATCTGTTTCCTATAGGCCCTTAGAATAGGGGGTTAGTACTGGTGAAAGCGCTTTGAGTGGTCTTTGTGACTAGAAAAGCGCTATATAAGTACAGGTTAGTTAGTTAGTTAGTTAGTTTATAGTCTATCATCAATAAACTCATGCAGTAACAGGACATATTACAAATATTTGAGACCCATTGCAGTGCTTCCTTTTATATTTTAGCAATGGTAGTACAAAACACCGCCCACACATGAAGCCAGGGTAACAAGAGACACTTTTACAGACAAGATAAACTTTTATTGATAAAAACTTCATATTTTGACTGAGCGACTCCATACTCGGTGATGCACACCTTCAGTTAAAGTACTATATTCCATTCAAGTGAATGTATTAATTCATTCTGATTGCTGAGGCCACAGTAAAAACAGATGATTTTAAATGTAACGCAGCCCTTGTAAAATCTACCGAAGAGGAGCTACATGAAAATTGTGGTTAAATACAACAACGAAGTACTTTATTGTCACATTCAAATTGTAATCCCTCCTGTTTTGTTTTTCTTTTGAATTCTTGGATGAAATATGGTGGGCAATATAAGCTGCAGCTTCAGCCATCACCCATTTCAGATAACCTATGTTGAACTGTATAATCAGAGGAGTTATTGTTTAATTTGACCTTGTTAGATTTTTTTCCCCTTTGTTATATTATTCTATTTTCTTTTAATCTTTACTTTTAATCAATCCGAAATAAAGATTCATTCATTAATTCACATTTACCACTGGCTTTTAGCAACAAGTGTATTTCCCAAATATGTTTTACACTTGCTTTAATTAACCACCACCCATTTGTCTTTTGTCTAGGCAAGAGGGAAACTGTCCACCCCAACTGGACCTTGCCTCACTATTTATAGAGATGTAGGCTGAAGATCTGCTGAACCAGGACCAGTACGAGGGGCTGATCCAGTTGCTTCTCAGTGAGGCAGCGTGGCTGCCGTGTGTGACCATTCCAGTTTTTTTTTTACAGTTTGAATTTTGCACATTCTGAATAATCTGGAATTTGCTGCTGATTGTAATAAACAATTTAGTGACTTATGTGTTTGCATCATGATTTTCTATTTTGTCTGTTAAGACACCGGTGGGAAAAGAGTCAACTGTACAAAGGATTTATCGGTGACCTTGAAAATAATGGCTCATTTTTAAGAAAAAAGTAACCAAAACAATTATTTTATTAACTGAAGACTGTATTGTTGGATGTGCCACCGCAGAAGACCCTGCATACTTTAGTGACAGTACCAGTATATGGAGGAATTCTGGGTCATATTAGCATCTGCTCTTCATCATAATGGGTTTGGGCGGGGGTGTCTAATCATGTGCGATGGAGGGCCAAGACCCTGCAGGCTTTACCTCCAACCAGTGTCTTCAACAGCAGATTCCACTGAACTTCTTCCACTGACTGATCAGTGGGAACACCTGCTGAAGAGACTGGGTAGAAGAGAGAACCTGCAGGGTCTTGGCCCCCCATGACACATGATTGGAAGCCCCCGGATTAGGTTTAATGGGATTTAACATTTTAACACAAACTGCTTTATGGTTCATAATTCTGTTGACAGACTTACACCAAACCAAAAATGATTTCTCAAACTGCTGGATTATTCTTAGCTTTTCCAATCTTTCAGTATTTAATTTATGCCACATGGTGGTAACCTTCACATTGTGGGCACATATGTTGGTTACATATGATCCACAAATATATTGCTGTGTGTTTATTGTGTGCTGCACGTCTCAGGGAACAAAGGGACTGAGCCTCCGAGAGGTAACGGGAGAGTGTGAGATTTGGCCTTTGTTTCAAGGAGATGACCTGGAGAGATTTCCGGACCACCGGAGACTAAGGGACGATGGTGTGAAGATCAGAGGAGTCATTGTGACTGGGATTAAGTACCATGTGACTGTATGTTTGATTAAACACCATGTGACTGCAGTTTTGATGTCCGGGGTATAAAAGACAGATGTGAGATGATTCATCCTCTTTTCCTGCTTTGAAATTGTTGGAGTATGTGATTGTGAATAAAGCTGAACCTGAGGAATAAACTCAGTCTCATCCTTCCGCACATTCTCCACACTGGTGACCTTACGACGAAGCATGAGCAGAGATAATTCTCCCGAGCGGGGCTCGGCAGAAGCCAGCCTGATAAATGCCGCCACGTTCCAGCTGCCGGACTTCTGGCAGCATAGTCCGCGCTCCTGGTTTAGTGCGGTCGAGGTGCAGTTCACCCTCCGGAGAATCTCGAGAGACGACACAAAATTCTACCATGTGGTGGCGAAGCTGGACAGCCACACAGTCCAGAGGGTGGAGGATCTGGTCAATCACCCACCGGACAGCGACAAATTCAGCACATTGAAGGCTGCGCTTATCAGCCACTTCACCCCCTCGGTGCAACAGCGAGCAGAGGGGCTCCTAGCGCTGACGGAGTCTGAGAACGACAGACCCGTAGACCTGATGGTGAAAATGCTGAGGCTGAGAGACTCCGAGGATGACAACTTTATCTTCGCCCACCTTTTCCTCAGGACCCTGCCGCCAGCGGTGAGAGTCACCCTGGCAGGCTCACCTCTGTTGGCCCAGTAAAACTACCATGAGCTGAGCAAGGAGGCGCAACGACTCATCGACACCCACAAACGGAGCGTGGTTTCGGCCGCGGCAGCAGAGCTAGGCGCAACGTCCGGAGACAGCATGGGGCCAGTGGTTGCAGCACCAGACCCACCGACGATGGCAGCAGCAAGGGCCAGGCCACACGGAGCGGACGACGTCCTTTGCTTCTACCATCGCCGCTTTGCAGAGAGGGCACACAAGTGCCTCCCACCGTGCCACTTCAAGCGCTTGGGAAATGCCAAGACCGGGGGTCGGTAGTGGCTGCGGCCCTCGGGGAGGAGAACAAGCTGCTCTACCTGACGGATGCATGCTCGGGGAGGCATTTCCTCGTGGACACAGGCTCCCAGCTGAGCTTCATCACGCCTTCCTACGCAGACCGGCTGATGCCGTCTAAGGGTCCCCGGGTGTCAGCAGCGAACGGCTCAGCGATTAAGACCTTCGGTGAGAGGACTCTGCTTCTGTCGTTGCAGAGCCGTGCATTTGAGTGGACTTTTGTTGTAGCGGCAGTCAATTTCAACATGTTAGGGGCTGATTTTTTGTGCTCACATGGTTTATTGGTTGATCTTGCTAACAGACGTCTGGTTAATGCACTCTCCTTTCACTCTATTCCCTGCACAGCTCGAGTGGCGCCGCCAACTGCACAAGCTAACGTCACAGCTGCGGGTGGTAAGTTCCACGCACTCCTCACTCAGTTCCCAGCACTCACAGTCCCAACGTTTTCGGCGACAGTGGCTAAACATGGGGTGGAACATTATATCACTACCACCGGCCCGTCCGTTTTCGCAAAAGCTCGGCGCCTGGACTCAGCTAAACTGACCATAGCGCGCGAGGAGTTTGCCAACCTGGAAAAACTGGGCATCATCGGGCATTCGAAAAGCCCCTGGGCTTCACCACTGCACATGGTCCCAAAGGCTGATGGCTCGTGGCGACCTTGCGGTGATTTCCGCAGGTTGAATAACGCCACAGCACACGACCGCTATCCAATTCCCCATATCCAAGATTTTTCGGTTCATTTGGCGGGGGCGCGCATTTTTTCTAAAATAGATTTAGTACGCGGTTACCATCAGGTTCCAGTGCACGCTCAAGACATACCCAAAACAGCGGTAATAACTCCTTTCGGGCTTTTTGAGTTTTTGCGCATGCCTTTTGGTCTCAAGGGAGCGGCGCAGACGTTCCAACGCATGATGGATGCGGTCCTACGCGACCTCCCTTTCGTGTTCATCTATCTGGACGACATTTTGGTAGCCAGCACGTCCGAAGACGAACACGAAAGCCACCTCACAGCAGTTTTCCGGAGGTTGGCAGAGCACGGGTTAATAATTAACCCAGCGAAGTGTCAGTTTGGGGTGGCGCAGATTGATTTTTTGGGGCATCGCGTTTCGCCAGAAGGAGCGGTCCCTCTGCCCGATAAAGTGCGCGCAATAACAAATTTTCCCCAACCTCAAACGGTCAAAGCGTTACAGGAGTTTTTGGGAATGGTTAATTTTTATAACCGTTTCCTCCCCAGCGCAGCGCAGCTCATGCAACCATTGTACACTGCACTAAAAAAACAAAAACCCACGAATAAAATCAAATGGTCTCCTGAGCGGGAGGGCACATTCTCTCAAGTCAAATCAGCCCTGTCAAACGCTGCTTTGTTGGCACACCCAGTTCCAACGGCCTGCATGGCGCTCACCACTGACGCGTTCGATTTAGCCGTAGGGGCGGTCGTTGAACAGTATGTAGCTGGGGCCTGGCAACCGCTCACGTTTTTCAGCAAAACCTTGCGCGATAGCGAGGGAAAATACAGTGCGTTCGACAGGGAGTTGTTGGCTCTACACTTGGCCATCCGCCACTTCCAGTTCTGGCTGGAAGGGCGCCGTTTCACCGCGTTCGTGGACCACAAACTGCTGACTTTCGCAACGGCCAAGATTTCGGAACCTTGGTTGGGCCGGCAGCAGAGACAGCTGGCCGCGATATCGGAGTTTACCACCGATATCCAGCATGTGGCAGGTAAATATAATGTAGTGGCAGACTGCCTCTCACGTGCTGTAGCGGCCCCAGGCCCAGTGGGGGCAGACTCTGCAGCCATGGCCGCGGACCAGGGTAGCGACGCGGAAGCGCGCGCAACCCCGGTCCGCGTAGGGTTAGATTATGCAGCCATGGCCGCGGAGCAGATTAGCGATGTGGATGTGCACGCGCTCCAGTCTGGACCAACAGGGTTAAGGCTGGAGGACAGGGTGCTGCAAGATGGTATGCCCCCCCCAATCTGCGATATCTCCACTGGACGGCCATGTCCAGTGGTACCAGCTGCGTGGCGCCACCGCATTTTTGACTCGATCCATTCTCTGGCGCACCAGGGGGTGCACGCATCGGTCAAAATGGTAGGAGAGAAATTTGTATGGCCGGGGTTGCGCAAACAGGTCAAGGAATGGGCGACAGCCTGTGTAGCTTGTCAGCGAGCCAAAATACACAAACACACTAGAGCTCCTTTGGAGCCTTTTCACATCCCGGCTAAGCGCTTTGATCATGTGCATGTTGACCTGGTAGGCCCCCTTCCGTCGTCACAAGGGTGCACACACCTTTTGACAATAGTGGACCGCACCACGCGTTGGCCGGAAGTGGTCCCACTGGCATCAACCACAGCCGAGGAGGTGGCACGCGCGTTTTTTAACAGCGTGGGTAGCGCGTTTTGGAGTTCCGTCGGACATAACGTCCGACAGAGGTCCTCAATTTGTGTCCGAGCTCTGGTCAGCGATGGCCCGCAGCCTGGGGGTAACGATCCACCACACTACCACGTACAACCCCCAGGCTAACGGTTTATGCGAACGTTTCCATAGGTCATTGAAAGCAGCCCTCAGAGCATCGCTTACGGATACAAATTGGGTAGACAGGCTACCATGGGTTTTATTGGGGTTGCGTTCTGCACCTAAGGAGGATTTACAAGCCTCCCCAGCTGAGTTAGTGTTTGCACAGCCTCTCCGGCTGCCCGGGGAATTTCTCCCGGATAATCCTGCGCCAAATTGCACCCCCGCTCAGCGGTTGCAGAGCGACACGGGATCAAACACGCTTCCTGGCCCGGTTCATCACAGCTTCCCACGCGTTTTTGTGCCGAAAGCTTTAAAAAATGCGGAGTTTGTTTTTGTCAGACATGATGCCCATCGCCCAAACTTGCGGCCGCCGTACGATGGACCGTTTAGGGTGCTGGAAACAGGAGAGAAGCATTTTTTGCTAGATTTGGGAGACAGAAAGGAGGTAATTGGTATAAACAGACTCAAACCCGCTTTTGTTTTGGCGGATGAAGCCGTGCAGTTGGCGAGGGCCCCCCGTCGCGGCAGACCCCCTAGAAGGCATTCTCCAGAACACCCACAGAGATTGACTAACAGTTCTAATCCACAGGCAACAGTCCCACAGCAGGAGGACACTGCAGAGGCAGTAAAGCCGGTTTACAGCAAATACGGCAGAAGACTTAGGCCTAGACAACGGGTGGATTGATATGTAGTAATGTTATTATGTCATGCATCTCTAGTTATGATTGTTCCATCTTAGACGTTTGGGGGCGGGGTCATGTGGGCACATATGTTGGTTACATATGATCCACAAATATATTGCTGTGTGTTTATTGTGTGCTGCACGTCTCAGGGAACAAAGGGACTGAGCCTCCGAGAGGTAACGGGAGAGTGTGAGATTTGGCCTTTGTTTCAAGGAGATGACCTGGAGAGATTTCCGGACCACCGGAGACTAAGGGACGATGGTGTGAAGATCAGAGGAGTCATTGTGACTGGGATTAAGTACCATGTGACTGTATGTTTGATTAAACACCATGTGACTGCAGTTTTGATGTCCGGGGTATAAAAGACAGATGTGAGATGATTCATCCTCTTTTCCTGCTTTGAAATTGTTGGAGTATGTGATTGTGAATAAAGCTGAACCTGAGGAATAAACTCAGTCTCATCCTTCCGCACATTCTCCACAACATATAAAAAAAGAGACATCTGCAAAAACTTCAGAGGTTTATTGTCAGTGCAATTCCCAGTGCAATACTACATGAATGCATGTCTAGTACATTGTTGATGCAGAGAATATATATTTCTACAGTACATGTATCTAGTAAATCAAGTATTTTCCATGTAACCTTGTGACTGCATTATTTTAATTGCTTTTAATCCTAGATCAAGTTTGCTTTGGCCTAAAATGCATCATAACTGTCAAATATATCTTATTATACCTAACTCAGTACTGTTTACTTTTTGAATATATATTTTGTGGCTAATATAGTTATTAACATGGCGATGAAGTTGTGTCAGCTGATCATTTTTTTCTATAACACCACCTCAGACTCAGTTCTGCAGAAGCAGGTACGTCCATGATGTCTCAACAGTCTCTCCATGATTTTCAAGCAGATCAGAGCAATTTGTTGTACAGGAAATAAACGTTTCTACAGACTGACATAATGCACGGCTCAGGAGACACACACGCAGGCTCAGGATAGATTCAATAGCTTTATTAACAACAGGGATGTGTGTGGCTGCGTGACTGTGGAATAAGAATGTATTGGTGGTGGCGTCTGTGTCAGGCACGGGGGCAGGAAGCCGTACAGCCGGACAACCCTATGGGAGAGAGCAGAGGGAGAAGGGTAACGGGCACCACACCAATACAGGGAATAATGATGGTAGCTGGCTTACTTGGTTATGACAGGTGGCTGGCGTCGACAAGGGCAAGGCCCGGGAGACAGTGACCTGCAGTACCTGTGGCAGCAGCGTAGAGCCAGCGGCGAGATGAGGAAGTCCGCCACCGGGAATGTCCACTTGTGCACAGGGGAAGGCTAGAGGAGAGAGGTAAGGGGAGCTTACCCAGATAATCTTCGCTAGTAGGTTTATGATCCGTAGTAGCAAAGGGGCCGAAGTTGAGAGACGGCTTCAGGCCGAAGCCCAGGGCAGAGTGGATTAAATACCTCGCCACTGACGAGGAGCAGGTGTGCGCGCGGCTGGTGCCGCTGATGAGCGGCGAGTCATGACAGTACTCCCCCCTCTAGCAGCGCCTCCTGGCGATGGTTTCTCCGGGTGCGCTCGATGAAACTCAGAGATGAGAGACCGGTCCAACACCAGCGAGGAAGGCACCCACTGTCTCCACTCGGGTCCATAGCCCTCCCAATCCACCAAGTACTGCAATCCGCGACCCCAGCATCGGGCGTCCAAGATCTCAGTGACGGTCCAGGCCGGATGGCCACCAATCATCCGGGGAGCGGGGTGCGCCGCAGGTGGAGGGCAGAGGGGGTCAGAGACCACCGGTTTGACTTTGGAGACGTGGAAGGTGGGATGGATGCGGAGGGAGGAGGGAATAGCCACACGCACAGCCACCGGGTTGATAATCCTGGTTATGGGATAAGGGCCGATGAACCGTTGGGCCAGCTTTCTCCTCTCACCCTTTAGGTTAACGTCCTGTGCAGATACCCAAACTTGTTGTCCCACCTGGTAAGCAGGTGCAGGTCTCCTGTGTCGGTCCGCCGTGGACCTATTGCGCTCCGCAGTGCGTAAAAGCGCATTACGCGCCGTGGACCAAAGGAAGCGACACCACCTAAGGTGTGCCTGGACAGAGGGAACAGCCAACTCACCCTCCTGCGCGGGGAATAGAGGTGGATCATAACCCAAGGATGCTTTAAAGGGCGACATCCCCATGGCAGAGGAGCGAGAGGTGTTGTGGGCGTACTCCACCCAGGCGAGGTGAGAACTCCAGGACGTGGGTTTGGATGAAGTGACGCAGCGGAGCCCAGCCTCCAGCTCCTGGTTAGTCCACTCACACTGCCCGTTAGACTGGGGATGATGGCCGGAGGTGAGGCTTACTTTGGCTCCCAGGGCGTTGCAAAAGGACCTCCAGACATCTGAAGAGAACTGGGGGCCACGGTCGGAGACCACATCGACCGGGATTCCATGCAGTCTGACCACGTGTTGGATGAGGAGGTCCGCCGTCTCCAAGGCTGAGGGAAGTCCACGTAGGGGCACAAAGTGGGCGGCCTTGGAAAAACGGTCGACGATGGTCAGAACTGTGTCAAAGTTGTTGGAGACAGGGAGCCCGGTGACGAAGTCTAGGGCGATGTGCGACCAGGGCCTGCCAGGAACGGGCAGGGGCTGGAGCAGACCCGCAGGGGGAGCGTTACCTGACTTACTGGTGGCGCAGACGGGGCAGGCCCGGGCGTAACGGGCGGCATCCTTCCGCAGGCCTGGCCACCAAAAGGATCGCTGGAGGAGGTCAATCATCCGTGAAGCTCCAGGATGGCAGGTGAGCTTAGAGGTGTGGAGCCAGTGTATAACGTCCCCCCGGACGGCAGATGGCACGAAGAGCCTCCCCTCCGGTCCGCCGCCAGGGTCCGGTTCCGACTCCTGCGCCCTCCGGATCTTGTCTTCTATGTCCCACGAAACAGCCCCCACGACGCACGACCTGGGCAGGATGGTGTGAACAGCGTCTTCTGTGGCCTCCGGGGCAAATTGCCTGGAGAGGGCGTCGGGCAGGCCGTTCTTGGAGCCAGGCCTGTAAGTGATGCTGAATTTAAACCTTGCAAAGAACAGGGACAAGCGCGCCTGGCGGGCGTTCAGACGCTTGGCAGATCTTAGATACTCCAGGTTCTTGTAATCTGTTAGGACCACAAAAGGCAAGGCTGCCCCCTCCAGCCAATGACGCCATTCTTGAAGGGCAAGCTTGATGGCAAGAAGCTCTCTGTCCCCCACGTCGTAATTACGCTCCGCCGGGGACAGGCGCCGAGAGAAGAAGGCGCAGGGTCGTTTGACTCCGTTGGCTGGAGACCGCTGGGACAACACCGCCCCCACCCCCGTGTCCGAAGTGTCCACCTCCACAATACACTGCAGCGTGGGATCAACCTGGCTGAGGACCCGGGAGGAGGAAAACTCCGTCTTCAGCGCCTGGAAGGCCGTTGCGGCCTCTTCAGTCCACCGGAACGGGGTCTTAGGAGAGGTGAGGCGGGTCAGGGGCCCGACGATGGCTCCAAAGTTCGGGACAAAGCGGCGGTAGAAATTGGCGAACCCGATGAATTGCTGAACCTGTTTCCTTGAGGTAGGTGTGGGCCAATCCACCACCGCTTTGATCTTCGCTGGGTCCGGAAGCACCTGGTCATGGGAGATGACGAACCCCAGGAAGGAAGTCGTTTTGGCGTAGAATTCACATTTTTCTGCCTTGACATACAGACAGTTCTCCAGCAGTCTCTGCAGGACCCGCCTCACGTGGACCCGGTGTTCATCCCTGGACCTGGAGAAGATGAGGATATCGTCCAGGTAGACGAATACAAACAGACCGATGAAATCCCGGAGGACGTCATTGATGAGGCGCTGGAAGACGGCTGGAGCATTGGTCAACCCAAACGGCATCACAAGGTATTCAAAATGACCGTTAGGGGTGCGGAAGGCTGTCTTCCACTCATCTCCCTCCCGGATCCGGACGAGGTGGTAAGCGCTGCGGAGATCCAGCTTAGTAAACCAGGTCGCCCCCTGGAGGGAGTGGAAGGCGGTGTCCATAAGGGGCAGGGTGTACCGGTCCTTCTCCGTGATGTCGTTGAGCGCTCGATAATCGATGCAAGGATGAAGGGAACCGTCCTTCTTTCCCACAAAGAAGAACCCTGCGCCTACTGGAGAGGAAGATGGTCGGATGATCCCAGCACTGAGCGACTCCTTCAGGTAGCTGTTCATTGCCTCCTTCTCTGGCGCTGACAGGCTATAGAGGTGTCCTGAAGGTAGGGGCGCCCCCTGGCGGATGTTAATGGCGCAGTCGTAGGGCCGGTGAGGAGGCAGAGACATCGCCTTGGACTTGCTGAAAACAGCACCCAGGTCGTGGAATTCTGAAGGCACAAGGGTGAGATCCGGGGGCGCAGTGTCCTGAGCTGTGGGAGGCGAGGATGGGGCGCAGGCAGCGGATTGGAGACAGGTGCCCATACAGAAAGTACTCCACGCTGACACCTTCCCAGTCTTCCAGTCCAAGGCGGGGTTGTGGAGGCGGAGCCAGGGATATCCGAGGATGACAGGAGTAACTGAGGTGGGCAGGACGTAGAAAGAGATATCCTCCCGGTGGTTTCCAGAGATGATCACCGGGACGGGAGATGTTCGGTGAGTTACTTTTCCCAGGGAAACTCGGGAGAGATTAACCAGGGCGAGAGGAGTGTCAAGGGGGTGACAATGGATGCCCAGTCGGGTTGCCAGGCTCTGTGAAATAAAGCTACCCTCCGCGCCTGAATCCACCAGTGCATGTGTGAGGTGCCCAGTGAGTTTGTGACAGAAGCGGATGGGCAGCATCAAATGTGTGAGGGGATTTAACCGATTAGCGTCCGCGAGGCCCCCTACAGTGACTCGCGGACCTCCTCGTTTGGCTTCTCCGGACAATGCTCCACCGTGTGCTGGCTACCCCTGCAATACATGCAGAGGCCCAGGTCACGGCGGCGCTGTTTCTCCGCCAGGGGGAGCTTTGTCCGGCCCGTCACCATCGGTTCCAACTCCTCGGAGACCTCCGGCGGCGGCAACGCCAGGTGGTGAGCTTGGGGCAGGCGTGCAGAGGCGCCCCACGAGCGAGAAGACTGCTTCCGCTCAGAGGCGTGCTCGCGCAGCCTGTTATCCAAACTGATGGTAAGGGAAATCAGCTCCGCCAGCGTCTCCGGGGTATCCCGGCCGGCCAGCTCATCCCTCAGACCAGAATTTAGGCTGCGGAGGAAGATGCCGCAGAGCGCACGCTCTTCCCAGCCAACTTCCTCCGCGGTAACCTGGAAGTCGATCGCGTAGTCGGCCGCCGATCGGCTCCCCTGTTGGAGTCCGAGAAGGCGGTCGACCTGGACACTGTCCAAATGCGAATGATCGAACACTTCCAGAAATTGTCGCACGAATTGGCCATAGGTGAGGGTGGCGTAGCTGGGCTTCACCATAATGGCGTAAGCCCAGGTAAGCGCACGGCCCTCTAGGAGATTACCAATGTAACCAATTCTGCTATGGTTTGAGGGAAAGTCTCCGGGAACGCGAAGGAACACGGACTCACACTGCATAATAAAACCCTGAGCTCCACCCAGCTTACCGCTAAAGCGAGCAGGAGTGGGGATTGGTGTGAGCCGTGTTGGCGCACCCGGAGCGAGCTGGACAGCCACCGGAGCCGCAGGAGCTGCGCCACCCGGACGAGCCGAGGGGAACGGCTGCTGGGGGTCCAAGCGGTCTAATCGGTTAGTAATAACAACTAATTGATTTAATATCACCTGTTGCTGATGGGCTATTAAATCCACCCAAGCCTCGAGGGTGGAAAGACGGTGTGCGAGCCCGCTGTCTGCCGAGCCGCTCTGCTGAAGCCGTACTGACATAATGCACGGCTCAGGAGACACACACGCAGGCTCAGGATAGATTCAATAGCTTTATTAACAACAGGGATGTGTGTGGCTGCGTTTCTGTGGAATAAAAATGTATTGGTGGTGGCGTCTGCGTCAGGCACAGGGGGCAGGAAGCCGTACAGCCGGACAACCCTATGGGAGAGAGCAGAGGGAGAAGGGTAACGGGCACCACACCAATACAGGGAATAATGATGGTAGCTGGCTTACTTGGTTATGACAGGTGGCTGGCGTCGACAAGGGCGAGGCCCGGGAGACAGTGACCTGCAGTACCTGTGGCAGCAGCGTAGAGCCAGCGGCGAGATGAGGAAGTCCGCCGCCGGGAATGTCCACCTGTGCACAGGGGAAGGCTAGAGGAGAGAGGTAAGGGGAGCTTACCCAGATAATCTTCGCTAGTAGGTTTACGATCCGTAGTAGCAAAGGGGCCGAAGTTGAGAGACGGCTTCAGGCTGAAGCCCAGGGCAGAGTGGATTAAATACCTCGCCGCTGACGAGGAGCAGGTGTGCGCGCGGCTGGCGCCGCTGATGAGCGGCAAGTCATGACACAGACATTCTTAAGCTCTATAACCACTGATCGTTTGTGAAGCTGTGCTGACATCAGTGACAGGCTGTGTTGAATGCCCAGACTGAAGCAGTAATTTCCCCACAACAGAGCCATCTGAAACACACACAGCATACATATTTTATTACCTAACAGTGATAACTTGCAGACATTACAGTGTAGTACGACGTACTTATAGCAAACTAGCATTAGCAACATTAGCTTACCGTCATATATGACCTAGTTTGTATCCTCACGTCTTTGGCTCTCCCAGAAGCTGCAGAACTATTCCAGAGTGTTTCATCTCGCTGCCTGTACCCTTGTCTGGCGGTCCTTTTTTGGCATTTACGGTGAAAAAAGGCACAGACTGAGGAGACGCCTTATACAGCCACATGTGTTTATGTTTTGCTTGGGTCGCGTGTTTTACGTCACGGGAGTGTGGCGCCGCCTCGCTGTTATAGAAATCCCACCCACCCCAGCTTAACACGGTTGTAATGGAGACAAAAGCGAGCCGAACCGTGTCGAAGTGAATCGAGACGTGCCGAGGTGTGCTGGGCTAGTGGAAAAGTGCCTTTGAAAGAGACTGGGAATTGGTGGTCGACTGGCGCAGGCCTTTAGCCTAGCATGTAGCCTACCTCTCTTGCCTGTTCTCCGCCACTGTCCTCGACACGCTCTCTTGGAGTCAGCAAGCTCATGTGGGCTCGGTGCTTCGGGGCCTTCCTGGGGGTCGTGTTGATCGCTGCGTGGGCATACGATGCATTGCAGGCCAGGTGGAATGAAGCCAGTAAACTCCGTGTGACTTCTCATCTTGGTGATGTTCAGTAGTGTCCGTCGGTCGTATGTTATCAGTGCATGTCTTTTATGCACTGTAAAAAGAACAGCAACCATGCAAAAAAGGAGAAAAGTCGGCATTTGAGAGCAGAACGAGCAAAGACGTTCGCCATCGGTGGGCGCCATCTTGCATAGTCTTCTGTCTTTGTCTTCTGTGTAATCTCCTGTCTGGTTCTTAGGCATTGTGTGTACCTGTTTACCTATTGTTCCATGAAATGGTCAGTCAGAAAGCAACTCATACCGGCTCACACGTCGCCCGGGTTAACAATGTCAGGAGTTCCTGGCAGCGGCGGGTGAAGGACAGAGCTGCGAGGAGGAATCTGATCAGACCTAAATGAAACAGTCATTGTCGCCCCCGACAGACTGCTATGATGATGATGATGAGGAGAGATGGCAGTGGACTTTATAACCAGATTGTTTAACACAATCTTGGAGAGTGAGAGGGTGCCTGAGGAGTGGAGCAGTGTTTTGGCACCAGTTTTCAAGAACAACAGTGATGCTCAGAGCTGTAGTAACTACAGAAACATAAAGTTGATCAGCCACACTATTGGTGTGTGTGTGTGTGTGTGTGTGTGTGTGTGTGTGTGTGTGTGTGTGTGTGTGTGTGTGTGAAAAGTTCATCGTGGTCAAATTTGACCAAATGTTGTTTACTTTTCAACAGCAGGGATCCAAGCGCTGCAACACCAATAGAAGTTTGTGAACTGACGGGGAGACTATGCTGAAAAATAAACCACATTTGGCCAAATTTGACCACTATGAACTTTTCAGCCCACCTTGTATGAAGATACGGGAAAGAGTTGTTGAAGCCAGGTTAATGTCTGATAACTATATTTTTCCAAATAATTCCCCGAATCCCCCACCCCCCACTCTGTTGCGCACAGACCTCCCCACAGCAGCTGCCACTTGTGTCATGGTCTGCTCCACTCATCATTCTCAGCTGCACGCACACCTGGTTCTCATCATGACTAGCCTATTTCTACCGCGCTGCCCGTTCCGGCAGTGCGGAGATGTCTCACTGTGCTCCAGAAGAGCTTCATCACCAATTTCTCCCTGCTACCAAAGCCACAGCACGAGCCAGCCTTCACCGTCGCCGGAGAATCCCTCCAGCCTCTCATGTAAGCTCTACTATCTACTCACCATTGTCTGCTAACCCCCTGTGCACAGGCGGAGTCCGCGGCAGCGGAATCCTTCCTCCTCTCTCCCAGGCGGCGGACTCTTCCAGCCCCTTCTCCACACCAACTCACCACAGACACTCACCTGCCGGAGCCACACCATCTCCAGAAGAGCACTGTCTCCCTGGCCACAGCCGTCATGCTGAACTGGAGCTTCTCACCATCTGTTCCCACAGTAATCTACAGCGTAACTGTATAACTCCAGCTGTGACGCTCATTAATCCCATCTCTCTGTGTATTCCTAGGGTTGCCAGGCCGTACGGTGTCTCGCTCTGTCCCCGGCAGTTCCAGTCAACACTCACCCATTACATTCACCCATTTGTTGTGAATAAACTTAATTGTATCAGTTCAGAGTCTATGTCTCATCACTGGGTCAATAAACCATGTCAGTACATCTCCGCCAGAACAACCCAGCTGACAATGCTTTGGTGTGCCATATCAACCATATGGTGATCCGAATTGATCAATTAGTTTATCAGCAGCAGTCCATCCTGAACCAATTAGCTCGAGTCACAGATCGGTTAGACCGGCTAACTAACTCTCAGCCCTTTTCCCAGGTCTTATCCGTTCCCAGCAGCTCCTCGGCTCCCACTAGCATACCAGCTAATCAGCTCAGGCAGGGCCCTCCAGCTCGGCTCACTCCCGTTCCTACCCCCAATCGCTTTAGTGGCAAGCTGGGTGAGGCCAGAGGGTTTGTCATGTGATGTGAGGTGGTTTTTCAGCGGGTACCGGAGGACTTCCCTTCTGACCACTGTAAGATCGGTTATATTATTAACCTGTTGAAGGGAAGAGCACTAGCATGGGCATATGCGGTGATGGCTAGGGCTAATTATGCTAGTCTGTCGTTTAACCAATTCATTAGTGAATTCAACGAGGTATTTGATCATTCTGACCAGGACAGTGTTCTTACTTCTCGGTTACTGAACTTAAGACAGGGATCTAAGGCTGTGGCTGATTACGCTGTAGACCAGGGGTGGGCAATCATGTGCCATGGAGGGCCATTCTACTGCAGGTTTTCTGTTCCACCCAGTCTCTTCAGCAGGTGTTTTCAATGATTAGCAATCCTTGAAGCTGGTCAGAGCACACACCTGCTGAAGAGACTGGGTGGAACAAAAAACCTGCAGTGGAATGGCCCTCACTGCCCACCCCTGCTGTAGACTTTCGGGTGGTCGCTACTGAAGTGGGATAGGAGGATGCCTCCCTTTGTAGTATCTTCATTAGGAGCCTCTGTCCTAGCCTTCAGGATGAGTTAGCTCCTTTAGAGAAGCCGACTAAGTTGTCTGAGCTTATTTCGCTAGCCATTAGCCTGGATAATAGATTGAGGGAACAAGCGGCAGAACGTAGGACCTATGGATGGTCAGGGGAACCGTCTCACCACTCCCCTCAACCCTCACTATTGGCCTTGCCATCTTCTGACCCCTCGGTGACCTTGGAGCCCATGATGGTGGGACATTCTAAGTTGTCCGCGGCAGAAAAACAGCGCCGTCGCGAGCTGGGGTTGTGCCTCTATTGTGGGAGCGAGGAGCATGAAGTCATGTCTTGTCAGCTTCGGCCAAAAGGGGGAGTCCGTGCGTCACAGTAGGGGGACTCACGGACTCACCTCAGCCTAATCCCCTATCTAGTCTACTTCTTCCTATTTGGTTCATACACAAGCACTCAGAAATTCCTACACAGGCCTTAGTCGACTCCGAGGCTGAGCAAAGCTTTATTTCTAGGGACCTGGCAACCCGGTTGGGGCTTCACTGTACCTCCCTTAAGTCTCCGCTGCGGCTGATTGCATTGTCTAACGCCCCCATGGCCACAGTGTCCCAACAGACTGCTCCAATATCTGTTATTGTGTCTGGTAATCATCGAGAGGAGTTACAGTTTTTTGTGTTACCCATCTCGACGTCTCTGGTCATCCGGGGTTACCCCTGGTTATGTCTCCATAACCCGACGATTGATTGGCACTCGGGAAGTATTAAATTATGGAGTTTGTTCTGTCTCAGTGCCTGTCTCCAGTCAGCTGCGTGCTCACCCTTGTTGACCCTGGGGGTTCCCACCGCTCCTCCTCCCAATCTGTCTAAGGTGTCCCCTGAATATCATGACCTTAGAGCCGTGTTTAGCAAATCCCAGGCCCTGTCCCTTCCCCCCCATCGGCCGTATGATTGCACCATAAACCTCCGCTTCCATCTAGCCGGCTGTATAGCCTTTCCAAGCCAGAGCGGGCTGCCATGGACGCTTACATCAAGGAGTCCCTGAGTTCGGGCATAATCCACCTGTCCTCTTCGGCGGTGGGGGCAGGGTTCTTCTTTGTGGGAAAAAAAGATGGCTCGTTGAGGCCGTGCATCGACTTCAGGGAGTTGAACGATATTACGATCAAGGATAAGTACACCCTTCCCTTGCTTATCTCTGCCTTTGACTCTCTCCAGGGGGTGTCCTGTTTTACTAAGCTGGATCGGCGCAACACCTACCATCTGGTGCGGATCCGCGAGGAAGATGAATGGAAGACAGGTTTCCGTACCAGTAGTGGTCACTTAGAGTACCTTGTTATGCCCTTTGGCCTGACCAATGTGCCTGCTGTTTTTCAGCGGCTCATCAATGACGTTCTGAGGGATTTTCTGAATGTGTTTCTGTTTGTATACCTTGACGACATCCTGATCTTCTCCCGTTCTCTAGAGGAACACCAGGTACACATCAGACGAGTGCTACAGCAGCTGTTGGAGAATCAGTTATTCATCAAAGCGGAAAAATGTGTGTTCCATACCTCCAAGACATCCTTTTTGGGTTTTATTATCTCACATAAGGAGATCCTCCCAGACTTGGGCAAGATTAAGGCGGTGGTGGAGTGGCCGGTCCCGTCCTCCAGGAAACAGCTCCAGAAGTTCCTGGGGTTTGCTAACTTCTACCGCCGACTCATCAGGAACTACAGCAGTCTGGCCCTTCCCCTGATGTGCCTTACATCAATGAAGATCCCCTTCCGGTGGTCGGAGGAGGCGGCTATGGCCTTTGCGACGCTCAAGAAGACTTTCTCTGAATCACCCATTGTGGTGCAGGTGGATCCTGATTTGCAGTGTCTCGTGGAGGTGGACGCCTTGCATTCTGGTGTGGGGGCTGTCCTTTCTCAGCGTTCCCCAGCGGATGGTAAGGTCCTGCCATGTGCCTTCTTCTCCCGACGGCTGTCCCCGGCGGAGCGCAATTATAGCATTGGTGACAGGGAATTGCTGGTGGTTAAACTGGTTCTGGAGGAGTGGCGCCACTGGTTGGAGGGGTCCTCGCAGCCGTTCGTGGTTTGGACGGATCATCGGAACTTGGGAGTACCTCAGGACGGCCAAGTGCTTGAATGCTCATCAGGCCCGCTGGTCCTTGTTTTTTGGTCGTTTTGACTTTACCATCACATACTGTCCTGGGTCTAAAAATACCAAGCCAGACGCCCTCTCCAGACAATTCGCCATGGACATCTTGGAACCTGAAGACCATCCCGTCCTCCCTGCCTCCTGTGTCGTGGGCGCCCTCTCGTGGGGGATAAAGGAGAGGGTTATGAAAGCCCAAGAGACAGAGATGGACCTGGGCGGGGGGCCAGCCGGGAAGTTGTTTGTGCCATCGGCCGTCCGGGGTGACGTCATTCACTGGGCCCACTCCTCCAAGTTTGCCTGCCACCCAGGACGACGCACGGAGTAGCTGTTGCAACATTCGTTCTGGTGGCCATCTCTTCAAAAGGACGTCGGGGAGTATATCCGTGCCTGTCCCCAGTGTGCCACTGGTAAGTTCCCATCGTCTCCGCCAGCTGGGTTGCTCCGTCCTCTCCCAGTTCCTGGCAGGCCCTGGTCCCATTTGGCGTTGGATTTCGTCACCGGCCTCCCTCCTTCCAACAATCATACCGTGGTTCTCACCTTAGTGGACAGATTCTCCAAAGCAGCCCATTTTGTCCCCGTCCCGGGTCTGCCTATGGCTAAGGAAACAGCTGATCTATTGGTCCAACATGTGGTGAGGTTACACAGGACCCCCTTGGACACTGTCTCTGACCGGGGTCCCCAATTTATTTCCCAAGCTTGGAGGTCATTTTGTAGCGCCCTTGGGGCCACGCTGAGCCTGTCATCTGGATACCATCGGCAATCCAATGGCCAGTGCGAACGAGCCAATCAGGAACTGGAAGTGGCGCTGTGGTGCGTGGCCTCGACCAATTCGACCACCTAGAGCTCTTTTCTACCATGGATCGAATATGCCCACAACTCAACGGTGTCTTCGGCCACAGGTATGTCCCCTTTTCAAGCTTCTCTTGGGTATACTCCCCCTTTGTTTCCCGAGGAAGAGGGCGACATCGCTGTGCCATCAGTTCGGGCGCACCTGAGGTGCTGTCGACGGCTGTGGAGGGCAACCCGGTCTGCGCTGCATCGCACAGCTGAACGCAACACCGCGGTGGCCAACCGTCATAGGACCCCAGCTCCATCTTACCAGGTGGGCCAGCAGGTTTGGCTATCGACTAAAAATATTAACTTGAAGGCTGAGTGCAGGAAGATGCAACAGCGTTTTATTGGGCCCTTTGCCATCTCCCATCTCATCAATCCGGTGTCTGTGTGGCTTGATCTCTCCCCCTCCCTCCGCATTTGTCCCACCTTCTATGTCTTGCAAATCAAACCTGTGTCTTCCAGCCCCTTGTGCCCCCCCCCAGGTCCCCACCTCCTCCGAGGATGATCGATGGCAGTCCAGCGTGGGGTGTGACTGCTATCCTGGATGTCCATCACCGGGGCCGTGGACTGCAATACCTGGTGGACTGGGAGGGCTATGGCCCGGAGGCCAGGTCCTGGGTGCATACCGCCTGCGTGCTCAATAAAGATCTCATCAGGGAGTTCCATCGGACGCATCAAGGTAGGCTGGAACGACCGCCAAGAGGCACTCATTAGGGGGGAGTACTGTCAGGGTCTGCTCCACTCATCATTCTCAGCTGCGAGCACACCTGGTTCTCATCATGCCTAGCCTATTTCTACCGCACTGCCTGTACCGGCAGTGCGGAGATGTCTCACTGTGCTCCAGAAGAGCTTCATCACCAATTTCTCCCTGCTACCAAAGCCACAGCCCGAGCCAGCCTTCACCGTCACCGGAGAATCCCTCCAGCCTCTCACGTAAGCTCTACTATCTACTCACCATTGTCTGCTCACCCCCTGTGCACAGGCGGAGTCTGCGGCCGTGGAATCCTTCCTCCTCTCTCCCAGGCGGTGGACTCTTCCAGCCCCTTCTCCACACCAACTCACCACAGACACTCACCTGCCGGAGCCACACCATCTCCAGAAGAGCACTGTCTCCCTGGCCACAGCCGTCACGCTGAACCGGAGCTTCTCACCATCTGTTCCCACAGTCAGCTACAGCGTAACTGTATAACTCCAGCTGTGACGCTATTAATTCCATCTCTCTATGTGTTCCTAGGATTGCCAGGCTGTACGGTGTCTCGCTCTGTCCCCAGCAGTTCCAGTCAACACTCACACATTACATTCACCCATTTGTTGTGAATAAACTTAATTGTATCAGTTTGGAGTCCGTGTCTCGTCACTGGGTCAATAAACCATGTCAACTTGTTTCTGTCTCCTTCAAGCAGAGTTTCAGGTTAGTGTTTTGAGGCAGTGGCACAGGTGTTTTGCATCCGTAGACACTTCCGTGTTTTAAGTGCCCTAAGCTTTGACATTTTCTGTTGCCATTTGGCAGTTGGTTAGTTGTTTGTTTGTTTTTTTAACAAGGGGATGTCAGTTGTGGGGGAATATAGATTTATTATACTTGTGTAAATGTAATTTCAGAGCAAATCTGCAAGAATAAATGTGCAAAAATATGATAAAATATGCTAATTTATGATTTAAAAAGTTACAAAATACAATAAGCAAGTCCCAAATTTATGAAAAAAGTGGTATTTTTGTGAGAAAAAACAACTTCTAAATGCCAAAAAAAAATAATTTCTGAGAAAAAAGTAATAAATTTACAGCAACACAGTCACACATTTACAAAAAAATGCAATTTTTCTACATTTTTATGCGTTTTTTTTTTCTTTTTTACTTTTTTCTCTCATAAATGGCAAATTTTCTCATCAATTAGAATAATTTTTTGTAAGCTTTAAAATTTTTCTTGGAAAGTTATAACTTTTTTAATATAAATTTGCAACTTTTTCCTGGCAAATTTATTACTGTTGTAGTAAATTTAGTACTTTTTCTTATAAAATTGCCATGTTTTGTGATAAAACTGTTACCTTTCCCCACACAGATTTACAACAATATACTCAGGAATGTGTAATTTTCTTTTTATAAAATGTGCAACTTTTTCTCACATTTTCATCATTTTTCTTGTCCATTTACTACTATCCTCTCACTGATATACTAAGTTGTCCAGTATAAACTATACTTGCAGCCTTTATGGGGATGGATGGTGGCAGGTTAACAGAGGGGAAGATCTTGAATCATTTTACTGACAAGGGGAATAGTCTTTCTGATTGTTTGAACAGACTTAATTATTTGAATGGAGAGTTAATGTTTTATTTGTTGAAAGAAAAACCTTTTCAGATTTCAAAGATTTATTTATTTCAAACAGATATTTTTGCCCATTTTTTTGTCATTGACCTTTTGTCCTGTAAATACATAATTAATGATGAAGACCACGATCTCTGCGTGAGTTGATAATTTTGTAAAAATCTATGGGGTATACTTAACTTACTACTCCTGCGGGGTGAGGGCTGGGTGGCCATCACCATGCGTAGCGCCAATAAGGTTAACCAGTGTGTGCCAACATTGCCAGTTTTGGGCCAGCTCCTCTGCGTCGTCAACAGTGAGTCCGAGCTGTCGAAGGTCTCTCTCCACCACATCGAACCATCTGGTGTGTGGCTTGCCCCGATGTCTTTTCCACCCTGAGGCCCTGGGGTCAAACATGAGGACGGCTTTTGTCAGGTGTTCTGGTGAGAGGCGTAGGACATGACCAAACCAGTGGATATGCCGTTATGTAATAAGGTGGGATGCTGCAGGCTGATGTGTGCGGGCTCGGAGCGCGTCATTAGAAGTGCACTAGGGCCACCTGATGTTCTCGATGGATCTGAGGACCCAACTATCAAACCCATCCACTCTCGAGGACAGAGTCTTTTTCAGTGGCCATGTCTCTGATCCATAGAGTAGGATGGAGAGGACTGATGCATTATATATGCGAAGCTTCATCTTTTGGGAGATTGATTGATGGTGCCAGAGAGGTTTCCATAGTGCCTACAGGGCTGATGCAGTGAGGCCATGCCTGTGGTTGATCTCTGGTTTCATGTCCCCGTTGTTGGTCACTGTGGAACCCAGATTCACAAAGGAACTGACAAACTCGACAGCATCATTCCCGAGCTGTAATGGGGGTGGGTCTGATCCGTCGTCGACATGCATTAGCTTAATCTTCATCCAGCTCACCTGAAGGCCCAGCTTAACTGCCTCTTCATGATAGACAACAAGAGCATCTCTCAGCTGACTGTAGGATAGACTGAACAGGATGGTATTGTCAGCATATTCAAGGTCAACCAGATGATAGTTGCCAAACTGCATGCCAGGGACCTGCTTGCAGACCTTGGTCATCAGATAGTCTATGACACAATTGAAGAGATCAGGAGCAGCCACACAACCTTGTCGGACCCCACTATTCATGGGAAACCAACTAGACTCCTTTCTGTTCACATAGACACAGCTCTCCAAGCTGCTCTAGAGTCGCTTGAACAGGGCTACGATTTTGGGTGGGGCTCCGAGAGTCTGCAGGATACTCCAAAGAGAAGCGTGGTCCATGGTGTCGAAGGCAGCCTTAAGATCTACAAAGACTATATAGAGATGGCGGTCCTTGCGGAATTCATAGGCCTTCTCTATTAATAGGCGAACAGCAGAGATGTGGTCTGAGGTTGAGCGGTTGGGCATGAAGACCGCCTGCTGAGGGTGATGGCCGCCTCTGATGGCTGGAAGGGCATGACTGAGGAGGATCCTGGTGAAGAGCTTACCAGGAATGGACAAAAGAGTGATGCCTCTGTGATTGCTGCAGACGAGTTTGTCGCCCTTTCCCTTCCAGAAGGGGAGGATGATGCCCCTGGGTCTGGCCTTGTTGTGGCCAAGGAGCGTGTGTTTTCCAGTGAGCTGAAGAGCGTTACCATCTGGAGCTTGCTCCTGGTAGGGTCACCCATGGTGGGCCGGTCTCTCGGGGAGGTTCCAGACAAATGGTGACACACGGTGTGTCGGCACACTGTTAGATGGCAGCCCAATCATCCAAGTATCCTGTGGAGGGCTAACAACCCACCCAAGAGAAACCTACTTTGTTACGAAATCATGAGTATAGAGGTATTAAAATAAAACTGATATACCAAGTAAGTACAGTAAAATTTTACTACTATTTGTAACTTTACTTTTTTCAGTACTTAAGAGTGCCCTTTTTTTGAGCGCTCCCTCCCTTCCCAAAATGTCTGAGTATGTCACTGACGTTAAGAATCAAATGTTGGCATTGTAGGAATCATTAGTGTTTTAACAGTCAAACCACTGCATAATTTATGTCCAAAACTTATAAACTGTGTCTCTTTCCCTCCTCTTAGGATGACGTTTGCTGAGGCAGATCTGCTCTAATTGGCCCATTGCAATTTGAGGAATGTGGAACTTGTGGCAAACCATTTTAACATTTAATCGTTAGAGTGGATCTTTAATGCAGATATCCACAAATCAAATCTTCCTAGTCAAAATGAACATTTCAGATATCAACAATACATTTGTCCTAGCTAGAATGACCATTTCAGATATCTCCGACGTCATTCTTCCTAGAAGAAATTGTCACTTTTCCCCCCATCCATGTGGATTTGATTTTCACTTTCAAATATCTCCATTTATACTGTATTCTTCCTAGTTAGAATGTAATTTTGACAAAGAGGAATGCAATTCTTACTAGGAGAAACTCATGTCAGATATCTGCAATGTGGATATTTTTGGCTACAATTCTACCTAGTAATTACATTCTTCCTAGTAAGAATTCTAACTAGTAAGAATATAATGTTGACTAGGAGGAATGCCAGTCTTACTAGTAAAAATGTAATTCTAACTAGGAGTAATGCAATTCTTCCTAGTCAGAATGAACATTTCAAATATCTCAGACATCATTCTTATAGGAGAAATAATGTATGAGTAAAAAAGACATTGCATATACATCACTTCCTTTGTTCATCTTGGTGTTGCCACTGATTCTTGAATTTGTTTGCATAGGTAAGTATTGGTTTGGGAGAGTCATGAAGAAAACTGGGTTTGTTTGGTACAGCCAAGTCTCACTTAAAAAAACGTACAACTGCATGGTTTTTCCATCCTTAGAAAACATTCATAGACACACAAAAAAACACATTTTTTTTTTCATGTGCAGTGGATACCTAGCATTTACTCCTTTAAGAAATGTGTCTACCAGCACCTTAATGTTTGTCTGCTACTGTCTTTCTGTCTTCTTCTTTCTCTTTAATCACTGGAGGTGGCACCTAACCAAAACATTTTTCCGAACCTAAACCATTAGAGTAACTCACTGTCTACCATCCCCCAGCCAAATGAGTGTTGGAAGCCTTGTTAAAACAGGTGTTGTTTTGCTCATGCACAGTGAGTACAGTGCATCCTTTTCATGCATGCATTCGCGCATGCACAGTGAATGAAGGTGTTACTCCATATGTCCTCTGTTGGTAATATGTATCCAGGCATGTTTTTTGTGTTTTACATACAAACACATTTTTTGAGGGGGTGGAAAATACTCATTTGGTATGTTTTTTAGTGAGATTGGGTTGGTTTGGGATCAGTGTTGCATTTTTCAAACAAATATATTGACATGGTTCGTTGACCCAGTGACAAAACACAGACTTCGAATTGATACAATTAGATTTATTTACAGTAAGAATGTGTATGTTGGTGCGTGAGAGTGTAGGCAGGAGCAGCAGGGACAGAGCGGCACACTGTACGACCCGGCAACCCTAAAGACACACAGAGAGGGATTGCTAGTGAGCATCATAGCTGGAGTTAAACAGTTACACTGTTGCTTACTGTGGGAGCAGACGGAGACGGGCTCAGGTTCAGCACGATGGCTACGGCCAGGAAGACGGTGTCCTTCGGTCAGGAGTGCAGCTCCTGCAGGTGAGTGTCTGGGGAGTTTGACGACGAAGGAGGGAAGGAAGAATCCGCCGCCACGGACTCCGCCTGTGCACAGGGGACTGGAAGACAGGGTGAGTTGAGGATTGCGCTTATGTGGACGGCTGGAGGGATTCTCCGGCAAGGAACGAAGCAGGCTTTGGATGATATCACGACGAGTAGAAGGAGTTGGCGATGAAGCTCCTCTGGAGCGCAGTGAGACATCTCCGCACCGCCAGTCAGGGCAGCATGGTATAAATAGGCCAGCCGTAATGGGAACCAGGTGAGCACGCAGCTGGGGATGATTAGCAGAGCAGGCCATGACAGTACTCCCCCCCTAATGAGCACCTCTTGGCGGTCGTTCCAGCCTACCTGGGTGCGTCCGATGGAACTCGCTGATGAGATCTTTATCCAACACGCAGGCAGAATGCACCCAGGACCTTGCCTCCAGACCGTAGCCCTCTCAGTCCACCAGGTATTTCAGGCCGCGGCCCCGGCGATGGACGTCCAGGATAGCTGTCACACCCCACACCGGACTGCCGTCAATCATCCTCGGAGGGGGTGGAGACCTGGGAGGAGGACACAGTGGGCTGGAAGACACAGGTTTCACCTGAGACACATGAAACATGGGACATATGCGGAGGGAGGGGGGAGATCAAGTCGCATAGACACGGGATTAATGATGCGGGAGATGACAAAGCGACCAATAAAACGTTTTGTCATCTTCCGGCGTTTGGCCTTCAAGTTGATATTTCTAGTAGATAACCAAACCTGCTGGCCCACCTGGTATGATGGCGCTGGGGTCCTGTGGCGGTTAGCCACCGCAGAGTTGCATTCTGCCGTACGCCGCAGCGCTGCCCGGGTAGCCCTCCACAGCCGACGACAGTGTCTCAAGTGCGCCTGGACCGATAGCACGGCGATGTCACCGTCCTCCTCGGGAAACAATGGGGGAGAGTACCTAAGTGAAGCCTGAAACGGGGACATGCCTGTAGCCGAAGAGACTGTTGAGTTGTGGGCATATTCAATCCACGGCAGGTAAGAACTCCAGGAGGCTGAGTTGTGTGATGTCACACACCGCAGCACCACCTTCAACTCCTGGTTGGTCCGCTCACACTGGCCATTCGACTGTAGATGGTAGCCGGATGACAGGCTCACCGTGGCCCCAAGGGCGTTACAAAATGACCTCCACACCTGAGAAACAAACTGGGGACCCTGATCAGAAACGATGTCTAGGGGGATCCTGTGCAGTCTCACCACATGTTGGACCAGCAGGTCTGCTGGCTCCTTGGCCGTAGGCAGACCCGGAAGAGGGACAAAATGGGCCACCTTGGAGAACTGGTCCACTATGGTGAGCACCGCGGTGTGGTTGTTGGAGGGAGGGAGGCCGGTGACGAAATCCAACGCCACATGGGACCAGGGCCTGCCAGGAGCTGGGAGAGGGTGGAGTACCCCAGCCGGACGGGGTGATGGAGACTTGCCAGTGGCACATTTAGGGCAGGCAAGGACGTATTCCCCGACATCCTTCTGAAGAGAGAGCCACCAGAACGAACGCTGCAGAAGCTCCTCTGTGCGCCGTCTCCCTGGGTGGCAGGCAAACTTAGACAAGTGGGCCCATTCGATAACATCACCCCGGACGGCCGATGGGACAAACATCTTACCCACTGGCCCCCCGCCCGGGTCCATTTCTGTCTCTTGCGCCCTCCTGATCTTCTCCTTGATCCCCCATGAAAGAGTGCCCACGACACAGGAGGCAGGAAGGACAGGATGATCTTAAGGCTCCACGGCGTCTGTGGTGAATTGCCTCGAGAGGGCATCTGGCTTGGTGTTCTTGGACCCAGGACGATACGTGATGGTGAAGTCAAATCGCCCACAAAACAGGGACCAGAGGCCCTGGTGGGCATTCAGGCGCTTGGCCGTCCTAAGGTACTCCAAGTTCCTGTGGTCCGTCCAAACCACAAACGGCTGCGAGGCCCCCTCCAGCCAATGGCGCCACTCCTCTAGAGCCAACTTAACGGCCAGAAGCTCCCTGTCACCGATGCTGTAGATGCGCTCCGCAGGGGACAGCTGCCGGGAGAAGAAGGCACACGATTGGACCCGCCCATCGGCCGGGGAGCGCTGAGATAAGACAGCCCCCACTCCAGAATCTGAGGCGTCCACCTCCACCAGACACTGAAGATCAGGATCCACCTGCACCAGAATGGGGGACTCGGAGAACTGCCTCTTAAGGTCTGCAAAAGCCGTAGCCGCCTCTTCCGTCCACTGAAAGTGCACTTGGGTCAACGTGAGGCGCATCAGGGGAAGGGCCAGGCTGCTGTAGTTCTTGATGAACCAACAGTTGAAGTTTGCAAACCCCAGGAACTGCTGGAGCTGCTTCCTGGAGGATGGAGTCGGCCATTCCACTACCGCCTTAATTTTCCCAGGGTCCGGGATGATCTCCTTATGCGAGATGATGAACCCCAAAAAGGATGTCTTGGAGGTGTGGAACTCACACTTCTCCGCCTTGACATAAAGTTGGTTCTCCAACAACCGCTGCAGCACTCGTCTTACATGCACCCAATGTTCTTATAGGGATCGAGAAAAAAATTAGAATGTCATCAAGGTAGACAAATACAAAAACCCCGAGAAAATCCCTCAGCACGTCATTAATAAGCCGCTGGAATACAGCAGGCGCGTTGGTAAGCCCAAAGGGCATTACTAAGTACTCAAAATGACCACTGGGGGTGCGAAAACCTGTCTTCCACTCATCCCCCTCGCGGAGCCGCACCAGATGGTAGGTGTTGCGCAGATCCAGCTTGGAGAACCAGGACGCCCCCTGGAGAGAGTCAAAGGCCGAGTTAAGCAAGGGAAGGGTGTATTTGTCCTTAATGGTAATGTTGTTTAGTTCCTTGAAATCAATTCATGGTCTTAAAGAGCCGTCCTTCTTGCCAACAAAAAAGAATCCCGCCCCCACTGCCGAAGAGGATGGACGGATTATGCCCAAACTTAGGGATTCCTTGATGTAAGCTTCCATAGCTGCCCGCTCCGGCGGGGAAAGGCTATACAGCCGGATAGATGGCAGCAGAGCTCCCGGACTGAAATTAATGGCACAATCATATGGCCGGTGAGGGGGCAGGGATAGGGTCTGGGACTTGCTGAAGACGGCTCCGAGGTCATGATATTCAGGGGGAACTTTGGACAGGTCCGGGGCCGAGGCGGTGGGAGACTCCAGGGGAATGGATGGCGAGCAAGCGGCTGACTGGAGACAGGTGCTGAGACAGAATGAGCTGCATGACCTAATATTACCTGAGCGCCAATCAATCGCGGGGTTATGGAGGCACAGCCAGGGAAAACCAAGGATCACCGGGGACGATGAGATCGGTAACACAAAGAACTGTAGCTCCTCCCGATGATTCCCCGAGATGATGACCGACACCGAGCCAGTTTGGTGGGTCACCATGGCCATGGGGGCTTTAGACAGTGCGATCAGTTGTAGCGGGGTTTTGAGGGGAAAACAGTGTAGGCCCAAACGGGTTGCCAGGTCTCGAGAAATAAAGCTTTGCTCTGCCCCTGAGTCGATTAAAGCCTGTGTGGGTATTTCAGTGTGTTTATGAAAGAAACAGATGGGAAGAAGGAGTCTAAATAGGGGGTTAGGCTGAGGCGAGTCCGCGAGTCCCCCTACTGTGACGCACGGACCCCCCCTTTTGGCCGAATTGGGCAAGATGTTACCTCATGCTCCTCACTCCCGCAATACAGGCACAACCCCAGCTCCCGGCGGCACTGTTTCTCCGCCGAAGGCAACCTAGATTGTCCTACTATCATGGGCTCCAGGGTCTCAGAGGAGTCAGCAGGTGGCAGAGCCAGAAGGGGAGTAGGTGGAGTGCGGCGGGGCTGTGACCCTGAGCAGCCATGGGATTTCTGCTCCGCTGCCTGCTCCCTCAGCCTATTATCAAGACAAATGACTAGGGATATTAGCTCAGATAGCCTAGCCGGCTTTTCTCGAGGGGCTAACTCATCCTGGAGACTAGGACTGAGGCTCCTAAGGAAGATGCTACACAGAGCGGTGTCCTCCCAACCCACTTCAGTAGCCGCTATCCGGAAGTCCACCGCATAATCAGCTGCAGCCCTAGTCCCCTGCCTCAGGTTCAGCAGCCGAGAGGTAATCTGTCTCAGTCTGAATGATCAAATACTTCATTGAATTCATCAATAAACTGACCATAAGTCATGCTAGCGTAGTCAGCCCTAGCCATAATTACGTAAGCCCATGCTAGCGCCCTTCCCTCCAGCAAATTAATCACATAGCCGATCTTACTATGGTCCGAAGTAAAGTCCTCAGGTACCCGCTGGAAAACCATCCCGCATTGCATGACGAAGCCCCTGGCGTCACCGAGCTTACCGCTAAAGCGATTGGGGGTGGGAACGGGAGTGAGCCCCGCCGGCGACCCCTGTCTGGGCTGGTTAGCTGGGATGCTAGTGGGGGCTGAGGAGCTACTGGAAATAGGTTGGGCCTGTGACAAAGGCTGGAAGTTAGTTAATCAGTCTAACTGATCTGTGACATGGGCTAATTGGGGCAGAATAGCTGCTGATAAGCCAAATGATCAATTTGAATATCCATGTGGTTGACACGGCGCACCAAAGCGCTGTCAGCTGGGTCGTTCTGGCGGAGATGTACTGACATGGTTCGTTGACCCAGTGACAAAACACAGACTTCGAATTGATGCAATTAGGTTTATTTACAGTAAGAATGTGTATGTTGGTGCGTGAGAGTGTAGGCAGGAGCAGCAGGGACAGAGCGGCACACCGTACGACCCGGCAACCCTAAAGACACACAGAGAGGGATTGTTAGTGAGCGTCATAGCTGGAGTTAAACAGTTATACTGTTGCTTACTGTGGGAGCAGATGGAGACGGGCTCAGGTTCAGCACGATGGCTATGGCCAGGAAGACGGTGTCCTTCGGTCAGGAGTGCAGCTCCTGCAGGTGAGTGTCTGGGGAGTTCGATGACGAAGGAGGGAAGGAAGAATCCGCCGCCACGGACCCCGCCTGTGCACAGAGGACTGGAAGACAGGGTGAGTTGAGGATTGCGCTTACGTGGACGGCTGGAGGGATTCTCCGGCGAGGAACGAAGCAGGTTTTGGATGATATCACGACGAGTAGAAGGAGTTGGCGATGAAGCTCCTCTGGAGCGCAGTGAGACATCTCCGCACCGCCAGTCAGGGCAGCGTGGTATAAATAGGCCAGCCGTAATGGGAACCAGGTGATCACGCAGCTGGGGATGATTAGCAGAGCAGGCCATGACATATATTTAACACCAGCTACGTTTGGTCCTCCTCAACAGCTGCTGTGGAGATTTGACTCATCCATTTACCTTTAAAGTAGTGTGCTGCTGTGATGTTTGGCTTTTGTGTAGCTGGTCATTTGTATTGTGTTAGAGCTGTATGTTGTTGGCAGTTACTGAATGAAATATTAATTACTTTTGGCAGGTTTCTGCACAATTTTTTGTTGTTTCTGAGCTGGAAATCCCCAGCTGTAGCTGGCAACACAATTTACCCGTGGTGTAAGATAAAGCAGTAATGGCATTGGCGATAAATGAGAAAATTATGAGAAAATGCCATGAAACTTAACGAGCCCTCAGTCAGGGAATTTGCAGACAGAGAGAATGCAGTTTCATTGACGGTTGTATCAGAAACCTTGAGAGAATTGAACATTTATTAACTCCAGAAACACAATGAACTTAAAAGCAGTTTAACTGGATATTGTGAATTTAAGAGTGATTAAATTTAAAACGGCTTGTCATATTAATGTAGCTCTTGCTAGTAATACAATTATTACTAGTAAGAACAGCATTCTTCCTTGTAACAATTACATTTTAGTGAGGAAGAATATATCTGAAAGTGAAAACCCAATAAACAAGAATGGGGAAAAGTTACAATTTTTCCTTGGAAAAATGATGTTGGAGACATCCTAGCTAGGAAGAATGTTGTAGATATCTGAAATGTTCATTTTTATTAAGAAGAACTGAATTGTGGATATCCACATTTGAGGGTGATTAAATGTTAAAACAGCTTGGCATACTGTATTACTCCTATAGTCAGAATTATATTCCTCCTGGAAGGAATGCCATTCTTTCTTACAAGGAGGAATGCTATTTTTATTAGGAGCAACTCATAAGAATTAAATTCTTAGGAGGAACTGCATTCCTCCTGAGAATTTAATTCTTAATAGTAAGAATGTAATGTAAAAGAATGTAATTTAATTCTTACTTCTTCTTCTTTTTTCGCCTGCTCTCTTTAGGGGTCACCACAGCGGATTATCTGCCTCCATCTCACCCTATCCCTTGCATCTTCCTCTGTAACACCAACCCTCTCCATGTCCTCCTTCACTACATCCATGAATCTTCTCTGTGGTCTTCCTCTTTTCCTCCTACCCAGCAGCTCCATCTTCAACATCCGTTGTCCAATATAGCCACTATCCCTCCTCTGCACATGCCAAACCATCTCAGTCTTGCCTATCTTACTTTGTCTCCAAACTGCTGAACCTGAGCTGTCCCTCTGATATACTCATTTCTAATCTTGTCCCTCCTAGTCATTCCCAATGAAAATCTTAGCATCTTCAGCTCTGCCACCTTCAGCTCCATTTCCTGTCTTTTTGTCAGCGCCACCATCACCAAACCATACATCATCGCAGGTCTCACTACCGTCTTCTAAATTTTCCCTTTCACTCTTACTGCTGCGCTCCTGTTACAAATCACCCTTGACACTTATCTCCATCCACTCCACCCTGCCTGCATTCTCTTCTTCACCTCTCTTCAAAGATACAAAGATTTTTATTTGTCACTGCTTCTCTACATACAGGGCATACAGGAGAATTTAAATGCCGTTTCTCTCTCTCTTAGCAGTGTGCACAATATATAAGAAAAGAAGGACTAAGGATGAAAAACAACAACAGCAGTCTATGTACAGTAATGTTACCCATAGTGCTTACTTAACTTAATCCTTGCCTGGCCACTTAAGTGACCATTGCAGCCAATCATCTGAAGGCAGGACAATCTTGGGCTAGGGCAATGAGGTCAGCCAGAGGTGTTATCATTGTGACCTGGGCCATCCAGGAAAGTCTAGGCTGACCTCAGGGGCGATGCCAGCCCTGGGGGGGAAGGGGGGGACAAGCGCTGGTGGAGAGAGCCTGCTTGGCCAGTGTCCTGTCTTCCAACCTGGCCACATGGCCGAGAAGCTGCAGCCTCCCTCTTCTGATGATGGTGGAGATGGGGATGGGGCAGCCAGCCCTCCTGTAGACCTCATCGTTTGTAGTGTGGTGGAACCATCGGATGCCGAGGATGTTATGGAGGCAGGTCTGATGAAATGTGTCCAGATGGTGGGTGGTTGTGTAGAGATGGTCCAGGTCTCTGACCCGTAAAGGAGGATGGGGATCACACAGGTGTTGAAGATTCGCAACTTTGAGGAAATGCGGCTCTTCCTGCTCCACCAGACTCTCTGGAGGCAGCCAAAAGCACTGTGAGACAGCTGCAAGTGGTGAGTGATCTCTGGGTCTGACGAGCAGAAGCTGGTGATCTTAGATCCGAGGTAGACAAAGTTGCTGACATTCTCAACTGGCTTGTTGTTGATGGTGACGGCTTGTGGTGGTGGTGGCAAGAAGTCTGACATGGCGCAAATAAAGATAAAACCCAGCAATCCTATGCACAGAAACAAAGTAGAGCCATAGTACCCATAACTGCAAGTTCAATGTGGTAGTGGAGGTGCAGACAATGACAGATTGGACTGCACATGATCAGTAATTGCAATAACAGACAGCAGCAGGTATGGCATTTGTGCAAATGGTTGCAGTAAGGTGCAGAGACATAAAGCAGCAGATGTATTACTGTTGGTGTGCCAAGTCTTTCTGTGCAAACAACTGAGGAAGTTATTGTGTGGGTGAGTGTGTTACGGTTGGGGGTGGGGGGGAGAGTTCAAGGTCCTGATGGCCTGGTGAACAAAGCTGTTTAGCAGTCTTGTGGAGCAGGCCCAGAGTCTCCGGTACTTTCCCCCGGAGGGCAGGGGGCAAAACTGGGGTGTGAGGGGTGGAAGGTGTTGCCTGTGATGTTGATGGATCTGCGGGTGAGGTGGGTGTGGTAGATGTCTGAAAGGGAGGGCAGAGGGGCACCAATGATCTTGCTGGCTGCTTTCACTGCATGTTGTAGAGTCTTCTGGCAGGAGGCCGTGCAGCTTCCATAAAGATTAAATGCATGATGCATTTAATGAGGATGATCTCAATGGTGTCCCGGTAGAATGAGCACATGATGGGGGGTTGGACTCGTGCTCTCCTCAGTTTGCGGAGGAAATAGAGGCGAGTTTGAGCCTTCTTGGCCAGTGATGTGGTGTTGTTAGGCCAGGAGAGGTCCTCAAAGAGGTGATCTTGTGCATTTTCCATTGCTTTGAATGGTTAACCACAAGTATTGAAACTCATCTACTTTCACAACCTCTACTCCTTCCATCTTTACCATTACACCTGCCTCCTTCTCATTCACACTCATGTATTCTGTCTTGCTTCTACTGACTTTCATTCCTCTTCTTTCCAGAGCATACCACCACTTCTTCAGGTTCTCTTCCACCTGCGTCCTACTCTCACTACAGATTACAACGTCCTCTGCAAACATCAAGGTCCACGGAGACTCCTGCCTGACCTCGTCTGTCAGCCTGTCCATCACCATGGCAAACCAGAAGGGGCTCAGAGCCGATCCATGATGCAACCCTACCCCAACCTTGAACCCATATGTCACTCCTACAACACACCTCACTACCATCCCACTGTCCTCATATATGTCCTGCACCACCTTCACATACTTGTCTGCCACTCCCGACTTTCTCATGCAGTACCACACGTCCTCTCTTGGCACCCTATCATATGCTTTCACTAGATCCACAAAGATACAGTGCAACTCCTTCTGACCGTCTCTATACTTCTCTGTCAGCACTCTTAGAGCAAACATTGCATCTGTAGTACTCTTTCTTGGCATGAAACCTTACTGCTGCCCATGGATTGTCACCTCTTCTCTTAACCTGGCTTCAACAAATCTTTCCCATATCTTCATAGTGTGGCTGATCAACTTTATGCCTCTGAGCATCACATTTGTTGTTGAAAATTGGTACCAAAAAACTTCTTCTCTACCCCTCAGGAATCCTCTCACTCTCCAAGATTGTGTCAGAGAATCTGGTTAAAAAGTCCACTGCCATCTCTCCTAAATAGCTCCATACCTCCACTGGTATGTCATTTGGGGCAACCGCCTTTCCATTCTTCATCCTCTTCAAAGCTGCCCTCACTTCTGCCTTGCTAATTCTCGAGACTTCCTTGTTCACCATCGTTCCTTCATCCATCCTCCTCTCTCTCATTTTCTTTACTCATCAGCTCTTCAAAGTACTCCTTCCACCTTCTCAACACACCCTTGTTATTTGTTAGTACATTACCATTTCTGTCCTTAATCAACCTAGCTTGGTGCACATCCTTTCCAGCTTGATCTCTCTGTCTAGCCAATAGATACAAGTCCTTAGCCTCTCATACAACTCACTATATGCCTTTTCCTTTGCCTTTTCCACCTGTTTGTTTGCCATGCGTCTAGATTCCAAATTCTCCTGTCTACTTTCTTCATCTACCTGACTATCCCACTTTTTCTTTGCTAACCTCTTCCTTTGAATACTTTCCTGTACCTCCTCATTCCACCACCAAGTTTCCTTGTCTTCCTTCCTCTGTTCACTGGATACACCACATACCTTTCTACTCATTTCCCTCAATACTTTTGCTGTACTTTCGCAGTCGTCTGGTAATTCTTCCCTACCACCCAGAGCCTGTATCAACTCCTTCTTGAACTTTGTGCAACCTTCTTCCTTCTGTAACTTCCCCCACTTAATCTGTGGCTCTGCCATCACTCTCTTCCTCTTCTTGCTTACCAAAGTCATCCAAGAGACTACCATCCGATGCTGTCCAGCTAAATTCTTCCCTGCCACCACCTTGCCATTTCCCATCTCTTTTAGATTTCTTCTTCTGCACAAGATGTACAGTGGTGTGAAAAAGTGATTGATTTCTCTTTTTTTCTGTTTGCCACACTTAGATGTTTCAGATCATCAAACAAATTTAAATATTAGACAAAGATAACCCTAGTGATCCCAGGAGCTATGCTGTCCATGACAATTTGCCTCTGGTAGAGTAACCAAAGATAAACTGGTTCTGGGTGAAGGGCCAGACTAAGAATGATCCAACAGACTCTCATATGATGAATGCTAAAATAAAGGATTCAGTGTACCCTGCCTGCTACGGGGTTATCAGGGCCCCACCCTGGAGCCAGGCCTGGGAGAGGGGCTCGATGGCTATCGCGTGGTGGCCGGGTTTCCGCCCATGGGACCCGGCCAGGCTTAGCCCGTAGGAGTTACATGGGTCCGCCCTCCAGTGGGCTCACCACCTGCAGGAGGGACCATGGGGGTCTGGTGCTATGTGGATCAGGTGGCGGTTGAAGGCGGAGACCTTGGCGGTCTGATCCCAGGCTTACTAATCTAGCTTTTGGGATGTGGAATGTCACCTCTCTGGTGGGGAAGGAGCCTGAGCTGGTGCGTGAGGTTGAGAGATACCAGCTAGATATAGTCGGCCTCACCTCAAGACACAGCTCTGTTCTGGAACCAGGCTCCTGGAGAGGGGCTGGAGCTTGGCCTACTCTGGAGTTGCCCTGACCGAGAGGCAACGAGCAAAGGTGGGTATTTTTGTATCCCCCCACCTTGCCGCCTCTATATTGGAGTTTTCCCCGGTGGACGAAAGGATTGTTTCCCTGCGCCTTCGGGTTGGGAAACGGGTCCTGACCATCATTTGTGCCAGTGCACCAAATGATGGTTCAGAGTACCCACCCTTTTTGGAGTCTCTGACTGGGGTGCTGGAGGGTGCTCCTCTTGGAGACTCCATTGTCCTACTGGGGGACTTCAATGCCCATGTGGGTGAAGACAGTGAAACCTGGAGGGGGGTGACTGGGAGGAACGGCCTGCCCGATACGAACCTGAGTGGTGTTCAGTTATTGGACTTCTGTGCTAACCACAGTCTGTCCATAACGAACACCATGTTAAAGCATAAGGGTGTCCACATTGTGCACTTTGCACCAGGACACCCTAGGTTGCAGGTCGATGATCAATTTTGCTATTGTGTCATCAGACCTGCAACGGTATGTCTTGGACACTCGGGTAAAGAGAGGTGCAGAGCTGTCAACTGCTCACCACCTGGTGGTGAGCTGGATCCAATGGCAGGGGACGATGCCATTCAGACCTGGTAGACCGAAACGTATAGTGAGGGTGTGCTAGGAACGTCTGGCTGAGGCCCCTGTCCGGGAGGTTTTCAACTCCCACCTCCGGAAGAACTTGAATCGCATTCCGAGGGAGTCTGAAGACATGGAGTCTGAATGGGCCATGTTCTCCACCTCGACTGTTGAAGTGGCTGAACAGAGCTGCAGCCACAGGGTCATCAGTACATCTCGTGGTGGCAACCCCCGAACCATGTCGTTGACACCAGTGGTGAGGGGAGGCATTAAGCTGAAGAAGGAGTCCTATCAAGGTTGGTTGGCTTGTGGGGCTCCCGAAGCAGCTGAGGTGTACTGGCAGGCAAAGCGGAGTGCTGCTCGGGTGGTTGCTGAAGCAAAAACTCAGGTGTGGGAGGAGTTCGGTGAGGCCATGGAACAAGACTTTCACTTTGCATCAAAGGGATTCTGGCAAACTATCTGGCGGCTTGGGGTGGGGGGCAGCTCCCTGTCCACACTGTGCATGGTGCAGATGGAGCGCTGCTGACTTCGATGGGGGATTTCGTCAGACGGTGGAAGGAATACTTTGAGGATCTCCTCAATCCCACTGACACGCTTTCCACAGAGGAAGCAGGGCTTGTGGACAAGGGGGACGACTTGCCCATCACAGGGGCTGAGGTCGCCAAGGTGGTTAAAAATCTCTTTGGTGGCCGGGTCCCAGGGGTGGATGAGATTCGCCCTGAGTATCTCAAGGCCCTGGATGTTGCAGGGCTGTCATGATTGACATGCCTCTGCAACATTCCGTGGACGTTGGGGACAGTGCATCTGGCATGGCAAACCGGGATGGTGGTTCCTCTCTTTAAAAAGGGTGACCGGAGGGTGTGCTCCAACTTTAGAGGGATCACACTCCTCAGACTCCCAGGGAAGGTCTATGCCAAGGTACTGGAGAGCAGAGTCCGGCCATTGGTCGAACCTCAGATTCAGGAGGAGCAATGTGGTTTTCATCCTTACTGTGGCACATTGGACCAACTCTTTACTCTTTTGAGAATCCTTGAGGTTTTGTGGGAGTTTGTGCAACCAGTTTACATGTGTTTTGTGGACTTGCAGAAGTCATTCGACTGCGTTCCTCATGGTTTTTTGTGGGGGGTGCTTCAGGAGTATGGGGTATCGGGCTTGTTATTACGAGCTATCCAGTCTCTACACGACCACTTTGAGAGTTTGGTTCATATTGCCATCACTTGGTCGGATTCATTCCCAGTGAGAGTTGGATTCTGCCAGAGCTGCCCTTTGTCACCAATCCTTTTTCATAATTTTCTTGGACAGGATTTCTAGACATAGCCAGGGAATACAGGGTGTCATGTGCGGTAACCACAGGATCTCATCTCTGCTGTTTGCAGACAATGTTGTCCTGTTGGCTTCATCCGGCAATGACCTGCAGGTCTTACTAGGATGGTTTGCCGCTGAGTGTGAAGTGGCTGGGTTGAGAATCAGCATCTTCAAGTCCGAGTCCATGGTCCTCAGCCGGAAGAAGGTGGATTGTCCTCTCCAGGTTGGGGACAAGCTCCTGCCCCAAGTGGAGGAGTTTAAGTATCTCAGGGTCTTATTCACGAGTGAGGGGAGTGAGAGATTGACAGATGGATTGGAGCAGCATTTGCAGTGATGCTGATGTTGTGCCGGTCTTTTGTGGTGAAGATGGAGCTAAGCTCTAAGGCAAAGCTATCGATTTATCGGTCAATCTACATTCCTACCCTCACCTATGGTCATGAACTTTGGGTAATGAACGAAAGAATGAGATTGCGGATACAAGCAGCTGAAATGAGCTTCCTTCATAGGATTGCTGGACTCACCCTTAGAGACAGGGTGAGGAGCTCAGTCATCTGGGAGAGGCTCCGAGTAGAACCGCTCACAGAGAATGACATCCTGTTAGTAAGGGTAGTTAGTTTTAATTTTTATAATTAGGGATTTATAATATATCAGGCTTGTAGTTACGCGCTATCTGATCCCTATACGACTGTTGCAAGAGTTTGGTTCATATTGCCAACACCCAGTCGAGCTCATTTTCAGTGAGAGTTGGACTCCGCCAGGGCTGCCCTTTGTCACCAGTCCTGTTCATAATTTTTATGGACAGGATTTCTAGGTGCAGCCAAGGATCGGAGGGTGTCATGTTCGGTGACCACAGGATCTCATCTCTGCTGTTTGTGGATGATGTTGTCCTGTTGGCTTTATCCAGCAATGACCTAGAGGTCTTGCTGGGATGGTTTGCTGCTGAGCGTGAAGCGACTGGGATGAGAATCAGCACCTCCAAGTCTGAGTTCATGGTCCTCAGCCGGAAAAGGATGGCTTGTCCTCTCCGGGTTGGGGACAAGCTCTTGCCCCAAGTGGAGGAGTTTAAGTAGCTCGGAGTCTCATTCACGAGTGAGGGGAGAATGGAGCGAGAGATTGACAGACAGATCGAGGAAGCATCTGCAGTGATGCGGTGATGCTGTTGTGGTGTGTTGTGGTGAAGAGGGAACTGAGCCCTAAAGCAAAGCTGCTGATTTACCAGTCAATCTACTTTCCTACCCTCACCTATGGTCATGAGCTTTGGGTAATGACCAAAAGAATGAGATCGCGGATACAAGCGGCTGAAATGAGCTTTCTCTGTAGGATCGCTGGACTCACCCTCAGAGATAGGGTGAGGAGCACAGTCATCTGGGAGAGGCTCAGAGTAGAACCGCTGCTCCTCCACATCGAAAGGAGCCAGTTGAGGTGGTATGGGCATCTGATCAGGATGCCTTCTGGACACCTCCCACTTCAGGTGTTTCGGGCATGTCCCACTGGGAGGAGACCCTGGGGTAGACCCAGGACTCGCTGGAGAGACTATGTCTCCCAGCTGACCTGGGAACACCTTGGAATCCTCTCTGAAGAGCTGGAGCAGGTGGCTGTTGAAAGGGAAGTCTGGGCTTCTCTGCTTGAACTTCTGCCTCCATGACCCGGACCTGGAAAAGTGGTAGAAGATGGATGGATGGGTGGATGGATTGACAAAGAAAGCACAAGTAAACACAAAATGCAGTTTTTAAATAAACGTGTTTATTATTAAGGGTAAAAAAATCTAAACCTACACGGCCCTGTGTGAAAAAGTGATTGCCCCCTAAACCTAATAAGTGGTTGGGCCACCCTTAGCAGGAGCAACTGCAATCAAGCATTTGCGATAACTGGCAGTGAGTCTTTTACAGTGCTGTGGAGAAATTTTGGCCCACTCATCTTTGCAGAATTGTTGTAATTAAGCCACATTGGAGGGCTTTCGAGCGTGAATCACCTTTTAAGGTCATGCCACAACATCTCAATGGGATTCAGGTCAGGACTTTGACTAGGCCACTCCAAAGTTTTCATTTTGTTTTTCTTAAGCCATTCAGAGGTGGAACTTGCTGGTGTGTTTTTGATCATTGTTCTGCTCCAGAATCCAAGTTCACTTCAGCTTGAGATCACGAACAAATGGCCGGACATTCTCTTTCAGGATTTTTTGGTAGACAGCAGAATTCATGGTTCCATTTACCACAGCAAGGTTTCCAGGTCCTGAAGCAGCAAAACAGCACCAGATCATCACACTACCACCACCATATTTTACTGCTGGTATGATATTCCTTTTCAAAATACTGTGTTACTTTAATGCCGGATGTAATGGGACACACACCTTCCAAAAAGTTCAACTTTTGTCTCGTCAGTCCACAGAGTATTTTCCCAAAAGTATTATGTATCATCAAGACGTTTTCTGGCAAAACTGAGATGAACCTTTATGTTCTTTTTGCTCAGCAGTTTTTTTTTTTTGTCTTGGAACTCTGCCATGCAGGCCATTTTTGCCCAGTCTCTTTCTTATGGTGGAGTCATGAACACTGACCTTAACTGAGGCAAGTGAGGTTCTTTGGCAGTTCTTTGGATGTTGTTGTGGGGGCTTTTATGACCCCTTGGATGAGTCGTCGCTGCGCTCTTGGGGTAATTTTGGTCGGCTGGTCACTCCTGGGAAGGTTCACCACTGTTCCATGTTTTTGCCATTTGTGGATAATCACTGTAGTTCGCTCGAGTCCTAAAGCTTAAGAAATGGCTTTATAACCTTTTTTTCCAGGCTGATAGATCTCAATTACTTTGTTTCTCATTTGTTCCTTAATTTCTTTGGATCACAGCATTTTGTCTAGCTTTTGAGGATTTTTTTATTTTACTTCATTTTTTCAGGCAGGTCCTAATTAAGTGATATCTTGATTGAGAACAGGTGTGGCAGTAATCAGGCCTGGGTGTAGCTATCGAAATTGAACTCAGCTTTCCAAAAACGTGATAAACCACAGTTAATTTATGTTTTAACAGGGGGGCAATAACTTTTTCACATAGGAACAAGTAGGTTTTGTTTGGGTTTTTTTACTCTTAATAATAAACACCTTCATTTAAAAACTGCATTTTGTGTTTACTTGTGTTATCTTTGTCTAATATTTAAATTTGTTTGATGATCTGAAACTATCAAGTGTGACAAACATACAAAAAAATGAGAATTCAGGAAGGGGGCCACAGTGGCCGGCCGACCAAAATTACTCCAAGAGTTCAGTGACGACTCATCCAAGAAGTCACCAAAGACCCCACGACAACATCCAAAGAACTGCAGGCCTCACTTGCCTCAGTTAAGGTCAGTGTTTATGACTCCACCATAAGAAAATGACGGGGCAAAAATGGCCTGCATGGCAGAGTTCCAAGACAAAAACCACTGATGAGCAAAAAGAACATAAAGGTTCATCTCAGTTTTGCCAGAAAATATCTTGATGATCCCCAAGAAATTTGGGGAAATACTGTGTGGACTGATGAGACAAAAGCTGAACTTTTTGGAATGTGTGTGTCCCATTACATCCGGCGCAAAAGTAACACAGCATTTTAGAAAAGGAACATCATACCAACAGTAAAATATGGTGGTGGTAGTGTGATGGTCTGGTGCTGTTTTGCTGATTCAGGACATGGAAGACTTGCTGTGGTAAATGGAACAATGAATTCTGTTGTCTATAAACAATCCTGAAGGAGATTGACCGGTCATCTGTTCATGACCTCAAGTGGAAGTGCACTTGGGTTCTGCAGTAAGACAATGATCCAAAACACACCAGCAAGTCCACCTCTGAATGGCTTAAGAAAAACAAAATGGAGACTTTGGAGTGGTCTAGTCAAAGTCCTGACCTTAATCCGATTGAGATGCTGTGGCATTACTTTAAAAAGGCAGTTCATGCTCGAAAAACCTCCAATGTGGCTGAATTAACAATTCTGCAAAGATGAGTGGGACAAAATTCCTCCACAGTGCTGTAAAATTGACTCATTTCCAGTTATCACAAATGCTTGATTGCAGTTGTTGCTGCTAAGGGTGTCTCAATCAGTTATTAGGCTTAGTGGGCAATCACTTTTTCACACAGGGCCATGTTGGTTTGGATTTTTTCCCCCTTAATAAAAAACACCTTCATTTATAAACTGCATTTTGTGTTTACTTGTGTTATCTTTGTCTGATATTTAAATTTGTTTGATGATCTGAAACATTTAAGTGTGACATACAAAAAAAAAAGAGAGAAATCAGGAATGGGGCAAACACTTTTTCACACCACTCTGTGTGTGTGTGTGTGTGTGTGTGTGCGCGCGCGCGCATTAGTGGTATTGGACGATAAAAATTTTTAATCACGATTAATCTTTGGAAATGTTGAGTTAATCACGATTAATAACGCATTAATTGCATGTTTTTCCATCCAGCTATAGTGTATCTTAAGTCGGTAATTCTTCAAGTTCGTCATACTGTTATGAACATGGGAGTGAACAAATATGCTTGCTGTCTTCACCTGCAGGTTTATTAAAGCTCTCAACATATCCAAAATGAGAAAAACTATCCAGAATATTCTCCAGAAAATTCTCAAAAGAATTAACTGCATGTGCAACAACAGAATGCCAAGGCTCAATAACGTCACTGAACAACAACCAGCCAGCAGCCACAAAAGGAGTTTGCTCTTTCGCCCATAGAAAACATCCAGCTTAAGCAGATCAACACAAAACCTCATGTGCCACAACAGACACAATTTCCATTTTAGCAGAAAAATTGCAAACATAAACAAACTATTATCTCGCCTGTGACAACACCCCACCATGCTGCTAAAACAGCGGGGGAGTAAATGGACATTACAAACACAGCTTGAGAATTTTTTTAGACTGTACTCACCAACAGTCGGACCCAAAGCCTGATTAAAACTGGCAAATTTCTGTCGGTGTCAGCTGCTGGAGGTCAGCTATAGCCTAGCATGTAGCTACTAGCCAGCTAGCTAGCTTTCACAGAAGAAGAACAACCCAACATCCAGGCTAAGTTTTGGAGGAGGCTGTAACAATTATCCAGGTGAGAGCTCTGACAGATAATGTTGTAAACTTAAGCATGACGGCACTTTGGGGATATCCATGGCTGTAATCCAGCTGGTTTGACTTTGCAATGTCTGCATGGCGCACACAGTGTCTGTGGCAAGAACGGCTTTGGTATGGAGAGCCGCTAGGCCAGGCCTATTCAATTAGTGGCCCAGAAGCAACCTCTGAGTGGCCCGTGGGCCCAGGCCATGCCAAGAAAATATAAATTTAAGAAAAAAATATGAAGGAATGATAGTCCACAAGCACGCACCAAACCACGCGCGAGACCGTCATCCACGCAGAGCTCAGAAGCGCCCTGCCTGCGTGACAGTTCTAGTCGGCAGGCAGAGAGCATCTTGCTCATTGTCTGAGAAAAACAAGAGCTTATTAAAGTACTTTAAACGCAGAAAAAATCAGAAGAGGTATGTAAGCAGTGGAAGCATTTATGGTGGTTTTATCCCACTGGTAATGGGAACAATAATGAGTCGCTGAGCAAACAGGTGTGGTTAAGCTTCATATGCAGGGAAAGAGGCAAGAGTGACTGAATCACTGAGGATTTACTTCACCAGCCATTGCAATAATTTATGTTCATTATTATGTACCTGACAAGTTAAGATGACTGAAATTCACAAAGCCAATGACTTTAATCCATCAGCAGCCTTCAGACAAACTGAACGTGCCAACATTTGGATTTCAAAATAAGATTAGTTTTTCCTGCTGTCTGGGTGGTGAGGAGAGTTCTAAAAAACTATAAATATATAGAAATAGTTTCACAGAAATAACTGCATCTTTGCTAATTTAATTAATTTCAGTAAATGTAATTTTATTTTTTTTTCTTTGAAATCAGAGTTAAATTATTGTTCTGTTCTGTCTCTGCAAAATTATGGGCAAAACTATAAATTGTATAAGGAAAAAAAGTCAAATTTTTATCACAATCTGCTTGGGATTTATTAAAAAACCCAATAATTTTATTTAAAAAATGGACAAAAAATAGCCATACAATAATCCACAAATTTATAATAAAGTCTCAAATGTACAAGAAAAGTCAATTTTACAAGAGGAAATTACAAATTTGAGGAAAATGGTTTTGAATTTAGATAAATTTACAGAAAAAACAGAAAACTATCAGAAAATTGTTTTAAATTTTGAAGAAAAACCCCAAACCTTCAAGACTGAAGCCATTACTCAAGTTTTTAAGTGGGTGCTTTTCGCATCCTTAACTCAACTAGAAATTTTTGGTTGACTGATGTGTGTGTGTGTAATGGAATGTGTAGTTATGAAAAGAGGTTCCTACTCACAGGTGCTGATTTAAAACAAAAACTACAATAGTGGATGTGCAATGTTTGTTAATGTTATCAATCTTTTCTGGGGGGTGGGGGGGGTGCACTGAAGTTTTTGACAGTTCTTTTTTTTATTCAGCTAAATGCACTTTGTGATGTGCCAAGGTCAGTTATGACCAGAATGTACAGTAGTATATTTTATTTCAAAAGGGAAACAAATGTTAATGCTACTAACAATGCACAGTGAGTTTTTATGCACTTTGAGATAGGCCTAAGATGTGACCAAAATTAGATTAGATTAGATTAGATTCAACTTTATTGTCATTACAACATGTATGAATACAAGGAAAGGAAACACAGTTTAGCATCCAATCAGAAGTGCAAAGGACAGCAGTGCAGTATATACAGTAATTAACAGTATGTGTAATTTAAGCAAATATATGCAGATAGGTCAGTGTAGAAAGTTAAGAGTACCGTTATGTGCAAATAATGTACAATAAGTTAGGTGGGCAGTTATGTACAGGTGCGGATGGTAAGAGATGGGAATAAGTTAGCATAAATTACAGAAGAGCAAAGTACAGGTGAAGTGAGGTAAGTAGCAGACAATCTATCTAACTAGTAGCAGACAATCTATCTAACTATACAGAGCGGCAATATGCAGAAAAACAGTATGTAGTTAAATATGTGATGATAATATACAGAAGAGCAGTATGTATCAATATATAATGACAATATGCAATATGATATATATGTGTATACAGTTTGAGGAAGCATGGGGGGGAGGGGGTGTTAAAGGGGAGAGAAATGGAGGTTCAAAACGGTTATTTAGAGAATTTTATTATTTTTTCATTCTTTTTTTTTTGTTGTTCAAGAGGAAAAATATTTCTACTACTTCAGTTCTGCTCAACCACAGCACTGTTATTGTGTTTTTATGCACGTTTGATGTGCCTTTGCCATGTGCCAAGTGCACATTTAAAACCAAGACAGTGAATAAAAGTCTATATTTTTTGTCATACTGATCTGTGTTGGTTTGAAATTTGTTATATTCAACAGATCGCTGAACATGTTCGGCCCAATTACACGTCTTAATTTCAAATTGTGGCCCAACTGATTTTGTAATTGAATAGCCCTGCACTAGGCCAAAAAGTACTGTTTGTGCTTTCTGCCATTACCGCAATCACAAAATTTGTTGCCGTTAACAGGGGCAAAGCGTTAATGGGCGATTAACGTGATAACGCCAACACCACTAATATATATATACACATCGTGGTCTAAAATGCACATGTTCCCATTTCTTTAGCAAAGCTCCTCATGCACTACTTGTCAGCACCCCGCCTCTCCACTGCAGTGTGCACAGTGGAACAGGTGCGTGATGGGTGGCTATAGGCTCTCCAGTGGTTGCTAACTCCAAACTACCAGTTTAGTCAACTAGCTGCTACTCCTGTTTGCCAGGGATGTAGGACTGTTTTCCATCATGCTGTATCAGAGAGGATAGTTCTCTAACCTTGTTTTAATAGGAGATAAGTAACATTAACACCATGTCTCATCATAAAACAGCAAATGCTAAATCGCGATGCTAAGTTATGCTAATTGGAAACATTACAGTGTATCAGACCATTGTTTCTTTGGTTTAAAAAACACACACACACACACACACATACTGTGTGCGTGTGTGTGTGTGTGTATATATATATATATATGTTTCTAAGAAAAATCTAAGTAAAAACAAATTTTAAAGGACAGTCGGTACACAAAATACATATTGCAATGTGTATCATGTATCGCGATATAGAGAAATTATATTGTGATACTTAAAAAAAAGCTGTATCGCCCAGTCCTAGTTGTACAATAGAAATATTACACAAGAGGGATGTACTGGGGCATCAGCCTGACTGTGATGTTGCGGTGAAGCATCACCTGATGTGATTGTGCTGATGTCCCAGTAAAATGTCACAGCCTTGAGTGGGATAATATTTAATTATACATTTCGGCCAAAAAACAAACACACCAAAGATTCTTAAGTGTTTGCCCATAATGGCTTTGTGAAATGATGGAGACACAGTGGTTAGCACTGCTGCCTCACAGTTAGAAAGTTTCAGGTTTGAATCCCCAGGCTGGCAGGGATGGGAACTGTGGCATACTGAAAATACTATCACACGCGCCTCAGACGTGAGGACGCACGCACGAGGTGACATCATCACGCTGTACTTACATAAAGGGGCTAACGGCGGGCGTCACCCTCTTTGGTGCGCTGCCTTCCACCACCTAACCTGCCTGTACCACACCTCTGCTAGTTGTTGTTGGTTGTTAGCTTGCTCAATAAAGCTACCCTCAACAAGCAGATGAGTCTGCTGGTCTCATTCCCTGCACAGGCACAACATTGGCGACGAGGTAATAAATTGGTCTTCTGGAGGAGAATTTGTTTTTTTTCTGAAGAATGGAAGTGTGCTTGGCACCCCTATCACCGTTCCTCGCCATGCCAGGTGAGCCGCCTATTCTGTGGCCTCGTTGGTTTGAGTCATTTAAGACGTACATGTCAGCTATGGATCTAGCTAAAGCTAACAAGCTTCGACTGCGTGCTATGTTGATGCAAAGCCTCGGCAGTGAGGGACAATGTGCATTTAGAACATTGGGGCTTGCGGACACCTACGATGAATATATCACCTTGCTGGCCAGACATTTTGCAACACCCGAGAGTGTGTTGGTACGGAGAATTAGGTTTCACCAATGCCAACAGGGAGCAGGAGAGATGATACAACAATACATTGCCGACCTCTGCTGTCTGGTGAGTACATGCAGGTTTGTCCAGTTGGAAGACGAGATTGTGCGGGACCAGCTAGTGGAGCACACCACCACCACAAAGCTGCGGGAGAAGCTGTTGATGTCATTGGATGACATGCCATTAGCGAGAGAGGTGGAGTTGGCGTTTCAGTTGAAGGCCGCTGCCCAAATAACATTGCAGCTGGGTGATTCACAACAACTGCCGCAAGCACACGCAGTTACCCCGGAAGAAGAGCCTGTTGACACCGCAACCTTTTTGGAGGATGCTGAGGTGAACACCGCAGAACGACAAGACATCATGGTACACCGACCGTGTGGTAACTGCGGTTCCCCCACGCACCGGACGCGCGCTCCTGCCAAGCAAAAGGACAGAGTTGCCAGCGCTGCGGTAAGCTTAACCATTTTGCAAAAGTGTGCAGTTCAACATTGTCACCAACAGCCTCACAGCCCAGCTGAATTGGACTGCCTATGTCTACCACCATTCATTCAGTGGACTGTAGTAATTCAGCATACAAATGGTGCACAGTAACGCTCACTGGTATCAGTCTGCCGTTGCTATTGGACAGTGCCGCTATGAGGTCGCTGATGAACTGGATCATGGTGAAGAGGTTCTTCCCTCGGTATCCAATCAGGCCGGACACTGTGGAGCTCTATGGATACGGGCACACCAAAATCAGCCTGGTAGGAACCATCACATTAATGGTTCGCTACGGGTTCAAAGTCCTCCCAGTGTTCACCTCCCAAGTAGCGACACATAGTGACAACATCCTGGGGTGTGACCACTTTCATGAATTGGGTTTCACCATCACTGACCACCAAGGGCTTTGTTTGACCGCTGATTGCTTCACTCAGACATGGGCATAGCGGCTCCAAGCTTTGCACCGCACGGAGAGCAGAGCATGGATTTGACTCAGATCCTCGCCTGACAGAAGCCTCAATGAGCTGCCATTCAGCCGCAGGAGATTGAGTCCGTGGCCAAGCAGGACCCCGGTGAACGACGCCAACCTGGAGCTCATCCTGCCGCCGGCAAGAATGTCATGCCACCACAACTGCAACCAGCATCAGGGACGAGAAAGCAGCAGCAGTGCTACCTGAAGCCAACGAGGTTCGTGCTCATGGTGCTCGATTGGGTTTGGGGCTGCCGATCCGAACACCCAGATGACCTGCAGATGCTCCTGTCACCGCCGATGCAGATCACCGCGCAATTGGGGCCAGCCACCTTCCAGATGGCCGATGGTTTGCGATGGCACGCCAGCCATCTGCAGAAGGTAAGACCACCAGCTGCCCCGGATCAAGACACAACACTGGAACCAACCCAGCCAGTGTGGGACCCAGACTGGGACTTTGATGACGAGCGAGCCATGATTCCAGCAAGATGGCACCCAGGACCGCTGCGGCCAGCACCACTAGGGATGCGCCCACTGCGGGATCGCCAGATGCCCCCTGAGGTTGGGCTGTAAATTGACTGTTTTAAACTGTTCAGACAGAGCATGGTTGGTTCTTTAAGTGCAGAATAATCCACTCAACCATGCAGGGTCTTACCAGCAGTCTACCCGGTTACCTAGGTTCATAATAATGGTTTTGGTTTTGATATATTCAATTTTAGGATTAATGGTTTAGGTCTTAAAAGCTAATTAACCATATTGTGCTTTTTTACATCAGGCGAATATGTATGTGTACTCAAACCTTGGCTAAATATTATGTAGTATTGTGCTTTACCACCATGCATATGTTAGCCACAGCACTGTTAGGCCTATACTGTCATATTCCATGTGTACTCTGCTTTGCTACAGCCCTGACACGAGACGAGCTCCAGGTCGGCTGTCCAGCTTAGTCCAGCCACATGTATACGCCACACAGTTATAACACCTGCCGACAGCCAGGCCATATGTGTATGTTAGCTAGCTTTTGTGACTCCCGCTGTGCTGTACCCAGTCGCAGTCTATGTTACTTTACATTATGTGTTTCTGCCTGTATTTTTGCTGTGCTAGCTGTAGGCCACTGAAATGTCCATATCCAGCTAAAGTTAACCATCACCAGCAAAGTTCTGGTGTTTCCCGGGGGGGTGGGTGGGGTGTAAACGTGGCATAATACTATCACACGCGCCACGGGCATGGGGACGCACGTACGAGGTGACGTTATCACGCTGTGCTTATGTTAAAGGTAAAGCCAACTTTATTGTCATTCAATCCATACAGCCAATCTTGTACAGTAGAACAAAATTACGTTTCTCTTATCTACAATGTTAATCACATCTAGAATCACAGGTGTCGCTGCCACGCAAGGTGCCGCCACAAATTTCCCTCCTGCGTTCCATTATTGCTGAGCACCAAGATGGACGGTAGGAAGTTCCACTTTTATATGGTCTTTGGCATGACCCGGCTGGAACTTGAACCCCGGCCTCCCGGGTGTGGGGCGGATGCTCTACCAACTAGGCCACCACTAAGGGGCTAATGGTGGGAATCGCCCTCTTTGGCACTCTGCCTTCCACCACCTAAGCTGCCTGTACCACACCTCTGCTAGCTGTTAGCTTGTTCAATAAAGCCACCCTCAACATGTGGACGAGTCCGCTGGTCTCATTCCCTGCACAGACAGAACAGGAACCTTTCTGTGTGGAGTTTGCACGTTCTAGGCATCTGATAGGCCCTTTAGAATGGAGGGTTAGTGAAGCACTTTGAGTGGTCTTTGTGACTAGAACAAGTGCTATATACAGTAAGTACAGGTCCTTACCCCTTTTACATTGATCACACCATTCCAAAATGTCCTGTAAATTTCCAATGTGGACTTATTTTTTTAGAGCTAAAACTAGGCTTACCTTAATTTAGGTTTGGGGTTAAGACTGCTAGTTATTCCTCTGCATCTGAATAAATACATATAGCGTGTGTGCTGCCTCTCCGGAGGGGTGCAGCGTGTGTCATGGCGGGCCCAGCTCCCCTTGGATCTAAGCAGTATTGACAAACCCATCAGAGCCAGTGATGCATCAGACTCACTTCTTGCTCCCCTTCGCTTCACCCTCCCCGCCCTCAGCGCCGCTGCGGGATCCGCTGACATGCTGTCACCTTGGTAACTGCTGCCAGAGTGAACGGGCCTGCTGGGATGGCTGACCCGAGCTGGCGGCCGGTCGGCAAGCTGCAGCAGGAGATGTCACCGGTGCACCCTTGAGGACCAACCGGCCCCTGTCTCTGTCCCCTGACCATCGATCCGTCTGGTGCACGTGGTGATCCGTCACCGTTATGGGCTACTCACCGGGATAAGAGAGGGCACACATACATACACAGAGGAGGGGGGAAAAAAAATCTAATGTGCAGGCATATGGTGATGCAAATAATGGACAACTTATGTCCACATATTTCCATATAAACATGTAAATACAGATGGTGAAGTAAAGACGGAATAAAAGGAAACAACAGAATCTGAACTTGGTGCATTTGGTCAGCAATGTCAAAATGCTATCACTGTGAAATCAGATTAAAGTCAGAAGTGTCTCAAAAGTGTTTACACTACCTCCAAACTACAAAACATCTGCCTCAGTCTATTCCTTTTTTTTTGCCTTTTTAAAGAAAATCCTCCACTAAATGCAGAATATTCTGGCATGCCTTCCAAGAATCTCTTCTTCCTCTCTACTTTTGAATTTAACAAGTCATTACTTGGCAGCTTCTGAACCCCTTTCTCTGTATGTTCATTTCTGGGGGAGCCAACATAAACAGCAGTTGTTGGCACCGTCTTGCTCGTCGACGGGTGTCAGTCTCCAAGAACGCAAGCCTTTTGACACAAGAGTCTGGAGGCAGCCAAGCTCCCGCTGCAGTCCGGCTGGGTTCAGTTTTTCATCTAAGAGGAATCGTGGGCATTAACCACCTAATTTTGCTATTACTGGGCAATGCGTTAAAAAAATAACCTTATGAATAGATGCTGCACATTCCACCAGTCACAGAGGGTTTAAGCATTTTCCTTCCCATTCTTTAAGCATCTGCCTACCACTGACACGCTGATTTCCAATGAGGAGCACAAATTCCCCCAAAACCACACTTACAAACTTACAATAAACATAACTCCTAAGGTATGGCACAAAAGAGTGACTACAAGAAATGCATAAATGTTTAAATTTGATAACAGGCAAAATGGGATGGAGGTGAAGTGGTGCACTGTAGTTTGCACTTGAAATGATAAGAACAATAACATTAAAGTGAACTAAAACCAAGGCATTAAAAGTAGCTCTAGCAGATGCATTTCAGAAGGCTACAAAAACATAAATTTTCAGTCACCCTTTCAAAGGTACTTTTTGGGGTTTCTGGAAAATCCAGTTTTAGTGCCAGGAGTTGGCTGATAAAGGGACTGCAACATGTTTCACTCCATTCATTTCTGAAACAAAGGCCACGGTCCTCAGAAAATACAGACCCTGCGAAGGACCGGGAGCAGGATTTGAGTCCACTTCAAGCCTGCGTAGGTCAAAAGTTGAGAAACCTCTGCATTACTTGATCATAAGTGACTACGACACCCATTAATACAAGGAAAAATCATTTTTATTTCTACTTTATTTAATTCATTAGTATCTACTTCTGCCAAAATCATCTATATTCTCAGGGCTATACATGATTGTTGCTTTGAGAAACGACCTCCACAGAAATTATTATAATGACATCTGCATCTGTGTCAAAAAAGAACCAAAAAAGCCTGATATTCAGTCAACACTGCTGAGACACAGCAGTATTTCCAAACACGTGCATAGACTGAAAAAAAAACATTTTTTTTCCTGTCATACAAACACAATGACAGGAGAAGATGTGAAAGATCACTAACTAGCTTCCTGGTTACCATGGCAACAAATAAAGCAGGGGTTGGCTGTCTTTTATGGGGATCATGGGTGTAGCACATTTAACCCATGCTGCAAACCAAAGGCAGATTGTTGAGAATTTTACCCAGGAATTGCAACAGAACTATCAAAATTGCGTTTCTAGTCTGCCTGGGTCTGAAATCTCCACCGCAGCAAATAACAGTAAACAGTAAGGGTAAATTTACTAGTGCAGTAAAAAAAAAAAATAAATAAAAAATAAAAAATATATATATATATATATGTATATAAAATGAATTGGTAATTTCATTTAAAGCTAAGTCATAATCAGCTAATTTTAAAGCGTAAAGGGGTCATAACTGTACTTTTTCCACATTTTAACAGCTCACACATGTGTTAATCAAATATCTGTGACATATTTTGGTCAAATTTTCTTTAATTAATTATGTCAACATAATTGTGAATCATCTTTTGCAGCCTTTCTGAGAACGGCTGGTTTCAGTGCGTCTTAAAATCTGTAAGACAGTATTTAACTCCACCCTCCCTCTTACATCATTGCTGCTGATCTTAGCTGGCTAGTTTCTAGCTCGGAGTCAACTACTCTAAATTTGTCTTAAAGAGTTAATGAAATCAAGAATCACTGGTGGACAGGATGTGTGGTTTCAGGGGTCGATAGGATATGACCAGTCCCTGGAGCACAATAAGCACAGAAACATTTATAAATGAGTGGCTAAACTGCTAGCATCAGCTTAGAAAATACAGAACTTTAACTAAGCTAAAATAATGTCTAAGAGCAAAGTATATGGTCAAGTGTTGTTAGATGAACAAGGATTCCAGTCCAAAATTGTAATCAGAACTGGACGGACTGCCATGCCAGGCAATGTACTGGACAGCGTCTTCCCGCTAAGGCAGGCTGTAATGCCGTGAGAATGACAGACTCACCGCCTAACCAAGCTAATGCTAACAGTTTGATGTAGCATCACAGTGGTAACATAACAAAAAGTGCAAGAAAGGCACAACATATATTATCACCTGCGGATTAGTGAACCAGGTGGAAACAGGGATGTTTATGGATGACTGATGCTAGAGAAAATAACAACATAAACACTAGCTTTGGTACCACTGTTAGCTTTTAAGCTAACATTTTTAGCTCCCCGCCCATCTACATGACAGACAGCTGGGCTGGCAAATGATAGAGCAGCAGGCAGGTATGAAAACTAGCGATGTTGACCTTTTAGTGATGTTTCTCATTTCTTGACATAGAGGAAAATACCCTGGAAGGGTTAAAATGGCTTGCTGGAGAGAAAAAAAAAATCACATAAAGGCTGTGCACGTGTTTAACAGAAGTGAGTGTTTTGATATTTTTTCAGTAATCACGTGACTAAATTTTGCAGTCAGCCTTTCAGCCTTTAAAACTGCTCTCTTTGTCTGATGAATAGAGGTAATATGAAAGTTTAACTATCTAAAAATATAATTAATATTAAAAAAATAACTTCTCCCCACAATACTCTAAATCTTTTAGACACACTAAGCACATTAAAGACTAGTGACCAGTACTTTACGACAATTTTTTTCTGGGAATTTTGGTTTTTGTAACACTTGATTCTGTAATATTATTTATTTGTTTATCTATTGGGGGTGAAATGTTTGTGTGATTGTTAAGTTATTGGGTAATCATGGAAGATAATTAAAAAAACAGTGTCAGCATTAACGCATCATTACTAACTGACTGACTTAACAGAACGCCATCAAATGACCATTTTTTTCTTTGTTTTTACCACACTGTCTTCGTTTTTAAGTCACCAGCTATGCAAAATTACCTTTGGAAGAGACATTTTCTAACTATATCAGTCAGGTGTGACATTTTGAACCAGGCTTTTATAATGGTCCAAATTCTTTTTTCAAAAATAAATCAAATGCACGTCCACATTTTCCACCAAATCATTATATCTCGTTCAACAAAGAGGAACTACCTCAGTGTTAGCTATGAACGACCATGTAAAGGACATTTCTCCATTTTGTCTCCCGTCTAAACTTCATTTCAGGGACGTGCACAGACATCCTGAAGAGTCGTTGCTCTAACCTGATAGCCTGACACAAGGGGGAAATTTACAAGGAAAAAAATGTGGATTCACAAGACAAAAGTCACAAAATCTTGAGAAAAGTTGGACATTCATAAGAATGCAAGAGACATATGGACAAAAACGATCACTGATGTATAATAAAACAGGAAATGTGTTAAAAAAAAAAAGATGCATTAAATTAATAAGAAAAGAAATACAAGACAAAAATAACACATTTTCATCTCGTTTTTTAAAGAAAAAATATCTACAGAAATATGGAGGGAACCAAAAAGTTAGAAAGATGGAAGAAAAAACGTGAACTTATGACACAAAAGTCAGAGATTCAAAAAAATGTTTAAGTCATGAGAAAAAAAAACGGCCTCAGATTTTCATGAGGCATCAGATCTGTGAAAAACTCTTAAAAAGCAAAGAAGGAAGAAAAATTTTCTCAAAAATGACATTAAGGTCATTAAGAAGCCATTTTACGATAATGTTCCAAAATAAAAATAAAAAATACGCATTTACAAGATTTTGCAAAATTGTAATTTATCAAAACATGCAAATTTAAAAAGTTTCCAATACAGTGCAACTATAACAATAAACTTTCAAAATTACATGAAAAAATAAGAGAGAAGAAAACCTGAAAATTTAAGATTATAAAATCGCATGTTTATGGACAAAAGCTATATTTTAGAAAGAGAATACCACAAAATTTAAAAAAAACTGCAACCTCACAAATTATGCAGATAAAATTGTGTCCAATATCATCATTTCCATACCTGATGAAATGAAATTTACTTTGGTTTAATATCAGCAGTTATAGGCTCGCATAATATTATACAAAGGTAAAGCAGTTTCTTTTTAATAATTATTATTATTCCCTCAGGAGGGGCAGCTCAGCCAAGTTGAATGGGTCAGTGCCAGGGCAACAACAGCCCGTGCCTGTGCACGCTGCTGTCTTTACACGTATAGGCTACTCGGTATATTTGTGGCGATTTCCATTTCCTGCACTTTTATTCCTGCTGTTCGCGTGCCCCTTTGCTTTACACAGAACGTCTCTCAACGGCACAAGGTGATTCAAATGGCACACGGTGTAAACGTGCGCAATCCTAACGGCACCCAAATGTCAGCCTTAATCATTCGCCTGATTAAAAGGCTGCCGATTGTGGCGCTGGAGGTCCCGCGGGAGCGGCGCAGTGAGCGCGCACGGCCGCTGGGTGGCGCTGTAGGGTCAGGGGAGCGGACGGGAGCCGCGGGCTTCACGGGGCTCCTGTGTGCGGGTACAGTGGGGCTTTATCATGGGAGATATTCCCAAAAGCATCCAGGAGTGACTGTGGGACAAATGTGATGCTGATGAGTGAGACTGGAAACGTCAAAAATAAAGGATTTTATTTCATTTAGGAAGCTTGTTTCGTTTTTTCTCTGTTTGAAAGTGGAAACGACAAGCAGCGAATAAAAAGAGGATCTGTGAGCGCCAGGGTTTGCGCTGTGGCGCCCGGGCCTCTGCCTGTTCACTGCGAATATGTCCCGTCAGTGAAGAGATAGAGAGAGACCAAAAAGCGACAGAACTGCTGACTGCGTTTAGAAACTTGCACCTGATTTGCTTTGGTAAAACAGAAACGGAATCATGTATGGTTGAGAGAGCTGCTCCCTGACTTGGAATGGAACCATTTTCACTGTAATATAAATATATATAATAAACTAATTACAAAAACATCATGCTGCGTAAGTACACACAAATGTCAGCTGATCTTCATAACACATAAATTTAATTAAATCACATTATTTATTTATTTAGCTAGATAGATAGATAGATAGATAGCCTACTATGAAATAAATGCTTTGAGATGTATTCAATAACCGGAACATAAACAACTGTAACGACCCACTGGAAGCGTTTGCTGACTCTGTAAATCCATATCTAAACATCGATTTTGTCCTCATGGATGTGTTTGGTTTGCTAATCAAAGCAAAGAGAACGGCTGGCGTATACGCTGAATTAGCGGCGTCAAATGCGCCTGTATTTGACGTGCAGACAGGAGCACGAGCGCACCGCAGGGCTGGGAGGCGCGCGTGAAGCGCAGACTGGCAGAAGCGCAGACTCCGTCAGCCTCCTCTCCTACCTCCATCCCGGCTGCTCACACAGCCATGACCTCCACGATTTATGGAGAGGAAACCCCGAGAGTCACGTCAGATTTAAAACCACCTCCTCCTCCTCCTCTTCTTCTTCTTCTTCCTCTTCATCTTCTTCTTCTTCTTCTTGTTTCGCCTCTACCACTCCTGATAAGCTGCGTTTACATACAGGCCGGTTATGGCGTAAATATTTCGTTGGAAAAATATTCTCATGCTGCCATAATTAATTAATTAGTTAATTATGGCAGTCCCACAAACATAATTAAATAAATAAATACACCAATTAATTAAATTACCAAAATATAGTATTTTCAAATGGTGGAAACGTTTTAATTTAATAATAATAATAATAATAATAATAATAATAATAATAATACCACTATTTACTTGATATTTTAAAATATATTTTATTTTCAAATAACCGAACATTTACAATAAACCAAATTAATTTAGTGTGAAGTCCAAATGAAATGCATTATTATCTTTATTATTTTTTTTAAATGTGACCACCCCTTGAAAAATATACTTAGGTAATTAATTCAACTGGCGTGTTTATTTATTTAATTATGTGTGTGGGATTGCCACACTTTTTGCACATGTCGCAATTGTGTATTTATCGTTATTTTTCCATTGTTTTTGCTCCATTTGTGAAACTAAAAGTTCCCTTCTCGTCTAATCTAGTTTTTAACTTAATATACTAGTCTATGACAATTTTTTTTTAAATTTCCTGCAGCTTGCCGGTGGTCAGGCGGACACACGTGTATGAGGATCATATGAAAAGAAGTTACAGACTTTCCTGTGTTTTAATCCTGGGCATCTGTCACTGTAACGTGCTTCTGTGTTATGTAACCTAGTATTATATATGTGATACCAAATGTGTGGACAATGTATGATGATTCTCGTAAAATGTGACTGATTGCATAAATTCCTGCTGGTAATATTGGATTTCCCCCATATCTTAAGGAGACTTGTTTACATCTTTTCAATTAAAAAAATGCTATCTGCCAGAGGGTGGCTATTTTGTAAACACATTAATGTATACAAACTGTTGAAATTATAGGGGAAAATAGCATTACACATGAATAAATTGCTCAAATGGCATGAGTTCCTCTTTCCCTCCCCTGACCAGCCCAAACTAAGGCATAGAAAAGGCAACACAAACCAGTATACTTACTGGAAAATAAGCCTAACAATGACGAGGAAAAGTCAGCAGGCGCAGGCGCATTTCCTGAGCGTCTTTCTTTTGCGCGGCGCAGATAAATCCGCGCAGACGTGGAGAGAGAGGAGAGAGGAAGGCTCCCCGCCGAGAACAGCTCCAGTCATCCATATTCATGCGATCCACACGTGGACCAAATATGACGCGGGGGGTGGTGGGGGGGTGTCTGTGTGCGTGCACGTTTTCAGCAGGTCAGGGGGGCGCATGGCTCACCTAGCACAGGAGGGCTGACTGGTTTCAGGGGCTGGAGACTGAGTTGTGCAAACTAGGCCTCGATCAAACCAAAACACTGCCGTGAAGTTGGTTTTAACCGCTAAACGTGCGGCTTTTATGCGCCGCAGAGGAACGACCAAAGGTGCGCATTCTCCCGTGGAGCCGAGAACAGCTGAAGTGGGTTTTACACGAGCAAGTCGCATCTGGAGACTTCCTTCCAGCCTGCGAAGTTCGCCTCCAGATGATGCGAACAGTTGGATGCACGTGACGGCAGCGGGTCGGTGTCGTGCAGGCTGATTGGAGGGCCTGTCACGTGACACACTGACAACAATCAGGCGTGAAAACTTTTGTTTTCATGGATAAATCTGACGTCTCTTAACGGTTACAACGAGCAGCGTTAGTGCAGCAGTAGAAATAATAAGAAATAGAAATAAATAAATAAAAAAAAAGTCCTCCAGCTCCAGCGGTTGGCCCACCGGTGCACGCGCGCGCACACACACACCAGCAGGGGTTTTGAAAACCCATGAAAACGGGGAAAAAAAAAAAAGCTGCTGGAGAACAGGCGGATCAAACCCATTATGAGATGTGAAACTCTTTTTTTTGTGTGCGTGCGTGCGTGTGTGTGTGTGTGTGTGTGTGTCGCCCTTTGGTTAGAGGAGAGAAAAAAAAAATCTCTCACTGGATTTGGATGTTAGTGCACGAGCTTTGCAAACCGGCCGCTGCTATCAGAGATGGTTTTCCGCGCGCACGGGGCGGCGGAAGTAAGTCTGGGATGCGCGTGTTGCAGAGGGGACTCGTGCGTTCCCGCCCGAAGGCCTGCGCACGGCTCACGGGCTCGTCTCGGCAACGTCATGTGACTTTTTGCGTCGGATTTTTTTATACGGAGGAGCGCGAGCGCCGCGTGCGTAGTAAAGAAGGTCGGCCTGGCACGTGCATGCGCTTCAGCCCCTTTCAAGCCGCCTCGTTTATTTCTGTTTAAGCTACGTAGATGTTTCTTTTGTGTGTTTCAGGTGAGGGTTAAAATGAAAGGCCGCATCTTTATCCTGATTAGAAATAAACCAACAAAGTTGCCTCCTTTTTTTTTTTTTTTTTTGGCGGCTGGCTGTGCGGCGCGCGTCCCTGCTGCCACTTTTTTCCCCCAATGTAGACAAAGAAAAATGACGCTCACTTCAACATAACGTTGAATTCTGTTGCTAAGCAACTAGTGTGGCAAACCATCCGCGAAATTCAAACGGGAGCAGCGGTGGAGGAGGACACGTTCGGCGGGTTTCGCTGAATAGGCGAGGGAGACGCGTCAGGAACAAGGACGCGCGTTTTAATAAATACGGGGCGACGCGCGGAAGGGCGGGGGTCGCGTCGCGAGGCCGCGGTCAGCGTGGCCGACCTGGTGGCGGCATGTCACAGGACGGGCCTGACCTTTATTCTGAACCTGGCGCACAGACGTTTAAAAATACAGGATTTAACGTCATCAAGTAGTAGAAGCCCAATAAACACTTCATCAGATTTAACTTTAACATTTGTTATCATTAAAATTCAGAACAGCAGCTGCCAGCAGGATTTACCAAGGCGTCCAGACAGCAGCGCGTTGGTCCACTTTAGCCACGTCTAAGGACGAGCCACCAAGCCCCCCCCCCCCCACACCCCCCACACACACACCTGTGGACTTTAACAGCCAGCAGCCTCCTGAAAGAGTCGGACTGGAGGGAAATATCTTCTCGTTGTGCAAAACACCGCGATAGCCCTGCTGAACGCTTGTGCAGAGACCATAAGCTGGAATATTACATAACACACGATCAATAACAATAATGGCAGTGATGCTGTTTGCATTATTTTGGGGGTGGAGGAGTTCCCCCCCCCCCTTTTTTTTAACTGGTGTGACAAGAGCTGAGCAGCTTCTCCATCTAAACATTAATGATGCCATGAGAAACAGGAGCAGCACCACGAATGTGGAGCCTGTTTTCTCTCCTTCAGTTTTTTTTCTCCTTTCAAGTTTAGGCAAAATATTAAAATTGAGCAAACAAAATATAAACATTTGTTTCCCCTAAATAATAACTACATTGTTTTTCCTGTAAAAAAAAAAATCGTAAATAACTCAAAATAACAGAGTTAACGCCAACTAATTTATTCACATGTGAATAATTAAATAAACCCCCATTTTTTGTTACAAATATAAGCATTTCTTTTTTGAACAAGAGCCCCTTTCCCCCCCACATGGTCCACCCTCTACTGTCGCACCTTTAAAAAGACGCTCAGACGATAAATGTCAAAACACCAGATGACTGCGTTTCATTCTAGCAAATTTATTGTGTCTCAATCAGCTCGTACGGAACCACTACTGAAATTAAATTACAATCAAACGATCACATCAAAATATACCCTTATTACCTAACAACGGTCAGCTTATGGTGATTTGTGCTCCTTTAGAAAACAAACAGAAAATTAAACAAAATAGGCTTTAGGAAGGAGGGGGGGAAAAAAAACCAAGAGAGAAAAGGAGAAAGCATCTTACACAAGTCGTTGGGAGGGGAAATAAATTACCGTCTGGAATAATCCATATGTAGTCCCAATAAAATATTAAAACAAGTCATTTGGATGAAAAATATAAAGTAAATAAGTTAGATCAGTATCTGATCTAGTGATCTATATTGCCCGGCTTTACACAGTTTTTTTTTTTGTTGTTGTTGTTGTTTATTAAATCCTACCAAAGAATACTGCTTACAAAGGGCAGCATTAATCCACAGCATCCACTCAGTCACACTTGGCAACAAATTTTCAGGGTTTTTCTCACATAAGTGCAGCTGAAGTCTTTGCAAATGTCTGTTTGTTGGGGGAGGAAAAAAAATCAGGAAAAAAAAATCCTCTCACGGTGTCCATTAAATAATAATAATAATTAAAAAAAAAAGGAACCCACGTGAAGGAGAAATGATCTTTGAGATCCAGCTTGTCTTTTCTGTCACATGAAGGGGCTCAAGATTTAAAAAAAAAAAAAAAAAAAGAAATAATCCCAAATCTTCCATGCAGTCCAGCTCAGAAAAAAAAAAGAAAATTGCAGTAAATTATAAGGGAAGCTTCTCTGATGTCCCTCTGCTTCTGGTGGTTATGGTTGGGCATGGAAAAGGAGGGAGGAACGCTTCAGTCCCATTTCTAAATAGACTAAAAAATGCCTGCTCCTTTGTTTCTTCAATCAAACACAAGATAATAAAGGTTTGTTTTTTTTCTTTTTCTTTTTTTTTTTTTTGTTGTAAGGGGAGAGGGAATAAAAGGCATCAGAACAATAGTTGGTTTCCTCTTGGTGCGTCTCAATGCGCCAGAATTACCTGGTGGAATGAACTGGTAGGTGTCACCCTCTGGTCGCTCGCTTCACTTGCATCTTTTAAGTAATCTACTAAAAAATGCCCCTGAAAGAAAAAAGCAGAAGGAACCTTTTAGACATTTTTAGGGCCTGGAAGAAGAGCGTTTTTTTCTGAAGGGGAGGGATGAAAAAGGAGGGGGGGGGGGAAAGAAGGTTGCTGTGTTTTTTTTTTTGTTTGTTTCTTTTTTTTCTGCTGAAAAATAGATAACACATTTGCAGTCTCACTCATATTCCCTCACAATCACAGTATGAAAAATGTGTGGCTATCCTGGCGGTAGTCTGAGTCTGTTAAGCAGTTTAATCTCATATAAAATACTCTGCTGTGCTGCTCTACGTCTCACTGAACATTCGTTTGCAGTCCATGGAGGGGGGCGGTGTTTCTGCACTCACATTGCCGACCTGAGAGTACACATCCTCCGGCGTGTGCGCCACTCCCGGGGGCGTCATCCTTTTCTCCTTCTGTCTCCTATTGCAGAACCACACTCGCACCACCTCCTTCTCCAGCTGCAGGGTGTCCGCCAGGGTGCTGATCTCCTGCGCCGAGGGCTTGGGGCACTTCAGGAAGTGGCTTTCCAGGGCCCCCTTGACGCTCACCTCTATGGACGTGCGCTTCTTCCGCTTCCTGCCCTGCGCCGCGATTTTGTCGATGCTGGTGGGGCTGCCAGTGGACGAGTCGGCCTCCTCCAGCCACTTGTTTAACAAAGGCTTCAGCTTGCACATGTTCTTGAAACTGAGCTGCAGGGCTTCGAACCTGCAGATGGTGGTCTGGGAGAAAACGTTGCCGTACAGGGTGCCCAGGGCCAGGCCCACGTCGGCCTGCGTGAAGCCCAGCTTGATCCGCCGCTGCTTGAACTGCTTGGCGAACTGCTCCAGGTCGTCCGAGGTCGGCGTGTCGTCGTCCGAGTGCGGGTCGTGGCTGTTGACGCCGGCGTGGTGCTGGTGGTGCGCGTGCTGGTGGTGGTGGTGGTGGTGGTGGCTGCCGTGCTCCAGTTCCGGGGTGTCGCCCCGCACCAGCCCCGGGTGCACCAGGCTCTGGCTACCCGGGCTCAGCATGCCGTTGACAGTAAAGCCGCTCGGCTGGGAGTAGATGAGCGACTGCTGCTGCTGCTGCCCCCCGGATATGGAGTTGATGTGCGCGGCGGTGGTGCTCCCCCACGCCCCGGCGTGAGTCTGGTGGGGGGCCAGGTGAGGGGGTCTGTGGTGGAGCGCGGTGCCCGTGTGCAGATCGTCCCTGGCGGAGCTTTTCACGTCCTGCTGCTGCGGGCTGCCCGTCATCCCCACGGGGCTCGACGACCACGGCGATCCAGCTTCGGCCGCGGCCACGGCGGCCGCCGCCGCCGCCGCCGCTGCGTGCGGCAGGGACGTCACCCACTGGTGGGCATGGCTCAGCATGTGTCCTCCGTTGCTCGCTGCCATGGCGCCCTGCATAAAGTCACTCTGTACCATTTTGACCGAGGGGTCCCCCCTGTAGCCCCCAGATCCCGAGGTGACCGCAGCGCTGCCCGGCTGCATGCCACCGCCCCCGGAGTCAGAGTGCACAATGGAGCCGGATGAGAGGATGCTATTGCTGGGTAGATAAGGATTGGAAGCCGCGGTGGCCATTCCGTCAACCCTTATGAATATGTTGGTGGATAACCCCCTCCCTTTTACAGTCACTTCTTTCCAGCAGGCAAATTGTATCTCATGAATTATTCAAACTTTAAAAGTATGGGTAGGTTTTGGGCAAATACCATCGACGTGCGTAAAAACGCAAAAAAAAAAAAAAAAAAAAAAAAAAAAAAAAAGCTCAGAAACGGACTGAGAAAACAGTAAAATCCGCATGTATTTACAACATTCTACTTCAGACACTCGTGCGTGGACATCGACGAACAATAAGAACATCCAGGATCCTCAAAAAGCCCTTTGAAACCATGTGCAGTCCGTCTGCAAAGTTTTTGCGCCGGGGCGAGATCGCGAGCATTAAAAATTCAGCTATACGGGAGGGGAGCGCGTGGTCCCGCACAAACTTTTGGTGGCCGCAGTAAACAAAAATGCCCGGCAGGCTGTCCACGCTGTCCACGGTCCCGGTGCACGTCCCCTCTGGATGTGGAAAACATGGGCAGAGAGTCGTCGCTTCTTTTGTAATTCAGTCGCCCGGATTTCTCCCTGGCTTTATTCTTTTCTCTCTCCTCTTTTATAGCGCTGTAGAGCCCGTCTCTTTGTTCTGTTTTGATGTATATAAACCTGCCAAACCGCAAACTGCCGCTGAAGTACAATCCAGGAGAACAGTGGCGGCGCTGCTCACGAGCCTCCCTCTCATGCGCCTCTTCTCTCTCTCTCTCTCTCTCTCTCTCTCTCTCTCTCTCTCTCTCTCTCTCTCTCGTAGCTCCGCCTCCGCCCCCGACTCGCAGCCAGAGGATGTGGTGTTACCGTTTACCCCGTGCGTCCCCACTGATTGGTTACCCCCGGCGTGATTGGCAGGTCGTGCCAGCCTTGCTCGGGGGGGGGGGGGGGAGCCCTCCTTCCGGCTGTTCCGATTGGCTGATTTTTAATTGCAGTCCAAACAAAACGGAGGATACAACTTGGTAGTAAATAAGAGCTCAGATGCCGATATGCATAACAGGAGGGAAGTCGGCGGAAAGTTCGGTGGGCTGCGGTGTAGGCCGTGTTGCAGATCACATTTGCGAGCAGCGGCGACGGCGCGCCACGCTTTAGGATCAGAGCCATGTATAGGCGCTCATGCGCTTGTTGTGGCTGTTATTGTCAGATTTGAGGTTTTATTTAAATCTGTACCTGTCTGCCTGCCTGTATATTCAACATGAAAAACTATGAAGAACTCCAGAGCTAATCAGTTAGGGTCTACGAGCATTAACAACGCCAAGTGTGATTTACAACAAGCAAAATTATAAGGATAACCTGCGCTTTAAATGTACAATTAAAAACAATTAAGTCCAATTAAATTGTATTTGTTATTGCCACCCAAAGGGGAAGTTTCAGCCCTGCAGTGACTTTGCAGAACAGTCTTCTTGTTTACTTCAACTACCTGCAAAACTTTAAAAAGACTAAAAGTATCCGCATGAAGAAATGAACTGCAGGAGAGACGTTCAGTTTTCTGGGTTTAACCTGGTGGAAGGAACGGCTAAAGGGAAGATTTCAGTAACTGTAGCTGCAGATCTTTTAAAATATAGATGTCCTCTTAATAAAGAAATAAAAAAAAACTACCACGAGATGGTTTTTCACTGGTGTTTCCCCGCAGTTTATTTCAAATTAAATCCGATGCTTCTTGCGTGGCTTTGTAAAACCCTCCTGTTGTATGGTGGCTGTAACAGATGAAAGACAGCCATGTTTTTATGAGGCTACGAACCAAATAAGGAGCAGAAATGCAGCTAAGTTAGCACGTTTGGGCACGTCACCTGCATGGATATACTGCATCTGACTGAATATGTTCATGTTTTTATGCGGCTTTAACAAGTCAAAATGAAGTAAAGCATTTGCATTTTAGGTTGTTACAGCAGCCAGGAGGAACGTTCAGAGCTTTGCTGCCACATCAGCTTTGGCCAGGCTGTAGGTGTGCTACACAGCACCATTATTGCACAGAAACAAGCACAACTATAGGTGACTTTCAGCCCTGTAAAGTAAGGAAGAAGTGGCAAAGCTGTAAATTAGTTCGCATTTAGCACCTGCTCTTAGCAAGTGCAGTTGCACCAGATCTCAGTTGTAACACCATTACACTGACATGGGTGTCTGCTGTCTTTACTGCCAATAACAAAGCACAACAAGGCACTTTGTCAAACTGTAATTTGGTAATTTCGTCACTTACAGATTCAGAGGCAACATTACTGCTTACCTCCACATTTCTGGCTGCCATGTTTGATGTGCGTTTTGTTAAAGTAAATGATGCCCAACTGGTGTGGCGTACAAAAGTAATATTACTAAGAAAATACTATAACTGCTATAGTCAGTAAATTATAGTTACAGAAATTTATTGTGAAATTACAGCAACTTATTTACGGAAATGACGCACAGTTGAGTATCTATGCGGCCGAGTTTAATAACCTCCATTTAAATAACAAAAAGGCTGACTAAAAGGAAAATCAGGTTAAACCTTCGTCACGAATTGTTACGGATGAGGACCGTCTTTATCACCGTCAGCACGCACGCGGACCCAACAAAGCCAGCTCCTCCTGCGGTTTACGCGCAAAGGTTGCGGCAGTAAACACAACCTCGTTGCTGTCAAGGAGGAAGTAGCAACCCAAACAAGCGCAAACTGAGCAGCTCTTTGTGGGGGGTTTGGGGCGGGGGGGAGAAGAAAGGCGCAGATGTACCCGCGCACCGTCCCTCAACGTGACCCCCCCCCCCCCCCGCAGACATGAATGGCACCTTTGTGCGCCGGAACCCTCGCTGCAGCCTGTGCGCGCACCCACGGGTGGCAGCAGGCGCACGGCTCCCCCGTGCACCCACCGGTGGAGCTCAGGTGAAGATTTGACGTACTGGAAGCGCGTGTCACGCCAAAACGTCGCCCCCTTGAGCGCACGCCAAATCAAAGATGACGCAGGGATTTTGGCGCAAAGGGGGATTTTAAGGGCAAATATGCGGCGGCGGGGTGGCCGTGTTTCCTCCGCGTCCCTGAAGATTTCATTTGGACGCGGCTCAAAACCGAGGGAGCCTCGTGGATTTGTTTACACTGAATAGGCAGGCTGGGGGCCAGAGCCGTGGGGCCTCCGCTCATTAATATACAGTCAGCATTTCTGTCTAAATTACCGCAGTTCAGTCCGCGGCGCGCGCTTCGAGCGGGGGGAGTCAGGCGGGAACGTGGCACCACGGGGACAGAGACAAACCTTTACATAAAACAGGAAAAAATATATAACATACATGGAGGAGTGACAGTCAAGAGCCCCCCCCCCCCAAAAAAAAAAAAACAAAACATGGCGTGGCGGCAAGAAGGGGGGAAACATCCTGTCTGATATATGATGTGTTTATTATTTATTTGCTTATTATAAAAGGTGCCCAAGTTCCCTGCTGGGGGGGTGGGGAGTGTGTGTGTGTGGGGGGTGTTCATTTATTTTGTCTGCGTAAAAAAAAAAGAAAGAAGGAAAGAAAGGAAGGAAGACAGGGGGAGAGGGAAAAAATCATCCCCAAGTATAACAAGAGAGGAACAGTTAGTGCTGATTTTCATTTGCATAAATTTTCATACATTTTAGTGAAAATAATAGCGGAGCCGAGGAGAGCTGCTGCTCAGTAGAGGCAGAGCAAAGAAAATCTTAGGCAGCACCGAGTGCAGGGGAAAAAAGGCAGACAACCGCTATGAGGGCTGGGTGCGCGCAACGTGGAGCCTTTCCCCCCCGGTTTTCCTCCCCGGACAAGGTAAGTCAGCTACTCTCTCTTTCCTTTTTCTCCTTGTTTCTCCTTTTTTTGTGGGAGAATGTTCGCGAGTTTTCTCGCCGCTGCTGCTCTCCCAGCCTGCCTTAAACCGCGTCCAGCCCGCGTCTCCGCGCCCGGACGCGCGTGGGCTGCAACGCGAAAGGCAAGCAGGCGTCACTTCTATTCGCTTCCTTTCCCCCCCCCCCGTTTCCTCTGGAATGCGTAAAAATCGATACGCCGGCCGCGGTTTGCGCGGCGCGCACCAGCCTCCCGTTCTCGCTTTTCCTCACTGCACTCATTTATTTATTTATTTATTTGTTTATCTCCATCTGTAAACAGCGGACAGACGCTGCGCTGTTTTGTAGCGAACGTCCACCGGAGAAAAGTGCAATCAATCACATTTTAAGCAGGGAGAGAGAGAGAGAGAGAGAGAGGAGTGGAGGAGCGTGCGTGTGTGTGTGTGTGTGTGTGCGTGCGGGTCGGTTGGATCCTCCGGAGGGCTGGCGTAGGCAAGTGCAACATGATTGTAAAAAAAAATAATAATAATAATAATCCAAATCGATCTGCGCTCGCTTGCAAAGTTTGTTTAAAGTTGACGCGCACGGTCGTGCACGCGCGCTCGTCGAGCTTGACAAACCTCTTATATAATAACCAGCGCGCATTCTTTATTTAGTGGACTGCTGGTTTATTTATTTATTTGTTTGCTCTGGCGCGCGTCCAAGAAAACTTGACTTTACGCGCAGAAGTTGGTGGCGGCTGGGAAATTCCTGACGCAAAAACAGCCGTTTATTTCCCGGCTTCTCCTCCACTCGGGGTGCTACTTCCCCCCTCCTTTCTCACGGGTTAAAAGAGAGTGAGAAGAGGAGGGAAAAAAGCGGAGAAAACTGCCTTTCCTCCTGCCCTCATTGATGGGGCTGAGCATTTCTGAGCCCCGCGCCCCTGTAGCCATGGTGAGCCCCATAAAAGGAGGGGGAACACTGGGCGCATTAAGCTGCATGTTTGCGCATTAGAGTCCAGATTAAAAAAAAAAAAAAAGAAGAAGAGGAGAGGGAGAGCCTCGGTGTCCCGGGCCAGCAGCACCGGAGCCGGGCTGGACCGGACAGGAGCTGAGGGGGGGCAGAAAGAGCTTCAACGCGCATTTAACAAATTATGATTTAATCCTCAGATTCTTAAATCTGGGATTAGCTGGGGAATATTCAGGTGTAGAAAATTTTGGAACACCTGGAACACTTATTAGAAAACATGGCCCCACTTCTGATCTGCTTCTTCTTCTTCTTTTTCTGCTTCTATTGTCATCAATAACTGGAGCAAATGAGCGGATGTGGGGCTGTATTAGTGCTGTCGCCGCTTCAGCGCAACTGAGGTGAAATACAAGCTGGAAGTCGTTAAGAACGATCATTCTGCTAATAAAGAGATTTACTGGTGACTGCCGCCAGGTGTCGCGCTCACTCGTGATGCAGATGCAAATGTGGAAAGTTCACACTGCAAAAAAGCAGCCCGGTGTCAGTAAAAAACGTTTCTAATAAACGCTTTCCCACCCCAGTAAAAACGTACATTTACACGCTCAGTTCAGTTCACTTTAATAATAATAATAATAATAATAATAATAATGTAGATGTTTTTATTATTTGATGAATTTCCCTTAATGCAGACTATAATACCCAAACAACAGCATAGAAAATAATATGATCATCACAATTATTAAATCGTTTTTGTTTCAGTTTTCCCAAACCAGAAAAGTATCTGTCGTCACTTTGGCTCCAACCAGTGCCATAGTCGTCTTACCATTATCAGACTCAGTCAGTTCCTCGCCAAACATTTGCTTTGTTCATGTTTCATGTCTGAATGCCTCATTGCACCACTTGAAGCCTTTTTGCCATTTTTATTTTAAAAGTAAGCTGTATGAAGGATAATTTCATTTTAATCACTTGCTTATTAGAATAATTTCCCACTGTACTGATTCTGCTCGAGAGGTTTTTATTTTTATTGTCTTCAGATTACAGCTAAACATTCAAAAAAAATAAAATAAAATAAAATCCCAACATTGCAAAAAAAAAAAAAAAAATGCAGCCAAGTAATTTCATAATTCTAATGATCTAAAGGGTCCAATTAAAGAAAATCCATTTCAAAACAAAGACCAAGTGACATTAACGCCATTATTGTCACTTTTTTTTCCCAGTGCGTAGGTGCGTCCTTATTCACCAACTGACGGCTGCGTGCGTAAGATTGGCAATTAAGATATCACCTGCCTACAGCAGCAACGTGACTGATCGTGAAGGTCACCACCACAACAAAGATATGCTAATTCAACAAAAACAAGGATAAAAAAGAATTAAAAAGTCCCACAGGTAATTACATGCCTAATTTAATTACCTAAACACCTTAAAGACAGCCTGGACCGGGATATGAAACGTCACTTCTTCAGCCTGTATCGATTCAGCAGCCAATCAGCGGCAGCCTCGTCACGGCTGCTTCACGTGCAGACGGTGCCAGTTGCCATCTGCAGGAGCCTATGAGCCATAAGTCTGAGCAGCGCCGAACATATGACCGAGCGGCCACTTTTAAGAATGATTAGGCTCATGAATCATCGCGGGAATTAGGCTGGAGCCACGAGATTCCCGCTGATTATCCCCGGCTCCGGCGGCGGCGGACGCGGCTGCGGCCCGCTCGCCAATTCCTCCGTTAACACAGTCAACTTCAGTTTGTTTTTACGCACAGCTTTATTAAAACATTTTGCACGTGGTGCTTAGAAGCAATGAGACGATACAGCAAATTAAGGAAATCAATTAATAATCCATCCATCCCTCGAGGCTCCACGTTCTTCGCCTGCCACACAACGGGGCGCCTGACGTATACGTGTAGGCGCATGTGCACGCGCTTCCACGTCATTTTTTTCCCTTTTTTTAAAAAAAAAAATTACACCACACTTAAAGTTGTCCGTGGGCTGCGGATTTTAACTATTTTCCGCGGCCGCACGTGCAGCTGCCGCGCGCCGTCTCACGCTGCGCCCAACTCTGAACACTTAAAACGATAATGTGGCCCCTATACCGCTAATTAAATGGGCCACACAGGGTATAAGCGTTAAACATGCCTCCAGTTTCAGACGGGGATGGCACTCCTCCCCCCCCCCCCCCAGCCTCCGTCCGCTGCTGGTTATTAATATCGTGTTATTAAAGGCCACCGTAGAGCCGCGTCGCTCTGCGCGGGCTCGGTAATTGGCCCGTGCTAGCCCGTGAACGCGCTATAGGCACACGGCTGTAAACAGGCTGACGGGCAGCTGGAGATCAGGTGTTTGGTGCTGGATGACAGGAGCAGCCATGGCTCAAGCGGCTGCAAAGCAGCTGGCTGCCATGGCCCAAAATAAGCATGGGAATATTACAAAAAAAAAATGTCAGAAGGGTTAATTAGATCAAATGAAGTCTTTTCAAAGTTGCGCATCAGGCTTTATTTGGAGGACATGTTGCCCTGTGCTGCCCCCCTGTCCTCACCAGGACGGTGTCTTCTTGGACTGAGGGAGCAAACTGTGGCCCTGAAAACTCCAGGGTTAAAACGAGCTGCTCTGCCAGCATTAGTGCTGATCAACTCATGTAGAATTTCTGGCAGAATTTTGAGTTTTTCTTTGTAAATCATACATGTAAACTGGCAACTTTTTTGTTATGCATTTCTAGCATGTTCTGTGACTTTTTACAACGTTGCCACTGTGTTTCACTTAGATATTTGTGATTTTTCAAGTGGAATTTGTGACTTTTTTTCCTCTCAAGCTTGCACCCCTTTCTTGAAATATTTATTTCCACTTGGGGCCACTAGTACCGGGCCAAACAGCCCCGTGGAGGATTGTTGGTCCCTCATGTAGACTGTTTGCATGTGACGTTCCACGTTTTGCAGGTACAGTGTGGCGTCTTTTGAACACAGTGGAAGTAAATATCACTTTATTGAAAAAAACAAAAACAAAACAACAACAGCAATATTACCCAGTTGATTATAGAGAGACAAAATTCTATGGATAAGCTGTATTTATGAACCATTTGCTCCATGGTCTATATCCACCCCCTAAAACGAAGAGGGTTTCTGTAGCTGCACTCGCTGCAGCTGAAGCTGGGCTGCATCCTGTACCATGGCAGGTTCTGCAGTCATCACGGGGTCATCTGGGGTCAATGAAGACAGGGAGGCTGGAGGTGGAGGAACTTTCTTTAACTTTAGTGTATTTTGCAGTAATAGCCAGGAGTGTTGTGCATAAAACAGCTCGACCTTATACTGTTACAGCATACAGATTTTTGTTGTAAAGCCTTGCATTGTGCAGTAGTTACAGTGCAGCAACACTTGGATTAGTATTAGTACAGCTTCTGGATCTTACAGTAAAATTGCAGTTATGTTCACGTCAAAATACCAGGTGACAGTAATATACGGAAGACTTTGGATATGCACAGGTATGGGCTAGTGTTGCCTGGGTACCGGCCCATTTGCGTGGCTGAGCTGCCAATTCAGTGGAAAAAAAAACAAATTAGAAAAGTATGACTTTATACTAATAAATATGTATTGTTTTCTTGTTTTTATTACATTTTTTTCCATGTAACTTTGAGGTGCTATTCTTATAATTGCACTGTAAATCTGGAACTTTTTAATCATAAATTTGTGACTTTTTTCCTCTGAAATTTGCACGTTTTGGGAAATTTGTTTCTTTTTCTGCGTGAATTTGGAATTTTTACAGCTGATTTTGGGACGTTCTCATAAATTGGTAATATTTTTGTCGTTTCAGGGATTGTTTTTCTCCTTTCTTTCTTAACCCTGAAGACTTTTCCCACAAATGTTTGTGACTTTGTGAAAACTTGAGGTTTTTTTTTTTAAATCGCTCATGAATTTACATTCTTTCTTGAATTCGTAACTTTTGCGACATAAATTCATACAATTTTGAAACGTCTCATCAGCATTTTTAAAAAGGCTTTCCACTGACTTTTTTCTATGAAAAATAGACTTTTTCTTTTAAATGTGTCACTTCTAATTTTGACATTTTCTCCTAAATGTATAACTTTTTTTCTGATGAATTTAGTGCTTCTTTTTTTTTTTAAAATAATTTCACTGTTTTCAATTCATTTTCAGTGACTGTTATTCCAATCCAATCCAACTTTATTTATAAAGCACTTTAAAAGCAACAACAGCTGATACAAAGTGCAGTACATCAATGATAAATAAAATATAAAAACATGAAACATAAAACAATAAAATACAGCTAAAAAAGTGCAAAACAGTACTGTACAAAAGTGAATCTTTTCCTCATAAATTTGCAACTTCTTTCCATGATTTTTTTGACTTTTGTCTTACAAATTCACACTTTTTTCTTGTAATTTCATCCGTGTTTCAGGAACAATCCCTCGAAATTTCTGCGTGTGGAGAAAATGAGTGACTACACTGCAATGCAAATGTGGACTCTAGTCGTGATAATTAGAGAGTGCAGAAAGAATACAGATCCTTCACCTGACATTGGTGCGGAATTATTTAAATATTTTTTTTTTCCTCGTGTTTTTCAAGGGCCAGTTTCATTGTGTTCAAAAGAAATCAGAGCCGCTGGAGTTGCTGTACCAGGAGAAGGATCTCTATTTTGGCATTAACTTGAGAAGTTAGAGGGTATACCTCCACCAAGACTGTGCGTCCGCTTAATCAAAATGTGTCGATTGACAGAACGTCCTAAGTTGTCTATGCTTGTGTATTTTCAGGTTGATTAGGCAAAATAAATAAATAAATACAAGCCATGTTGTGCGTGTTAAAAAGGGGCAAACTGGTCCAGATCTGTACCAACATCTGCTGAGTTCACCGCTGACTGAAGAGCCATGTCTGATTGTCCTGCAAGTTTCTTTTTTTTTTGCACTAACTTAAGCTTGTTTGGAAATAAACAGTTGCATGTGGCCTCATAAAAAAAGAAAAAGAAAAAGAAAACAGGGGCTTGTGTAACCCCCCCCCCCCCCCACACACACACGTGGGTGTGGAGGGCCGGTGAGTGATGTGGGGACAGATCAACAGAGATAGAATGAAGTCCAGAGGGAAGACGGGGAGGGAAAAGGTGTGTGTGTGTTTGTGTATGTGCATGGCAGCAGGAAGGGGGGGGCGGGGGGGCAGCTTTGTCTGTCAGCTTCACCCTCTCCCCACCCTCCACCCGTCGCTCACTGGGCGTCTCAGAGTGGCTGGCGCGTCCCTCCTCTGGCGCTCTCTCCACAGATGCAGAAACGCGTCCGCGTCCCTACCTTCCACCTCTGGCAGCATCACAACACGCCGCCGTTATTGTATATGCAAATCAGTGGACGGACATGCTGGCATTCTTCCCCTTCTATTAGACTGTATTACACATGCTAATCAAGAGTGATATTGTGTTATTAGGCAGAGTAATTAATAAATCGACTCGGTCCGCGGCCAGTCAGATCTATAGTGGCGGAGCAGCTCCAGCGGGCTGGTTTGTAGCCGCTGTGCACGTCTCTCCGTAGTCTCTGCCTTTTGTTGTTGTTTGTTAAACAGTGGCGGTCCCTGAGGATAGAACGGGGGTGTTTGTGGCACCTCCCCACCCAGGATTACATTAATCAAAGTATTTATTTCCCTCGGGGAGCCAGGCGCAAATCACTCCAAATCCCGGTAAAATTGGATAAGAGAGGAACGGGCGCACCTAGGGTAACCCTTTTTTTTGCTGCTGTGCTCATTTCACCAACTTAATGGATCTAGTTCTATCTAACTTTGTGGAACAACATGTGGATGTGGAGGGAAGGGGGGGGGGGCGCGGGCGCACAAAGCTAGAGGTATTGAGGTCTTTGAGAAGACAAACAACATAATTGGATGGCGCTCAGGTAGAGAAGAAAACAACACTAACCACATCTCCGATAGCAGTGACTCTGGATATAGAGCTGTACAAATAACAGCCATTCTCTGAGTCCCTGTCGAGGCTACTATAGGCATGTCTGGGTCCGAGCCAGCAGTCGGGGGGGAAAGATCCTCCATCTGCGATAGACGCTGCCTGCTTTCCCTCTGCTAAGTCTGGTCAATCCTTTGCACACACCCCCAAATTCCCAATTCAGTCTTTGCACTATTTGCTCAGTGATTACTTGTGATGTTTGGGCAAAGCCCGATGACGAATAAATCAGCAGATGTTTACAGCCAAGCCGGTGCTGATAAGGCAATAAATACAGAGCCCAATACGCTGCCTATTACAGGTAATGCAAATAAAATAATAGGGCTGTAATTTTCCGTTATGTGTTGTTGCTGGCGGTGGCGCTGCCTTGTTTTTGATATTCATGAGGGAAATGGGGAGGAAATGTCATCTCTTGGTCTTTACGGGAGCCACACTGTAGCACAGCTTCAATGCTGCTTCCTCTATCTCAATCAGGGATAAATAATGGCCTCGTGGTGACACAGGGGAGGCAAATACACGCACATATGCCGGCGCTCTGAAATGCGTGCGGACACATTTGTTTGTAGACGCAGGCTTGCCTGCACATTCTGTCGCATGCTAGGGGGTACAAAGGGTAGCCCGAGTCCTCGGCGGGGCCCTGATTCGGAGCCAGACCTCTCAGGGCGAAAGCCCGCACGGGCCACGTGTGTTGAGCGTGCGCCCAGAAAGCCGCACGTTTGGCCCCTCCACGGCATCTCCGAGTGAACATAGCGTAACTCCTCCCGCATATGTGCAAGCGCTGAGGTTTGAGGACTGAGATGGGCAGCATCACGCCATCACGCACCTGCATGCGTCTGATGAGCCGTGGTGCTTAGCAAATGAGTGGGAAAATCTACAGCTCTACTGGGACCAGCACAGGTTGGATGGGAGGGGGGAGATAATGTGTAAAGAGAGTGCTGCGAACGCTAACGTTAGTCTATACAAGAGAACCTCAGTGTTGGCCCGTTATTCCGTGTACAGGAAAGTTTCTCCTGGACCGACACCAAAAAGTTCAACAGTAGCAGTAGTTCAAATGTAATTAATGGAAAATGTCACAGTAGTTCTTTACGTACATCTATAAAATCAGTATCAATTATTAAAAAAAAATGTTTGTCACATTTTTTGAAATAACTCCAAAGGATCACATCAAGAGATTTCTTTCAACACAACCATTATGTCGACTGCCATTAATTCTTAAAAAGTCTGTAACAAAAGTCTTTCATACTGTTCATGGATTTATTTATTTTTTTATTTACACAGTCGTGGTGGTGATTAAAATGCAACATTTAAAGCATTTATCCAGCTGTCCAGGGCAGCCAGCAATTTCCATACATTTTTTAAAGCAAACGTATGTGAGATTTTCAACTCAAAGATTCCAAAATTACTTTGATGGTATGTCAACCTTTGTCCCCTCCGTGGATTGTGGAGGGGTTTGAGTGCCTGAATGATACCAGGAGCTATGTTGTCGGGGGCAACTTGCCCCTGGTAGGGTCTGCCGAGACAAACTGGTCCTGGGTGAAGGGCCAGACTAAGAGTGGTCCAGTGGATCTCCATGAAAAACGTTACACCGAGAACCCAGTGTGGAAGCACGTGGGTCCACCCTGCAGTGGTCTCACCACCTGCAGGGGGGATCATGGGGATCATGGTGCTGTGTGAACAAGGCGAAAGTCTGGGCCACTCTGCCTGGACTGATGCCAGCACGACCTGGACCCAGATAAGCGGGAGAAGATGGATGGATGGATCAGCCTTTGCCTGGGTGAATGTCTGTTCCACGTTAGCCTGAGTGGGCCTGCACCCCCTGCAACAGCACTATGTCACTTTCCTGTTCACAAGAATACTGTGATGTAGGGGCTACACAGTATTAGGGTTTTTTTTGCTGATGGCTGATATTTTGAACACAGTTTTGGCCGACTGCTGATGTATATTGTATGCACACATTTCTTCTGCACCTATTTTATGTCTCCTTTGTCTACAGTGATGATTAACTGCCATATGAAGACACCTTCCCGAAGGAAAATAAGACAACCTCTTCTCCGGGATAGAAGCTCAGGTTTTATTATTGTTATTGATATTTTATGCTACTTCGTAAACTTTTTATCATGAATATGTTAAACCTTGGCTCCTTTTAGCAATCTTGTTTCAACGTGGAGCAAGGATCTTTTTTTTTTTTTTACATTTACATGCCTGCTATCGGCAGAGACTTGCTCAAAGTTGTGAGGCGAGGAAGAGATAAACTGTCAGTACAGACTGCTGAATATTTATCGTGAACAGGACTAAACAGAGTTTGGTTACCTCCGTGCTCGTCACGGACATCGGGGGTGGGTTGGCGTCCGTCGGGCGACCCGTCCTGGCGTCTTCTTTGGCGTCGGGCTGTCCTCGGCTTCCGATCGTTCACGCTGTGTCTAGAGCGTCTGGAGGCGTGCTAGCTAGCGTATAGCGCCTGGTCTGCCCATGTCTCTCACCGTGGCCTCGGTTGTTGAGTGCGGGGGGCGGTGTTCCCTTCCCCGCTTTGATTCCCGTGGTGGTTTCACCGATCTGGGGTTGCGCAGCAACGGTGACATCACCATGCATGTCACCATTCTTGAACGGAGATCATGGCGGGGGCGGTGGTGGGGCTGGAGCTGCCCTTAGGGGACGGGGATCTCCTGGCTGTGGTCCTGGCACCTTTGGGCACCATGGAGGAGGCTGCTGCTGAAGGTTTTTGTGTCTTCACCGTTGCGTTTGGGTTTTGTGGGTTCCTTGTGTTGTGTTTTTTCTCCTTCCCGTGTGGCTGTGTGGAGGGAGCCATGTTTGTTTTGCTCACACACCTGACGTGATGATGTCATTCAACTGTGCTGCAGAAAAATTGTAATGCTGTTATATTTTATCGGTTGTAAATATTTATTTATTTTTTTTTCCCAATGCAATAAATAATTCTTAATGCTTTATTGGCCACTACCAATAGCGTGTCGATGTTACTGCGCATCCCTGCTGTGATGATGAACATTCTGTGTTATAATCGATTACAAAAAGCCTTTTCATTATTGTTTGCCAAACGTTCCTCCAAAAACCGGAGTGGTGGCCTAGTGGGTAGAGCACCCGCCCCACAGCCGGGATGTCGTGGGTTCAAATCTCGACCAGGTCATACCAAAGACCATATAAAAAAAAAATAAATGGTACTTTCCACCTTGTAGCTTGGTGCCCAGCATAACAGAATGGGGAAAGGAAAGTTAACGCACAGAGCTACCAGAGGCCTGACCCCCCACTGTAGCTTTCACTACTCACATTAGCTGTGTGGCCTGGGGCCAGTGAAACGGAGATAGGCGCCGCCCCATACACCACATGGTGTGGACGGAATTAACTACTAACTATAGTGTGTAAACTTGCTCTGCTGAGTGTGGCTGGCTATCTCCAGTTTGGGGACGCCAACCATAATGATCAGTGACTCTTAACTCCAGAATGGGGTCTTGCCGTTGAGGGTCGGCGACTGTTGTTGATGATATGCAGCCGTGGCTGACATGTGCTATTCATACGCAAGCTTGTGTGGTCACGTTGGGCAGGCGGGAAGTCTTGATTTATGTGAGCATTATGCATGCCGGACGCTTATGGCACCTCTCGCCGTTGCTGTGCAGTCGGGCCCATTTGTTTGGAAATGGGTTTACATACATCTTCTTCTAGATGACTCTCCCTCCTCCCCTCCGTGCAGCTCACAGCTCTTGCATGCACACATACAGAGTGAGTAAACGTGAAAGTAAAACAGCTGCATGAACTTTAACAGAGGACATTCAGGTGATGCACTGCACCATCGGCTAGCTGCGCTGGAGGCAGTTAGACGGGCGACTGGGGATGTAAACAGCTGATGGTTTTGTGATTTCACTCAGAGTTGGAACTTTTAGTTAAAAGCGTGTTCCATTTGGGTGGAAAAGTTGAACATAAGCAGCAGTTAGTGTAGCCTCATGACATACACACAGTTGCTGCCTGATATAAAGGATTAATTAAATCTTTTATTTTTATTTTATTATTTTAAAGGGGTAATTGACTGGACTTTCCCCATAATTTAACAGCTCACACAGGTATTAATAAAATGTTTTTGACATATATCAGTCAAATTTTCTTTAATTATTTAATTATGCACAAATCTTTGTGAATCATCTTTTGCAGTGTTTTTCAGAACAGATAGTTTCAGTGCATGTCTCTTTAAATCTCTAAGACCACATTTAACTTCGCCCTCTATCTTACATCACTATTGCTAATCTTAGCTGGCTAGATTCCATTGAGCCTGAGGGGTGTGTGGTCCATCCCTGGAGTACAATAAGCACAGAAACATTTGTGAGTGAGTGACTAAACTGCTAGTTTCAGCTAGCCACCTTGGATCTGGAATAAAACTTTAACTGAGCTAAAATAGGATTTAAGTTGGGGTGAATAGAATTTATCGAAAATAGCGATCAGTTAGGTGACAGTTACAGTATCTCACAAAAGTGAGTCCACTCCTCACATTTTTGTAAATATTTTATTATATCTTTTCATGGGACAGCACTGAAGATATGACACTTTGATACAATGTAAAGTAGTCAGTGTACAGCTTGTATAACAGTATAAATTTGCTGTCCCCTCAAAATAACTCAACACACAGCCATTAATGTCTAAACTGCTGGCAACAAAAGAGCGTACACCCCTAAGTGAAAATGTTCAAATTGTGCCCAAAATGTCAGTATTTTTTGTGGCCACCATTATTTCCAGCATTGCCTTAACTCTCTTGGGCACGGAGTTCACTAGAGCTTCACAGGTTGCCACTGGAATCCTCTTCCACTCCTCCATGACAACATCATGGAGCTGATGAATGTTAGAGACCTTGTGCTCCTCCACCTTCCATTTGAGGATGCCCCACAGAAGCTCAATAGGGTTTAGGTCTGGAGACGTGCTTGGTCAGTCCATCAGTTTCTTTAGCAAGGCATTGGTCATCTTGGAGGTGTGTTTGGGGTTGTTATCATGTTGGAATACTGCCCTGCAGCCCAGTTTCTGAAGGGCTGCTTCAGTATGTCACAGTACATGTTGGCATTCATGGTTCCCTCAATGAACCCCATTGAGGCTCCCCAGTGCTGGCAACACTCATGCAGCCCCAAACCATGACACTCCCACCGCCATGCTTGACTGTAGGCGAGACACAATTGTCTTTGTACTCCTCACCTGGTTGCCGCTACACATGCTTAACACCATCTGAACCAAATAAGTTTATCTTGGTCTCATCAGACCACAGGACATGGTTCCAGTAATCCATGTCCTTAGTCTGCTTGTCTTCAGCAAACTGTTTGTAGGCTTTCTTGTACATCATCTTTAAAAGAAGCTTCCTTCTGGGACAACAGCCATGCAGACCAATTTAATGCAGTGTGCGGCGTATGGTCTGAGCACTGACAGGCTAACCCCCCACCCTTTCAACCTCTGCAGCAATGCTGGCAGCACTCATACGTCTATTTTTCAAAAGACAACCTCTGGATATGATGCTGAGCACGTGCACTCAACTTCTTTGGTCGACCATGGCGAGGCCTGTTCTGAGTGGAACCTGTCCTGTTGAACCGCTGTATGGTCTTGGCCACCATGCTGCAGCTCAGTTTCAGGGTGTTGGCAATCTTCTTATAGCCTAGGACATCTTTATGTAGAGCAATAATTCTTTTTTCAGAGCCTCAGAGAGTTCTTTGCCATGAGGTGCCATGTTGAACTTCCAGTGACCAGTATGAGCGCATGTGAGAGCGATAACACCAAATTTAATACACCTGCTCCCCATGCACACCTGAGACCTTGTAACACTAACGAGTCACATGACACCGGGGAGGGGAAATGGCTAATTGGGCACAATTTGGACATTTTCACTTTGGGGTGTACTCACTTTTGTTGTCAGCAGTTTAGACATTGATGGCTGTGTGTTGAATTATTTTGAGGGGACAGCAAATTTACACTGTTATACAAGCTGTACACTGACTACTTTACATTGTATCAAAGTGTCATATCTTCAGTGTTGTCCCATGAAAAGATATAATAAAATATTTACAAAAATGTGAGGGGTGTCCTCACTTTTGTGAGATACTATAAGCTAATGCCAGGCGGCGTGTCGGACGGCGGCTCCCTGCTTAGGTGAGCAGTTATGTTATGTAGAATGACCGAGTCCAACCACCTAACCAAGCTACAGCTAACAGTTCGATGTAGCATCATGGCAACAATATTACAAAATAAGCCAGAATGGGGAGATATATTATCGACTGTGGATTAGTGAACCAGGTGTTTATTATGGTGACTGAAATCTAAAGAAAATAATAATATAAACCCCACTTGGTTACCAAGCTCCCTTGTACCACTGTTAGCTCTGATTAATGCCTTTGGCTCCATCTCCATGACACACAGCTAGGCTTGCCAATAATAGAGCAGTGTCATATTTACAACGTTCTGAAGCTTCTTGGAGAGAAAAAAACATATAAAGGTGATGTGTTTTCTTAAAAGAAATGAGTATTTGATATTTTTTCCAATAATCACATGACCAATAAACAGATTTTAGAAGGTTAAAATCTACAAAATTACAATTATTCAGTCAATGACCCCTTTAAAGCACTCAACGCTTTTTGACAAAAGCTTTTTTGACAATTTTTGGTTTTAAACTGGTCTCAAAAATTCCCACAGTTCCTGACTGTCTCTTAGCTTTAACGTTTTCAAGCAGTTTTGATCCAAAAAAATCTAAAAATATTGTTGGTCACATTAGCGGTACAGTTTTCCAGCCATAGCTCAATATTAGCTTTATACATTGCTCAAATGACTTTTCTGACTCAGCTTTAATTGCTAAATATTAACCAGTTTTAATGATCTAAAATAACAGACTTCTGTATATTGTCATGGACTGAGTATTAAAAAAAATGTCCTTTTCATGACCTTGCAGAGTTTGATGTCTAAACGCTTATAGACCAATCACAAATCTTTTATCACTGGACTTCAGTATATCGCTGCACAGAATACCCTTAGTTTTATTCAACATGATGCTAAACTAGTGTGAGCCACACTTACATCTGCATAAATGAACAGCTACGTAGACACTGCAAACACTAGAAATGTTTTGGTGCAATTAATAACAGATCAGTAAACTGCTGCTCCTGTGGCGACTCTGCAGCCTCTGCGAGCTCAGTGTAGCAGCACATCAACAGCTTGTCTTCAGCTTGCGGGACACAGCCACAACTAAAAAAAATCAAAACAACAACAACAAAAACTGCTAAAAGAAGACAAATTAGCTGCAATTGGAGTCAGTGTAGTCAGAATATATTCACCAAATTCAGAAAATTATTTTTAAAAACCCCCACCACTGCATAGCTCTTCAGACCTGAACTACTCTAGTTATTCTTGTCGGTGAGACTAGATTAAACCAAACACTGGGTCTGTTTTTATGAGAAGTGAGTAAGAACTGGAACGTTAAACATTTTTGTCCTCTACGATGGAGGTTGTTTTCAGGGATACGGTACATAATGAAGAGAAACAAGATCTGATCAGGGGTAAATGACACAAAGAATCACACCTTATCATTAATAACGTTTGACTGATTGCTGCTTAGTCGCAAATATTTCACATTAGTTTTACAGTGGGATTAACATTCCTTGGTTCAGTATCTCAAACAGGTTCATTTTGTCTTCTTAATGAGAAAACTGATCTTGTTCTTCTATTAAGACAAAACAAAGAGCAGAGAGATGTCTCTTACCTTTGACATGCTTCAATTTAACAGATCTGTTTTATGTCCAGAATAGATTAAATTAGCTGGTGTCTCGGCTAATTTGACTGCTACAAACGACTACGTGTGCTCTGCTAAGTTTCTTTTGAACCGTGCTGCTCGTCTGTTTCTGTTTCTGTTGATTTGGTCAATGCGAGCAGCGATAGCTTTGAATCACAGATAAAAATAGCTGTTTAGAGGTAAGCTACATTTGCTGATAGCTAGCTATTGAGCTAGCTTTTTTATGAGCCAATTATTTAAACGCAAATTGTTGCAAATTCTTCATGCTGCAGAATACGACAGAAGACTGTACTTTCGCTGAGACCTTTCAACTCCTGGAGCAGACGCACCAGACATGATTTCTGGACACGCTAGCAGCAAGAAGCTCAATATAAGCATGATTGGCCACACTTACACGCACGCTCCCTTCTCCTGCTTCTCAGAGCTGCTGCAAGCACACTCTCCTCGCCTCTCACTCCCCCCCCCAATCTACTCCCTCCTTCTTTGTCCGGGGCCTGGCGTGAGCGTTCAAGCCAGCAACATCACAAAAGCGGCTTTGAGCCGATTGCACGCTGGCCACCGACCCCTCTGAGCTCACACCCATCACACATTACTCACCAACAGGCTCTCGGCGCAGGCTGCGGACTGGGCCAGGAAACGCTATATGTCACTGAACCAGACCAAAACCAAGGGGAGGGCCACGCTAACCTCTTTAATCTGTTTTTGTTTCACTTTGTTTTTTAGTTAACCTTGAAACGGATCCTTCATGTGTGGAAATGATGAGTAATCAGGGGGTAAAAAAAAAACAATGCCACACAGAACAGAGCACAATAGAACTTTGTTGCTGAACCACGTTGGAAAATTGCCTCAGCATGGACTGTCAAGTCAAATATCCCTCTGAGCTTTCTGGCTTTTGGTCATGCGCTGTCAGTTTGTCATTCCAGGAAGTGATGTTGACTCTGTGTGAACATGTGTACTGAATATGCACCCGTCCGTTTGATACACAGCACATTTTGGTGCAGGGTTTTTCTTCAAAAATGAAAAGCAGGGCTTGTCTTTAGTCATGCAGAGTCACACCAAATGTGTTCTTTGGACAATTTCAACACTTTATGTGTGGTAGTGCAAACTAGGGCTGGGGGGGGGGGGATGATAGAGCTTAATATTTTGCCATATTTTGTAGCAAAGATATTGTATTGATTCAGAAACACAAATAAAAATTTAACTCTTTGGGTGCCAGAGTAATACAACCAGTTGGCTTTTCTCTCCACTAGATGGTGACGGGCAATCAATACATGATATTGTAACACTTAGCATATTGCAAAATTATGAGAATATTGTAGAAAAAGTATCGAGATTTCACCCACCCTTGATGCAAATTTGTACAAATCTTACCTTTCATCAGTTTTGGATAAAGCGCATTTACAATAAGAGAACACCATGAGAGAGTAAATATTTCTGAAGTTCCTGCACTAACAAAAAATCACAGTTATGAAGCACTGCGGCAGCACAGCAACTCACCCTTGGCCGGGGGATCCTGGGTTCCATCCCAGCCCCCGACCAACAGTGATCTGTGTGGAGTTTGCATGTTCTCCCCGTGTCTGCATGGGTTTACTCCGGGATTTCTCCGGTTTCCTCCCACATGCCAAAAACATGCAAGTTAGGTTAATTGGCATCAAACTGGGGATTCTAAATTGTCCTTAGGTATGACTGTGAGAGTGAATGGTTGTCTGTCTCTCTGTGTTGGCCCTGCCATGGACTGGCGATCTGTCCAGGGTGTACCCTACCTCTCGCCCAAAGATGCTGGGATAGGCTCCAGCCCCCGCGACCTGAAAAGGATTAAGCGGAAGAAGATGGATGGATGGAAAAACAATATTATTAATTTTAAAAATTAAAAAAGGGGGTTGGTACTAAAATACATAAATAAATACATTCATGGTCAATATAATTGACCATAAGTGTTTTTAAAAACAGGAATTCACTAAAACCTCTTTAATGTGAAAACAGATTTTTAAAGTTTATTAAAACTTTAGTCTAATTTGTTTAGAAAAATTCTTCATCACTTCTGGTAGTATGGTGAAAAAACTTTGTCACCGTACTTTAAGGTCCCATTCACTGAAAAATTGTGTTTTAACCTTCTGAAATGCATCTACTGGTCAATCAATCAATCAATCAATCATTTATAAAGCACTGCACAAAGTGCTGTACAACAGGAACACACATGAAAACACAAGGGCAAGAAGCAGGACACTAACGCAAAAACAATATAGAACCACAGTCAACAGAAACAATAAAATGAAAGGTAAAAGAAGTAAATAAATCCCTGTGAGCGTGGCTCGGTGGGTGGCGGCTAACTGAAGTTAGCAGTTTAGCCACGCATTCTCTAATGTTTCTGTGCTTCTTGTACTCTAGTGACCGGTCATATCCTGTCGACCCCTGGAACTACACACCCCATCCACCAGTGACACTTTATTTAATTTACGTTAGTTGACTCAGGTTTGAACAGTGATCGGATCTAACCAGCTATGATTAGCAACAGTGAAAAAAAAAGGGAGGGTGCTGTTCAATGTGGTCTTAGCGATTTAAAGAGACATGCACTGAAAACAGCCATTCTGGAATAGGCTGCAAAAGATGATTTACAATGATGCTCCAGTAATTAAATAATTAAAGAAAACGTGACCAAAATATGTCACAAGCATTTCATTAAGTCCTGTGTGAGCTGTTAAAATGTGGATAAAGTGCATTGAAATGAACCTTTAAATTTTATCATTTGTTTTCACTAGTGCACATTTAATAATCTCACAGGGAATGACATCCTGTTAGTAAGGGTAGTTAGTTTTAATTTTTATAATTAGGGATTTATAATATATCGGGCTTGTAGTTACGAGCTATCTGATCCCTATACGACTGTTGCAAGAGTTTGGTTCATATTGCCAACACCCAGTCGAGCTCATTTTCAGTGAGAGTTGGACTCCGCCAGGGCTGCCCTTTGTCACCAGTCCTGTTCATAATTTTTATGGACAGGATTTCTAGGTGCAGCCAAGGATCGGAGGGTGTCATGTTCGGTGACCACAGGATCTCATCTCTGCTGTTTGTGGATGATGTTGTCCTGCTGGCTTCATCCAGCAATGACATACAGGCCTTGCTGGGACGGTTTGCTGCTGAGCGTGAAGCGGCTGGGATGAGAATCAGCACCTCCAAGTCCGAGTCCATGGTCCTCAGTCGGAAAAGGATGGCTTGTCCTCTCTGGGTTGGGGACAAGCTCTTGCCCCAAGTGGAGGAGTTTAAATATCTCAGGGTTTCATTCACGAGTGGGGGGAGAATGGAGCGAGAGATTGACAAACGGATCAGGGCAGCATCTGCAGTGATGCAGTGATGCTGTTGTGGTGAAAAGGGAACTGAGCCCTAAAGCAAAGCTGTTGATTTACCGGTCAATCTACGTTCCTACTCTCACCTATGGTCATGAGCTTTGGGTAATGACCAAAAGAATGAGATCGCGGATACAAGCGGCTGAAATGAGCTTTCGCTGTAGGACTGCTGGACTCACCCTCAGAGATGGGGTGAGGAGCTCAGTCATCCAGGAGAGGCTTAGAATAGAACCGCTGCTCCTCCACATTGAAAGAAGCCAGTGGAGGTGGTATGGGCATCTGATCAGGATGCCTCCTGGATGCCTCCCACTTGAGGTGTTTCGGGCATGTCCCTCTGGGAGGAGACCCCGGGGCAGGCCTAGGACACGCTGGAAAGACTACGTCTCCCAGCTGGTCTGGGAACGCCTTGGTATCCCCTCTGAAGAGCTGGAGCAGGTGGCTGGGGAGAGGGAAGTCTGGGCCTCTCTGCTTGAACTGCTGCCTCCGGGACCCGGACCTCTGGAAAAGCAGTAGAAAATGGATGGATGGCCCTAAAATTAGGGCCTGTACCTATGTTTTTGAAAATAATGAGTTAGCTGATGATTGCTGATACTGTTTCATTTCTGTTTGTTTTCATCTATTCCATCTTTATTGCCAGGGAGACAAATAAATATGCACTATAAATACTTTACAAGGGTTAATTTCGAGATGTTTTCTGAATTTGCAGCTATAGTCTACTGTTGTCAGGACAAAATCAATGCTACACTACTGGGACACAGTAGAGAAATATTGGCCACTGCTGATGTCTTGTTTGCTGATAGCCGATACTGATAGTGCATCCTCAATAATCCAGTCCTAAAAAATTATCAACTTTGAGATTTTCTATATTCATTACACAAGAAGTGAGCTAGTTCAAGGTGTTTTTGCTTTAAAAGTTTATCAATATGACTTTAATTAAATTTGAATTAAATTACTGAATTATGATATTCAAAATTTTGAATACTGTAGATCTACTCTTCATGCTGATTTGGATGTCCTGGCTAAAATAGAGCCTAAGCCCCGCCCCCTCTACTTTCACACATGGGACCTTAAATCGGGAAAAATTCTCCTTTGAAATGAATAGCAAGAGCGAACTTTTCTTTTGATCCCGATCAAATTTTGCCACAAGTTACACATGTGATGTTTGTCGATTTAAAAGATAATTTTCCTTGTAATTAAAGTTGTCGGCTGTTGTGTAATAACTGAGTAATATTTAGTTTTTGTTTAAACGATTAGCGGACAACATCTCCTATCATCCCACGTCACCAAACACGATCACGGCAGGAGATTACTAAAACCTCACCTCCTGTTTCCCGACCGATGAAAGAAGGATCCAGAGAGGAGAAAAACAACACAAAAGTATTGTTTTGTATAGTGAGAGCTGCAGCTGATCCAGACCGCTGTTGGCTACGTCATCCTGGGCGCGTTTTGAACACGTGACGTCAGGTACTGCCTCTGTGTTAGCAGTCTTTTAATTTACGTGTTTTCACAACCTTATACCTTAACAGTTAGACAACAATCTATATCATTATTTACATGGAAAATTATCGTTTAAATTGACAAACATATGTGTAACTCGTGGCAAAATTTGATCAGAATCAAAAAATAATTTTGCTGTTGCCATTCATTTCAATGGAGATTTTTTTTTCCTGATTTAAAGGGAATACTCATTGAGAATCCTAAAATAAGCATACAGTGGTACCTCTACTTACGAAATTAATTCGTTCCGGAAGTATTTTCGTAATGTGAAAATTCCGTAAGTAGAGACGCGTTTTACATGTAAATGCCCTAATCCGTTCCAAGCCCCCCAAAATTCGGACATAAATTTTTTATAAATCATAAAAATGCATCAAAACATGTAACAAATACATGTTACAATTAGATTACTGCACAATAAACATAAAATGAGAGTTGTACATAATTTAAAAAAACAAAGAATAAAGTAAAGAATAATAAAAATTATGTTCATTTACCGTTTAACTGCTATCGTCGTCGTCGTCACCTTTTGCCTTCTTTGGTTCATGTTCTCTCTCATCAGTGGTTTTTGCCTGACGTTTTGTGAAGAACCGATCCAAGGACGTTTGCTTTTGTCGGCTTTTAACAATCCTTCGGCTTCCTTTTGTTTTAATACCGTGCCGATCGTAGATGTATTACGGTCATATTCTTTGGCGAGATCAATCAAACGCATCCCTTTTTCCATACCTTTCTATTATCTCTTGCTTTGTTTGTATGGACAAAAAAACTCTCTTCTTCTTCTTTTCTCCTTTTCCACTTATCTCCATCACTTTCTTGGGGCCCATAGTGAATAAAAGTTAATACTGTACTGTACACACACGTAAAACTGCCCGAACTTCCCGAACACTTCGTGGCCAATGGGATACCAGGAAGACGCTAGGCGATAGCCAATGGCAGAGCAGCTACAAGTATGTTTACGTTCGGTAAACTACGGGAGCTGCGAGGAGCGCGTACTTTTTTGCCTTTCGTATCCTGAAATTTCTTTCGTAACAAGAGGCAATATTTTCCCGTTGAGGCGTATCGTAACCTGAAAATTCCGTATGTAGAGACGTTCGTAAGTAGAGGTACCACTGTATTATACCGCTACCAAAAGCTGAGAACATAATAAACATGAATATAGTACTTTTGTAGCCTTAATTTCATCTAGAAAGAAAAGAAACTGAATTTTTTTTCTTATTCATTCCGTGCACTGACTTCTGTATTTGATGACTGAATTTGGTGACATCACTGATTGAACAAACTAAAAGCTCAACGGCTCCAGCGGACAGAACCCACACTCTTGATTATGCATCTAACTTGTAGAAATAAATGAATATTGCAGACAGTAGACCTTGTGAAGATTTTGATCGCTCGGTCACTCGGTGGCGAGATCACTATTCTCACTGCTAGCATGCAACTTGCAAGGAGAGGGTGAAGATATGAAGCAAAAACGATGATCAAGACTTGTCTAAAAATCATCCCGATCAATAAAGCACATATATTTGAAGAATAAGGTCTACCCTTGCTAAAAACATAATTTGGTATTAAAATAAGAAACACGCGCTTCTCTAAAATCTGATGAATAATTTCGGCTGAGTTGCCGATCGCTCAGGGACAACTTTTACACATTTTTTTTTTTAAATTTAGAGAAGACAATCGCAAAGTGGATTTCTAAGTTTTCTATAATATAAAAGTAAGACAAGAAGCATCAATAAATACATTTACATGTATCGGTTCACAGTGCTGTCCGGGTTAAGCTGCGACTCGTCTTCATTTCTTCTTGGTTCATCATCATCATCATGGAGGTTCAGCCCAGAGGAGCTGCACCGACCCTCCTCGTGTCTTTGCTCTGATCCAGTGGCTCACACGGGACCAAACAGCTGCCCTGGGGCTCGGAGGTGAAGGAGGGAGACCGGTGGACTCGGACAATGAGAGAGGAGCAGCCGGTCAGGAGGACTGGAACTAACGGCTAGCAGGGAGCAACAGCCAGGTACGAGGACCAGAGCTAATGGCTAACAGGGAGCAGCTGGATGGTGAGAAAAACCCTCCGGGACGGATTAAAGAGGAACTCACCATCCGGCTGTCTTGGACCCGGTTCATGAAGGTAGGCTGCAGGGACTGCAGCTGCAGTGTTAGCACTAGCTTGGTTTTTGTTGGTGGCTTCAGGGTAAAAATCTCCAAACTCTCCGTCATCATTATCGCGGTCTGCTAAATCACTCTCTTCACTTTCATCTTCCTCTTCGTTGGTATCCACTTCGAAACTCAGACCAAGAATGCTTTCTTACATTTTCCTCAAAATACGAACGTGATCTCGTAATTTTCAGATTGTAACAAGACTAGTAATTAATCATTGCGCAATCAGTGACGTCACGCATTTCAGGCCGACATTCCCAGCGATTTTCGGTCATCTGAAATCATCACTTTTGCTGACTGTTTTCTCTCTTCGGCTCATGGATTTATTCCGAAAAATGATATTGTAGGAAATTATATAATTTCCTGTGTAAACATACAAAATTCATCCCAATTAAAAATCAATAAATTTCCCCTTTAAGGTCCCTTATGTGGAAGTAGAGGGGGCGTGGCTTAGGCTCTCTATAGGACTGAAAGCTTAACTCAACAGGGAATGTCTTTAACTAACACAATATTAGCCATTCTCTTAATTATATCTTTAGATCGTTATGCTGTGCTAGTAGATGTCAGACCAAATGTTAGCCCAGCACAGGCTGCCTTCAGCTGTGGCCCGGTGGGTGTGGTTTTCCATTCAGTCCTCCCTTATGTGGGCAGGACAGCATCTGTGGCTGACCTCTGTTGGATTAGCAGCCCACAGACACAAATCCCCCCAAACAACGATTAGCACACGTCTTGGTTCGTTGAAACTCTAGTTTTACCCCACATTTCTCCTCCAGCATATAACAGTATGAATGACGTTATTGCATAATGCTGCTCTGAGTTTTCACTGCATACAGTATATATATATACAAAAAAACCTGCACCCAATGAGGTTTATGCCAAACCAACATGCACTCTGTAAAGCAAAAACAAGCCATGCTATTTCAACTCAGATTTATTAGCGGGCAATTTTCAGCCTCATTTGTTCATCTTGAGTATTTATTCTGTGTCTAGTACAGCTCACTGCTGTCGTACTGTATTCCAGCTCTGCACTCTCCAGAAACAACCTGCCAATCAAACTGTGTAGGTGGCCCTGTTTTGTTCCTTTTTTTACATACATTTCTCTCTTGTGCTACGTGGCCTTAAAACTGAAAACAGAGCTGCCAGACGTGATATATGTTTGCTAACTTACTGAGTGTCAGTCTGCACGGAGGCAGTAAATATTTTCATAGGTTGAAATCATTAAAAAAAAGCCTTGAAAATGAGACGGATCATGACTTCTGGCCACCAAGGGTGCCAGGAAAGAGCATTTCTGAAGAAAATTATGCATGTTCATCCAACCATTTAGGAACATAAATAGCCACATTTTGACAACCCCCCCAATTTTCAGTTTTGTCTTGTTTCTGAAAGGAAATAAATAAAAATCTCCAGTTTTGGCAGAGCAGTGGTTGGAGAGAGATTGCCAGTTGTTAGTATATTTTTTTCTGGTATGTGGTTATGGACACAGTAATAATTTCATTCTTCATTGTATGGAGAAATGAAAGATCATTCAGGGAGACAGGAAAGTTGTGTAACTCATTCACAGTTTGGCCATGAGAGAACTTCCTTTAAAATTTCATTGCCATGCTCTCTTCTGTCTCAATGTATTTTTCAGCCTCAGAACAACATGTGTATGCTCAACTTACAGCAACAAGCATTCGCGGACCAAAGCCTACAAAATTCAAAAGTTAGCAGCTTGCCTTTACAGCAAGGTGTGAATCAAACGACAGAGCAGAATTCTGAAGGTCTCCTCATGTTCTCTCCATTGTTGAAATGATTCAGAGGTGCAGACATGTTTAGTTTCATCAATTGTGCTCTCTTTTAGTTATCTTTTTTGCTCCTTGCTTAAAAGCATTGGTAGTTGTTGGCAGTGCTGGATTGCAGCTTCTTAACACGAAAGCCTCAGTCACGCCCCCTCTACTTCCACATATGGGACCTTAAGTTAGAAAAAAAACTCCATTGAAGGGAATGGTGAGACAGAAACTATCTTTTGATCCCGATCGAATTTTGCCAGGAGCTACACATGATGTTCGTCAATTTAAAAGATAATTTTCCACGTAATTAAAGGTGTCGGTTGTCATGTAATAAAAGAGTAATATTTAGTTTTTGTGAAACCGCTTAATGACATAAGTTGAGTCTGTTTGTAGTCTTTCAATTTATGTACTTTCACAACCTTATACTTTAGCAGTTAGACAACAACCTATACCATTATTTACATGGAAAATTATCTTTTAAATTGACAAACATCATGTAACTCAGGGCAAAATTCGATCAGGATCAAAAGATATTGTCTCTCTTGCCATTCACTTCAATGGAGATTTTTTTCTGATTTAAGGTCCCATATGCGGAAGTAGAGGGGGCATGACTTAGGCTTCCCATTGCACATTCAGGTGTAGATACAACAGCACCATTTTCGAACCAGATTTAGGGCGTTTTCACACCTAAAAGTCCACACAAGGCCTGGACCAAGGTTCATATTCTTATTACATTGTATGTATTTGGTCTGCTCCGATTCCAAGCAAACTAAACAACTTTACCTGTGTCTTGTTGTTATGATGATGTTTGTGTTGTTAGCGCCGACCGGTAGTCAACAAACATGCTACTTACCCACCAAGGTGTTGACTGTAGCTCTGGACACATCAGTAACTACACTTTAAAGGAAACCTGTACTGGTCATTATAACAACATTAATCCTGCTTTAGGTATTACTTATCCACCTTATTCCTGGGGGTGCTGCTGTAGGAACCATTATGGGCAGAACTTCCGGTTTCGGCGGATGTAGTGTTAAATCGGTCAGCAAGAGTGGAGTAGTGGGGTATTTAAAATAGTGTTTTTCAAATTCATTTTAATGTATAGTCCACATACGTGTTTTGCACTCAAGTGGCAGCTAATTTCAGCACTTGTAGTTTTTGTATTTTTTGAATGTTTTGGCGTAGTTCTGGTACTTGCTGCTGGTTTTCGTGGTTGTGCCATAGACTGTATAAATGGAGGCTTCTCACCAGCGATGCGTAGATCATGCACTGAAAACTAAAGAGGACTGTTGGTGTGATCGGTGGTACAGACGCAAGAGCACCAGGGATGTTTTCACTTATATGAATGTCACAGATCTAACGTTTATGCGTCATATATGCCACCAGATGCAAGGCTGCATGAAGTAAAATAATAAATAAAAAATAGTAACAGTTTGCTTCCTAAGGCTTAATGATTTAAGAAAGATATCAAATAGCTTTTGGTTTTTTTTTGCATTCCTTGCACTGCCTTGGAACAATATGGACTTGATATATTCAGCATGCATTAGTTTTTAAATTATCACAAAATATAGATCAATAAAATTTTGAACAATTGTCAGAAAATGTCTGTACGTGTTACGTTAAATAACAAGCATTCAGGGCATGACAGCAGCATGAGCATTTTAATGTCGAGGTAAAACAAACAGCTGCAGCTGTCTGTATTTACCCCAACATTAAAACACCCAAGCACAGTGTTGTGGTTCTTTGTGGCTATGACTAGATTCTACATCTGCTCTGAGGTAAATCTGATTATGTCCAACATCATTTAACAAAATGCATCTGACTTTATTGCGGTGGAGACTTTGATATATCTCAGAGTTTTTATTTGTTTACAGTATTAGCATCTTAGCAGCTGTGCTAACTAATGGAGCGATTGTCTATTAGGCCACTTTTTAAGGTCATCTTCCTATCCTATAGTCGTGGGAAGTGGTATGATTATGTTACCCTTTTTGAGGTGCCAAAGGCAGTGTTCCCACATTTTTGATTCCAAAGTCATTGTTTTTTACAAGGAAAAGAGTTCATTGACAGAGTTTCAGTGACAACCACACGTTCCAAACTAGTACCAGAAGTTGTGCCCATAATTCATGCAAGACATCATGGGGGCTAGGAATAAGGTGGATAAAACCAAAAATGTGTTTGTTCAGTAAAAATAACCCCCTAGAGTCAGTATACTGAATAATTTTATCCCAAAACCAATGGGAAGCAGCCATCGCAGGTTGGAAGTGACGTACACTCGTTGATTCCAGCTTTACCGCAGATGAGTAAACGCGTTCAGCAGATGCTCAGTGGGTCGAGATCCGAGTTGAAAACAGCGCAAAATCTGCACAGATATACAGTACAAGGGTGTGAAAAAAGTGTTTGCCCCCTTCCTGATTTCTCATTTTTCTGTATGTTTATCACACTTAAGTGTTTCAGATCATCAAACAATTTTAAATATTAGACAAAGATAACACAAGTAAACACAAAATGCAGTTTTTAAATGAAGGTGTTTATTGTTAAGGGAAAAAAATCCAAACCTACATGGCCCTGTGTGAAAAAGTGATTGTCCCCTAAACCTAATAACTGGTTGGGCCACCCTTAGCAGCAAAAATGGCAATCAAGTGTTTGTGATAACTGGCAATGAGTATTTTACAGCGCTGTGGAGGAATTTTGGCCCACTCATCTTTGCAGAATTGTTGTAATTCAGCCACATTGGAGGGTTTTTGAGCATGAACCACCTTTTTAAGGTCATGCCACAGCATCTCAATCGGATTCAGGTCAGGACTTTGACTAGGCCACTCCAAAGTCTTCATTTTGTTTTTCTTGAGCTATTCAGAGGTGGACTTGCTGGTGTGTTTTGGATCATTGTCCTGCTGCAGAACCCAAGTGCACTTCAGCTTGAAGTCACGAACAGATGGCCGGACATTCTCCTTCAGGAGTTTTTGGTAGACAGCAGAATCCATGGTTCCATCTACCACAGCAAGTCTTCCAGGTCCTGAATCAGCAAAACAGCTCCAGACCATTACACTACCACCACTATATTTTACTGTTCGTATGATATCCCTTTTCTGAAATGCTGTGTTACTTTTACGCTGGATGTAATGGGACACACACTTTCTAAAAAGTTCAACGTTTGTCTCCATCAGTCCACCGAGTATTTTCCCAAAAGTCTTGGGGATCATCAAGATGTTTTCTGGCAAAACTGAGAAAAGCCTTTATGTTCTTTTTGCTCAGCAGTGGTTTTTGTCTTGGAACTCTGCCATGCAGGCCATTTTTTCCCAGTATCTTTCTTATGGAGGAGTCATGAACACTGACCTTAACTGAAGCAAGTGAGGCCTGCAGTTCTTTAGATGTTGTTTTGGGATCTTTTGTGACCTCTTAGATGAGTCGTCACTGCGGTCTTGGAATAATTTTGGTTGGCCGGTCACTCCTGGGAAAGTTCACTTCTGTTCCATGTTTTTGCCATTTGTGGATAATGGCTCACACTGTCGTTTGCTGGAGTTCCAAAGCTTTAGAAATGGCTTTATAACCTTTTTCCAGACTGATAGATCTCAATTATTTTGTTTCCCATTTGTTCCTGAATTTCTTTGGATCGCAGAATGATGTCTAGCTTTTGAGGATCTCTTGGTCTACTTCACTTTGTCAGGTAAGTCCTTTTTAAGTGATTTCTTGATTGAGAACAGGTGTGGCAGTAATCAGGCCTTGGCATGGCTCGAGAAATTGAGCTCAGCTGTCCAAAGATGTGATAAACCACAGTTAATTTATGTTTTAACGGGGGGGGGGGGGTGTGTGTCACTTTTTCACACAGGGCCATGTAGGTTTGGATTTTTTTTTACCCTTAACCTACATCTTCATTTAAAAATGGCATTTTGTGTTTACTTGTGTTATTTTTGTCTATCATTTAAATTTGTTTGATGATCTGAAACATTTAAATGTGACAAACATACAAAAAAAAAAGAGAAATCGGGAAGGGGCAAACACTTTTTCACACCACTGTATACTGCACAAACCGTCCTTTGAAATGGCCTTTATTGACGGCATTATCTGCAGTTACCTCCAGGGACCAGCAGCTGAAGGGGACCTGACAAACAGGCAAGTTCCCAGTCAAGTAACTTCAGAACATGTTGAATAAATCTTGATATACTAGAATTTTATTTCATTAAATTATATGGTGGTAGATTTACTTGTACATGGTTGTAAAAAATTACATAAAATTCTGATGAAACTTTGTTAACTGCTATACTACATCCCAGTCAATCGTACTAAGCAACGACTGTGCGTCACTACCGTGTTGAAATTGGCCATGGAGGAGGCAAGATGTCGCTGACCATGACTGACTGACTGAGAGAGCAGTGACTTGAAACGTGCATGTATTTGTGAAGGAATCATGACCAAAATTACTGGAAGGAACCACCACTATCATATTTGATCCTTTGAAATAGCTTTTGATTAAAATTCACTATAGATACCCTTTAAGTGTAACCTGGTTCAGGCTCCATCATATTAGTCAATGAAATAGTTTGTGAGGCTAGAATATTATCCAGGTCTTCATTAAAAAGGATGATTTTCCTTCTCATCTACTATGATGACTTCCAGGTGGCATTGTTGATCCATTTTCCTCTCCAAAACTCTGTTGCATCCCTTCCAAAAATATCTGGTCAGTTTCTGAATTTTTAAGATTTCTCCGAGTGCTATAACAGGTCATTTCTCCTCTTATCAGCTGTGTTAACTTAATGTGTTTGGTCCGAAGGTCCAAACTTGTCTGGAAATTGCTTTCAAACTCTAAACAAACTGGACCAAGGTTCAGTTTGGTCTGGACCGAGACCACCTCTTTTTGCCAGACCAAATTTTGGCTCTTTGGTACAGACTGTTGTTCAGGGGAGGTTTCATACCTAAAATTTTGGTCTGAACCAAACTGAAAAGTCAGACCAAATGGGTTAAGTGTGAAAGCACCCTAAATGTCATTCTTCACAACGATTAACATGTTTCTTTAGGCATTAATGAGCCTAAAGCTGGATTTATGCAGCTGTGTCATGTTGATGCCATTGCCGACATACGTCACCGACACAGTGATCATCAATTTTTTCTTGTGTTGCTTTGAATGTGTTGTTCCATTGCCAAAATGGGTTTCTGCCGATGTGTAGAGTGATTTGTGTTCATTGTGTGTTTTTATTCATTAAACAACTTGGAGTTGGAGCTAATAAATGTTATTAAAAAAAAAAAAAAACTTTTCATACAGTGGCTGCAACAGACAAAAAAAATAGAAGACATTACAGTATGTCCGATTACCGCCAGTGCCATCATTTGACAATCCATGTAATTACTGGTGTTGGGACGAGTCATACAAATGTTCTATCTCTGCTTAACTTCTTCAATATTCTTTTAAATTTGCATCGTTTATTTCCCTCACTTTGGAAGTGGCGCCACAGTGAATGAGCAGAGCGGAGCAGAGACGAGACGAGAACCACGAAGTGTGAAGGAGACAAAGCGGACCAATCACAGCTCTTGTGGTCTGCACTGCCAATATGCACTTCTCCTTCACTAGAGAGGGGCACGTCGGGTGACGCAGGGGGCTATTGTGTCATTACTCCATCCACATCATCACAACTGCATTGCATCGATGGAGGAGCTTTACTCTCCCTCTTCCATCACTTGTGATATCCATGGTTAATGCTTAGCTGTTAGCTCTCTTAGTTTGAACTTACACATATAAAACTGATTGAATGTGAGAATTTAAAAGCCCAAAGAGACGTCAGTGGGGACAGAGGTGTGTGGATTGAGTGGTTGACAAGATCTAGGGTGTAGGAAGTGCAGCGATAACCCTGAATGACTGAATGACTAGCTGTGCTGTGGCTAACCGTGGTTGGTGGATGAGTCATCTTTGTGAGAGCATAATAAACTAGCAAAATAAGCTAAAACAGCATCTACTGTAGGAATGAGATATGTGGTCAGTTGTTGGTAGATGATTGGGCTGGGATCACAGATGCTGGATGGGCTGTGTGTGAGGACCACAAACACCAGTTAAGCTGGTCTAACTCAGCTAGCCTGTTTGTCAGTTATCGGCCATCCTGGTCAAATTTTAACAAAATAAGCTAGAATAAGGCCTGCACATATTGACTAGTGTGGATTAATGAACCAGCTGGACATGTGGATGTCTAATAAGCAGTGTTAACACATTACTGTAACACCGCTACTTTTGCAGTAATGTGCTGTGTAATGAAATTACTGTTTAAAAATTCAGTAATGCGTTACAGTTAGGATAGATATTTTTAGCACAAATAAATGAATATACAAACTGACCCTACTGTAGCTGACACAGCTGTCAGTCAACGTGACCTGTTGCAAAGAGCCCAAGTCTTCACTACTGAGCAGAGGAAAAGATGAAGCTGCTTTGCTTTTGTGGAAATAGATTATTTTTCTTTTGTCGCGGTTAAGGACAAAAGCATATTGGTGGGTTGGAAGCTAAATGTCAGTTGAGACCTACTGCAATCTTGAGAGGTGCTTGAAAATAGCAACAAAGCTCCGGCAAAGCTAGAGCTATGCTATACGGCTGTCTACACATCCCAGTACTTGCACGTGAACGTGCAAACCGGGAGACCGGGGAGGTGCAAAAAACCTGCAGTTTACCATTGAAACAATATGACATATCAATATTATGATGAGCTTTCACTGCAAGATTGGATCAGATATGATCAAAAACTTTAATGCGATCTCAAAAAGTGGCCCTACCGTCTACCTGCCAGTATGTGGAAGAATGATCCAACAGAGTGTCCAGAAACAATATTTAATGATATCTGTAACTATGAATAGATGCGCCAGCTTCGCTGTGCATTGGTGGAACACTCCAATAATAGAAAATAAATTGCACCTGCTGTGGAAATCCCCAAAAAGCCATCATGTTTAGGTTTGCAAAATTTATCCAGCGGGGCTCACAGGAAAAACAGCCTCCCGTCTCCCGTTTGGGAGACGCTGTTTGTTTACACTTGTTAGCCCTCGTTAATCCCAACACTTCATTTCAGCTCTACAGAGCTTCAGTCCATTTGTCAGCAGGTGAGTGTCAGTCTTATTTTTAAACTAGTTTAATTTCAGTGGTGATACGTTTACTCTGAGGCTGACTAGCGACTCAAATTGGACGGAATATTCCTACCGAGCCCACACGTTTCTATGCTAATGCTATTCTAGCTATTAACTCCCTCGGATGCAAATTTGGGTGTTTTTCGAATGTTCACATTAACTTTACGTGTAGGCAAGTTACTTTTAATGATAAATAAGAGTCATAGTTTGGTAAACAGACATAACTGTTATAAAGTGGTCAGAACAGACGGAGATGTGGGTCATATCATTCCTCAGCCAACTCATATGAAAAGGCAGCTCGCAAAATCCTTTTTCGGTAATCTCTGCTGGCTGATGTGAATCTAAAAAACTTGCTTTTCTGATTGCTATCACCATCTTTCATAAGATGGTGATGGCTACATGAGTCAGTTGTGCACCATTTCGGCATTTTCTTTGTTTAAATTGAGCTAACTTTACCATAGAAATGCATTGAAATTGTTGCTTGTTGATACCTCACCATGCTGCTAGGGCGCGTTCATGAGATCGGTGATGTAATTGTAGACAGCCCTATGCTAACAACACCGTGTTATTAGAGGATCTAAGCTATCTGAACAGCCACGGCTGGATGTAAAGTGGAAATACTCTTGTCTCAACAGCCACAGCTGGATTTCAAGCACAGGTATGCATCTGGACAGTTTGTTACTCAGACCCTGGACTGTGATCCACGGAAATTAAAATGCATTTACTTGCTACCTGGATAAAGATTATTCAAAATGAATTTTGATCTCCAAAAATAATTTGAGGTGCTGCATCATGTCTCTTTCACAGCAGCCATTTGGACTGTGGATATGAACACTTTCTTTGGATAACTGCACATCAGAGTAAATCCATATTAGGGATGCAAGTTATCAATTAATTCATTAATTGTTAATTGACTCATCTTATCGATTGATTAATGATTAATTGATAAGCAGCATTTGTCCTGAGAATTTGAATTTCCCTTGGTACATTATGGTCTATAACATAAAAAGCCAATTATTGTTTGATATACTGAATAAAAAAATGCTAGTCATATTCCTCAAGGATTTGATTACCTCCGCCAGGCCGAAAGGCCAGGAGGAGGTAATGTTTTTGCCGGGGTTTGTCTGTGTGTTTGTCTGTTTGTCTGTCTGTCTGTCTGTCTGTCTGTCTGTCTGTCTGTCTGTTTGTCTGTTGGTTAGCAAGATAACTCAAAAACTTTTGGACGGATTTCAATGAAACTTTCAGGCGTTGTTGGAAATGGTACAAGGAAGAACTGATTAAATTTTGGGGATGATCCGCATCACCGTCTGCATACAGGAATTTTTTAAAGCATTTTTCCACACTGTGACATACGGCCATTTTCAACATGTGCGCAGGCGCAGTGGAGGGCGCTGGGCGTCGTGTCTGACCAACACAAACTCCGCCTTCTTCAACGTTTTAGCCACAAAAGCATGCGGAAAACACTGCTGGCCTGGGCCCGCCAGCGTGCCTGTTTTTGCGCCACGCTGCAAAACCTGACACGGCCACCTGTCCGCCGCCCGATTATTTGCCACAAATTCCCCGCCCAGCTATAGGCGCTGCGTAAAAACGACCTCTCTGCCGGGGAAGATTCTAAATTCTGTTTTGCCGCGGAGCGCAACCCCAATATAATATAAAGCCCACGGCAACCTGTCTAACCAATCTGCATCCGTCAGTGGAGGAGATGGACACACCAACACTTCAGTTTATTACCTCCGCCAAGGAGGCAATGCTTTTACAACCGTAAAACGGGGCTATAAGGGACGGCGGGGTAATATGGGACACTTTTCTAAATGTAATTCTGCTTTTTTAATTTTGCTTCCGCCTAGATTTGATGAAGGATTCATGGATATTTGACAATAACAACACAACTCAGCGTCCTGCTCAAAATAAAAAAAGCAGAATTACATTTAAAACATTTCCCAGAAAAGTGTCCCTTATTAACCCGCCGTCCCTTATAGCCCCGTTTTACACTACTGAACCACTAATCCTATCACTATCACATTGATTGTCATTCATTAATTGTCTGTTTATTGCACTGTCCATGTCAAATAAACAAATAATCATTGTGAATCCAATTGCTAGTCATATCTTTTCATGCTCAGGGAATCTGAAAACGTACACACAAACACTGTATGGGGGGAACTGTGCCGCTTGGCGGAGGTCTGCGCTCTCCGAGTGCTTTTCTAGTTTATTTATGCAATGTAATCTGTCGCATATTAAACATTAACAATAAAATAAACTCAGAAAAATAAATATTAAGGCTACCATAACATAAAAAAATGTGTGCACTGGCTGATATTAAACTTCAGCAACATACTGTAAATTCTGAGTAAAAAAAAAATGTAGACAGTCCACATAATATTAAAAACTACATAAAATCAGACATGCTGTCTGTGAGAAGAACTGCTGATTTTACCTGCCAGTCATTATCAATGTAGTGGCATTTGACCGTAATGTAGCTTTCTGTAGTTAACGCAGTCTAACAAGTCGTTGTCAGCACCACATTTTCAGTGGCTAGCTGTGTTTTCAGGTCAGCTTTTTTTTTCTTGTAGCGTGCTTCCAAGCGGGTAGTTATCGTTCTTCTAGACAGAATATTATATCCTGGCTTCATAAAGTTTATCAGCTCCTGAAAGCCCGCTCCTTTACCATTACTTATTAGCATCATACCTTTTTCAGTCATGTTGCAAATCCTCTGAGTAATGCTCTCCGGCTTCCTCTCGTCACATACCTGCCCCCTTGCAGCATGGCTGACGGTGAGTTCTTTAGATAAGATAAGATAAACCTTTATTAGTCCCACAATGGGGAAATTCCAGGATTGCAACAGCACAGGGATAGCAACACTCAGAGCAATAATTAAGAAGATACGGAAAATATAAATAAGAGCAGTGGATATACATACATAAACATAAATATATAAATATATATACAAAGTGCGGAGCATTGTAGCAAGATGGAATAAACAGCATAACCGTTTACTTAGTTATCCTACATAGTATGAATATGTACCCATACATATTGTCACCCTCCGTAGCGACCGATACTGTCCTAGTTGTATACTGGAGGGGACCATTTGTGTAAGTCTGTTGTGTCTTTTGCATTCAATACTATTAGGTCGTCACGTTTTTTTGCTATCTCTGTGAGCAGCCCTGCTTAGGTTATACAGTCTGACAGCCGTAGGTAGGAAGGACCTGCGAAACCTCTCGGTTGCGCACCTAGGATGATGTAGTCTACTGCTAAATGAGCTCCTCAGTGCATTCAGTATGTCCTGCATAGGGTGGGACTCAGACTCCAGCAGAGATGACAGTTTAGCCACCATCCTTCTCTCTCCTATCTCTTCCACTGGGTCAAGGCATTGCCCCAGGACAGATCTAGCTTTCTTGATCAGTTTGTTCAGTCTCTTCCTATCGGCTGCTGTAATGCCGTTGCCCCAGCAGACCACTCCAAAAGTGATGGCTGATGCCACCACCGTGTCGTAGAATGTCTTCAGCAGCGCCCCTTGTACACCAAAAGACCTGAGCCTCCTCAGTAGGAACAGCCTGCGCTGTCCCTTCTTGTAGAGTGCGTCGGTATTGTGTGACCAGTCTAGTTTATTGTTCAGATGAACACCCAGGTACTTGTAGGATGTCACCATCTCAATGTCTGTTCCCTGTATGTTTACTGGTGCTGTGAGGGGTTGTCCTTGCCTGTGGCAGTCCACCACCAGCTCCTTAGTTTTCCTCGCGTTGATCTGGAGGCAGTTCCAATGGCACCAGTCCACGAAGTCCTGGATAAGTCCTCTGTACTCAGCTTCATCTCCATTGGAGATGAGGCCGACAATCGCAGAGTCGTCAGAGAACTTCTGTAGATGGCAGTGTGTTGTGTTGTGTGAGAAGTCCGCAGTATAAAGGGTGAACAGGAAGGGAGCCAAAACCGTTCCCTGGGGGGCCCCCGTGCTACTGATGATCGTGTCAGACACACAATCTCGGGTTCTCACAAACTGTGGCTGGTTAGTGAGGTAGTCCAGGATCCATGATGACAGGTGCTGGTCCACCCCTGCGCACAGCAGCTTGTCCTTCAGGATCATCGGTTGAATGGTGTTGAAAGCACTGGAGAAGTCAAAGAACATGATCCTCACCGCATTCCCGGGCTTCTCCAGGTGGGACAGAGAACGGTGAAGGAGGAAGATCACTGCATCCTCCACCCCAATGCCATGCTTGTAGGCGAACTGGAATGGATCCATCGCTGGTCCCACCAGGGGGTGGAGGTGAGCAAGGAGCAGTCTCTCCAGGGTCTTCATCATGTGAGACTTCAGGGCCACTGGTCTGTAGCTGTTCAGGTCTCTGGGGTGGGAAGTCTTTGGTACAGGTACCACACAAGATGTTTTCCACAACTGTGGTGCCCTTTAGGTGGTAACTTAGCAAGCTGGTTGAGCTGTTGTATTTCAGTGTCGTAACACATAGCTTCATGTAGCTATGTAGCTTCGTTGTTAGCGCTTACCAGTTTAATATGATCCCATGCTGCACTCCATTTAGACTGCTTCATTTTCTCCTGTAAAGTACGTCATGTGTGGTAGAGATTAGGCTACAGCGCCCTCACCAGGACTGGTGATGCCACTACATTTAATGAAAATAAACTGTTGAAAAGAATGGCACCACTTTCAATTAACTGAAAACTAATTTAACTTAGTTGGCTAAATTCTTAACGACAATTAATCGAAAGTCAGTTAATCATTAACATCCCTAATCCATATCATAAACGTAAGATAAACATGGACGGCTTTATGTAGTGTTGCTAACTCTCACTCTTTTGCCCTGTCTCTCACTCCACAAACCTTATTCCTCACTCCAAAATGAGGAAGTTACTGGCAATATCATGTTGATTCTCTTCAGATTTTTCCCACAATAAGAGCTCTCAAGGCAGGATAAAGCAGACTGAACATGTTCTAAAAGCTCTGTCTGAAACAGTCTGTTTTCAGCCTGACATTAATAAGCCCGTAATGTAATCCATTAATTAAATTTTCTTGCTATGTGTGCAAGATGATTTAAATACACATTTGAAAGTAACGTGAAAGTTACTTTTGCAAGTAACTGATTATTTTAATCATGCAGTAACTGGTAAAGTAACTCAATTAATTTTGAAAAGAAATAACTAGTAACTGTAATTAATTAGTATTTTTTAGTAACTTGCCCAACACTGCTAATAAGTGAATATAAAATAAAGAGCACCGGCATATAATAACATCATTACGCCAAGCTAGCACCAGGCTATTCTGGCCAAAATATCACCAAATAAGACAGAATAAAACATGCAAGTGAGATACATGATAGATTGTGGATTAATTAACTGCAGAGAGTAGTCATAAAACTACAGTCTCTAAGCCAGCCAAGCTGAACTGTCGATGTTTCATTTGGAAGCTCACAGGGAGTTGGAACATGTCGGGCCCTGTTACGACAATCTAAAGCACACATTTGGACTGTATTTTGCCTCTTGTGCCAGTGGTTTAGTTTGTTTCTGTCAGTGCATCAACTGTACACATGCTTTACATTTGAAGGGGGGACATATTTTCATTTCCACAAAATTCTGCTCATCGCTGTTATGTTGCATTTTCTGGCATTGCCCCTCTTGTTTGTTACTTTAATGAGCATAGTCATTAAAGTTATAATCTAATCATAAACTATTGTTACTCATTCTAATTTTTATATAAAATACTGAATGCCTTGTGTTTCATAGTCTAGGAATTAATCCATTAATTCTCTTTTTTTCAGTGAACAAATAAACAGAGGCTGTATGTGTGACTTTTCACATTCAGGAGAGGTCCAGAGATGGAAGCGAGCTCAGTGAATGGAGGTGAATGCAGAAGCTGGTGCGGGTGAAACTACGTGGAGCCTCTCCTTCCACCTAGCCCGAGTAGAGGAGCTGATTACTTAAACCCGTGGTGGGATGGGACCCTCAGTTTGAAGATTTTCAATTTCAAACCTCTTTAGTATGAAAAAGTATTCAGTGCACATACTGATATAGCCATTATATCTGTGTTGTCATAACAACATCATCAACTTTGATCTGCTGTGTCTGCTGTCCTGTCCCATACCAATTATTCAAAAAAACAAAAGACAAAACACACACACACACACACACACACACACACACACACACACACACACACACACACACACACACACACACACACACACACACACACACTCTCAGCTGTTGGAGGGCAGTTAAATACAAACTATCCACATACCACACACAAACTATGTACTCTGTAATATTATCCAAATCATTCCAAGAAACAGAAGGCACAGTTGTTGACAGAGAAAAAAAGAATACAACAGTGCATGGTAAAATAACTGCCTGGACAATAACTGTCAGAAGTGCCTGGCTTAATGTCAAGCAGCACAGACCGATGATGTTCGTGTGCATTTTCTCTGTGCGCACAAGCACATTCTTTGGCCAGTGCAAAACCAATCTGCCCTCTGAGGTAAACATAACATCATAACATCAGTCCACCTTAGATCATGTGGACCTGCATGTTAAAGGTAGGGTTGCCACCTTCAATGAAGAAAAATAAAGGACCTCCCGCCCCACCCCACGGTGATGTGTGGGCTGCTAGTTGTGGTTTATTATAACTTAATCATTGTTTAAATAAAGTATTAGCATGTGGAGAGTGTGAATAACGGAGGCAGATTTATGGACAGACGACTTTATTCCACTCTCTCATCAGTCATACACAGAAAAAGCATGTCACAATTCACCATGGTTTCCCCTTTTATCCCAACCGCTCAACTCACATTTGCATGACACTTCACATCACATTGCATGACATTTAACATCACAATACCTTTATCCTTTCTCCCCCCAACCTCTTCTTCCTGCTATCTCCCCACGATCTCCCTAGCTATTGTTCTCCTCTCTTTACCCTCTGCATCCAGTCTGAGATGATTCACCCAGTCTCTACACCGCCCCCCCAGAATCTCAGACCGAGTCTCAGTCCTCACATCCTTTTGGCTTCAGTCTCCTCCCATATCTGCTGTAACTGGGGTTTATTGTCTCCGCGGCGCTGCTGTGCCGGCAGGGGGCTGCTGGGAGTGTGTCTGACTGCGGGTGGACCATGTCGAGGAGGGAGGAAACTTCGATTTGCCACTGTGGCTATCCTGATGAATCGTTTACCTGGGGAGTTCTCAGTGGGGGTCTTCCACGCCGAGGGGCCCGAGCCAACAGCACTTGCTTGTCCACCACTACAAAGGCGGGCTTAAGTCTGTCTATGCATATTTTCTCCCGACGACCCCCCAAGTCTAACAAAAAATGCTTGTCCCCTGTTTCCAGCACTCTGAACGGGCCATCGTAGGGTGGGCGCAATGGAGGGCGGTGGGCATCGTGCCTGACGAACACGAACTCCGCGTTCTTCAAAGTTTTTGGCACAAAAGTGCATGGAAAACAGTGGTGGGCCGGGCCCGGCAGCGTGCCTGTGTCTGCACTATGCTGCAAACGCTGAGACGAGCAGCTGTCCAGCGCGGGATTGTCTGGCAAAAATTCCCCGGGCAGCTGCAGTGGCTGAGCAAAAACAAGCTCTGCCGGGGAAGCCTCCAAATCCTCTTTTGGTGCGGAACGCAACCCCAATAAAACCCACGGCAACCGGTCTTCCCAATTTGCATCTGTCAGCGAAGCCCTGAGCGCTGCTTTCAGTGACCTATGAAAACGCTCGCATAACCCATTGGCCTGTGGGTTGTACGCGGTTGTGCGATGAACTGCAACACCCAGGCTGCGGGCCATCGCGGACCAGAGGTCGGAAACAAACTGAGGGCCCCTATCAGACGTGATGTCCGACAGGATTCCAAAACGCGCCACCCATGTCGTCAAAAAAGCATGCGCCACGTCCATGGACGTGGTTGCCGCCAGCGGGACTGCTTCTGGCCAGCGTGTGGTGCGGTCCACCACTGTCGGAAGGTGCGTGCCCCCCTGCAATGGGGGGAGGGGGCCCACGAGGTCCACGTGAACATGATCAAACCTCTTAGCCGGTATACGAAACGGTTCCAAAGGAGCCTTTGTGTGTCTGTGTACTTTGGCCCGTTGGCACGCTACACAGGCTGCAGCCCACTCTTTCACTTGTTTGTGCAGGCCTGGCCACACGAACTTCGCTCCCACCATTTTGACTGACGCGCGCACTCCTGGGTGCACCAGAGCGTGAACTGACTCAAACACGCGGTGGCGCCACGCGACTGGGACCACCGGGCGCGGGCGTCCAGTGGAGATGTCGCAGATTAGGGGGGACTTGCCGTCTTGCAGTACTCTGCTCTCCAGCCTTAACCCTGTTGGTCCAGACTGGAGTGCGCACACGTCCGTATCGCCAATCTGCTCCGTGGCCATGGCTGTATAATCTATCCCCACGCAGACCGGGGTCACTACTGCGCGCGAGAGGCAGTCCGCCACCACATTCAGTTTACCAGACACATGCTGAATATCGGTCGTAAACTCCGAGATCGCGGCCAGCTGTCTCTGCTGCCGGCCCGACCATGGTTCCAAAACCTTGGCCATCGTGAACGTCAGCGGCTTGTGGTCCACGAACGTGGTGAAGCTGCACCCTTTCAGCCAGAACTGGAAGTGGCGTATGGCCAGGTGGAGAGCCAGCAACTCTCTGTCGAACGCGCTGTATTTATGCTCACTGTCGCGCAAAGCCCTGCTGAAAAAAGCAAGCGGCTGCCAAGAACCGGCGACGCGTTGCTCCACGACGGCCCCTATGGCCACGTCCGAGGCGTCGGTAGTGAGCGCTATCCGGGCCACCGGGTCTGGCTGCGCCAACAGTGCGGCGTTTACCAGGGCTGTTTTAACCTCAGAGAACGCCTGCTCTCGCTCCGGAGTCCATTCGACTCTATCCGCGGGTTTCCGTCTCTTGAGCGCAGCATACGGCGACTGCACGAGTTGAGCTGCGCAGGGGAGGAACCGGTTATAAAAGTTAACCATCCCCAAAAATTCTTGCAGTGCCCTGACCGTCTGAGGCCGGGAAAAATTTGCCACGCCACGCACTTTGTCGGGCAAGGGTATCGCTCCCTCCGGTGAGACGCGGTGCCCCAAAAAATCAATCTCCGTCGCGCCGAGCTGGCATTTCGCCGGGTTGATTATTAACCCATGCTTCTCTAACCTCCGGAAAACCGTCGTGAGGTGGGTTACGTGTTCGTCCTCGGACGCACTGGCCACCAGGATGTCATCCAGGTAGACGAACACAAACAGCAGATCGCGCAACACCGCATCCATCATGCGTTGGAATGTCTGTGCTGCTCCTTTTAATCCGAAGGGCATGCATAAAAACTCAAAGAAGCCAAACGGAGTTATTACCGCTGTTTTGGGTATGTCCTCTGCGCGCACTGGGACCTGGTGGTAACCGCGGACCAGGTCTATTTTAGAAAAAATGCGTGCTCCGGCGAGATGAACGGAAAAATCCTGAATATGGGGAATCGGATAGCGGTCGTGCGCTGTGGTGTTATTCAATCTGCGGAAATCACCGCACGGTCGCCACGATCCCTCGGCCTTAGGGACCATGTGTAGCGGGGATGCCCATGGGCTGTTTGAGCGCCTGATGATGCCCAACCTTTCCAGGTTGGCAAACTCCTCACGCGCTATGGCCAGTTTAGCTGCGTCCAAGCGCCGAAGCCGTGCAAAAAAAGGGCGGCCCGGTGGTGGTGATAAAGTGTTCCACCCCGTGTTTAGCGATAGCTGACGAAAATGTCGGGACCGTGAGTGCTGGGAACTGAGTGAGCAGTGTGTGGAACTTACCGCCTGGAGCTGTGACGTTGGCTTGTGTTATTGGCCCAGCCCCTCGAGCTGTACAAGGGAGAGAATCAAAAGACATTGCATTAACCAGGCGCCTGTTAGCCACATCGACTAGCAACCCGTGTGCACACAGAAAATCAGCTCCCAGGATTGGGAAACTCAGTGCCGCTATGACAAAAGTCCACTCGTACATACGGCCGTGTAGGGATAGAGTCAGTGTCCTCTCACCAAAAGTTTTAATGTCCGAGCCGTTTACTGCTACCAGCCCGGGGCCACTAGGTCTTGCCAGCCGGTCGGCGTAGGACGGCAGGATGATGCTCTTCTGGGCTCCAGTGTCGACGAGGAAGCGCCTCCCTGAGCACGAGTCCGTCATGTAGAGCAGCTTGTTCTCTTCACCGGCGGTCGCAGCTGCTACCGACTGCCGGCCTTGGCGTTTGCCGAGTGCTTGAATTGGCATGGTGGCGCACATCTGCGTGCGTTCTCTCGATCTGCTTCCTGGGCTAGCGCACGGTAGTCACGCGTGGCCAGCAACGGTGAATTGGCAAGAACCGCTCTCGCCTCTGTTGGGAGGTTCCGGAGGAAAAGGTGGGCAAACAGAAAATGCCCGTCGTCCGTGCCCATTAACGCCAACATCTTCTCCATCAGTTCGACCGCCGAACCATCTCCTAACTCGGAGTGCCTCAGGAGCCTCTCTGCTCTCTCACAGTCCGAGAGCGTGTAGCGCCGGGTCAGCGCAGCCTTGAGAGTCTCGTATTTGTCGTGGGCTGGGGGCTGATAGAGCAGGCTCGCAACTTGCTGAGACGTGCAAGGGTCCAGCGCTGCGACCACGTAGTAATACTTGGTGTCGTCTGCTGTTATTCCCCGGAGGGCGAACTGAGCCTCGGTGTGGTGGAACCAAGGGCGCGGGTTGTGCAGCCAAAAGTCCGGTAGTTTGACCGAAACAGTGCACGCATTGCTGGGGGTTCCCGTCCGGGCCGTCTCTGGGATGCTTGCCTTGTGTTCCATAATACATCAAAGGGTCACCAGTGTGGAGAGTGTGAATAACGGAGGCAGATTTATGGACAGATGACTTTATTCCACTCTCTCATCAGTCATACACAGAGAAAGCATGTCACAATACACCATGGTTTCCCCTTTTATCCCAACCGCTCATCTCTCATTTGCATGACACTTCACATCAAATTGCATGACATTTAACATCACAATACCTTCATCCTTTCTCCCCCCAACCTCTTCTTCCTGCTATCTCCCCACGATCTCCCTAGTTATTGTTCTCCTCTCTTTATCCTCTGCATCCAGTCTGAGATGATTCACCCAGTCTCTACAAGCATACTATCCATAGGCCAAAGTTTGAAGTGTGTCTTTGACACTGTTTATAACTTTCAAGTTTGAAACTCAAAATGTTCCTGTTTACCACAATGAAAGAATCCCCTCAGTAAATCAGGGTGTGCAAATAACAAGTTATTTAACATTAGAACTGTACAACTTGTTTATCAACTTTTTTCCTATTTGTGTAGAGTACACCCATGGTAAAACAGTCCACAGCCTTCTTGCTTCCTGTGTTACTTTTTTCCATGTGTATTTCTTGTAACATCTTGCAGCCATGAGTAGATGTTTGTCTTTCACTGCAGCAGAATTCTGAACAGGACTCCACAAAGTTGAGAATACTTTGCAGTTTGCCTTGTACTCGCTGTCTTTCACGCTGTCAAGCCAGTCATTAAGTTCTTCCCACTCACATCGGTACTTTTGCAAATATTTTACATTTGACTGATGCACTGGGCGGACTATTGGGACACAGTGCAGCTATAGACATGTTGGTCTGAGAGAAGCTGGCAGGCTGCTATGGCTGCTGCTGAGCCCGCCCGGCTAGCTCTTGCCCAATCACTGGCCACGGTTACATGGGCAAAATTTCTTCAATCTGATTACAATTCAGATCAGAATTTTACTGTTTACATGGATCCTGAAAAAGCTGATCTGATTAGGACGTGCGTTTCCATGTGTCACAGGTTTGAACGGAATAAATCATTTTGACATGCGCACGTCGACATTTCAACATTCCAGAAATAGTAGAAGAAGAAGCAACTTCCGGTGTTAGCAAGCCCCGCTTCGTGTCGAATTTGACCTGTATTGTGTTATTCAGACTGTACTTTTGCTTCTGCTGGTCTCCATAATGAAGCTACAAGTACATACTTCTGCATATGACGAACAGAGGGAGACAGCAGGACGATACAGACCAGTTTTCTTTTACTCCCGCTATGTTTTCCGCTAGCTGCTGCTAAGGCGGAAATACGTCATGTCGACGTGCGGCTGGTTTACAGACATGCGCAGTAAAGATATTTTCTGCCCTACGTTCGGAATAAGTGTTTTCATGCGCACCATTCCGATTAACAATTGGCATAACCCACCCCTCTCAATCGGAATGAAATTTTGATCTGAATGAGCGTGATCGAGTTAGAATATTCAGATTGGCGTGTTTACATGAAGCATTTTTATTCCGATCAGGCTTTTAATCCGGTTACTTGTGTCCATGTAAATATAGCCAGACTGTCGAGTGATGACTTCACGCTCGTAAAAGCAAACAAATCAACCAATAACTACTGAGTAGGGGGGCAACATGCAGAATGCAGATGAGATGATACTGCATTATGCAACAGTTAGTTTCGACCGAACAATTTGATTGGACAATAGGGATTCCAGGAGTTACTATAATCCGCGATAATTGCCCTCCAATTTCACTGGATATGTATCACTCCGCTTCAGAGGTGTTCTAGTAATGTTAATTACTAACAGTATTTTCCTATTAACTCTGACAATTACAGTACTGTTTTGGATACCTTAATTTTCACAGTGAAGTGCTGTTTGACAATAAGTCCCACCCTTTTGCAAAGGTCTACTTCCCGGTCATTTTAAGATCATTAATCGATTTCACGTCTATTTAAAAAAATAGGCAGTGCTAGAGTTTATTTATTGTCTCGATTAACAAACCACAATACCTTTGTGGTGATGGACTCTGTTTCATCTGAAAATGCAAAGAAAAGTGAGCAAAATGTGCTAAATTGCTAGCATGCTAACTACTAGCTTCTGGGGACTGGTATTAGATACTGGTATTAGATTTTTTTTTTTGTACTTATTTTGTACCCGTAGGTAGATTTGTTTTGCAGTCTGGTGACAAGCCACCAGCTGCCGGTCGCTGCGTGCGCAAGTGCCCCATATCCCTAACCTAACCTGCATACATAGATACAGGACTTTCTGAAGTATCGACTTAACAGGCATGTTTTTTAAACACTTATTACATTTGCACTTTACAATATTTAATTTGTTTACATGTGTGTGACATGACAATATACATCTTCATGCTGATTAAGATGTTTAACAACAGTTCACTGGCCAGATTTGGGGACCTTTTTTTCAGCTGTGCAAAATAACTGGTTAAACAAACAAATCATAATATTTTGTCCAGTATTGCTGTCATTTAATAAATTTTGCTTGCTCAAACTGTTGTATAAAAGCAATATTACACTCAAGTTTGTTACGGTATCATGATTATACTAACTCCAGCAAGGCGTGATTTGGCTTGTGCCCTCCGCTAGCCGAATCACGCCGGAGTTCGTATATTCATGATACCGATCTCACACTTGTGTAATATTGCTTAATTAAAGATAACTAGTAAGTACAGGACAAACCGCATCCTGTACTGATTCAATACAGGACATATTATTTTAGTGTAAAAAAAACAGGACAATACTGTATTTTACAGGATGGAAAGCAACCCTAGTTAAAGGTGAGGAGTGGAGCCAGGCTGATTTGTTATTGCATGTTACACTTAGGACACATCTCTGAAAAATTAAGAGAGATTGAACAGCCCCTTTGGGCTTTTTGGAGGTGCAAAGTCTCCCCCTTCCCCCCACTGCTGTAATAGCAAAATGGACTTGGACATACTCCTGAATTAGCTTTGCACCTTTGACAATGGACTATTGAATAGATTGTCTTAATACAGCCTGTCTACATTCACCCCACATTCATTAAAATGGGTGGAGATAAAGCTGGAAGGGCAGTATAATTCCAGTGAGTTCCAGCTCTCACATCATAGCCAGAGGCAAATCAGAATGGCTCACTGAATTAGATCTAGGAAACCATGACTGACCCTAGCACAATGACAGGGTTGTGTTTTTTTTCAGTTTTTCTGTTGGTAGCCACTGCAGATAACCAAATTCATGTGAAAGGGGACTGAAAAAGTGAAGATTTCTTCATACATCCCCCACAATGCCAAGTATTATATGTAACTCTAAAATGAGAAAAGAAAGGAGAAAAGATAAGGAAAAACAATGTGCAGTATCATAACGCAAAAACAGTTAAGAGTCAGGTCTGAGTGATCAACAGTCAACGGCTGACTACCAGCTAGAGCTTAAGGAGTTATATTTGTAGTGTAATTCATATTTTTTTTAAGATTTATATGCAAATTGCACAAGCTTGCAAATGAAAAGCAACAATTTAACAGCAGAAAACAGACCTTGCATAGAAACAGAATAACATTACATAAACTTCTCTATTATGCCTCGGTGAAACGGAGAGGCATACAGTAATCATCAAATGTGTCTGTGTGTGGATGTGTGTGTCTGTCTGTCTGCCTGTCTGCTTCAGCTCGCCCGATGAAAATTAAGTGGAGCTAAAGGGTTGTACAGTATCATTGTATTGCCATATTTTCTCAACTTTTATTTTGCCAGAATTCCAAGATAAGGCTTTGTTTTCAAAATAAACACAAATTTAACTCACCTTTAATGTCAATGAAGCCTGGGGAAAGGTATTGTAATAACTATGCCAGACTACTAGAGGCAGCAGTGCAGCTTTTTATAGCACAACACAGCATGTTTTTTATAGCATGTAGAGCTGAATTGTTATAAAATAGCAGTTACTGAAAAAAACCCACATATTCAGCAACTACACCATTTATTCATCACATCGATTGTTTTCACAATGGTTTTGTTGTTTAGTTTTGCAAAGGAAGGACGAGGTAAAACTCATTAAAAACTCACTAAAAACTCCAAGTCCCAACATTCCTCACCCGCAAATGGTCGCAGTGAACTGCACATGTGCCCAGAAACTCCCACCACAGGGAAGTACTGAACAATCCACCAATACTGAGTGAACAAATGTCTGTCTTTTTGCCATCTGTTTTCTTCTTCTGCCACTAAACAGCAAAAGCTCCTGTTTGTCTTGATTGTCATTGTATTCACATATGTCCATCGCTTCCGCCATTTAAAATGTCTGCCACTGTGCTCTTCTTTTGTGTTTGGATTGCAGCTGTTCAAATCAGTTTGGTGGTGCTTGGCTGCCGCCAACAGTATAGACATGTGAACTGCAGATTATTTTCACTGCGCATGCATGTACTCCAAAACTACTGGATGGATTTGGATGAAATTTTTACCAGAGGTGGTCCTTGGGCTAGAGAGAAACCCATAACATTTTGGTGATGATCCGAGAATGCATACCTTTGCCAAGGCTCTGGCACCGAGGCATCAGCACCTTAGTGCTTGGTGGTTCCTTATTTAAAATTATCCTTAAAGTGAACCTGTTCTGTAGCCTTCAAGTTTCGTGTTTAATATTCTTCTACTCAGTGTGAATTGCATTGCAAGATTCATCCATCTATCCACCAAAACCTTTAAAATGGACCCCAAAAATCTTCCCTTCCAACAAAAACATTAAAACAGTAGAAAAACACTCATAGAGCACATACTTCTGCCAAGGCTCCTTCCGTCCCTCATGGATCACCTCCAAAATGTAATGGGCTCGTGTGTAGGCCACGAGCCATTTCTGGTGAAAATTGCATCAAATTCTATCCAGTAGTTTTGGAGGATTTTTGCTAACACAATGTGAGAAGATAAGAGCCTTGGTGGAGATATGCGTTCTTGGATCATCACCAAAATGTTATGGGTTCCTCTGTAGGCTAAGGACCGCCTCTGGTGAAAACTTCATCCAAATCCATAAAGTAGTTTTTGCATAATCCTGCTCCACATATACAAACTAGAAAAGCACTCGGAGAGCGCAGACTTCCGCCAAGCGTCGCAGTTCCCCCCATACAGTCTTCAGATTCCTTGATCATGAAAACATATGACAAGCAGTGGTTCAGTAGTTATTCACGAAAATGACATTTTCCGTAATGGCGGCCACAGTTCCTCCCATACAGTGTTTGTGTGTACGTTTTCAGATTCCTTGACTATGAAAACATATGACTAGCAATTGGATTGACAATGATAGGATTAGTGGTTCAGTAGTTATTCACGAAAATGGCATTTTCCGTAATGGCGGCCACAGTTCCTCCCATACAGTGTTTGTGTGTACGTTTTCAGATTCCTTGACCATGAAAACATATGACAAGCAATTGGATTGACAATGATAGGATTAGTGGTTCAGTAGTTATTCTGGAAAATGGCATTTTCCATAATGGCGGCCACAGTTCCTCCCATACAGTGTTTGTGTGTACGTTTTCAGATTCCTTGACCATGAAAACATATGACTAGCAATTGGATTGACAATGATAGGATTAGTGGTTCAGTAGTTATTCACGAAAATGGCATTTTCCGTAATGGCGGCCACAGTTCCCCACATACAGTGTTTGTGTGTACGTTTTCAGATTCCTTGACCATGAAAACATATGACAAGCAATTGGATTCACAATGATAGGATTAGTGGTTCAGTAGTTATTGACGAAAATGGCATTTTCCGTAATGGCGGTTTAGCGCCACAGTTCCCCCCATACAGTGTTTGTGTGTACGTTTTCAGATTCCTTGACCATGAAAACATATGACAAGCAATTGGATTCACAATGATAGGATTAGTGGTTCAGTAGTTATTGACGAAAATGGCATTTTCCGTAATGGCGGTTTAGCGCCACAGTTCCCCCCCATACAGTGTTTGTGTGTACGTTTTCAGATTCCTTGACCATGAAAACATATGACAAGCAATTGGATTCACAATGATAGGATTAGTGGTTCAGTAGTTATTGATGAAAATGGCATTTTCCGTAATGGCGGTTTAGCGCCACAGTTCCCCCCATACAGTGTTTGTGTGTACGTTTTCAGATTCCTTGACCGTGTAAACATATGACTAGCAATTGGATTCACAACAATTGGATTGACAATGATAGGATTAGCGGTTTAGTAGTTATTGATGAAAATGGCATTTTGCGTAATGGCGGTTTTCTTGTGGACGGTGATCCGGATCACCACCAAAATGTAATCATCTGTAGGATACCCCATTTCTGACAATCTGTGAAAATTTCATGAAAATCCGTCCATAACTTTTTGAGTTATCTTGCTAACAGACAAACAAACAGACAAACAGACAAACAAACAGACAAACCAACGCCGATGATCACATAACCTCCCCCTTTGGCGGAGGTAACAAGATGTTTGGTGTAGGTATGTACTCTCAGATCATCACCAAAATTTAATGGGTTTAGCTTTGACCCAAGGGCTCTGGTGAAATTTTCACCAAAATCCATACAGTAGTTTTGGCTCAATCCTGCTAACAAACAGACAAACCACCCTAATTACATTACTTCCTTAGCAGAGGCAGTAAAATTGGATCAATTTCCAGATCAGCTGAAAAAATAAACCATAACAGAAAACGAAAACTTAACCAGCATCCATATGACCATTGCAAATTTACAAGGAAAAAGTAGAAAATTTATAGCCCCTGTCACACCATGACGATTTAAGCAGTGTTTGCGAAACATATTAAAAGTAGTCTAAAATGCTGGCATACACCAAAATTTTCACTTTTGGCCATATGCATCGCCTATCCATAACGAGTTGGACGTATACAAAATGTATTAGTAATTTATATAGAATATTTTTATAACTTATAAATAAACCAACTAATGCTTAGCGTGTTGCCGACATTCACAGCTTATGCACAACAATAGTCTAACTTATGCATAACATATGCATAGCCTTTCCTAACTTCTGCATAGCACAGTCATCCCAAACTGCCGTTGCCTCCTGATCCATGAATCCTAGGTGTGCAAGAGATCATCTCTGTTCAAGTGAGATGATTCTTCCCTCCAAAGACTGTGGCGGGGGTCGTGACCGACCTGGCAGAGCTGTCAAGTCTGTCAGGTTGGTCACGCCTAAAACAGCTGATGTGACACGTCAGGAACGTCAGATCACAGTTGTCACAACCTGGCTCAAAAGAACATGAACTGATGGTGATAAAAAAAAAAGTTTATTTTCAGTGAAGTGGAAAAAAAAACAAAACAATGCATGCAGTGTGCTTTTGCTTGGAGCCGCAGCCAAGGGAGAGTAAAGTGTGATTCATCATGGAAAACAGCTGAGCTCTGTGCTTTGGGCATTCAGCTGATTAGATCCTCCTCCTCCGGTGTTCTGACGTTTTGGCATATCTATCAGAACAACACTGGACAGCCGATGGTACAGATTTCAAAGGTTAAAAAAAACATGACAAGGACGGCTAAACAGCAATTTGGATCTTTATGCTGTAGCTTGAAAGTGCTCGGACACATCCCCAACAGGTCCCATTATACGAAAAAGTATATGTGTTTCGCTCTGTGTGTGTGTGTGTGTGTGTGTGTGTGTGTGTGTGTGTGTGCTGCAGGCAGCAGCTGAGCGCTGTAGGAGCGTTACTCATATGTTAGAAATAAGTTTTGGGTACGCCAGACATTTATCTCAGTGTATTTTGACTTATGAATAACTTATGAGTCGCTTACAAGTAACGTGTGTGAATGAATGTATAACTTCCTTACAACTTATTCCCCGCTTATGCTAGACATTTTAGCCATACGCTGGATACGTTGGAAGAGGAGCTCACCGTACAATGACGTATACCAGCGTGCTTCAGCTTTCTTCAGCGTGCTTAAGTCTTGACTTAGACAAAACTTACCCATAACAGATTCCATGTACACCAGCATATTCTCCAAATTTTTCATACATTTGGCAAACGCTGCTTAAATCGTTTAGGTGTGAGGTGTGAGGACAAAAATTGGTAAATTTGACAAACTTTCTACTTTACAAGAAAAAAAAAGCTAATTTGAGAAAAACAATGCAAGTTTATGAGAAAAAAGTTCAACACTATAAGAAAAGCTACAAATTTACAAGAAAAAGTCAAATTTATGAAAAAATGTTGCAAGTTTATGAGACACAATTTTAAGTGGGAAAAAGTTAAATCTTTGAGACAAAAGCAGCACATTTACAAGACACAAGTCACATATTTCAGAAAATACATTAACTTCACTAAAGTTAATCAGTAGTCAAAATGAAAGGGAATACAAGACTAAAACACTATATCATGACTGAAGAATAAAGTGATGCATTAAGTAATTACATAAAAATGTGTCGTGTTTAAAGTCTACGTGCTATTATCAGGCTGTGGTGTATTTTATTTTGTACAGTAAAACTAATTTGAAAACATTGATGCTTTCCATACCCTTGAGAACATAGGGTTACTGGAGCAATAACCCTCCTTTAATGCTACACAAAAACAATGTATTATTGACATTTGGAAACATCAGCTTTTTAGAAGTCACACTGCCAAACTCTAGCCTTTATAAATATTACACATGACATTATGTAATGCTGACATAGTTGCACATAGGGTGCTGTATGGGAAAGGGACCAATTATATGGAAGGCCATCCTATTCAAAATGTTGCCACAATGTGTAGTTACATTTCTGGAGAGGTACCCGCCAGATCAATATAAGCTCTATATTCATTGCAGCCCAGCTGAGCTCTGGGAGGAGCGGATATAATGTAATGGTTAGTATGTTAGACGTAAATAAGTAAAAGCGATGTCTCAAAATTTCTTAACTGTTCTTTTTCATTAATGAAATGTGCCCATCATGGTTGTTTTTATTTCTTAATTGTCTGCATTTTCTTTGTCTCTTTCTGTTTCAGGAGACCCCATCCAACACACATAATCACAGACACTCCCAAAACACACCAAAACTTTGGCTACCCCCTCCTGTCCCCCAACCTTTACCCCCGATGCACAACCTCTGGAGGTAAGGACTGTAGTCTGCCTGCTTGCTTGCCTGTGTGAACGCATGAGTGTAAATGTGTGTGTACTTGCTGTCTTTCTCTCTTTCTCCCCCCAGCAAAAGCGGACACGCCGTCTCTCCAGTTTCCGTTTTCCTCTGCACGCCTGCTGCTGCTGGAGTATTCACGCTTCAGGCTGTTTTCTTTGAGAGAGAGTCAGGGACAGAGAGAGAGAGAGAGAGAGAGAGAGAGAGAGAGAGAGTATAAAAATATGCAAATGCTATTGTTGAAGCCCACAGCCGATGGGGAGGGCTGCTTCTTTTAACACCCCCTCCTTCACCTACAATGCCACTGCTGCTACAGCCACCATCGCTCCATCCATCCATCCATCCATCCCACAGAGAAAGGGTGGGTGGGGTGAGAAGGTTTGACATGGTGGAAGAGAAAAGAGGGGCCAGGATATTAAAAACATGCCAAAAAAGGCCAGCATTGAATATACTGTATATATATATATATATATATATATATATATATATATATATATATATATATATATATATATATATATATATATATATATATACATACATACATACATACATACATACATACATACATACATACAACAGTTACTTCCAACGAGCAATTTGATTGGACAATAGGGATTCCAGGAGTTACTAAAATTCAGGATAATTGCACTCCAACGTTTCAGTGGATATGTACTGTATCACGCCGCTTCAAAGGTGTTCATGTAACTGTTAATTACTAACACTAATTTACTGTCAACTCACTCTCAGTGACAATTGCAGTACATTGGTGAATACCTTAATTTCCACAGTGAGGTGTTGTTTGAAAAGATTTCTTACCTTACCTGGAAGTCCCACCGTTTTGAAAAAAACTTTATTTAATCAGCTTAAAGTCTGCCCATGTATAAACATCGTGAAGCCATTCTTTTAAAACAATAGGCAGTGCTAGAGTTGAATTTATTGTCTCCATTAACAAACCACAATACCTTTGTGGTGATGGACTTTTTATTTCATCTGAAAATGTGAAAAAAAGCAAGCAAAGTGTGCTAAATTGCTAGCATGCTAACAACTAGCCACCGGCTAGTCACTGTGATTGGCTACATTTTGATCTTGGGTCTTCTGCAGTACCAGCTCAACAGGTATATGTTTTATAAACACTTATTACTTTTGCACTTGACAATATTTAATTTGTTTACATGAGAGTGAAATGTCAATAGACGTCTTCATGCTGATTGAGATGTTTAGCAACAGTTAACTGTTTAGAAGGGACCATTTTTATCTCAGCTGCGCAAAACAACTGGTTAAACAAACAAATTTTTATATTTTGTCCAGTATTGCTGTCATTTAATAAATTGTGCTTGCTGGAACTGTTGTATAAAAGCAATATTACAATTGAGGTCGTTATGGTATTGCGATGTAGTAACTACAGGTGTGATACTACACTGGCAGTTAGTATATTCATGATACCATACTCCTTCTCATGTAATATTGCTTATATGTGTGTGTGTGTGTGTGTGTGTGTGTGTGTGTGTGTGTGTGTGTGTGTATACATAAGGGCTCTGAATCCTTACAAGTCACACAATTTAATTCCAATTTTTGGGGTCACGATTCGATTCAGAATCGATTTTCAGATCAAAACAATTTTCAGTTCACTTTTGGCTCTCAGTTCAGTACAAAAACCCACTAATCTCAGGGGAAAAAAAGTCCACTGCACTGCAAAAAATGCTGAGGTAAGCTTGAAGGTAGAGTACAGTGTGTTGATGTTTTGGGGGGTTATATTTTTAAAAAAAATTACATCAACTGATTTGCAATAAAATACTGTTAAATGAAAAAAGTAGGCTTAGGCTAGTAACTGCTTCTTTATTTCTTGAAAACTTGTGAGTTTCAAAAATGAAATTGTACACAAGTGAAATAAATTTAGAAAATGTTCCTTTTCAGCATATCACAGTTCCTAACAGCTTTTATACAGTGTGTAGGTTTGGTCGCCCTCCGGCATTCTAGAAATATAGGCTATTCATTAAAAACAAAAGTAAATTCTATCACAAATACTTTGAACATCCATTTAATTAGTAGTGCTACCTGACTGTATGCAGTCAGTGTACAGTTACCTGTACAGTAACTTAATGCAATGAACAAATTCAATAAGAACTGAATGCAATTGATGCATAAGATAAGTAGCATTAATTTTAAACCTGCACAAATATAAATTTAAGTATCTAAATTCTTCGGAGACTTAAAAAAAACACAAAATAAAGTGCTGTTACAAGTTTTCATGATTTTTTGGCCCGTTCAGAATTTGCTGGGAGTTTGTTAAAGTGGTGCAGTGTGCGTTGTTCAGCAGGAGGACTTACAACTTCCTCCACTTCTTTCAACTCTGGGTGGTAAAGTAAAAGGTAAAGTAAATGCAATAATTTAAAACAAACAAATAAAAATAAACTTCCATCCAGTGTTAATTTCGTCAACTAAAACTGTATCTATTTTTTTCATCCATTAAAGCAAGAAATTAAACTAAAATTACCATTTATGCATTTTACTTTTGACACCTAATTTGAGTCCAGATTTATTGCGAAGGCTTAATTTTTATAGTTTTATTTTAGTCTGTTTATTATCATTTTTTTGTCTACTTTTAGTCAACAACAAGATTTGTTTTTATAAAGAAAACTGCTTCCATCGCTGTCAAAAAATGTTAGAAAAAAAACCCAACCCTCAACTGCGGCTGTCGGGGTTGCTAGGCAACGGGATAGTGCGTGGTCACGCAAACAAACTTCATCCAAAGACTAGACCATAAACTTTTTTTTTTTTACCTTCTATGGACTAAACTCTCTCATTTTTAGATTCTTTTACATTCATTCCTGGAAATGTGTGGCCACTGTCGGCCCGTCTACAAGGCTACAACACCTGCACTGTGTCTGGTCAGCCCAGTGCTGGCTCAGCCATATTTGCACCGTCAGCTACGGCCAGCCATTTTGTGGAGTGACATAACGTGGGGGCGTAACTTAACTAGTTGAAGGGGTGTTGATGGAGTCTGCGAGATGCAGACATACCTGTCTTGAATTTCTTGCTGCTCCATTTTTTATTTTATTCCAACTGTTTCAGCCGTCTGCTAGCTTAGTAAGCTACTCTGCGTGGTTCCCCTACATCGGCAGTGTCAGTGTCGGCTTGCGTCTCATGAAGCGGCAATACGTGTCACGTGACGGAACCCCGGCATCACCGCAAAAAAAAAAAAAGTTATTCTTAATTTTTGTGAATCGTCCTGGATCGTATAAAATGAGAATCTAGATTCTTATGTGAATCAATTTTTTTCCAACACCCCTTATATATATATATATATATATATATATATATATATATATATATATATATATATATATATATATATATATATATATACAGTATATATATATATTACTAGTGGTGGGAATCAATAACATTTTTAAAAATTAATTAATCCCACCCACTTTCTGTAATTAATTGAGATTAATTGTGATTCAATATTTTAAGCAATTAATGATTTAACTGTGATTAATCACTGAAATTGTAAATAAGAATAAGTAATTCATATGATAATGTAAAGCTGTGTTACATATGTGTACAATTTCTGGCTACTCTACCTACCTCTGAGTGTTAGTCATATAACTGATAATATACATAAAATAATCTTGAACTGGTTAATTGTTTAGTTGACTTTGTTTTAATAAAGCCTCAGTCATGCCTGTTTTTGTATAGTTAACTTGTACAAGTGTGGACGTGCAGCTCCTCTAATGGCCACTTGAGGGCTGGTTCCAAAAGTGAATTAAGACAGGTAGACTCCCATGTTTAAATCCCAGATTTACAACAGAAATATGGAGAGTCTCTATAGATAATTACACCCTTTGTAACCACTGTGACATTATTTTTTATAACTCACAAATGTTAATTCACAGAAAGGTCTTGCTTGGGCAGGCAGCGCGGTGGCGGAGTGGTTAGCACTGCGGCAGCACAGCAACTCACCCTTGGCTGGGGGATCCTGAGTTCGATCCCAGCCCCCAACCAACAGTGATCTGTGTGGAGTTTGCATGTTCTCCCCGTGTCTGGTAGGTTTACTCTGGGATTTCTCCGGTTTCCTCCCACATGCCAAAAACATGCAAGTTAGGTTAATTGGCATCAAACTGGGGATTCTAAATTGTCCTTAGGTATGACTGTGAGAGTGAATGGTTGTCTGTCTGTCTGTGTTGGCCCTACGATGGACTGGTGATCTGTCCAGGGTGTAACCTGCCTCTCGCCCAAAGATGCTGGGATAGGCTCCAGCCCCCCGCGACCCGAAAAGGATTAAGCGGAAGAAGATGGATGGATGGATGTCTTGGTTGGGCATTGGTACCTTAAGTGGCAGATGGTCACTTAAGGTACCAATAACATAGCATTAACATTAAGAAATGTTAAAAAATGTTTAAAAATGTTAAGGTAGAGACAAGATAGGTACTGACTACCCCTGCACCTGCACTAGCTGAGAGAAAATCATACATGGACAATAAATTGTGACAGACCAGACATAGTTGTTAGGCCTGCTTGTTTCCTGCATTTCCCCCCTATTTTTAACCTTGTTATTTTAGGCTTGTTTCATGGATAGAGAGGCTTGGTTGTTGCACACAATATAGCAACGCAGTAAAACTTAACTTTGAGCAATCATGTTGGGGAAACTTGGGGTCTAACTTAATTTCATATCCTTGCTCGGAAACATCAGCAGACAGGGCAAAAGTGAAGAACGCATAGGAGATAAACGCATCTGAAGAAATATGGCCCAGACTTCCAAAACTTTATGCAAACAGCAGCAACATGGTAACAAGCAAAGATTTTATTCAGAGACAGAGGTATGGTGTAATGTTTGTTTCAGATTGCACCAAACAAAATAGATGCTACTGTGTTCCCTGACTCCCTTCAAATTAAGGGTATTGTAGTGATGGTAGATGATAATGTGACCAAGGGCGGTGAAACCCAAACTGGTGATGTTTCAACTCATATCTCCCATATTGGAGTTCAGCACTTTACCTGTGTCACAAAGAAGGTGGACCCACTTGGCAATCCAAGTAGGAATGCTTTTATCGACTTTGTTACAGTAAGATTAGGGATGTGTCTATACAAAATCAGTATTTGATATCGGTTACAATATGAAACAAATCACTGGATCAGTGTTGTAAACTGAGCTGCCAATCCAAAATCCACTCCATTAAAATTCAGGTTTTGTTCCTTGCTGCTAACATTGCTTGCATTTAGCTGGGGCATAACACAATAACCTGCTATGTGGATATTTAATGATGACCAAAGACTGAAACATAAAGGTGCAGAGACAAGTAAGACTTTTTGCTTATTGAGAATATAAATGTAGAGTAATAATGGTGTGATGTTGTGTATAAAGAGAAGCTGCTGCTCATCTTGAAAATGGTTTACAAAACTACATCATGTGCACTAAATATCCTGTAAATTTATTTTTTATGACATAGAAATTTGTGTTTAATTTAGGTCAAAATGCTGCTTAAAGACGTTTCTTCCTCACGATGTGAATTTTTTTTTTTTACCTTTTAATTTACAGCAGTATCTGATCAGCTTGGTGTCGGTATTGGCAGATTTCAGAAACAAGATATCAGTATTGGATCTGTACATTGGTGTACACACATGATGGTTCATTTGCCAGTTATCGAGATGTCTTTTCAATCCATTAAGAGTAATTGTTCTGTTTGCCGGTGGAAATTGGGCTACTGTTGGTTGAAGATCAAGGAGGAGGAGAGGAGGAAGGCGTGTTAGGAGGGAGAGAGAGAAAAGGAAAGGTAGAAGTGTGGAGGTGAGAGTAGGGACCTTAATTGTAGGGACTATGACTGGTAAAGGAAGAGAGTTGGCTGATATGATGGAGAGAAGAAAGGTAGATATACTGTGTGTTCAAGAAACAAGATGGAAAGGAAGCAAGGCTAGGCACATTGGAGGGGGATTTAAACTGTTCTACTATGGTGTAGATAGGAAGAGAAATGGAGTAGGAGTAATTTTGAAGGAAGAATATGTGAAGAGTGTTCAGGAGGTAAAGAGGGAGTCACACAGAATCGTGAGTTTGAAGCTAGAAGTCAAAGGTGTGGTGTTGAATGTTGTCAGTGCATATGCCCCACAAGTTGTATGTCAGATAGAAGAGAAAGAGGAATTCTGGAGTAAATTGGATGAAGTGGTAGACAGAGGAAAGTGGACAGAGGAAGGAAGACAAGGAGACTTGGTGGTGGAATGAGGAGGTACAGGAAAGCATCCAAAGGAAGAGGTTAGCAAAGAAAAAGTGGGATAGTAAGGGAGATGAAGAAAGTAGACAGGAGTATTTAGAATCTCAGCACATGGCAAAGAGAGGGGTGGCACAGGCAAAGGAAAAGGCATATAGTGAGTTGTATGAAAGGCTAAACGCTAAGGAAGGAGAAAAGGAGTTGTATCAATTGGCTAGACAGAAAGATCAAGCTGGAAAGGATATGCAGCAGGTTAGGCTGATTAAGGACATAAATGGTAATGTTCTAAAATGACGAGAGTGTGTTGAGAAGGTGGAAGGAGTACTTTGAAGAGTTGATGGATAAAGAAAATGAGAGAGAGAGGAGGATAGATGAAGGAAAGATGGTGAACAAGGAAGTCTTGAGGATTCGCAAGGAAGAAGTCAGGGCAACTTTGAAGAGGGTGAAGAATGAAAGGCGGTTGGTCCAGATGACATGAAAGATGAAGAAGTTCTTTTTGTGCACTGTTGTACAGTGACACATAAAGCATTCATCAAAAAAAAATAAAGTTTATGATCAGTTTGACTGATAGGATGTTCCCTCCCATCACAATGCGATAATGTAAGTACAACCCCAATTCCGATTAAGTTGTGACTTTGTTTAAAATGTAAATAGAAACAGAATACAATGATTTGCAAATCTTTTTCAACCTATATTCAATTAAATATGCTACAAAGGAAAAAAAAATGTTTTTTTTTGACAAATATTCACCCATTTTGAGTTTGATGCCTGCAACACATTCCAAAAAAGCTGGGACAGGGGCAAGAAAAGATTGGGAAAGTTGAGGAATGTTCAAAAAACACCTTTGTGGAACATTCCACAGGTGAACAGGTTAAATGGAAACAGGTGAGTGTCATGATCTGGTATAAAAGGAGCATAACTGAAAGGCTCAGTCATTCACAAGCAAGGATATGGCAAGGTTCACCACTTTGTCAACAACTGCATGGCCAAATGGTTCAGCAGTTTAACCGGTTGAACTCGGGAGATTCCGCGGGCGGTTACGTCTGTGCGTCTTAGTGCGTCTCAGTGCGTCTCAGTGCGCACTGAAAAAAAAAGCTGTATTTCCGGTCTTCCAGTACAGACACAGCCCTAAACAGAAAGCCAAAGTAGTGTTTGATTGGTTTAGAATGAGATTGACATCTCATTCGACCAACAAGAGCCTTGATTTGGGTTTTTAAACCTTGAATAACCAATGATCGTAAACCTAGCAAGAAGTATCTGCCCATCAATGACCACGAATACAACGAGCCAATTGAAGCCGAGTAATCTGACAATGGACGTGTCGTTTAGCCAATCAATTTCTGACTTCAATAACATCCTACATGCCTAGTTCAGTGTTTATATTTCCGGTAAAATACCATGCGTTCTCGTGCGTAAAATGTCTTTTGACTCCACCGCTGTGTGACGCGCAGTCCTTTGTGATACTGTGCAGAAGGGTCAGGGTAAGATTAGACATTATTTTACTTGTTTTGAAAAATGGTTCACAAAATAAACCGAAAGGGCGTGCATGAAAACATAGATGGCTTGACCGGGTCGGGTGACCTGGACGACGTAAACAATGGAGGTTTCCATTGATCAACGGAATAGCTGACGATTGTCACACGCCAGTGGACAATACCAGCGACAGTGCGGTTGTGGACAGGTTAAGTCTTATAATCTAATTTATTCTTTATCAATAAAAATAGTAATAAAATAACTTTTGACCAATCGCGGTAATTACAAGGGTCCCGCATGGCGATGTTTTTGTGTGTGCCGTGGGGTGTGTGTGTTTATTTGTTACTGTGTGTACTGCAGAAAAATTTAATAATTTTTTAGTATAATTTTTATTTCACTGTAGGTTATTTTTTCCTGTAAAAAAAAAAGGAACTGTGCTGTGTATGTCTGTGTTATTATGCCTTTGTTTTACTGTGTAAACGTGATCTGGTGAAATGGAGCCCTGACCATGTGAGCACACTATTGTGAGCACCCCAGGTGGACACCGGTATTCAATCTGTACATTTTCAATCCAGTGATTTACAAAGTGATTCATAATTTTCTAAAGCCTCATTCAGAACATTATAGTCCCACAGACTGGTTTTCATCTGGGGCAGCATTTATAAATCACTGGATGGAGAATGTACCTGTACATGTACAGATTGGATTCCGTGGTCCACTTGGGGTGCGCACTTGGTCAGGGGTCCAGTTGACCTGTATCTGTGTAAACTGGTGAGATAGTGAACTCTGGAAAAATTGGAGGGGGGAGAGGGTTGTTTTTGTGTATACTTTAGTGAAATGTATTAATTTTTTGCATAATTTTTCTTACACTGTAGGCTATTTTTGCCTGTAAAAAAAAACAGGAACTGTGCTGTGTATGTCTGGGTTGTTACCCCTTGGTTTTACTGTGCAAACTGCTGAGATAGTGAACTCTGGAACATAGCTTTCCAAAAAATGGCACAGTTTGGCACAGTTCAAGAACGCCTTGTTACAGCCTGAGAAAAAAGCTGTGTAATATATTCATTTTTTGTGGTATTGTTACAAAATTTTGACCTAAGCTTGAAAACACTTGGTTCTACATTTCTGTTGTTTTCCAGCAAGTTTCACACAGCTGTATGTTATTTGCAAACATTTGTATCTAAAAAAAAACACCCAGGCGAACTTTATTTTCTTCAAATTCAGTATGTTTAGATGATTGTTACTCAGTGGCAGGAGCACTTAGAGAGATTATGACTGTTTTGCCAAAAAATTAAGTGTTTTCTTTTAAATGAGACCAACCCCATGAAGATGCTGCAAAGGGTTGAAGAACAGCTTTTGATTTACTTTGGGCATGTTATTTTTAGGCGTTTTTAGGGAAGTTGAACAGAGTTCATCAGGTTAAGAACAACAGTTCTCAATGAACATTTGCAAGAAATTGGGGGATTTCATCATCTGCTGTCCATAACATCATCAAAACATTCAGAGAACCTGGAGAGATTTGTGCACCTAAGTGGCAAGGCCAAAAACCAACACTGGATGCCCATGACCTTCGATCCCTCAGACGGCACTGTATTAAAAACCAACATCATTCTGTAAAGCAGGCCTGTTTAATTAGCGGCCCGCGGGCCACATTCAGCCCAGAACCAACCCCAGGCCCAGTCCGTGGCCCAGCCAGAGAAGCAAAGGTCAACACCCCCCACAGAACCGTAGAAACCCATCAATTACCACAGACCACAAATGCAACACTCTGCACAGCCCAGCAACCGTCAACCCAGCAAACAGCGCACCTGCCCCGAAGCATGGGCTCTATTATTATGACTGTGGCTGTGCCAGCGGCAAGACACTAAGCCCACACCAAACGCGAACAGGTGGCACGAATGCACACAAAGTCAATGGAAAGAGGCGAGCACATGCAAAATTGCGCACTCGCATCCGAGGGACAGCCACTGTCATAGGAGCAAAAGCATCAACATTGGAGAACAAACCAGCTCAAAAATGAGACACCCACCTTGAGGAAGAAGGACTGGGAGCTTCCCAGCTGAATTGGGACGCTGGTGCCACCCACCCATGGACTCCTGACACAGACATGCCAACAAGGCCAGCAACGCAAATGCGCACTCTCCCGCAAAGCTGCAGAGGCATGGACAACCCCCCACCCCCCCACCCCGCCAGCCCCCATCAGATAATGTAAACCTAAACATGACGTTATTTTGGGGATTTCAACAGCAGGCTGAACATAGCTGCAGAAGTTATGAAGGCAACTTTGCCTGTCTGCAACCCACTCAGATGGTGAATTCATGTCTATTCACGTGTTTACATTGAGTTATGATGTAATCGCGCCAGACAAAAAGTTCGCCCAGTTGCGTTTGGTGTGAAGGCACCTTAAAACATGTTATTGTCAACTCTGAAGTGTAAAATTGATGAAAATTGTCAGTTTGGACTGATACCACAATAGTGGATGTGCAATGTCTGTTAATGTTATCAATCTGTTCTTGAGGGGTTTGTGCACTGAAGTGTTTGACAGTTCTTTTTTAATTCAGCTAAATGCACTTTGTGATGTACCATGATCAGTTATGACCAGGATGTAGTATATTTTATTTCAAAAGGGAAACAAATGTTCATGCTACTAACGGTGTATATTGAGTTTTTATGCACTTTGAGATATGTCTGAGTAAGATGTGACCAAAATGGTTATTTACAGAATTTTATTTTTTCATTTTATTTATTTAATTGTTGTTCAAGAGGAAAAATATTTCTACTTCAAGTTCCGCTCAACCCCAGCACTGGTATTGCGTTTTTATGCACTTTTGATGTGCCTTTGTCATGTGCCAAGCACATATTTAAAACCAAGCTAATGAATAAAAAGTGCATATTTTTCATCACATTAATCTGTGTTGGTTTGACATTTGTCATATTCAACAGATCACTGAACATGTGTGGCCCAGTTACATGTCTTGATTTCAAATTGTGGCCCAACTGATTTTGTAATTGAATAGCAGGGCTGCTGTAAAGAACATTACCACGTGGGCTCAGGAACACTTTGGAAAACCAATGTCAGTTAACACAGTTCATCTCTACATCTACTAGTGCAAATTAAAACTCTACCATGCAAAGTGAAAGCCACAAATCAACAACACCCAGAAATGTCACCAGTTGTTCTGGGCCCGAGCTCATCTGAGATGGTCTGATGCAAAGTGGAAAAGTGTGCTGTGGTCTGGCAAGTCCACATTTCAAATTGATTTGGAAATGATGGACATTTTGTCCTCCAGGCTAAAGAGGAAAAGGAACATTCAGATTATCAGTGCAAAGTTCAACAACCAACATCTGTGATGGTATGGGGGTGTGTTAGTGTCCATGGCATGGGTAACTTGCACGTCTGTGAAGGCACCATCAATGCTGAATGGTACATACAGGTTTTAGCGCACCATATGCATGCTGCCATCCAAGCAACATCTTTTTCAGGGACATCCCTGCTTATTTCAGCAAGACAATGCCAAGACACATTCTGCACATGTGACAACAGTGTGGCTTCATAGTAAAGGAGTGCGGGCACTAAATTAGCCTGCCTGCAGTCCAGACCTGCCCCCATTGAAAATGTGTGGAGCATTATGAAGCACAAAATATGCCAACAGAGACCCGGGACTGTTAAGCAACTGAAGTTGTACATTAAGCAAGAATGGGAAATAATTCCACCTACGAAGGTTCAGCATTAGTGTCCTCAGTTCCTAAACACTTCTTGAGTGTTGCTAAAAGATAAGGTGATGTAACACAGTGGTGAACCTGACCCTGTCCCAACTTTTTTGGAACATGTTGCAGACATCAAATTCAAAATGAGTGACACACAGCATAATATTGTCTATTATGCTGTGTGTGTTTCTGTCATTTTGGTCGTCTACTGCCATGCTGCTATTACACTGTAATTTCCCAGTTTGGGATCAATAAAGTACATCTATCTATCTATATTTGAAAAAAAAAAAGTTAGTTTGAGCATTAAATATCTTGTCTTTGTAATGTATTCAACTGAATAAAGACTGAAAAGTTTTCTCAAATCATTGTATTTTGTTTTTATTTACACCCCAACCTCATTGGAATTGGGGCTGTGCTATGTATTTTTTGGTCCTGTTTATCTTGTGAAAATCTGACATCCTAATGTAACCAAAAAGAAGTAAAGCCTATAATTCAGATGTAGTCCCTGAAAATGCACACACCCAACGGAGGCACACATGCAGTCAGAGAGAGAGTGCGTGGAAGTGTGAGTGTAGCCCTGTGAGAAGTGGGAAACCCATTTGTAAAGCCCTCACGCTCTCAGGAAGACTTTTTGAAGTGATTATGAAGACAGTTCAGATCAAAGGATTTGACAAGTCTGAGTGTGCGCCAAATACCAGGCCGAGTAATCACACTGAAGGCCCTCCGTACAAGATGGCAGTGGTCCCCCCAGCTGCTTTGCAAATGTAATGTGACACTTGCGGATAAACAGATTATCAAGAAATGGAGGGTGGGGTTGGGTTAGGGGACTGAAAAGAAAGAAAGACTCCATAACTTGTAGAAATTAGAGCAGGGGGAGAAATAGTTTATTTAATGAACTCTGGGGATGGGCAGTGTCAGAGAAATGATGATTAATTCTCTAGCACTGATACAGGTCTTAACCATATAATTTAGGAACATTAGATGATGAGGCAGTATTTCTCGTAGTGGTAGACTTGCCGCTCTAGAGACAGTCTTCCCTTCGCTTTCTCTTTTCCTTCACTAGTTATTATAGATTAGTCCATAATCCTCACCACCTAAAGACATTTTTGTCAGTGAAGCTCAGGGATAGAACCAGTAGATATTTTTAATGTGAATACATCTCTGCTTCTGCTCATTTCCCCTCAGCGTGATGTCACATTGTCACATCTACTGAAAGTGCTCCCACTGTAGCTGGCTCCTATGACATATATATATATATATATATATATACAGTATATATATATATATGTATATACGTATATATATATATATTTGGTAGCGCCGAGGTGGGACTTATCAGTTTATGTAATAGGAAATTTTCAACATCATGTACATCATTCCATTTATCCAGACCTGGTAGAAAGGGATGTTCATGGCTCACAAAGACAGAAATGCTCAGAATGTGTCATTTTTGTGTGTGTGTGTGTGTGTGTGTGTGTGTGTGTGTGTGTGTGTTTTATGAATGAGTTCAAACAGAAGAGCAACTGGGTCAACTTGTGAAACTGTGTCACCATGTCAGATTCCACACATTTGCTGTTCTTCAAGGAATTTATTGTGCTCCGAATAATATTTTAATTCAAACTGACACTGAAAAAAGTAGCCTGTCTTTGCTTACTTAAAGGGGTCATTGACTGCACTTTTCCAACATTTTAACAGCGCTCACAAGTCTTGATGACATTTTTGTAACATATTTTGGCCAAATTATTTAATTATTGCAGCACAATTGTGAATCATCTTTTGCAACCTTTCTCACAAAGGGTGGTTTCAGTGCAAGTTTCTTTAAATCTCTAAGGCCACATTGAATTGTGCCCTCCATCTTACATCACTATTGCTAGTCTTAGCTGCTAGATCCGCGCTCCTAGTTTGGATCTAGCCTTAGCTAACTAAAATAAATTTGTCTTAAAGAATGAATTAAATAAAGCATCAGTGGCGGAGAGGGTGTGTGGTTTCAGTAGTCGATAGGATATGATCAATCCTTGGAGTACAACAAGCACAGAAACATTCATGAACGAATGGTTAAACTGTTAGCTTCAGCTAGTTGCCTTTGGTCCCGGTTAGAGATAATGCAAGAAATTAAGCTAAAATAACATCTAAGAATGACGTATATGGTCAAATATTGTAGATGAACAATACTTGTAGATGAACAATACTATTCCAGTGGGTGTGAACAGAATTTATACAAAATAGTTTTCAAAACCAGTTGGATGAACAGTTAAGCTAATGCATCCTCATCCTCATACTCATCCTCCCTGTGGAGGTGAGATCCTAGAGCAGTTACAGACCAATGACACTAATGCCCCTTTTCCACTAGTGCCTATATAGCACAGAATACCTCGATACGGTTTTATTCAGTTCAGTACGCTTTTGTTTTCATTACACCAGAGTACCACTCGAGGTGAGTGGGATTTGTTTACAGGGAGGCGGCACAACCCTCCCGTGACATAAAACAAGCAACACAGGCAAAACACAAGGTGGCAGGATATGAGGTGACGACGGTCTCTAGCTTTTGTGTCAGAGTAAAGGCAAAAAGGGAGAGCCAGAGAAGGCTATAGGCGGCGAGACGACACACTCTGGAAAAGTACTGGAGCGTTTAGGAAGCTATAGAGCAGTATAAAGCAGAAAACTTGGGGATATGAACTACATCACATATGAAGGTAAGCTAATGATTGTAGATGCTACTTTACTTTAATTCCGCCGTACTACATTGTAATGTCAGCAAGTTATCGCTATTAGATATTAAAATATGTATTCTGTGTGTGTGTGTTTCAGATGGCTCTCTTGTGGCAAAATTATCGCTTCAAACTGTGGGTCTGGGCATTCAACACAGGCTCCCAGTGATGAGATGTCACCCCAGCTTCACGAACACGCAGTGGTTACAGAACTTCAGAATGTCTGTAGAAATCGTTTGCTTCCTGTGCAACAAATTGCTCTGATCTGTGTCAAAATCATGGAGAGACTGTTGAGACGTCATGGGATGTAGCTGCTCCAGCCACTGGTGTCGTGGCAAAAAGTGATCAGCTGCCAAAACTTGATCGCCAGGTGCCATATTGTAGTTATGGAGTTATATTAGCCGTAAAATATATATTTCAACAGGTAAACAGTACTGAGTTAGGTATAATAAGATATATTTAACAATTATGATGCATTTTAAGCCAAAACAAACTGGATCTAGGACTAAAAGCAATTAAAATAATGCAGTCACAAGGTTACATGGAAGATACAGTGGGGTAAAAAAGTATTTAGTCAGCCACCAATTGTGCAAGTTCTCCCACTTAAAAGATGAGAGAGATCTCCAATTTTCATCATAGGTATACCTCAACTATGAGAGACAAAATAAGAAAAAAAAAATCCAGAAAATCACATTGAAGGATTTTTAATGAATTAATTGGTAAATTCCTCGGTAAAATAAATATTTGGTCAATAACAAAAGTTCATCTCAATACTTTGTTATATACCCTTTGTTGGCAATGACAGAGGTCAGACTTTTTCTGTAAGTCTTCACAAGGTTTTCACACACTGTTGCTGGTATTTTGGCCCATTCCTCCATGCAGATCTCCTCTAGAGCAGTGATGTTTTGGGGCTGTCGCTGAGCAACACAGACTTTCAACTCCCTCCAAAGATTTTCTATGGGGTTGAGATCTGGAGACTGGCTAGGCCACTCCAGGACCTTGAAATGCTTCTTACGAAGCCACTCCTTCGTTGTCTGGGCGGTGTGTTTGGGATCATTGTCATGCTGAAAGACCCAGCCACATTTCATCTTCAATGCCCTTGCTGGTAGAAGGAGGTTTTCACTCAAAATCTCACGATACATGGCCCCATTCATTCTTTCCTTTACACGGATCAGTCGTCCTGGTCCCTTTGCAGAATAAAAGCCCCAAAGTATAATGTTTTCACCCCCATGCTTCACAGTAGGTATGGTGTTCTTTCTCCTCCAAACACGACAAGTTGAGTTTTTACCAAAAAGTTCTATTTTGGTTTCATCTGACCAAATGACATTCTCCCAATCCTCTTCTGGATCATCCAAATGCTCTCTAGCAAACTTCAGATGGGCCTGGACATGTACTGGCTTAAGCAGGGGGACACATCTGGCACTGCAGGATTTGAGTCCCTGGCGGCGTAGTGTGTCTCTGATGTAGCCTTTGTTACTTTGGTCCCAGCTCTCTGCAGGTCATTCACTAGGTCCCCCCATGTGGTTCTGGGATTTTTTTCGCACTGTTCTCGTGATAATTTTGACCTCACGGGGTGAGATCTTGCGTGGAGCCCCAGATCGAGGGAGATTATCAGTGGTCTTGTATGTCTTCCATTTTCTAATAATTGCTCCCACAGTTGATTTCTTCACACCAAGCTGCTTACCTATTGCAGATTCAGTCTTCCCAGCCTGGTGCAGGTCTACAATTTTGTTTCTGGTGTCCTTTGACAGCTCTTTGGTCTTGGCCATAGTGGAGTTTGGAGTCTGACTGTTTCAGGTTGTGGACAGGTGTCTTTTACACTGATAACGAGTTCAAACAGATGCCATTAATACAGGTAACGAGCGGAGGACAGAGGAGCCTCTTAAAAAGAAGTTACAGGTCTGTGAGAGCCAGAAATCTTGCCTGTTTGTAGGTGACCAAATACTTATTTTACTGAGGAATTTACCAATTAATTCATTAAAAATCCTTCAATGTGATTTTCTGGATTTTTTTTTTCTCATTTTGTCTCTCATAGTTGAGGTATACCTATGATGAAAATTGGAGACTTCTCTCATCTTTTAAGTGGGAGAACTTGCACAATTGGTGGCTGACTAAATACTTTTTTGCCCCACTGTACATGGATTAACTGGATAGATACATGTAGATACTGTATAAATATATATTCTCGGCATCAACAATGTGCTATACCTGTATTCATTTAGTACTGCACTAGGAATTTTGACAATAAACCTTTGTACTTTATGCAGATGTGTCTCCACTTTTGTTTTATGAGTGAAGGTTACCACCAAGTGACAAATTAAATACTAAAAGATTGGAAGAGCTGTCTAAGAACAGTCCAGCAGTTTGAGAAATCACTTTTGGTTTGGTGTAAGTATGTCAACAGAATTATGAACCATAAAGCAGTTCGTGTTAAAATGTTTAATCCCATTAAACCCTAACCCAGGGGTGTCCAATCATGTGCCATGGAGGGCCAAGACACTGCAGGTTCTCTCTTCTACCCAGTCTCTTCAGCAGGTGTTTTCACTGATCGGCAATCAGTGGAAGAAATTCAGTGGAATCTGCTGTTGAAGACACTGGTTGGAGGTAAAGCCTGCAGGGTTTTGGCCCTCCATCGCACATGATTGGACACCTCTGCCCTAACCCATTATTAGAAAATACAGATGCTCATATGGTCCAGAATTCCTCCATATACTGGTACTATCACTAAAGTGTGCAGTGTCTTCTGCACTGGCACATCCAGCAATGCAGTCTTCAGTAAATAATTTAATTGTTTTTGGTTACTTTATCTTAAAAATGAGCCATTATTTTCAAAGTCACTGATAAATGGTTTGTACTGTTGACTCTTTTCCTACCAGTGTCTTAACAGACAAAATAGAAAATCATGATGCAAACACATAAGTCACTAAATTGTTTATTACAATCAGTAGCAAATTCCAGATTATTTAGAATGTGCAAAATTCAAACTGTAAAAAAACAAACAAAAACAACTTAGAATGGGTCACACATGCCAGCCACGCTGCCTCACTGAGAAGCAACTGGATGTGCCGCTCAAGCTGGTCCCGGTTCAGCAGATCTTCAGCCTACATCTCTGTAAATAGTGACACATGGTCCAGTTTGGGGTGGATCATTTTCCTCTTGCCTAGATGAAAAGAGAAAAAAGAGTGGTGGTTAATTAAAGCAAGTTTAAAGCATATTTGGGAAAATACACTTGTTGCTAAAAGCCAGCGGTAGAATGTGACAAAAAAGTAGTTTGTTGTTGTATTTAACCACAATTTTCATGTAGCTGCTCTTCAGTAATGTAGATTTTACAAGGGCTGGGTTACGTTTAAAATCATTTGTTTTTACTGTGGCCTCAGCAATCAGAATGAGTTGATACCTTCAGATGAATGGAATCTAGTACTTTAACTGAGGGTGTGCATCCCCGAGTATGGAGTCCATCCATCCATCCTTCTTCTTCCGCTTAATCCTTTTTGGGTCGCGGGGGGGCTGGAGCCTATCCCAGCATCTTTGGGCGAGAGGCAGGGTACACCCTGGACAGATTGCCAGTCCATCGCAGGGTGAGTATGGAGTTGCTCAGTCAAAATATGTAATTTTTATCAAAAAAAGTTTAGCCACCGCTCTGTCACTGCTGTGTCACTCTGGCTTCAGGTGTGGGTGGTGTTTTGTACTTGTATTGCTAAAATATAAAAAGGAAGCACTACAATGGGTCTCAAAAATTTGTATTGTGTCCTGTTATAGTACTGCATGAGTTTATTGACAATAGACTATAAACTACACATATAAACTAAATTATAATGGTGACTGAACAACTGCCACTCCCCAAAGTGCAAGATACACTATTATGAATATAACTCATAAAGGACTACACAAGTGATCTGACAATAAATAAATAAACAAGCGGTTTATTTTACAGTGGCTAATATTGGTTGTTCCATTCATTTTCAATTATTCTGTAATTAACATTCACACAATCAAATAAATCTCAGTTCATTCCCTTTCATCCATCCATTCATCCATCCATCTTCTTCCGCTTAATCCTTTTCGGGTCGCGGGGGGGCTGGAGCCTATCCCAGCATCTTTGGGCGAGAGGCAGGGTACACCCTGGACAGATCGCCAGTCCATCGCGGGGCCAACACAGAGAAACAGACAACCATTCACTCTCACAGTCATACCTAAGGACAATTTAGAATCCCCAGTTTTTGATGCCAGTTAACCTAACTTGCATGTTTTTGGCATGTGGGAGGAAACCGGAGAAATCCCAGAGTAAACCCATGCAGACACGGGAAGAACATGCAAACTCCACACAGATCACTGTTGGTCGGGGGCTGGGATGGAACCCAGGATCCGCCAGCCAAGGGTGAGTTGCTGTGCTGCCGCAGTGCTAACCACTCCGCCACTGCGCTGCCCCATTCATTAAGTGGAAATTGTGCCACTTTAATTTTGGGACTTTACCTATACTTTAACTTAAAAAGTAAAGGATTTGAGTACTCTGTCCGCCACTACTAAAAAAATAACGTGATGTGCGACTTACCAGTCATAACACATTCTGTGTAGTGCTAAACGTTGCCAGTTTCACAGCAGATGCTGGTCGGATTGTAGAATGAAAATACACACAACTTAAGTACATGCACAGCACGAAAGTGCAACATGTAAAAAAGCATCTTTTTAACCAGGATTACAACTAGCTTATTTCATCAGATATTGTCGACACAAGCGCAAAACACAAGGAGAGCACGGAGCACGGAGCTAGCATTGACGGCTAACTAGCTAGCTCATTGTTTGAACATGAGCAACAACGTGGTTGTCTGTCCAAAGTGAACTTTCCACTGCTGGGATGAATAACGTAAAAGATGCATAATATCACATCATATCACATCACTCTCTATATTCTAATATCACAGCTTTCAACTGCTGAAGTTGGGTGCTCCTGCAGCCGTAAATTCATTTCGAGTGGCTCTGTCTATTTCCCTCTGAATTCTCTCATCAGGTGAAAGGCACAGAAAACTCTGCTGGACCATGGTGTTGACTTCTGTGGGTCTGATTTCCGTGAAGCCATTCTATCGTTGTTGTTTATACTGACGCTTGCATGCTGGCTCATGGACGAATCTTTGCAAATGACGGCTTGAGATTCTGTAATTCAGCCTTAAAACGTCACTCTCATGACGTTACCCCCGGACCAATCAGTGGCCTGCGGTCTTTTGACATCACATTTTCAGGTCAGTACGACACGCTTCGAACCAGTCGCGAGCAGGTCCGAAAAATCGGGACCGAAACCATTACAGTTCCTAATGGAAAAGCCTACAAAGCGTGCCGAACCAAACTGAACAGGGCCAAACTGGTACTAGTGGAAAATGGGCTTAACTGCCTAGCCAAGCTAATGCTAACAAGTCAATGTAGCATCATGGCAAAAATATAACAGAATAAGCCAGAATGACATGAGCTATATTATCGACTGTGGATTAATGACCCAGGTGGAAACAGGGATGTCTATTAGGGTGACTGAAATCTAAAGAAAATAACAACATAAATCAGGCTTCGTATGTGAGTTTCCTAGTACCACTGTTAGCTCTTAATCAGTTGGCTTTGGCTCCCTGACCATCTACACGACAGACAGCTAGGCTGGCCAATAACAGAGCAGTGGGCATGTATCAAGGCTACTGATGTTTATCTTGTCGTGATGTTTCCCATTTCTTGAAGAGTTAAAATGGCTTTTTATAGAGGAAGAACATATAATCGCTGTGTTCTTTTCGCAGAAGTGACTGTTTTGATGTTTTTTCGATAATGATGTGACCCATAGGTGCAATTCAGAAGGTTAACCTACAAAAACGCAATTTTTTAGTCAATGATTCCTTTAAGTACAACAATATGAAAACAGATATCTCTAAATTTTTGGAAAATGTATCCGTCCTTTTCCAATTAAAGGCAAAATGTGACAAAAAAAAGCAGATCTGCTGTGTTTCTTTGCTTTGAACTTTGAAGTAAAACAGAACAAGTAAAGCCGTGCTGTCTGTGTCTTTTGTCCTCCAAGTGTCTTATGCATTAGCCAACCTTTAGATTAAAAACAAAGTCCTCTACTTTGGTTGTACGAGGCGATTAAAGCATCCTGAAGAGCCTCACTCAGTCACCGAGTGTCCATTTGTCCAGCCAGAAGAGGTTGTGCTTCTTTCTTTCTCTTTTCTCCCCCTTCATTTGTGCTCTCTGAATGACTCTTGTGGTGGGATAAACGTCTCTTTGAGGCCACATGGACAGATGGACGGACAGGGGGACTTGGCGACAGACACAGAGGACTGAGGCCCCAGTGTAGCTGCTGCCACGTGGCCTGAATCCCCTTTCATCTCTGCAGCTCATCTATTTCCTGCCCCCTCACTTGCACAGCCGCACAAAAACCATGATGCGGCATGCAGCGACAGAAAGATGGATGGATTTAAGGGAAGGACTGGCGCGCTGTGGTGTCACAATGCCAACCACTTTCAAACAAATTCAGGCTTTATTTATACATAAATATTTTTGGTTTTGGTTCTGCTTGCAAATAAAAACGCCAAAAAGCTGACAAGAGCAGAGAGACAGGCAGGAACACAAAAGAAACCCCATGGAGCTGATAAAAATATCTCACCCTAAAAGAGAAAAGAGGGGAAAAAAACAAGTTCACCAGCAGAGACAGGGGTGAATTTGTCACAGCAACAAAATCCTGCCAAGAACTGATACACTGGCATTCTGAAGTTTGCTTCTGCATGCAGAAGAAGCTGCAAACTATTTGTTACTACCTGAAAAACACTTTTACCTCAGAAGTCTGATATTATGTATTCTGTTGGACAAAGTCTTTCCTTTATCATTTTAACTCTCTTTAAGCCTTCACTTGTACCACACATTAAAGATGAATGAATGAAAGAATGAGCAAGTTAAATGTTGATGTTTTAACTAAACGTACTCCCAAACTGGGAGGTGCAAGTATCCAAGGTACCATGGAATAAAAGACTTAAAGGGTGAATGGACCCGAACAGGTCTCAACAGAAATGTGTACAATAAACAGCAGCTTTTACAAAATCACGACAAATGAATGACAGCCCACATGGATGTATATGTATAGATGACACTAAACATTTTTTATGAATAAACAGCTTAAAATGATTTCTAAATGATGAGCCACTGAAATTGCAAACTAACAGTGAGGCAAAATTACATCCTGTATGTAAACAGCTGAAAATGGCAGCACGCACTGCATACTGCAATATTAAAACAGGCTGCATAAAGTATTGTTAAAAATAAACTAATAAATATACAACTTTAGTTTGACAAACATAAGAATTAACAGTTGGAAATGCTTAAATAATTACATTATATGTATTCACACATTTCAAGACAAAGCCTAAAATGTTTGTAAAACAAACCCCAATTCACATGAAGTTGGGATGTTGTGTAAAGCAAATAAAAATAAAATGCATTGATTTAAAAATCCCGTTCAACCTATATTCAGTTGAATGCACTACAAAGACAAGATATTTAATGTTCAAAATGATAAATTCTATAGTTTTTTTTTTTTTTTTTTCAAATATCCACTCATTTTGAATTTGATGCCTGAAACACGTTCCAAAAAGGCTGTGACAGGGTCAAGAAAAGACTGGAAAAGTTGAGGAATGCTCAGAAACACAGTTTTGGAATATTACGCAGGCGAACAGGTTAACTGGAAACAGGTGAGTGTCATGATTGGCGATCAAAGGAGCATCCCTGAAAGGCTCAGTTATTGACAAGCAAGGATGGGATGAGGGTCACCACTTTGTGAACAACTGCGTGGGCAAATAGCCCAACAGTTTAAGAACAATGTTTATCAATGTACAATTGCAATGAATTTAGGGACTGCATCATTTACAGTCCGTAATGTCATCAAAACATTCAGAGCAAAAGCAATGTCTTTTTCAGGGACATTCCTGCTTATTTCAGCAAGACAATGCCAAGCGTGTGTGTACTTGACTGGCCTGTCTCCAGTCCAGACCTGTCTCCCACTGAAAATGTGTGGTGCATTATGAGCGCAAAGTATGACAACGGAGACCTCGGACAGTTGAGCGACTGAAGTTGTACATTTAGCAAGAATGGGAAAGAATTCCACCTACAAAGCCTCAACATTAGTGTCCTCAGTTTCTAAATGAGTGTTATTAAAAGGAAAGGTGATGTAACACAGTGGAAAACATACCGTTGTTCCAGCTTTTTTGGAACGTGTTTCAAGCATCAAATTCAAAATGAGTGAACATTTGAAAATAATAGTTTTTCAGCTTGAATATTAAATATCTTGTGTATTCGATTGAATATAGGTTGAAACAGATTTGCAAATCATTGTATTCAGTTTTTATTACACAACATCCCAACTTGATTGGCATGGGGGGTTGTAGCACAGAATTACAAATGTAAGAAAAATAGCTGGCTAGAAGTAGTTGTAAGCATTTAGCAAACTGTATTTGAAGTTTTATACTGTATATATATACATTTTTTAAAATTAGTAGCTTAAAGGTGAACTAAACGGTATTTCCATGAAAAAATAAAAATAATACATCAACAAAATCTTAAGAAAGGTACAGAATTAAAGTCTTTACATTCTACAAAAAATAATATATTGATGAAAATGTATTTACTATTTAAATCTGAGCAGTTGGTGACTAGACTCCATAGCCGGTACGAGCACCAGACAGGACATGGCTAACATTTTCATGGTAAATGGAGGCGCCATATTCTGTAGGTAATTATAATGTTGACAGCACCTTCAGCATTGTGATAACAGGATACACAAACAGTTATTCATTGTATTAATTGTAATCATATACAGCGGGGAAAATAAGTATTGAACACATCAACATTTTTCTCATTAAACATATTTCTGATGGAGCCACTGACCTGAGATTTTCTCCAGATATCAGTAACAACCCAAGTAAGCCATACATACAAAGAAATTAAGGCAACTGTGCTCACAAAAGTGGAATACAGGGAATAAGTATTGAACACACTTGGTGAAATTTATTTAATATGTAGTTGAAAAACCTTTGTTGGTAATAACAGCTTCCAGACATCTCCTGTATGGAGATACTAGGTGCAGGCATTGTTCAGGAGTGATTTTAGCCCATTCTTCCACACAAACTGTCTTCAAATCTTGAAGGTTCCGTGGGTGTCTGCTCTGAACTCTGATTTTCAGCTTGTTCCATAAATCCTCAATTGGATTCAGGTCAGGTGACCGACTGGGCCATTCTAGCAGCTTTATTTTCCTTCTCTGGAGCCAGTTGAGAGTTTCCTTGGCTGTGTGTTTGGGATCATTACCTTGCTGAAATGTCCACCCTGTCATGAACTGTCCAAGCGGCAGGGAGGAGAGACCCAGATGTTGAACTGCAGTTTGTAGTATTTGTTGAAAATGAAAACACAAAGTCCAAACAGTGCACAAACAGAAAAAAAACAAACAAACTGATCACAAAAGCAAACTTACAAGCTGAACTCACCAGAACAGGAGCAGGGTTGTGGTGGAGACGGTTGGAAAGACTCCGGCAAAGTGAGACGAAAATCACAGTCCTTAAATAAGACCAAAACCAAATGATAACAAGTGACGGCAGGTGTGGATCACATGAGCAGGCAAGAGGTGACAATGATTATAACAGAGATCAGCTGGGAGTAGTGAGAGGGAGAAGACAGGACTGACAGCTGACAGGAGCACCGCCCACAACAAAGAAAAAAACCCGGACGTGCCACTGACAGCTGCAGTCCGAAGAGGGAGAGAGAGAGAACACAACAGGAAGTGAATATAATATGATGGCAAAGTAAATCCAAATATGTAAATAACAAAACTACAATGAACGTAAACAGGAAAATAAATCATACTAAGAAATGATACAGGATGTGTGAAAATAAACCAAAGATAAAATAACAGTGATAAGAACTCAAAAATATAGCACCATACAAATATAGAAAAAAGGCAGAGACAGAACACGACGGGATCCCCCTGTGCTCAGATGTGGCACACCCTCGTTTCATCTTCAGCATCTTGGCAGATGGCAACAGCTTCTTATCAAGGATGTCTCTGTACATGTGTCCATTCATCCTTCCTTCAATTTTACGAAGTCTGGCTGTACCATGTGCTGAAAAACACCCCCGCAGCATGATGGGATGTGCAGTGTCATTTCTCCTCCAAACATGCTATGTGTTGTGACATCCAAAAAGTTCAATTTTGGTCTCATCTGACCAGACTATATTCTCCCAGTATTTTACTGGCTTGTCCAAATGTTGTGCAACAAACTTTAAACGAGCTTCAACATGCTTTTTCTTCAGCCATGGAATCTTGTGAGGTGAGTGGGCATAGAGCCCATGTTAGCTGAGTGCATTACTTATTGTTTTCTTTGAAACAGCAGTACCTGCTAACTCCAGGTCTTTCTGGAGCTCTCCACGAGTGGTCTTTGGCTCTTGGATAACTCTTCTGATAATTCTTTTGACTCCCTGTCAGAAATCTTGCAAGGAGCTCCTGGTCGTTGCTGGTTTGTGGTAAAATGATGTTTTTTCCACTTCCGAATAATGGCTCCACCAGTGCTCACTGGAACATTCAGCAGTTTAGAAATGCGACTGTAAACAAAAAGGTTGTGAAGCTCTAGAGCAGGGATCACCAACTAAAACTGCAAAAGGTCCAATACGTCGGTCCTCCTCCCCAGCTGAGGTCTGAACTACGTGTGGGAATCTTTAGGCACCTCATGATTCGATTATGATGCGGAACTCTGACTTGATTCTAAAACCGTTCTCAATACATCTTGACACATATTTTTTTCTATTCAAGGTTTTACCCTCCCACTGTGTGACAACCTGGCCCATTTAAAGCAAAGCATTTGCAATGACCCATGAATTTACTTCCAACATCTTTTATTAAAACAAATGGAAGAGAAATTTGACACATGGTGGGCAGTGGTGGCTTCATGGTTAAGGGATGTAGACTGGTGAGCAGAGGGTCACTTGTTCGATCCCTGGACCAGCAGGATTAAACCTGGGTGGGACAGATAACATAGCAGTGTTTGCCCTCACTGTGGTACCCTTCAGCAAGGCCTTTAAGCCTTATTCATGCTGCATTTCCCCTCTGGTCCACTTTGGACAAGCCCGGCGGACACGCGGCACTGTACATGCTCACTTTTTTCATCTACCCAGGCCAAGCGGTTGACGCATGCGCACAACCATCATTTGCAGTTTCACTCCCGCCCTATAGGTAGCGCCAATGTGCTGACACGCCAGGATTTTCACCAACGAAGAAACACGAGAGCAACACACATCAACAACAATGGGATCGTTTAACTGTCACTGAGAGGAAGAGAGCTGCTGCTGTATGATTCATGTATGTTTATTCTCATCTTCCGCTTCCTCGCTGTCTTCTTCTTCTACTTTGTCTTTGTATGCTGCGTTGATGTCGCCACCTCTTGAATGGAACGTTCAGTCTTGCGCAGGTGGTGCGATCACAAAATTTGGGCCGCATGCGGTCGTCCGCGGTCGAGCACTCCGGACACTAGCGGACTGACGATGATGACGTAACTTTTGTCACACGAGGTTTCCGGTTAAACATAGGCGGACAGCAGAGGTGCAGCATGAATCCAGCTTTAACCCCAGCTGCTCAGTGGCCATAGCAGCTGTGGTTGTACTGGGCAGCTTCCTGGTGTGAATGTGTAACTGTGTGAGTGTGAACAGGGTGTCCTTGAAAAAGAGAGGTTGTCTCTCAATGGATCTACCCTGTATAAATAAAGGTTAAAATAAATAAAAAAATGTGGACAGATTTATCTCAAAATGTGCTTTTAAGAACTGTTATCCTTTCATTGACATTCTTCCAGAAGACCACAGCTGTCTCCAGACAGGCCAATATCATTTAACTTGCTTTCACACATTATTTTATGAAGCTCACATTTTAGCTGGTTTTAGTTCTATATTAATTTCTAAATAAAAAAACATTAAAATGGATTCTTTGTTCAATTTCAAACAAAATGTAATATAAAATTTTATAACACAGGAGAACACTAAATGTGTTTGTTGACTCCAAATAAATAGGTCTAAAATTTGAAAAATCTACAAAAAAAAAAAAATTACAGGAGAACACAAACTAGATTGTATTGCATTTTTTTTTAAAAAGATTAATGTCTAAAAAAACAGACTTTCACAAAAAGTTCATCTCTCTACAATATTTTCAGTGCAGAAAAAAACTGTTTCAAACTAAGACAAAAACTAGAAAAGCACTCAGAGAGTGCATACCGCCACCAAGACTCTTTCCGTCCTCATAGATCACCTCCAAAATGTAATAAATTTCATCCAAATCCATCCAGTAGTTTTGGAGTGTTGCTAACACTCTGTGAGAAGAGAAGAGCCTTGGCGGAGGACTGCATTCTCGGATCATCACCAAAATGTAATAGTGTCCCCTGTAGGCCAAGAACCACCTCTGGTGAAAATTTCATCCAAATCCATCCTGTAGGGTTAGTTTTTGTGTAATCCTGCTGCACAAATACCAACAAAGCCCTTGGTGGAGGCATGCACTCTGATCATCATCAAAGTCTAATCACCTGTTCCCTGTGCCATTACACACCTTTCCTTAAAATTTCATCAAAATCTGTTAATAACTTTTTGAGTTATGCTGCTAATAGAAAAACCAACAGACAAACCAACACCACTAAAACATTACCTCCTCCTCTTGGCAGAGGCAAAAACAGACATAAAATATGTGTGTGTGTGTGTGGGGGGGGGGGTGCTTGGGGGGGGAGGGGGCGCAGCGAACCTCATTTTGCAACCCACTGACTCTCTGGTGCAGTTGGAGCCATAGAGTCTCTGCAGAGAGTAGCATTCGCGGAACAGTGAAGATGGGAGTCTGCAGCAGGAGGAGAGAGCCCAAGGGCTCGTGGCATAACCTGTCGGGCAGTCACCGATGCAGCAGTTCAGTTCTGTTTTTTCCACTTTTTTTCCCCACCAGAATGAAACAGTCTCCTTTTTCCCCAAATTGTATCAAAAGGCTTCAGGGTCTGGATGGAGGACTCTCGGGGTCCGGATCCGGACCGGAGTCGCCAGTTGATGACCCCTGGTCTAGAAAGAGCTCTTTGCTTCTACCCATCATGAGTTCTTTGTGGTGTGACAATCTGATATTCACAGACCTTAGGCTATCAGTCAGGACTTAACCAGCTGAAATTAATTTGCACTGATGAGGGACTGGATGGCTTCCTAAATCATGATGAATTTCAGCTGGTTTCGAGGCTTTCTATGCCTTTTTGCACCTTTTTGTTCATGTGTTCAATACTTATTCCCTGTCTCATTCCATTTTATTAAATAAAACTTGCTTTGTGTATACAGTTGCTTGATTTCTTTGTATGTATGAATTACTTGGGTTATTGCTGATATCTGGCGAAAATCTCAGGTCAATGGCTCTATCAGACATGTTTAATGAGAAAAATGTTGACGTGTTCAATTCTTATTTTCCCCGCTTTTTCCATGACTAGCCTGGTGGCTAGCCATGCCCTATCTAGTGTTCATATATATCTAGAGCCAGTAAAGATGTCACAGTAGATCACACCCAATAGCATACCTGGGTTTATGTCACATGTCTCTACCAAGCAGGTGGGGCAAGGGTAAGTGCAACACCTACTGGCCAGGAGGTCAGAATGTTGTCTTTATCACTTTTAAAGCAATAATAAATAAATAAATTGAACTGCTAGCTCAACATATCCAGTACATTATGAAACAGGTGGCTAAAGGAATAAAAAAAAAAAAAAAACCTTTTGAAGTAAAAAAAAAAAGTGTGAGTCATTTGGAATAAAATTTTCAAATGGCAGGCAGAAAATACTGATAAAAGTTTAGTCTTTGTAACTTTAAAGCATGGAAAAAATACATTGTGAGTTACATAAAATACACAAAAGCTAGCCAGCAAGTATTTGAATTTGCTAGCAAAATGTATGTATGAATGTATTTTGTAAATTCTGGACACTTTCTAAAGAACTAACTAAAACTAAAGAAGGAAAAAATTAGCTATATTGGTCAAATGTATGACAAATACTGTAAGTACCAAAAAAAAATCCAAACTAATAAAACTGTATTTAAGATGATAGTAAACAAATGATTAGCTACATACTGATAAACTAAACTGTTAACATACCTAACATAAGTAATAAAATATTTGTCTACAAATTAAAATTAGAGCAAAAATTTTAATTGATAATTAAAACCTTTTAACTGTCAAGATTTCATGGACAGATCACGCCCCTAGTGGCACAGCGCAGTGTTGCGCCTGTCAAGTGATATGACATGTCAAACACTCCTCAGTTGTATTGAGGATCTGTACTGATGATTTCATCTCACAAGGTGGCACACATGTATAACTTACTGCTCTTGCCTTGGCGGAATCATGGCAGATTTAGAAGCATCCGTATTTACACCAAAGAGGAAGAAATTTTTCTTCTTTGTTTTCTTTTAGATGAGACTAAAACAAACTGGCGTAACAGATCGACAGAGGAGCATTTGCTCCCAAATTTGCCAACTACAATTCAAAAAAGAGATTATTTAGCTTATGAAGGTAAATGTTTACATTTTGTTATAACAGAGGGTGCGGGAAGCAGGTTGATTTCACCTGCTGTTCATCACAGCGCCACATGACCAGGGGAACAATCGCTCTGTTTTATAACACAAATAGCACCGGAATGAAAGCAAAATTGAGGTACAATAATCCTAACCATTTCTGGATATGGGAGAGAAAGCAAAAAATGCCCGACAGAAGAGAAAATAACGGCCAACATGCTGCAAAAAGCTGCCTTTCACCAGCGGTAAGTGATGAATGTCTGTGTTTGTTTATTGTTTTGTTTATATTTTACTGCATTGTACTGATTTTCTGGTTCATATACTTTGAAAATAAGATAGCAAAATGCCCAAAACAAGAAACAGTGACAAAAAGGAGAAACATTCTTTGTGTAAATATGTCCAAAGTCCACTTTTGACTGAAAGTGGCACTATGCAAATTAGATGCGTAAATTTACTCCTATCTAAAACTTTGGATCATATTCTACATCTTTCTAATTGACAGTAAGCCATTATCTCTTACCACTTTCAAGTTATAGCTTTGGAAATCTGTGACATCTGATCTGAATATTTTCTTGAAAAAAATCTTGACCACTCTTGATCACTAGGGGGTTATGGCGCAATTTGGCGCCTGTGACAGTTAAACAGTTAAATGGTAATGGAAGTACTGTGTAATGGTATGCTGAAAGTCACCTAGATTCAACTTTATATAAAAATTAACAAACTTGAACGTCATACACTGTAAAAAAAAATGTCTCAACTTTAAAAGGTGTTTGGGCTGCCTTAAAATTTTAAGTTGACTGACCTTGAGAAAATAAGTGGTAAAGACACATAAAACACATAAACTGAAGTTCAGTCAACTTAAAATTTTAAGGCAGCCCAAACACTAACTTTTTTAAATAGAAAAACCCTAGTTATTTTTAACAGTAAAGGGCACGGGCGTCCAATCATGTGCCATGGAGGGCCAAGACCCTGCAGGCTTTACCTCCAACCAGTGTCTTCAACAGCAGATTCCACTGAACTTCTTCCCACTGATTGCTGATCAGTGAAAACACCTGCTGAAGAGACTGGGTAGAAGAGAAAACCTGCAGGGTCTTGGCCCTCCATGGCACATGATTGGACACCCCTGGTTTAGGGAGTCTATAAATGCTTTGACGTATGTTATATTTGGGACAGTGACCATGACGCTGTGATTTCCTTCCACATCTTCATAGATGAAGGGGGCATGTAGCTCAGCGGAAACTTCCTCTTCCTCACTGGTTCAATGCATCAAGTAGAGATGTCAATTTGATTGGTCAGTACTGAGGGCAGACGGCTATTGACTGGATGGTCATTAGGAGCGAGCGGCCCGGTGGGAGTATCAGGGCTGACACCGTTAACACCAAGCTTCGCCGTGTCGACGCTCTTTAACGAGCGGCCATCAGCCGACCAGGACCTGGCCATTGACCCACTGGCTCCCTGCAATCCCTTACTGCCGGCTGTGATGTGACTAAGGGGCAGTGGTGTGTGGTGATATCGATCCCTGGATGAGACAGAAACTGTATTGGAGACAAGTTTACAATCAGAGAGAGAGTGATTTTTAGCTCTGAGAGCGGAGCCTGGTTTAGCCTAATGGCAAAGACAGCAAAAAGTGCAAATACACAGCACATGAAAAATGAGGGGCATTTATACAGATTATGGAATATACTAAATAGGTCCTGATTTTTTCCTTTTTATATTTTTTACCCTTCTGTTAAAAACAAGTTCATATACTGTATATATATATATATATATATATTTTATACTCTGGCTCACATTACTCCAACGCTCTGACTACATTTGTTTGGAGTCTACAAAGCTTTAAAGAAATAATACATTTACACATCCACAAATAAGCCTTTCCCAGAACAGCGGGTTTCAGTGCATGTCTCTTTAACTGCAACAGAACCGCGATTGACTCTACTCTTGATCTTAAAACTGTTGCTAACTGGGATAGGCTAAGATTAACCTGAGACAACTAATTTAAAATTGTCTTAAAGAGGGAATGAAGTAAAGCATCACTGGGGGACAGGTGTGTGTGGTTTCACTGATCAATAGGTTCTAACCGGTTCCTGAAGTACAATAAGCACAGAAACATTCATGAATGTGTGGCTAAACTGTTAACATCAGCTAGCCACCTTGGATCCCAGTTTGAGATAAATAAAATTTTAACTAAGCTAAAATAACATCTAAGAACAAAACGTATAATGAGGTGTTGTTAGATGAACAAGAATAACTGGCTTGATTGACAGTTAAGCTAACACCAGGTGGCCTGACCATCACCTTGTCCCCACTGAGGCGAGTTGAATCCAGTTACGATTATCAGCCCTGACTGCCTAGCACGCTAATGCTAACAGCTCAATGTGACACCACAGTGAAAATATAACAAAATAAGCCAGAATGATGTGAAACATATAACACAACATAACAAAAATATTTTTTTTGTAAGTTGTCTGTGTTTTTTCAACTGATTTAAGACAATTTTGCACGGCTGAATCCGAAAATGACATCCGTTTCTCTCGATCAGGTCAGGTTTTTATGTTAAGTTATAAGCAGTTGTACAGTTGTGCTGTTAATTGAATAGTAGACAATGATAAAGGTAAAGTACATGTAAATTGAATGTTATGTCATCATTGTTCAAAATTCAGAGAATTTCAAGAAATAAAAAAGAATTTTGCATCATATAAAGCGAAAATACCCATACATGTAAACAAAAATGTAAAAAACATGTGGCCATAGTTCAAAAAGTTGACCTGATTGAGCAAAACCAATGTGATTTTTGGATTCAGCACATCAAAATTGTCCTAAATCAGCTAAAAAAACTTAGACAATAAATTTGGTGTTGACCAGTGTAATCGACTGTGGATGAGTGAACCAGATGGGAAAAGGGATTTCTGTTAGGGAAACTGAAATCTTTTTTTTCTGTTCAGTTTGTAATTACAGCTCCTTGCTCTGCGTGGGGCTGCCGTTGCTGAATATGAATCCTCATTTCTGCTAAAGGAGCTTTATTGTGATTATTGTGATTTTTGTGAGACTCTTAATAGTGCCTGCTGTCAGTGCTAGGTGAACAAAGGACAAATACAACATACAAACTGTCGTGAACGGCCATTTTCAAGGGTTATTTAAGGACACCAAACGCACACTGTGGTTTCTGCACATTTATTAACATAAAAACAGACAAGAACATTAACATACTAAAAACTAAAGCATGGAGTGCATGGCGCTAACAAACAAGTACACAATGACAAACGCTGGAGGAGAGTGGGGCTCGACGTCCAGGGGGACATGAAGCCGGGAACACCGAGCCAGGGGCGGAATCCAGCCGGAGCTCTCCCGAAGGCTGCGGGGGCTCACGGCTGGAAATAAGGGAAACACATACCTGGACGAAGCTCTCCTACTCTCCTCAACAACGGCCCCAAACTCACTCAGGACGGACAGTTCTGCTCCCGAGAACAGGGTAACGTGGAAGAAGGACACGACAAACCCCAGACGTTTGCCGTGCCCTTATATGCAATACATAATTAGACACAGGCGTGGATCTATGAGTAACAGAATGAATAGCAGCTGTGTGGCTCCAAACAGTTTGACAGCCAGAAGCTGCACAGCGCTGTCAAAATAAAACACAACCGGAAACCATAAAGATACAAACACAACAAAACCCAAAATGTACATAATAATACTACAGATGCAAAATGACAAAAATAAAAACAGGAACAAAATACAACGAACATGAAAACGAGGAACAAGCGGACAGAAAAACACTAAACTAGACCGGAAACTGGGCACGGCGCCCCCCTCGTGCGCCAGGATCATAACACAAACAAAATATAATACAGTATGTGTGTGTGCAGCACTAGTAATGTACAAGGCAATTAATAATCAACTCCCAACTAATATACAAAAAATATTCATAAAAAAAGACAATGATTATAATTTGAGAGGAGACATAAACTTTACAAAACCAAAGGTTCAAACAACAAAGAAAAGTCTGTGCATATCTGTCTGTGGGGTGGATTTGTGGAACAGTGTGGAGCTGGAACTGAAACTATGTACAAACAGAAATCAATTCAAAAAGAGGTATAAACATTATTTGCTAAATGTTAGAGGTGTAGTATTAATATGTAAGATGCATTAAACTCTCTCTGGGACACTATGGTACGGTAGGTGGGACGGTACTGTGTATATCTGTGTTGTATGGGGCTGGGTATAGATGTATGGACTGTATGTATGTAGGGATAGATGGGTGTCAATGTTGATATGTATAAAATATAGTTAATTGTCTACTTGGGGTCTTAACTGACGTAATATGTATATGTTTCACATGGGTTGTATTTAGGGAAAAGAGGAGTTGGAGTAAATAAGTGTTAACTTCTTCCTTCTCCCTTTCGAGCACTGTACATGGTCACTTTTATTGCACTTGTCATTTGTTTGGCTTTTTGCTTTTTTGTTTGAAATAAAATGTCTCTCATCTCTCTCATCTCATCATCTCTCATCTCTGGGTGAGTGTGCTTGTGCATGCATGCACGAATGCATGTGCTTGCGTGTGTGAGCGTGTGAACATGGAGAGAATGGGTTTACATGAAGTCAAATACAAATGCATACGTGAGTGACTGAAATCTAAAGAAAATAACAATATAAACCGTGTTGGTGTGAGTTTCTATCGTACCATTGTTAGCTCTTAAGCTAACGCCTTTGACTCCCTGCCCATCTACATGACAGACAGTTAAGCCTCATTCATGCTGCATTTTCCCTCTAGTCCACTTTGGTCCGCGTGCACCTTGGATGAGCCCGGCACGCATGCGGCGCTGTTCATGCTCAATTTTTTCATCTACCCAGGCCAAGCGGTTGACACATGTGCACAACCATCATTTGTAGTTTCACTCCCACCTGATAGGTAGCGCCAATACGCTAACTTGCCAGGGTTTTCACCAACGAAGAAACGCTGCTTACTTTCTGCTGCTTGACTTCCTGGTTTTCACTCCATGTCCACGAAGATGCTGCTGCTGCTGCTGAAGTATTTATGTATGATTCATGCATGTTTATTCTCGTCTTCCGCTTCCTCGTTGTCTTCTTCGTCTACTTTGTCTTGGTGTGCTGTGCCGATGTCACCACCTCGTGAATGGGCTGTTCAGTTTTGCGCATGCGCTTTTCAACGGGTTCCGGTCATGGGCAGGCGGCGCGGTCACAAAATTTGGCCTGCATGCAGTCGTCCGCGGTCGAGCACTGCTGACACTAGCAGAGTAGACGATGATGTAAATTTCGTCACACGAGGTTTCCGGTTACACGTACGCGGACAGCAGAGGTGCAGCATGAATTCAGCTTTACTGTAAGGCTGGCCAAGGATAGCGCAGTGGACAGGTATCAAGGCTACTGATGTTTCCATTGCAGCGATGTTCCAAAGCAAACCTGGGCGAGTTAAAACAGCTTGGAGGGAGAACTGGTATAAAGGCTGTGTGTTTTTAAGAGAAGTGAGTGTTTTGATATTTTTTCAATAATCATGTGACCAATAGAAGAAGGTTAAAAACTACAAAAACACAATTTTTCAGACAATAACCCCTTTAAATCTAATTAAAAACACTGGATGATTTACAGGATTTTAGATGTTTTCATTCCTTTAATCTGAAACATCACGGTATGATATGAAATAAGGGTGCGACTGCAACACTATGACAAAGACCAACTCATAAATAAAAATAACTGCCAGTGATGGATGTTAATATTCTTTTTTTGTAAGCTTTTGCACTACATAGTTCTGCATTCTTTCCTCACTAACATGTATTTGGATCATAATAAATAAATAACAAATGAAAGAAATATAAATTTGATGGCTAATTAGCATCATGAATGTGATGTTAAACCGCACTAATTGTGAAGTAAACACTAGACTATAAAGATAGGGTGATTACTGAAGCAAAAATTGCGAAATTGTGATATAATTATCTTTAAGAACTTTTACAGGTCCAAAATAATTATATTTACAGCTGAGCAGATGGCTGATGCCAACTATGGATGCCAAAAAGCATCTCAAAGCCAGTAGCATAGTTTGATTGATATTGCTGTTATTGCATCACTGAGCAGGAAGCTCAGGAGTTGCCAGGTACTGTCAAACGTTTTTAATGCAGAGGTCTCAACCTGGTAACCAGTGCAAGATTATAGTGCTGCATAAATTAGTACATTAAAGTACATTAGTACTCGGCGCCACACCAGTAGGCTGCCTTTTGCAACAGCGGCTCGATTCCGAGTTTTTTTTCCCTTCCTCTCTTTTTGATCACTTTTTTTTTCTTTTCACCCCACTTATATCACGGACACACAGATCGTCCCAAATGTCTCCTGAGCCGGTGGACGGAGCCACTGTTTATAGCAGGATACGATACAACAGGGAAGAGCTGCTAGCATTTAACCGCCACCCGGTCCCACTGGAAAAACTCGACATACCGAGAGAATTGAGGCGAAAGCGTCGCGGCTGCCGGGCTGGAGTAAGGCGGAGGACAAAAAATATAAGGTACAGACCCTCCCTTCCATCTGTTGTCATGGGAAATGTACGGTCGATACTGGGAAAGTTAGATGAGCTAGCGGCTATCTCCCGTTATGATAGCACTTACCGGGAGTGCTCTCTCCTTTTGTTTACTGAGACGTGGCTAACTGAACTAGCAGCAGATGCTAACATTGAGCTGGAGGGTTTTCACATGATACGAGCTGACTGAACACCAGAGAGTGGCAAAGCAAGGGGCGGTGGAGTGATAATGTATGTTAACAACAACTGGTGCAGACCGGGACATATCACTGTTAAACAACGACACTGCAGCAAAGACATTGAGTTGCTAGCTGTTAGCATGAGGCCTACATATCTCCCGAGAGAACACTCACACATGATCTGCATTGTTGTTTATGCAAATCCGACGGCGAACGTTGGGACAGCGCGTGACGTCATCCATTCAGTAACCAGCAGGCTGCAGACAGAACACCCAGATGCTCTTCTCCTCATCTCAGGCGATTTCAACCACGTTTCACTGTCTCCCATTCTGCCCACTTTCACCCAGTATGTCACATGCCACACTAGAGACAATAAAACACTGGATTTATTCTACGCAAACACTAAGGAGGCGTACACCTCATCACAACTCCCCCCACTTGGGAGATCGGATCACAACTTGGTTCATCTCCGGCCGGTGTACAAACCCCTAGTGCACAGACAACCTCCGGCCATGCACACTGTGGAGTTATGGTCTGAGGAGACAATGGACACTCTAAAGGACTGTTTTGAAGCCACTGCCTGGAAGCAGTTCTGCGATCCACATGGTGAGGACATCGATGGCCTCATTCACACCTTCACGGGCTACCTCAGCTTCTGTGTGGACAAATCCGTTCCCACCAAGACCATACGGCATCACTCAAACAACAAACCCTGGATCAACCCTGAGATAAAAACACTTCTGAGAGAGAAGAAGAGGATCTTCAGGTCGGGGAACAGGGAGATGCTGAAGTCCGTACAGAGGGAGCTGAGGAGAAAGATCAGAGAAGGCAAGGACAGCTTCAGGAAGAAGATGGAGGACAAGCTGCAACAGAGTGACATCAGCGGGGTCTGGAGAAACCTCAAAACCATCTCGGGGCTCCAGAATACCTCCCCCCAGGCCACGGGGGGCAGGGAGTGGGCGAACAACCTGAATCTGTTTTTCAATAGATTTGACCAACCGCCCTCCCCCCTGTCTGCACAACAACCACTGCTGCCTCTAAGAAATCAAGTCCTGCTGCCCACTCCCCACTCCACCGACACCCCCCCCCCCCCCCACTCCCAACACACAGCCCCCCATCCTGACCCTGACCAAGACCCAGGTGAGGACGGAGCTGAGGAAGATCAAGGCGAGGAAGGCGTCGGGGCCGGACGGCATCAGCGCAAAGCTCCTCAAGTCCTGTGCAGACCAGCTGTGTGGGATTGTGACGTATATCTTCAACATGAGCCTGAAACTGGGGAGGGTACCACAGCTGTGGAAAACATCTTGTGTGGTACCTGTACCAAAAACTTCCCACCCCAAAGACCTGAACAGCTACAGACCGGTGGCCTTGACGTCCCACTTGATGAAGACCCTGGAGAGACTGCTCCTTGCTCATCTCCGCCCCCTGGTGGAACCAGCGATGGATCCACTCCAGTTCGCCTACCAGCATGGCATTGGGGTGGAGGATGCGGTGATCTTCCTCCTTCACCGTTCTCTGTCCCACCTGGAGAAGCCCGGGAATATGGTGAGGATCATGTTCTTTGACTTCTCCAGTGCTTTCAACACCATCCAACCGATGATCCTGAAGGACAAGCTGCTGCGCGCAGGGGTGGACCAGCACCTGTCATCATGGATCCTGGACTACCTCACGAACCGGCCTCAGTTTGTGAGAACCCGGGACTGTGTTTCCGACACGATCATCAGTAGCACGGGGGCCCCCCAGGGAACGGTGCTGGCTCCCTTCCTGTTCACTCTTTATACTGCGGACTTCTCACACAACACAACACATTGCCATCTACAGAAGTTCTCTGATGACTCTGCGATCGTTGGTCTCATCTCCAACGGAGATGAAGCTGAGTACAGAGGGCTTATCCAGGACTTTGTGGACTGGTGCCATTGGAACTGCCTCCAGATCAACGCGAGGAAAACTAAGGAGCTGGTGGTGGACTGCCGCAGGCATGGGCAGCCCCTCACAGCACCAGTAAATATACAGGGAACAGACATCGAGATGGTGACATCCTATAAGTACCTGGGTATTCATCTGAACAATAAACTAGACTGGTCACACAATACTGACGCACTCTACAAGAAGGGACAGCGCAGGCTGTTCCTGCTGAGGAGACTCAGGTCTTTTGGTGTACAAGGGGCGCTGCTGAAGTCATTCTATGACACGGTGGTGGCATCAGCCATCACTTTTGGAGTGGTCTGCTGGGGCAGTGGCATTACTGCAGCCGATAGGAAGAGACTGAACAAACTGATTAAGAAAGCTAGCTCTGTCCTGGGGCAGCGCCTTGATCCGATGGAGGAGATAGGAGAGAGAAGGACGGTGGCTAAACTGTCATCTCTGCTGGAGTCCGAGTTCCACCCTATGCAGGACATACTGGATGCACTGAGGAGCTCATTTAGCAGCAGACTACATCATCCCAGGTGCACAACCGAGAGGTTTCGTAGGTCCTTCCTACCAACGGCTGTCAGACTGTACAACCTAAGCAGGGCTGCTCGCAGAGATAGCAAAAAGACGTAACAAACTAATAGTTTTTTTTGAATGCAAAAGATGCAATAGACTTACACAATGGTCCCCTCCGGCATACAACTAGGAACATACCGGTCGCTATGGAGGGTGAGAATATGTATGGGCACATAATCATACCATGTAGGATAACTAAGTAGACGGTTATGCTGTTTCATCCCACCTAGCAACAATGCTCTGCACTGTGTGTGTTTATATATTTACATATTTATTCCATCTAGCTACAATGCTCCGCACTGTTTTTATATATCTACATATTATTCCATCTAGCTACATTGCTCCGCACTGTGTGTGTTTATATACTTGCATATTTATTCCACCTAGCTGCAATGCTCCGTACTGTGGGTGTTTATATATTTACATATTTATTCCATCTAGCTACAATGCTCTGCACTGTGTGTTCATATATTCATATATTTATTCCATCCAGCTACAATGCTCTGCACTGTCTGTCTGTGTGTGTGTGTGTGTATATATATATTTTATAGTAATATGTACATATATATATTAGCTGCTCTTGCTTGCTTGTTTTTTTTTCTTGCCTTCTGATTGTTGCTCTGAGTGTTGCTATCCCTGTGCTGTTGCAATCCTGGAATTTCCCCGTTGTGGGACTAATAAAGGCTTATCTTATCTTATCTTATCTTATCTTATCTTATCTTATCTTAAATGAGCGTGACACCTACTGACCAGGGGGAAGCCTTGCCGAGCAATGCTGAACGTGTGGTTATTGTTGAGTCTCGACTCTGTGTCCACACTTTAACTTGACAACAGATGGAGGTGGGTCCCCAAACCTGGCGCACAGGTAGCCCCTGGAACTAGCATCTGTGGCTAGGCTGTGCCACATCATCACCAAAAACTAGTTTGTTTCCCAAATGCTAAAAACAAGAACATCTAGAGATACCAACACCAAACTTGGGGCAGGAATAGTGCATGCAAAGTTCTAGACAAGCGTTCATTTTTCGGTCAAAACGGTCAGTTGTCAAGTCCACATTGCCGTCATGGGTCTGCACCTCTGCTGAGTGCCTCCTGTGCCGCACTGTGTGAGCCTGTACCAACGTTTACCAATGCTTCTTTTGCCCTGTGCTGCTGAATCCAATCCAAACTTGGCTGCTTTTCTGTTGCTTCTCCAAATTTACACCAAAGTCTTTGCGCTGCCCGCAGCGTTAGCTAAATACTTCACATGTGAGTAAATGCATTGCATGCTGTGTGTCGCAGGTATTTGACCGTTTGGCTGATCAGATGTCTTCATAGCGAGAGTTGGCAGAGGTACAAGTCAGCAACAGTGGATTGGTTCAGCTCTGTGTTGCCTTCAGGGAAGCCTGCGCCTAAAACTGTGTCTGCGAGTTTCCGTGTGTTTGTGTCTGTGCAGAGGAAGAGATGGGAGCGGGCTTCCAGTGTATGAAATCTCTATCCTGTTTTGACTCAAGCTATTCATTCAAATATCATTAGCAACACTTATCAGATTAGTTTGAGAAAGGGATTAGCACACAGAGTTTGAGCACATTTACTGTGGTTTATTGAAACACATGCACACACACACACACGCATACACGCACACAGACACATACACAGAGAATTTATAACATTAAAATCATCTTTTTTTTCCCCACTCCTAATGGAATCTGGTGCATGTGTGGTGAGTGAAGGCGATCACAAAGTGAACAGCCGGAGCTGAGGAAATATTCCCCGACACAGGGGGACGTGGAGGGACAAAAATAGCAAAACAACCGAACAATGAAGACAGCCTGTGATGTCCATGTGCATTTGACTGACTCTGTGTGTGTGTGTGTGCGTGTGTCAGTTTGAGTGTGTCAGGCTGTGATCAGAAAGTGAATGAGTCATTTCACTGGCTGCACTCCCCTCCCTCTCTCTCGGAGGGGAAGCCTGAGCTGTGGACGGCGGTGGAAATGAGCTCGGCCATGCAGTAAGTGTGGCGACCTCATGGCTAACCCCACGCTGTTTCCACCACTCTCCCCACTAAATGATGCCTACTGTATCCTGGCCAGGAGGAGGAGGTGCAGGGGGAGGAGAGTGGAGCCAAAACCTCAGTCACGACCCCCTCCCTCTTCATCCCAGTTTGGCCCCATCGTCTGGGACTTACGCGGCGTTCCTTTTACGTATGTCTCAGGTTCCCATCGACCGCGTTCAGAAACAACAACCCATAAAACCAAAATCATTTACCTGAGTTATCAGGCAAACTCAACCAAATTACTTAATCATTTGACTGATCTAACCCAGAGTAAAAGGATGTCAACGCTTCCACATTTAGTTTACAATTAAAACTTCAGTTTAGTTAGTTGCTATTTAGTTTGACCATGCGAGGTGAAGGAATCAGTCTGCTCTAGCCAGTTAGCCGTTAGCTACTGCTAGCAGCGTCCACTGAAACAACACACGGCAGATTGTAGAGCAACACGTTCAGAGGTAGAAGTCGGTCGGTGTGTAGACTGACTAGATGTTCCAGTAAGTCGTACATTTTACATTGCTGTTGATGTTTGGAGCATGGCTACAGCCATCCTCAGTTAAGCTGGTCTTGCCAAGGCCATCCCAACATGGATTCATTGGGCATCCTGCAATAACCGTGCATGCTAACAGATTTGTGAATAAATATGACACACGATCAGCTGAAGTGAACTCACGGTGTTCACCAGTCTTTTCGTATCTGGAAATTTCATACGGGTACTAAAAATTTATGAGTGGTACAAAAGTTTGGTGTTATTCTTACCTTAGTTTTTACAAAATTGCTCTATATTTCAATTGTCTAAATCAGTCTATAAACTTAATTAGTTGACATGACTATATACTTTCAAATTATAATTCTAAATTTATTTATGTGGCGCCCTAATCAGCATAATCGGATAGCGATGAGTAATGAATATGGTAGAATAGCAGACCCTCCAGGATTTTGTGATGTGATCTAATTTAGAAATTCCGCAATTTCTGTGCAGTCTTCCAACTTTGTCCAATCATCGCAACTTCCCCGCAGATTGGGCCAGTTGTTGTCATTTTCCTTGAGTTTCACCAATCAAATTTGTTCCTGAGTAGCGCTCAAACGCGTATGTCATCAGCCCAACCAATCAAATGCATCCCTGCATCGTGCTCTCATTTTCTTTGTTTGCAGTGGTGGAGGTATGTGATTAAGAAAAACAGCTCCACGCTGATTGTGTGTGTTGAAAGGCGCTGGGGGGGTGCTTGTCGCTATAGCGGGGGACGGTCAGGGAGGGGCTGTGGCCAGGGCGCTGCCGCTCTGGGCACCCTGCCCGGGACGACCCAGAGACTTTGAGCCTCTGTTCCCATCCCGGAGTCACACGCGCCCCCGGCTAACCCCTGGGGAGCCCCTCTTCCCAATATGACTCAAAGGCTTTTGAAAGCAAAGATTACTTGCGGGTTTAATTGTTGAACATCATGCTGATGAGACACGTGTGTGAAGACTCACAGTCACAGCAGGCACGACGTCAGGCACAGGAAGAGAGAATATTTGGTAAGTTTTAATAAATGAAAACAGAGACTTCAATAATTTATAAAGAGGAACAGATTAAATTATTTATTTTTCCTTGCGGCCCGGTATCAACTGGTCTGCAGACCAGTTGGGGACCATTGTTTTAATAGGTCTTAGATTTCAAATGAAGGTGCTGTCATAATTTGTTCCATACGCTAACATGCATTCAATGCAATTCATCTGTTGTAATGGCTATTTTTTTATTCTCGGCAAGAACTGTGTGAAATTCTGCATTTGCTGTTGCACAAAGAAAAAAGAAATCTGTATAACAGAAGTTTCTGCTTGATCAACTCGATGTCACCAAAAGTAGTTTAAATGACAAGCTGTCCACTCCCTCAAAAAATGTGCCATTTATACTGCAAAGTACAAAAAAAAAAAATGTACCTGCGATACTACTAAAGCTTTCACTCACCGCACATATGCGAAAAGAATGTACCGTTGTCACTGTGCACGAGCAAAACAACACGTGGCAACAAGGCTTTTGCTGTGGTGTTATATAGAATAGCATTGCAGTAAACTTCAGAAAAAAAAAAACCCCTTTAAAATTTGTGATTCCTCCCACGACTTTCAGTGCAAATAATAATATTTAAAAAACCTCTAAAAATATTTCAGCTTTTATCATTATACTTTTTGGAAAAGCTGCCACAAATTCAGGCATTTTGGGCCACAGCAATCATAGAAAGAGCCACAAAGTCCTGGAGGTGACTGTGTTAGAGCATCAACTATGCAAAGCTTCAATTCTCATGAAAACAGGTGGAACTCATCACTTTTACAAGGGCTGTTCAAACAGTCTGGCAGAACACGCAAGTGATTGTTGAATCTGGAGTTGCTCATTCATATGAACATGGCTTTCACTTTATAAGGGACTTACTCATACTCATTCTAATATGCTCTTACATGACATCCTTTGTCACATTAAAGATTCAATTATAGTTTTCATAACACCTGGCAATAATATGGAGTGTTGTGTAGACAAACCCATTGCTACACTGGTGAAGGCTTTTGTATAGGAAACAATGGTTATAGCTGTATCTTGATGGAAATATTCTAGTTACCTTTGGAGAAGGAGAAGGGAAATTGTATTGTGAATCCCAACTTTGTTATCCTGGGCAGGGTTGTTGTATGGTCTTTGATGACAATGATTATGACTGTTATCTTCTTCTTCTTCTTCTTCTTCTTCTTCTTCTTCTTCTTCTTCTTCTTCTTATTGTTATTATTATTATTATTATTATTATTATTATTACGTTAATATTGTCAAAAGAAGAAAATAAACTGAAAAAAGTCTGAGTTTGTTTTTTGTCATTTGGGAAATGGTGATGTTCCTAAGTCAGAATGTTTTATATTAAACTTTCTGGTCAAATTAAGAAATGAATAAATGAAACTTATCATGGGACAGTTTCATATAATAATTTCTTATTTTTCATATTTCATTTAAATGATTCACAAAATATGGAGGACCAAAGTGCACTACAAACAAATTAATTAATTTGCCAATAGCTGCACCAAAAATAATTGTATTTCAGTTCGTTTTCGTAAATAGATAGCTAGATAGACAGATGTACTTTATTGATCAGCTCATTGTCTTTTTTCTATTTCTGCAAAGTTCAATGTGAGGATTGAAAGGTGTGGCTTGCTTAGAGCTGATTACATTTTAAATCAAAACACTGATTCAAGATTTATCATTATTGTTGTTGTTACTACCAGTACTGTTACTACTACTATTACTATATTAAAACTGTACACTAAAAAAAGAAAAACTTACCAGATGTAAATGAATAAAATGTGGGCATCAGCTGCACACAGGCCTACTGTAAAATTGTTGCCAGTCATTGTTTCATTCCCACATAAATAAAAAAAAAACCCTACAGTATATGCTTGCAGAGTTTTCATTTTAAAAATACATGTGCATTTATGTGTGTAGAATATGGTATGAACCCAGACACCCAGTGTCCCATTACTTTATTTTTGTTTCTGTGTTTTGTGTTTTGTTTCATTAAATGTTAGTTATACAGTATAGCAGCAGTTTAAAAATTCAGTTATTTCAAAAGATAAAGCTCCTTTATTATTGGAGTGAGGATTCAATGATTTGGTGAGAGGTGGGAGGAAGACCCCCTTTTTTAGCAGGAAAAATCAACAATGGAACAAAATCAGTTCAAGGTCAGTTGAAAGGCAAGAACCACAGATTTGGAGACAGATTAAGAGAGGTGAGACTGAGATGTTTGGACATGAGAAGAGGAGGGACAGTGGATAGATTGGACAAAGGATAAAGTATTGGATAAAGTGACCTGAACCTGAAAGGATGCTGAAGATGGAGCTGCCAGGCAGGAGGAGAAGGGGAAGACCACAGAGAAGATTGATGGATGTAGTAAAGGAGGACATGGAGAGGGTTGGTGTTACAGAGGAAGATGGATAAGAACCTGTACTTTTATAGCACTTTTTGTAGTCATGAAGACCACTCAGAGTGCTTAACTGGTAGTCACACTAACCCTCTAGTCTAAGAACCTATCAGAGACAGATTCCCAGGGACAATTTAGAGTCACCAACTAACCTAACACACATGTCTTTGGACTGTGAGAGGAAACTGGAGTCCCTGGAGTAAACCCATACAGCAGGGAGAACATGCAAACTCCAAGCAGAACGGTTCCCACCCCTACCAGCCTGGGGACTTGAACCTGGATGGATCCTTTTAGTTGTGAGGCAAAAGTGCCTCACATCTACCCCATGGAGAAAATGATCCTCTCTAGCAACCCTTAATGGAAGAAGAAGAAGAAGAAGAAGAAGAAGAAGAAGAAGAAGAAGAAGAAGAAGAAGAAGAAGAAAAAGAAGAAGAAGAAGAAGACACTTTTTTACCTTCATTTTTGCCAAATTCATTTTCTTCCACGTTTTAGCCAAACATATATTGGATTATTTCCACAAATGTCTCAGGAGCTTAAGTCGTTCCTCATTGGCCACATGGTTACACCTGAAACTTGCGCAAATAAATCAGGTCTGGCTGAAAGTAAAGGGTTTACAGTAAATTATTTGTTTTGCATTCTGCAGTATTACTCATTAGCTGACCAGTGTTGTCAGCTTTTATGCTGCAGATGTCATATTAAAAAAAATCAGTTTGTCCTGTGCATACTTTTGTACATCAGCTTTAAAAAGCACTCCAACAAACAGGGATGTTCAACTCCAAAAACTTTGGGAGCTTGAATTCTAAACACATTTGCGTGGGTTTGTATATTTTGCTTGTAACGATTAACTGATTCAACTTTCAAACTGTGGAGCTCTTGAGTAAATGCCTCCTGGGCTTTGGATCGCTGACAAATCAGAACGTCAATACAAATATAACCAAATATCCTGCCTTATTCAAACCTAAAGATGTTTGTGAGAATGTCTTTTTTGTGCACTCAGCCGGCATTTTGCTGCTGTGAAACCCTTATTTTAGGTTTAACTGGAATAAAAACCATATAAGTGTGTTAGATAATATTTAGGTAATATTTCTGTGCATTACATAACAAATAAAAAAAAACAACTGCACCAGTTATGAAGATTTTATAGATCATTTGTAATTTGTGATGTACTTAGAAGGTCAGTTTTAATCATTTCATTTAACAGGTGTCTGAACTGCTCAGATTTCTGAATGATTAAAGCACTTATATACTTGTGTGACTCCAAAAGTGGCTTTTGACTTTAAAAAAATATGTAAATGTATAAATAGAAGTTATGCATATGTGCTTCATAATCTCAAGATGAATCCGACAGTTTGTTAGCCCACGCTTTGGCAGGAAATCCTAAAAAACAAACAGAAAATTCAATACAGTGGTGTGAAAAAGTGTTTGCCCCCTTCCTGATTTCTCATTTTTTTGTATGTTTGTCACCCTTAAATGTTACAGATCATCAAACAAATTTAAATAGTAGACAAAGATAACACAAGTAAACATAAAATGCAGTTTTTAAATGGTGTTTTTTATTAAGGGTAAAAAAAAAAAATCCAAACCTACATGGCCCTATGTGAAACAATGATTGCCCCCCACCTTTAAAACATAAATTAACTGTGGTTTATCACATCTTTGAAAAACTGAGTTCAATTTCTCTAGCCACACCCAGGCCTGATTACTGCCACACCTGTTCTCAATCAAGAAATCACTTAAAAAGGATGTGCCTGACAAAGTGAAGTAGACCAAAAGATTCTCAAAAGCTAGACATCATGCTGCGACGTAAAGAAATTCAGGAACAAATGAGAAACAAAGAAAATGAGATCTATCAGTCTGGAAAAGGTTATAAAGCCATTTCTAAAGCTTTGGGACTCCAGCGAACCAAACTGAGAGCCATTATCCACAAATGGCAAAAACATGGAACAGTGGCGAATCTTCCCAGGAGTGGCCTGCAGACCAAAATTACCCCAAGAGCGCAGCAACGACTTATCCAAGAGGTCATAGAAGACCCCACAACAACATCCAAAGAACTGCAGGCCTCACTTGCCTTAGTTAAGGTCAGTGTTCATGACACCACCATAAGAAAGAGACTGGGCAAAAATGGCCTGTATGGCAGAGTTCCAAGACAAAAACCACTGCTGAGCAAAAAAACATAGAGGCTTGTCTCAGTTTTGGCAGAAAACATCTTGATGATCCCCAAGACTTTTGGGAAAATACTCTGTGGACTGACGAGACAAAAGTTGAACTTTTTGGAAGGTGTGTGTCCCATTACATCCGGCATAAAAGTAACACAGCATTTCAGAAGAGGAACATCATACCGACAGTAAAATATGGTGGTGGTAGTGTGATGGTCTGGGGCTGTGTTGCTGCTTCAGGACCTGGAAGACTTGCTGTGATAAATGGAACCATGAATTCTGCTGTCTACCAAAAAATCCTGAAGGAGAATGTCCAGCCATCTGTTCGTGACCTCTAGCTGAAATGCACTTGGGTTCTGCAGCAGGACAATGATCCAAAACACACCAGCAAGTCCACCTCTGAATGGCTTAAGAAAAACAAAATGAAGACTTTGGAGTGGTCTAGTCAAAGTCCTGACCTGAATCTGATTGAGATGCTGTGGTATGACCTTAAAAAGGTGGTTCATGCTGGAAAACCCTCCAGTGTGGCTGAATTACAACACTTCTGTAAAGATGAGTGGCCCAAAATTCCTCCACAGTGCTGGAAAAGACTCATTGCCAGTTATCGTAAACGCTTGATTGCAGTTGTTGCTGCTAAGGGTGGCCCAACCAGTTATTAGGTTTAGGGGGCAATCACTTTTTTTTTGGTTTGGATTTTTTTCCCTTAATAATAAGCACCTTCACTTAAAAACTGCAATTTGTGTTTATTTGTGTTATCTTTGTCTAATATTTAAATTTGTTTGATGATCTGAAACATTTAAGTGTGACAAAGACAAAAAAAAAAAAGAAAAATCAGGAAGGGGCAAACACTTTCACACCACTGTATGTCTTGTGAGTCATAAAAACATGTTACAGACATGCTAAATAGAAAAAAAAAGTTGATTTTTGGGAGTGTCACTTTAATGTTGGTTTGTTCAGACTATAACTCATTTCATGAGCTAATATAATATTAATTAATATTATATTGGCAGCCTCCCTGGACAGTTTTTGCTTGTTTTTCATCAATATTGAAAGGATGTCCAGCTCTTGGTAATGTCACCACTGTTCTATCTTTTCTCCACTTCTTGATTACTGTCTTCTCTGTGTTATATGGTATTTGTAATGTGATGGAAATGTTTTGTACCTTTTTCCTGATGGATACCTTTCAACCAATGGACCCCATTATGTAATGCACAGAGCCTGCCATCAAAGCATCAGAATATGTTTGTTATTAATATGATAAATGTGATACAATGCATATTTATGACAAAATACATGGTATTTTTTGAATGTAATTAATTTTAATGGTATGTATTTTAATTAATGTTTTATTGTGTCGTTGTAATGATATAATGAATGGTACAGAGAAATTAAGCTGAACAGAGTAAAAAAGTTTTATTAGGTTATAGGTTAGAGTGGTTGCAGTGCTGTGAAAAATTTGCACCCTTCTTGATTTCTTATAATTTTGCATACTTGTGATGCTTTAATGTTTCAGATCATCAAAAAGTGTTAATATTAGACAAAGATAACCCAAAAAAAATACAAAGTGCAGTTTTTATATGATGATTTAAATGATGATTATTTAAATGATAATTTCATGAATTAAGGAAAAAAGCTATCCAAACCTATGTGGCTCTATGTGAAAAAGTGATTGCCCCTATAAACCTAATACGTAACTGGTTGGGCCACCCTTGGTGGCAACAACTGCAATCAAGGATTTGCGGTAATTGGATTTTAGTCTTTAACATTGCTGTTGAGGAGTTTTGACCCACTCTTGTTTACAGATTTTTTTAAATACAGCCACATTGAAGGGCTTGAACTTGAGGCATGGGACCATGTATGAGGGGAGGCTGAAAAGTTCATAGTAGTCAAAGTTGACCAAATGTGGTTTATTTTTCAACATGGTCTCCCCTTTGTTCCATACACTTTTTCCATCGGTGTTGCGGTGCTTGGATCCCTGCAGCTGAAAAATAAACCACATTTGGTCAAATTTGACCACTAAGAACTTTTCAGCCTATGACACCCCCCCCCCCCCCCCCTCCTGTACATGGTTCCATCATTTACAGGAAGTTGTCCAGGTCCTGAAGCAGCAAAGCACACCCGGACCATCACACTACCACCACCATGTTTGACTGTTGGTATGATGTTCGTTTTTATGAAATGCTGATAGTTTTATGCCAGATGTAATGGAATGCACAGCTTCCAAAAAGTTCATCTTTTGTCTCCTTAGTCCACCGAATATTTTCCCAAAAGTCTTGGGGATTATTAAAAGGTTTTTCTGGCAAATGTGAGACTAGTGCATACCCGTAGAAAGCAAGTATTCTTGTCAGAAAACAAGTAGCCCAATTAGGCTTTACAGTTCCAAACCATACCAAACCAAACCTTATATATAATATAAGGAGTTGTTCAGGAGTTCTAATAAGGAGTTGTTCAGAACTCCTTCGGTCTTTGTGTTCTTTTTTGTCAGCAGTGATTTTGGCCTTGGAACTCTCCCATGGATGTCATTTTTGTTCAATCTCTTTCTTATTGCTGAATCATGGACCAGTATCCAAACTAAAACAAGTGAGGCCTGCAGGTCTTTAGATGTTGTTCTGGGTTTTTGTCTCTCATCTGTTCTTGAATTTCTTCAAGAAATTCAAGAACAGATGAGAAACACAGATTGAACAGATTGGTTCTGTGTCATGATCTGGGCATGGTCTTGGACCCTGTCCATGCTTTGTGTCTTGTATTTGATCTCACTGCGGTTGTTATTATTATTGTCCTTTGTGTTCCCCCCAGTCCTTGGTTATTGTGTGATGTCCTGTGTTCATCCGTTGTTTGTTCTTGGGTTTCATGTTTGTGCTTTTGAATGTGTTCCTTGTGTATCTTAGTTCTCAGCCCATCTTGTATTTGTTTTCCCTACCTGTAGCCTCCCTCACGTGTGTTATCGTTTAGCTCTTGATTTGTCCCCACCTGTCCTGCGTTTGTTGATTATCAGTTCCCCTATATATGTCATTATGAGTTTCTGTTCTTTGTGGTGTCATTGTCTATGTTCCCCTCTGGTTTCCCTATGGCCCATGTTTTCCATAAGTTTGTATTTCCTTGAGTATTCTTAGCCTCTTTCGGCCCCTGTGTTGTTTCCAGCCCCCATGCTGTGTTGTTTCTTTGGTTTTTCTTTGTGAACAAATCAGGTTAGGCTGGAGTTCTGCCTGCCTACTGAGTCCATCAACCCTGCCTACAGGAGGTAGTTATGACATTCTATTTAAATGATTTATTGATTCAACAGGTCTGGCAGTAATCAAGCCTGGGTGTGGTTTGTGAAATTGAACTCAGCTTTTCAAAAATTATGGTTAATCACAGTTAATTCATGATGTAACTTTTACACAGCACTGTAGTCCTCTACATTTGAATTCCCTCTAAAGTGAGTAGGTGGTAATAAATGAATAATTTCAGACACAGCTGCACTGTATATAACATATAAAGTATTTATCTGTAGAATCAATTCTGTAAGAGTACATTTTATGCTCAAAATAATAGGTATGCAGGTACTTTTTGTTTGGAGGTTGATAAATCACAAGTTTCTTGGCCAGGAGAACCAGGCCTTTCCCTCTTTAATTTTTTCCTGCTGATTGTGTGTGGGATGATATTTTTGGCACATCTCAAGACTTGCTACTGTCTCATTAATGCCATTACAAACAATACTAATGCCACACAACAATCATTGCTTATCTAGAACAGACCATGGCATCTAATGAGAGGTTCTTCATGACATCCTGGGAGTGAGAACATTAGGAGTTTAAGCAGCTATTGAAATTCAGTCAACATGAGTATCTGACTAGAATGCCTCCTGGATGACTCCAAGGTGAGGTGGATAGGCATGTCCAACTGGGAGGGCACCCTGCCTCAGAGCTAGCCCTTGTCCACACTTTCACTGATATTTTAAAATATGTAAACTTTTTTTAACGCTCTTTGACCTCTCATTCACACACAAACAGTTTTGGTTCCAGGGTGAAGATTTTCACTGACTCTGGTGATGATGTTCGTGTATGGACTGGAGAACCACAGGTCTTAGCTTGCAATGCCAGACTGTGTGCCACCATCGCTCTTGTCTGACATCATAATAATGTTCCATTATCACATTGTTTCCATGGAAATGGCCAATGCATCCAAGCTTGAGCTGCTCCTAACTTTGTCAACAAGAGATTTTTTACATGTATGCAAATCTCAATAAGTTTTTGCTAAAAAATTCTAAAGGACAAATTTCCATGTATTCAGTATTGATTACCTACAAAGAAATATTTCAGGCCTTTCTGATGTAATTTTGATTATTGTTATAGCTTCTGAAATTAAGTCATAAATCATGTGTATTTTTAATGTGCACAGGGTTTTATCAAAGCAGTGCCTTGTGGACATTTTTTATATATAAACAGAAGAGGAAACCTCCAAATAGTAAAATAGCTGTGTATATGCAGACTAGGCCTTTGTCTCTACGTTGGTCTAGAAGTGCCTCAACGTCCCTTTGGAAGAACTGCAAAATGAGCCATCTGACTTGGAATTGTAGCTCCTGAACATTCTTAAGCTGTAGAAAATTGATGGATGTGCTATGTAAAAAAAATAACTACAGAACTTTTATGTGTTCACGGTGCATTGAGCATAAGCATTTGCATGACTTGGACTTGCTCAATTTTTACAGCATGTCTTCTGTTGACAATTTTCAGACATGTTGCAGCATTCAATTACGTGTAAACGCCTACATTTCCACATTCTTTAACAAAAAGAGGGAGATTAGAAGAAGAACAGTTTGTTGTTTAAAAATTTCCATGAAGATGAAGAGAAGCAGTAGAAAGTGAAAGATTAAACGTAGACTTCAACAAAGACAGAGGTATGGACTGGCAATAAGGAGCTGGGCCCAGAGTGGTGAAGAAAGAGAATGCAAGAGGGGGGTGAGCAAGCAAGAGCAGCAAACATCCATCCCTGCTCAGAGCTAACTCCTCCTCACAGGGGAGCCAGCTGAGCAGATTGCATGTGAAAACAGAGGCTTTGATGGTTGCAGGTAGCAGCTTTTTTGCCCTCCCTACCCCACCACAACTCCCCCACCTCCTCCTGGTTCCTCTCTGCAGAGCAACAGCTCGAACCACGGCGGCCCTTCAGCAGGCACAGGTGGTATTGCTCACTCCAATTTAGCTCAAACCGCCGACTTGAAATAGCGTGGCTGTCACAGGCAATCTGCAGCACGAGATGGACCACTGACTCCGGTGGAGAGGGGAGAGAACGTCGAAGAAGTGGAAGAGAGTGAGTGGGAAGAAAGGAGGGAACAGAGACGGGAAGAAGGAGGAACACACTCTTACCCCCACTGCCTCACCCGCTGAGTTTTTGCCATCCAGCAGCAGCACATGTTCGCTGCGGGCTCAGTGCAGGCAGAGGTCAGGATAGCCAGCAGTTTATTTATTGTGGGACAGGACCGCCTGCCATATGGGGGGTCCAATCTGTTAGTGTCCATCCCGCTGTCCCCTGGAGCTGAAAAAGGTGCCGCTGACACGTGGGGCAGCTGTGTGAGGCAAACTTTCAAAAAGTACAGTGTACAGAGGGAAACATTTGGCACCGGTAACTCTTGAAGAAGAAACTGGTGCCAGTGCCTCATTATTTTGGCTCCAGTACAAAGCTGGTCTGGGCTCTTGGCACCAGTGATGTCGGCGGGACACTCATTTTTCCAGAACATCCCCATATCTGTAAAATTGACATCATCATGCCATTATCGGTAGACAGTAACATTATTCAAGTACATGTGCTCAAGTATTTTTTTCAGAAAACTGTACTTCACTGATTGCAGGATACTACTTACTCTTACTAGAGAGCATTTTTGAAGAAAAAAACTTCTTTTAATCTAGTCCTGTACATTTGGTTTTACTATTTGACCCACTTTTGACTTCACTGATTTGAAAATTGGCTAGAAATTTTCTTGTTAGCATTGTAATAATTTGTCTTACCAAAAATAAATTTATCTTTACTCATTCTAGTAATTTTACTTCTAGCATAATTCCAGTAGAACAAGAAAAAAGTCACCTGTAAAAAGGGAATTTTATCACAAAAACTCACAGTATAAAAAATAAATTGTTGAGCTTGTAAAAAAAGTCTTATGAGAAAACGTCCCATTTTTGACAAAAGATAAAACATCAGAAAAAATTAAGTTTATTAGTAAAAAATGTTAATAAGCTAACTAACTACTTGCTGAAGTGCACCTTTCTACAAAAAAAAAATAAAAAAAAATTCACAAGTGAAAGATCCCAAATTTATGTGCAAAAGTCACAAATTCAAGAGAAAAAATCTGACAAATTAGTGAGAATAAAGTCAGTACTCACTAAAGTAACTTTTTAAGTAGTGCTACTCGTACATAACATTTTTTACTGACTACTCTTACTACACTGAAAAAAATGCACTGGTATAACCGTTCAATTACTAACTAACTAACCTGCACTTATATAACGCTTTTCTAGTCACAAAGACCACTCACAGCGCTTTCACTAATACTAACCCTCTATTCTAAGGGCCTATAGGAAACAATTTAGAACAGCCAATTAACCTAACATGCATGTCTTTAGATTGTGGGAGGAAACCGGAACCCCTGGAGTAAACCCACGCAGCACAGGGAGAACATGCAAACTCCACACAGAAAGGTTCCAACCCCTGCCAACCTGGGGATTTGAACCAGGAACCTTCTAGCTGTAAGGCAACAGTGCTACCCACTGCACCACCGTGCTGCCCATTGTGGTCATTGGTTGCACACAACTTGTTTGCTTTGGCAGAAAGTGATAGTCCTACATTAGATCAACACAAATTATCCATTTTTATTGGTAAATGGTGTTCACTTACAGTATATAGTGCTTTTTACTCATCTCTGGATGACCAAAGCGCTTTACAGATCCTGCTATCCACCCATTCACACACTGATGGCAGCAAAGCTGCCATGCACCGGCGCTGGCCTGACCTACCAGGAGCAACAGGGAGTTCAGTGTCTTGCTCAAGGACATTTTGACATGCAGACTGCAGACAGAGCAGGAATCAAACCCATGACTCTCCAATTAGTAGTCAGCTACACTACACCTGCCCCACCGTCGCCCCATTTTTAACCTCTTAAAATTCTTAAAAGCCTTCCCCCTCTGGTGGTCAAGGTTTTTTTTTTTAAAGAAAATCTTCAGTTTAGATTTCAGACATTCCAAAGGCTTTAACTTGAAAGTGGTAAGAGATAATGGCTTACTGTCAATTAGAAAGATGTAGAATATGATCCAAAGTTTGAGATAGGAGTAAATTTACACATCTAGTTTGCATAATGCAACGGCAGCCGTATCAAATTACATAACTTTCGGTTAAAAGTGGACTTTGGACATATTTACACAAAGGACGGTTTTGTTTTTTGTCTTCATTTTTTTTTGTTTTTTTGTTATCTTATTTTCAAAGTATTTGAACCAGAAAATCAGTAGAATATACACAAACTGATAAAAAATGATCAGACCTACCCCTCATTGTGTCTTCATTTGTCCATTTTCGTCATCCACGGTCCTTATTTCATCTTCTGCCAGTCATTTTCACTTTCTCTTCCACATCCAGAAATTGTCACATGTATGTTATAAATTATTCCACCTCAATTTCGGTTACATTACACCGCCGAACCGGTGCTATTGTTTTCTGTCATCACGTGCAGCGCCGTAGATGGCAGACAGAAGTGTACACGCTCCACACCGTCTTCTGCTGTCACAAAAGGTAAATATTTCCCATCAGAAGCTAAATAATCTCTTTTTAGAATGATAGTTGGCAAAATTTGGAGCAAACACTTCCTCCGTGTGGAAATATATGTTGGGATGGAGCCTTTGTTTACATTCTCTTCCTCATTTTACCGGAAATTATGTTTGCGACGGTTCGTTGGGTGAAGTCCTCCAGTCCTCCACTGAAGAGCAGTAAGCTATATGTCTCTGACATCTTGTGATGTGCAATGCTTGGTACAACTGGGTTTTCTGTGCTTTTGGGACACATCATGTGACAGGCACAGAACTGTGCCAGGGACAGCAGGTGACGCTGATGTCTTATGAAAGTGGAACGTCAAAGGGTTAAGTAACAAACACAATGCGTAGATACAAAATGATTACATTATGATGAAATGACGTGAATTAAACTCTTTAAACACTTAATTTTAACACAATTTGACCATTTTATTTGAAGATTATCATATCTTCTTATTCCAAGCCAATTATTTATTGTTCACTAATAAACTTATTATAAGACTATAAAATATTTAAAAAAAATCTAAAATAAAAAAATAAATTTAAATAAAATTAGTTACAATTGCAGATACAAGAATTAACAATGAAGCAATTTTAAAACGTTTTAAAACATGAACAGCTGTTTGAACGTGCAAATCTTTAGCTCTGTCTACATATAATATGTAAATATATACACAAATGAACAAAAAATGAAGAAAACATAATAAGAAAAATGTAAAAAAAATTAACAAAAAAGAAAAGTATCAAAAAATGACCAAAAATAATAACTATACAGTGCATCTGGAAAGTATTCACAGCGCTTCACTTTTTCCACATTTTGTTATGTTACAGCGTTAGTCCAAAATGGATTAAATTCATCTTTTTCCCTCTAACTTCTACACACAATACCCCATAATGATAATGTGAAAAAGTTTTTTTTTGAGATACCTGCAAATTTATTAAAAATAAAAAACTAAGAAAGCACATGTACGTAAGTATACACAGCTTTTGATCAATACTTTGTTGATGCACCTTTGGCAGCAATTACAGCCTCAGGTCTTTTTGAATATGATGCCACAAGCTTGGCACACCTACTGTATCTTTGTGCAGTTTTGCCCATTCCTCTTTGCAGCACCTCTCAAGCTCCATCAGGTAAATGGGAAGCGTCCATGTACAGCCATTTTCAGATCTCTCCAGAGATGTTCAATTGGATTCAATTCTGGGCTCTGGCTGGGCCGCTTAAAGACATTCACAGAGTTGTCCTGAAGCCACTCCTTTCATATCTTGTCTATGTGCTTAGGGTCATTGTCCTGCTGAAAGATGAACTGTCGCCCCAGTCTGAGGTCAAGAGCGCTCTGGAGCAGGTTTTCATCCAGGATGTCTTTGTACATTACTGCATTCATCTTTCCATCAATCCTGACTACTCTCCCAGTTCCTGCCACTGAAAAACATCCCCACAGCATGATGTTGCTCCCAACATTGGCATGGTTATGACCGGTGCCTGGTTTCCTCCTAACATGATGCCTGGCATTCACGCCAGATAGTTCAATCTTTCTCTCATCAGACCAGAGAATTTTGTTTCTCATGGCCTGAAAGTCCTTCAGGTGCATTTTGGCAAACTCCAGGCAGGCTGCCATGTGCCTTTTACTAAGGAGTGGCTTCCGTCTAGCCACTCTACCATACAGATCTGATTGGTGGATTGCTGCAGAGATAGTTGTCCTTCTGGAAGGTTCTCCTTTCTCCACAGAGGAACGCTGGAGAGCTGACAGAGTGATCACTGGGTTTTTGGTCACCTCCCTGACTATGGCCCTTCACCCCGATCGCTCAGTTTAGACAGCCGACCAGCTCTAGGAAGAGCCCTGGTGGTTTTGAACTTCTTCCATTTATGGATGATGGAGGCCACTGTGCTCATTGGGACGTTCAAAGCAGCAGAAACTTTTCTGTACCCTTCCCCAGATTTCTGCGTCAAGACAATCCTGTCTCGGAGGTCTACAGACAATTCCTTTCACTTCATGCTTGGTTTGTGCTCTGACATGCACTGTCAACTGTGGGACCTAATATAGACAGGTGTGTGCCTTTCCAAATCATGTCCAATCAAATGAATTTACCACAGGTGGACTCCAATTAAGCTCTCAAAACATCTTAAGGATGACCAGTGGAAACAGGATGCACCTGAGCTCAATTTTAAAATTCAAGGCAAAGGCTGTGAATACTTTTGTACATGTGATTTCTAACCCTGGATTTACATTGACTCTGGATGTAGTACGTTACAGCTGCGATCTGGCCTCCGCAGTAAATAGTTCCCATTCTTGTCAATTTTCTAAACCCCACCTGGTCGGGACCACTGCGGAATGAATCCAGCTCATCAGATTCAGTTTGCAAATGAAACGCAACAAGTCTATTTTTGACGGATGCTGGATGCAATCCACAAGGAAATCCCATGGTATCTCGTGGTATTTAATAATAGCTGGTTGATCATTAAAAATGATTTAAGGATTGCCTGTAATTTTCTGAGGTCTACTCCACCACTGTGTCAAAGAAGGTAAAAACTTGACTTAACATACAAATGCTTCATAGAATTAAAATTAATGAGCTACTTGCGTTTTATTTAGAGCCCAAAAATGTAGGTGGGGAGTCGCCGCTACATCACACTTCCTTGTTGTCATCGCGATCGGTTCATCTCGGTCACTCTTGGGTCTTTTTCGAGATCTCGCATTATTTTGTATAATTCTCACACGATCTTGTATTTCAAACTCTGTTCTCATCCATGCCACTGCAAAACCAAATTGGATTTGGTAAGGACAGATGCAAAGGGCCATCTGTACTGCATCTGCAACATCCTGCATCCGAAGTCAGTGTAAATCCTGGTTTAGTTAGGACAGTTTTTTATTTTTAATAAATTTGCCTTTTTTTTACATTGTCATTATGGGGCATTGTGTGTAGAATTCTGAGGAAAAATGAGTTTAATCCATTTTGGAAAAAGGCTGTAACATAGCAAAATGTGGAAAAAGGGAAGCGCTGTGAATACTTAGTGAATACTTAGCGTTGTCAGTGCTCTACCAACTATGGCTCTGTTGGTAGAGCATCTGCCCTCACACCTGGGAAGCTGGGGTTCAAATCCTGGTCAGGTCATGCTGAAGACTATGTAAAAGCGGAACTTCCTGCTGTCCAGCTTGGTGCTTAGCAATAATGGAACGGAGGAGAGGAAATTTGTGGCGGTGCCTTGCATGGCAGCAACCCCTCTGATTCTAGATATGATTAACATTGTAGATAGAGAAACATAGTTTTGTTCTACTGTACATGATTGGCTGTATGGATTGAATGACAATAAAGTTGGTATTATTATTATTACTCTCCCGATGCACTGTAAATTCAGTAAACAAATGTAACCCTGACCCTAAAATGGGTTGACGACCATCAACCTTGTTGAAGAGGTTAAACACACTAAACGCAGGTCGGAGGTGAAGGGGAAACACACGGTGTGATGATATAGTTTTTATGGAGTAAGGTGGTATTGAGACTTAAGGCCGGTTGTAGTTGGTCACGATCCTTAATCTGCTTGGTGGGAATCCGGTCCATCTGTGCACTTGAAAATTCCAGAAGTTAAGGTTGGTGAACGTTTTAATTTGAAATACATTGCTTAAGTACTCCCATGTTGGAGGGGAAGGTTTGGGGACCCGAAGATTCTTCAGAGGTCGCACAAAGACCTAGGAGCGCTCCTGGCTGGAAAAGTGCATCTAACATTTCCGCTGTTGTGTGGACTGCTTCCTCCTTATAAAGGGTAGAGTTGATTGCTGCAGGTGAGAGTTGCTCGGGAGCTGCACATAATCAATTGATCCTACTGATGCAGGACGAGAAAACAACACAGCACAGAGCCAGAATACTACACGCACAGGCACTGTATTTAGAAAGTCGCACATACAATTTTTAGCATCACCTCCTCCTCCAAATATTAAAAGAATTTAATGAAAAAGGCACACAACTGGGTCAGCAGAGCATTTATCACCCTCTGCTTAATCCTGCCAATATACACTACTCACAAAAAGTTAGGATATTTGGCTTTCTGGTGAAATTAATGGAAAATGTAAAAAGTTCACACTACACTATTATGTCATGAAAGTAGGGAATTTCAGTAGAAGCATGCAATGGTGATTTCCTCCTCTCAAACAATTAATTGAAACAAAAGCCAGCAACAGGGGTGGGTATATCACGGGAGCCCCTCTGGGGCGGAGAGGAGGTCCCAATTGCAAGGTGAATTTGGTAAACCATAGGTTTATTGCAGGACTGAACAAAAAACAGAAAATAAAGCAGCACATGGGCTGAAACACAGGCTATAGCATGGCAGAACTCTGACAGGCAGGATAATACCAGGCATGACACGAACAGACTGGACAGAAGCGTGTAATCATGCCAATGAGACACAAGGACGCCACAACTGACAGAAAATGACACACACATACATATATAGACAGGGAAATAATTAGACAATGAGGAACAGGTGGGTACCATTAGGGGCAATCAGAGACAGCAGGGAGTGGCTATAGGTACGGAAAACATGAGGGACTGAGACAAAAGGTAAACAGAAACACATGAGATATGACCATGGGACCACTGCAAGGATAACATACAGAACAAAGGACAACACAGGGAATAAATAATAAAAACAACCCAGGATAAAAATAATAAACATAATGACTAGAAGTACATGACTAAGAAGAAAACACAGAGAAACAAATTAACAAAGAGCGAGGACATGACTGAACTTGTCCTGAGTATAACAGGACAAGTTATACTCAGGACAACTGGGTCCTGAGTATAACTCAGGACCCAATTGTGCTCATGTCCTCATAAAGTGAGGACATGAGCACAACCATGTCCAAACTCTTACAGTACCCCCTTCTCAAGGGTCCAAGACCAGACGGCCCAAAGGGCAACATTAAAAAAAAAACCCTCACAGGGTGGGTGGTGGGGGTACAAGGCCAGGCGGGCCGAAACAAGTCCTTTTTCCACATCCCACAGTGCCCAACAAAAACACAATTTAAGGACAACAAAGTCCATGGCCCCCAAAAATAAACAAAATAGGTTGTGCGGTCTTCCATCAACCCACGCCCATCGGACCGGGGAACCAGGTGGATCCGTGCGACTACCCAAAATCCATGGGCCCCCAAACTGGAGAACATGGTGGATCTGGTGGCTTCCCAAAGTCCATAGACCAACAGATGGATGAACACAGCGCATTGGGTGGCCCACCAAATTCAAAGGGCCACCAGACGGATGAACACAGCACCGTGGGGGCATTGACCTCAGGAGCTTTTAACACAGGAACTTTACCCACAGAAAATAATGGGAAAGGTTCTGCGCCCAGGGCTGAGAGCCACACTCGGCCTCGCAGCGAGCAGATTCGCGACTCCAACCCAGCAAAACATCTCATCCTCACGGGAAGAGCACTGACGAAGAGCTCTGAGCACCGGCAGCCAAGTCCTCAATCATAGCCACCAACTCCATCTCATCCCAACTCCATTTCTTCCTCCTCATTTGTTCGCCCGCTGGGTCCTGGACTGGTGCTGTCACTGGAGTCCCTCTGGGGCAGAGAAGAGGACTCAATTGCAAGGTGAATTTGGTAAACCATAGTTTATTGCTGGAGTGAACCCCCCCCCCCCCCCCACACACACAAAATAAAGCAGTGCATGGGCTGAAACACAAGCTAAAGCACGGCAGAAGCACTGGACAGAAGCATGTAATCACACCAACGAGACACAAGGACACTGCAACTGACAGAAAATGACACACACATATACTGTATAGACAGGGGAATAATTAGACAACGAGGAACAGGTGGGTACAATTAGGGGCAATAAGAGACTGCAGGGAGTGGTTATACAGTAGATATGAAAAACATGAGGGACTGAGACAAAAGGTAAACAGGAACACATGAGACATGACCATGGGACCACTGCAAGGATAACATACAGAACAAAGGACAACACAGGGACTAAATAATAAAAACAACCCAGGATAAAAATAGATAGATAGATTGATAGATAACTTTATTGTCTGTCCCAGTCAGTGACAGAAATTCTTCTTAGACATGGCTACAACAATAAAACACATTCAGCACTCTCAAAAACATGTTCAAACTCACAGGATAAAAACAGTTTAAAAAAGGAAACATGGTTAAAAAGGAAACAGCAAATAAAATCATGTGGCAGAAAATATTAATAACTATTAAAAATTAATAGTGATTAATAGATAAATGCTGATAACTAATATTGATAGCTAACTAAAGTATAACTATTTGATTTTGTTCAGGATTGTTACTGCAGAAGGAATAAATGATTTCTTGTAAATGTTTTTGTGGGCCAGTGGAACTTTATATTGTCTGCCTGATGGCAGTAACTGAAAAGAGTGATGGGGGGGGAGGGTGAGATGGGCCCTCTGTGATCAGGGTGGCTTTCCTGATCACAGAGGACATAAGCATAATGACTAGAAGTACATGACTAAGAAGAAAACACAGAAACAAACTAACAAAAAGCGAGGACATGACTGAACTCATGTCCTGAGAGTAACAAAAAGATCAAATATGAACATAAAGTGAGGACATGAGCACAGCCATGTCCAAACCATTACAGGGCATACCACAGCAAAAAAATGTCAATGTCTCAATAACTTGTCATGTTCCCTTGGACATCAATTACAGCTTGACGACGTCTCATGCTGTTCACAAGTCGACTTATTGTCTGCTGAAGCATGGCATTCCACTCTTCTTGAAGGGCGGCCCTTAGGTCATTGAGGTTGTGGGGTGCAAGTTTATGAGCCTCTACACTGTGACTCAGCTGATCCCATGAGTCTTCTGTGGGATTCAGGTCTGGAGAAAGTGCAGGCCACTCCATTTGAGGTACCCCAGTCTCCAGCAGCCATTCTCTAATGATGCAACCTCGATGAGTTGGAGCATTGTCGTCCACGAAGATGAAATTAGGCCTGTGTTGTTTATGCAGGTGCACAATTACTGGATTAATGATGTTATTCAGGTAGTACTGGCTTGTCACTGTACCATTCACAAGGTGTAGAGCAGTTCTGTATGGACTAAACACACCTGCCCAGACTGTAACACCACCACTACCAAAGGCTCGTCTGGTGACAGTAGTGGCTGATGCTTAGTGTTCTCCTTGACGTCTCCAACATCGTTGGCAGCCATCATTTCTCCTCAGCGTGAATCAACTTTCATCAGAGAACACCACTGAGGCCCACTGGTCCCTTGTCCAGTGTAAATGCTCCCTGGCCCATGCAAGATGATGGCACCTGGTGGTGGGGTCAGGTACCCTTGCAGGTCATCGAGCACGCAGACCACGCTGACCACGCTGACCACACTGATGTAAACTGGTTTGAATGGTCTGACGAAACACTTGGGTGTCTCTCACCTCCCTTCTGGTTCATCTGGTGCTGCAGCACACTGTTCACAGCGTGGGATGTGGCCAAAGGACGTCCACTTCTATGCCTTTCTGTGACTCTTCCAGTCTCTCTGTATCTCTGTTGCAACCTGCTGATGACACTCTGTGACACTTTAAGCTCAGTGGCCACTTCCTTCTGAGAACATCCTGTTTGAAGCCTCGCAGTGGCAAGGTACTGTTGATTAATTGTGAGGTGTCGTCTTGGTCTCATGATGTCAAAATGTGAACAGCATGATGAAGAGGACTGTTTAAATACCAATTCTAACTGAACCAGAAAATTCATTGGTTGATTCATGGATCAAACACCTGTTGTGAATTTTGCCGTTAAACACCTTGTTAGAGAACAGCAAGTTATGCAAAAAGTACTGAATCACTGAAGAGTTGGACATGTGCAATCAAAAAGTTAAATAAAGTCAAATTAAGTTCACCTGTAAAGGTTATAGTGGATTTTAGGTGCATCCTGAATTTTCACCTAAAAGCTGAATATCCCTAACTTTTGTGAATAGTGTATGTTCCCCAGCTTTGTCAGACTGAAGCGAGAAAACACTGTGGTTTACCTTTAGACTTGAACTGGTAAAAGTTCACAAGGCGTGCTGAGTTAGCCTATAGCCACCGTTATACCACAACCCAAACAGAAATATACTCAACAGTAATGAAACTGTTTTCCAGCCAGCCATTATAGTACATGCCCATGCTTTGAAGGACAAATGACTGCAGCACAACATTTATCTCACTGACCAACTTATGGCCATGCTAACTTAATATGTATCACATATAGCATTAGCTACAAACCTGAATACACTGCACACACAGGGAATAAATAATTCACCACAAATAACACTATATATTTATCAACAATGTCGCCAGCAATTAATGCAATTACAATGGGACAGCATGAATGGAGAAAAAAAAATCAAGAATTTAGGGAAAAAGTGCAAATTTACAGTAAAAAACTTTGAATTAAAGAAAATAAAGTAAAAAAAATATACTTGTAATAGACAAAAATTTGCACATGAAAACGCTGAAAATGTACAACACATAAAGCATACTTCTACAGAAGACAAATGTTTGATTTAGAAGAAAAAGGTTTTCAAAAAGAATTTGCAATTTGATTAAAAAAAAGTCTTACAATTGTATTAGTGGTAGCAAATGTATTACAAAAACCGCTAGAAAATTTGAAAAATCTGAGGACAAAAATAACAGATTTAATAGAAAAATCTAACTTTTCAGGAATTTTTTTCAGAAAAAAAAACTTTGCACGTTCTGAGGAAAAAAAAATTGCAGATTTACAAGTAAAAGCTGATTTCTAAGACAATAGTATCATATTCAAAGATTCAAGATTCAAAGATTTTATTTGTCAGTACTTCAATATGTACAAGACATACAGAAGAACTGAAATGCTGTTTCTCTCTCTCTTAGTGGTGTGTGTAATATACAAGAAAAAAAAAGGAATAAGGATGAAAACAACAACAACAGTCTATATACAGTAACGCTACCTGAAGTGAAAATAAAGAGAAAACACAGCAGTCCTAAGTACAATAACACCGTAATACCCGACTGCAAGTTCAATGCGGTAGCGGAGGTGCAGAAAGTGACAGTTTGGACTGTAGTGCAATAACAGACTGCAGCAGGTGTGGCATTTGTGCAAATGATTTCAGTGAGGTGCAAAGACACACTGCAGCAGATGTATTACTGTTGGTGTGCCGAGTCATTCTGTGCAAACAGCTGAGGTAGAGCTATTGTGTGGGTGAGTGTGTAAAGATGGATTCATGCTGCACCTCTGCTGTCTGCGTATGTGTAACTGGAAACCTTGTGTGACGAAATTTACGTCATCTCCACTCCGTAAGTGTCCGGAGTGCTCAACTGCGGACGACTGCGTACAGCCCAAATTTTGTGACCGTGCTGCCTGCCCACGACCTGAACACATTGAAAAACGCATGCGCAAGACTGGACGTCCCATTCACGAGGTGGCGATATAGGCACAGCATACCAAAAAAAGTAGACGAAGAAAACTACAATGAAGCGGAAGATGAGAATAAACATACATGAATCATACATACATACATACTTCAGCAGCAGCAGCATCTTCATGGAAAAGGAGTGAAAACCGGGAAGTCAAGCAGCAGAAAGCAAGCAGCGTTTCTTTGTTGGTGAAAATCCTGGTGCATCAGCGCACTGGTGCTACCTATCGAGCGAGAGTGAAACTACAAATGATGGTTGTGTGCATGCGTCAACCGCTTGGCCTGGGTAGATGAAAAAAGTGAGCATGAACAGTGCCACATGGGTGCCGGGCTCGTCCAAAGCGCATGCGGACCAAAGTGGACTAGAGGTGAAATGCAGCATGAATAAAGCTTTATAGTTCAGGGGCGGGGGAGGGGGGGAAGCGGACAGAGTTCAGGGTCCTGATGGACTGGTGAACAAAGCTGTTTAGCAGTCTCGTGGAGCAGGTCTGGATTCTCTGGTACCTTCTCCCTGAGGGCAGAAGGCTGAAGAGGGGTGTGAGGTGTCGCCTGCGATGTTGATGGCTCTGCAGGTGAGGTGGGTGTGGTAGATGTCCGAGAGGGAAGGCAGAGGGGCACCGATGACCTTATTGGCTGTATTCACTGTGTGTTGTAGAGTCTTCCAGCAGGAGGCGGTGCAGCTTCCAAACCACACAGTGATGCAGCCGGTGAGGATGCTCTCAATGGTGCCCCGGTAGAATGAACACATGATGAGGGGTGGGACTCATACTCTCCTCAGTTTGTGGAAGAAATAGAGGTGAGTTTGAGCCTTCTTGGCCAGTGATGTGGTGTTGGACCAGGAGAGGTCCTCGAAGATGTGCATCCACAGGAACTTGGTGCTGCTCACCCTCTCAACAGCTGCTCCATCGATGATCAGAGGGGGATGCTGGATGTGACCTCTCCTGAAGTTGACCACAGTCTCCTTGGTTTTTCCCACGTTCAGAAAGAGATTGTTGTCTTTACACCACTGGACCAGTTGGCTCACATCATTTCTGTAGTTGTCCTCTTCATTGCTGGTGATGAGACCTACCACCACCATGTCATCTGCAAACTTGATGTGTTTGGTGCTGTAGGCTGGTACACAGTCATGGGTCAGCAGGGTGAAGAGCAGGGGGCTGAACACGCACCCTTGTGGGGCCTGGAGGTCAGTGCTACTGGCCGGTAATCATTGTAGTTGGATGGGACGGGCTTCTTTGGGACTGGTATTATGGTAGCAGTTTTGAAGCATGTGGGGACGACAGTTTGACTCAGGGAGATGTTGAAGATGTCGTCCAGCACATTCTTGAGCTCGTCTGCACAGTCCTTCAGAACACAACATAGTATGTTGTCTGGTTCAGCTGCTTTGTGTGGGTTGATCCTGGAGAGAGTCTTCTTCACATATAAAAGGAAAATAAATTTTGCAGCTCCATGCAGATTCTTCTGGGACAAAATTTGCTCAACATGTCTTCTCTCATAGAAGAGGCTGCAGACCCCTGCTCTACCTGTTTCTTGTCATCAGCTTGGCTTCACCTGTGAAAAAGTAATATTATGTGATCCGTTATAATACACATTCATTTAATAGTAGATGCATTGGGAACTGGCCTGTATGCTTTTAATAAGACCCACAAAAACTCTATTGGCATATACAGTACAGTAGGCTCACCCATTCGAGGCAGCCCAAAGTCTATGTTTCCGTGCTGAAGTGTATACCACTCATAAGGTTTTACAGAAGTCTAATTATTACAACACAGCCTAACAGCTCTATCAAGGTACTTTTCTATTTAAAATTCAAGAAACCAATGTACACCTGCCTTAAAGATGAGTAGAGTTTAGCAAAAACTAGATAGTCAGGAAGAGGAAGTGATTGTGCTGCACGATTTGTTGCTAAAGAGAAACAATTGCAAGATACTGAAAATAAACCTCAAACATCTTGAACCCAGACAAAAAGGTGAAGAAAACGGATTTGGTTTCAGAGGGGAACCAAACACAGATCACATTTTACGCACAGACCCAGGAAGCTCTTTTTCCTTTATTTGCATATCATCCTCTTTTTTCTTTTTGTCTTACACACACACACACACACATATGCACATCCATCTGTGGCACACTTTCTTAAGTGCAGATGCTCTCTTCAGAGGGGCATTAGCTGGTAATGCTTGCTTCTGAGGATCCCTGGGTGCCTGATATCCAGCACGCAGACACAGAGAGAACCCAGCAGTGGAGCTCAGTGCATAAACAACGAGGGACACACACACACACACACACACACACACTCACTCACAAAAGCAACAAAAACAGGAAGCACACCATTAGAATGAGCTCTGAGAGATTCAAAGTGTTTCTTCTTCGACAGCGCGCGTTTAAAGCCTTGTTGTTTTCGCCCGCAGCTACAGCCAGCTCGGATGATGTTGAGTTCCTTGCAGAGGGTGAACGAGGCTGCTTTGGCTGCATGTTAATGTCGACTACAAATATCTGAAAAAGGAATAAAAAAACATGCAAGCTCACTCTTACCATGTCGGGTTTAATGTCAGCTCTGGTTAAATCAGCTAATTTAGTTGTTGAGCTGAGAAAACCAAGAGACAACTTAAGTACAAGAAGAAAAAGACCATTCTTTCATTTGATGCTATATATTAATAGTTCATGGGTTTTTGGTATGTTTTGGAAGGCTTTGATAGCGCCTGACGCAGGTTATTGCTAAGTAGTCACAGTTTTAACCACATGCTGCCCAATTGGAAATGAATTGCAGTATATACAACAGAGTCACGTGATATGTTGGGGGAGCTGAGCATCTAAAACCAAAGTAAAAACCAAACATCACATTATAGGGTGATATGAAAAGGAAGCTTTACCCAGACTGTTCTTGATACTATGTACCTCTGCTTTGCAAACCACCTCAACCTCATTTCTGACTCAATCATTGTCAGCTATGTCCTTATGCTTTCTCTGTACCGTACTGTGTTTTTAAAAGATCTGCCATAAATCACCACAGGAGCACAGCATCAGCCTTGAATTACAACTACCTCCAGCTATTTAAGTAATAAAAAGATATCTGATACAAAGGAATTTATTTAATAATAATTGTTTTCATACATTTTTCTAATGAAAAGTATGTTTTTTCTAACGAAAGAAATAAAGACTGAAAAAATTGCTCCAAAAAAACGCAGGACTCTTTCTCACAGAGAAAAAAAACTATTCCCAGAGGGAGGAAGAATTTTTCTTTGGATAAAGGTTTTATCTGTTTATTCTGGCAAGTTTGACCAGATTCATCCCAGTTTGTAGTGGTGTGCGATACTGCAAGATTTGGTATCGATCCAATATCAAGTAAATACAGGGCCAGTATCGCTGATACTGATATGATACCAACACTTTTTAATAATTAAGGTGGATGCATCATCAAATTACTAAATCTGAATGAATTTTTATGACCTTTATGTGTTTTATGATTTTTTCCTTTGGCTTATAAATTAGTTAAAACCAAGGACAGAATTTGGCCAAAGTTTATAGGCAAGTAGAAAAATACTTTAAAATCATAATAAAACTTTTTGTTCAGAAGCCATAGAACACTAACAAAACAGTTTTTCCCCATACATTGTCATGTCTGGACTTTTTGCTTAAATAAATAAACTGCACAAAATTATCACTCAAAAACAAATTAAAACAAATTCATTTTTGAGGTACAGTGTTCAGAAGCTACAATACAAAAATTAAATAAAATGTCTCCCTTCATTTGAAAATATAGCCACACGGCACTCCTCGTCCTCTCTGCCATTCTTCTACTCTGTCTCTGTGCTGCTCGTCTGTGTGCGTGCATGCTGGCAGCCGGCGGCTGCTGTTTGCTAGCTTGTTTACCTGGCATTGCTGAGTCATGTGATGGTAGTAAGGCGTAGCACCTAAACGATGGTTGCCAACCGCCGTAAAACCACAAGACGAAGAAGAGGAGCAAACTGTGCCTGCTCCCTGCTGTGACAAGAGTGGCACACACACAGATACAGAGTATTGATCTCATTACACTGGTATTGATCAATATCAATACCAGTGTTGGTATTGATATTATTGATATTTGGATCGATCTGCCCACCACTACCAGTTTGTGCTGGGGGAGAGCAGCTGTAGAAGGCTGAGTGTGCACAGCAGCAGCAGGTTCGCAATTTTTGCCTGCAGTGGATGAGGCACAGGGATTGATCTGAGCCAACGACACAGGTATCAGCCAGGAGTCAGCAGGGTCCACTGAGCATTATGAAGCAAAGAGGGTAGGGGCCGATCCCTGTTGTGATAGGATCCAGACAAACAGGCCCTCAACAAGCCTCTCTGCTTGCATATCCCAGATTGGAAAGTAAACCGATACTATTTAAGATACCAGCAGGGGCAAAGATTCTTGTTTTTCATGGTCAAACTAGATCCAAGTCAGCAGACAGATGAAGTTCCAAAATAGCAAGGAATTACATTTTGGAGTTAAATCACAATACGTCAAAATGACAGACAGCCTTGAGAATTTTCCGTCACTGCTAAAAATAATCCGTCAATGAAGGAGAATTTCAGTTAAGGTGATCACTGGAGCTCAGTTATCCGGGAGAGGCTCAGACTAGAACTGCTGCTCTTCCACATGGAAATGAGCCAGTATAGGTGGCTTGGGAATCTGATCAGGATGCCTCCTGGACACCTCCCATGTTACATTTAATTACATGGGAATGAAATATACTGTCGATTACTTTTGCCACATAGAGCCTGGTAGGTTTGGATAGCTTTTCCTATTTAAGAAATGAAATCATGATTTAAAAACTGCATTTGGTATTGACTCACATCTTTGTCTTCTTCTTCTTTCAGCTGCTCCCTTTAGGGGTCACCACAGTGGATCATCTGCCTCCATCTCACCCTATCCCTTGTATCTTCTTCTGTAACACCAACCCTCTCCATGTCCTCCTTCACTACATCCATGAGTCTTCTCTGGGGTCTTCCTCTTTTCCTCCTACCTGGCAGTTCCATCTTCACCATCCTTTGTCCAGTATCGCCACTATCCCTTCTCTGCACATGTCCAAACCATCTCAGCCTTGCCTTTCTTACTTTGTCTCCAAACCGTGCAGTGAGATCGAGTACAAAGCTGCAAAGTATGGACTGTGAAAAGCTATAGCAACAGCCAAGAGGCAGTACAGAGAAAAGCTGGACAGCCTCTACTCCACTCCTGACCCGAGCCGCATGTGGCAAGGCCTGCAGCACATCACAGACTACAAGAGGACCGACAGCAGCACCACTAGCTCCACAGACAGACTGCTGGATGATTTCAACATCTTTTACACCCACTTTGAGACCACCAGCTACAGGGCAGAGAGGAGACACACACTGACCCCCCCCCCCCCCTTCCACACACACACACCACACCACCACCACCACTAAAAGTCTCACCAGGCCAGGTAAACAAAACACTGAGGAACATCAACCCCTGCAAGGCAGCAGGACCAGACAAAATACCTGGGTGGGCCCTTGGAGTATGCGCTGACTGAGCGGAGCTGACTGACATCCTCACATCAATCTTCAACCTCTCCTTCAACCACAACATAGTCTCCTCCTGCTTCAAAACAACAACCATCATCCTCCTCCCCAAAAGGAGCCTGCCAACCTGTTTGAATGATTACAGACCGATAGCACTCACTCCAATCATCATGAAGTGCTTCAAGACAGTGGTGCTGCCCCTCATTCAGGACAGCACATCGGGCACCCTGGACCCCCTGCAGTATGCCTACCGGTCCAACAGGTCCATCTCAGATGCCATGGCTGCAGCACTCCATTATTCTCTCTCCCACCTGGAAGATAAAGACTCCTACATCAGGATGCTCTTTGTCGACTACAGCTCCGTTTTCAACACGGTCATCCCCCAAAAACTCACTGACAAACTGTCTTCACTTGGCCTACACCCCACCCTCTGTGACTGGCTACTGGACTTTCTAACTGGCAGGCCTCAGTCTGTCAGGATTGGTAAAAGGACCTCAGCAAACATCATCATGAACACAGGTGTCCCACAGGGCTGTGCTCTCAGCCCCATCCTCTACAGCCTCTTCACCCATGACTGTGTTGCCTTCCACAAGGACAATATCATCCTAAAGTTCACGGATGACACAGCAGTCACATCACTGGTGAAACAGCAGTTGCATCACTGGTGATGATGAAGCATCCTACAGGAGGGAGGTGGCCAACCTGGTGTTATGGTGTGAGGACAACAACCTCACCCTCAACACGGACAAGACAAAGGAAATGATAGTGGACATGAGGAAAGGGAGGAGGAGACCCCATCGGCCACTGTTCATCTGGAAGTTTGAGGTGGAGAGGGTGAGCAACTTTAAATACCTGGGCATCCACATCAGCAAGAACCTTAAGTGGACACACAACACCACAGAGCTGGTTAAGAGAGCTCAACAGCAGCAGTACTTTCTGAGGAAGCTGAAAAACTTTGACATGTCCTCCAGGATCCTCAACAATTTCTACAGCTGCATTATTGAGAGCATCCTGACCAACTGCATCACTGCGTGGTACGGTAGCACCACTGCCCTGGACCACAAACGCCTGCAGAGAGTGGTGAAGACAGTGGAGAAGATCATCAGGACTCCACTCCCCTCTCTGCAGAGCATCTATCACTGCAGAGTCCAAAGGAGAGCTGACGACATCCACTGGGACCCCATCCACCCCCAGCACAGATTGTTCACACTTCTACCCTCAGGCCAAAGGTACAGAAGTGTGAAATGCAGGTCAACCAGACTGAAAAACTCCTTCTTTCCCACTGCCATCAGACTCCTGAACAAATAACAACTCCCAAAACTCTGCAACACAGCTTTGGATACAGGAACTCACACACCGGCTGCTAAATTTGCACATTGCTTACCTGTACAGTGTATAGTGTCACCCGTCTGATGTCCATATCATCTCTGCTGTGAATTATCATCTCTGCTGCTATTTATCTTGTACAGTCTACTGGTACTACTGTTACAGAGAAATTAGCACTGGGTGCTAATTTGTAGTTTGCAATTTATAATTATATACTGCTCGCTGCACAATGCTCATTTGCACACTGTACATGGGTTTATGCCATCTCAGGTTCACATCATCTCTGACATCAATATACCACTACCACTGTAGTCCTCCAGTGGATTTTCAATTTCATTCCTCTCGATTGACTGCATCAACTGCTTTAGCTGTCCAAATTGCCTAATGTGTGTTATTAGTACTCATTAGTATTAGTATTTAGTATCAAGGCATGCTTAGGAGTCCTAATTGCCTAACTGTGTGTTGGTGTGTGTGTTATTAGCATCCATTAGTATTAGGATTGAGTTAGTATCGTTGTGTGCCTATTGCCTTGGCATTTGTTTGGAGAGCAAAGTAAGAATTTCATTGCTCAGGAAATGTAGCATTTCTTAACTGTGCACATGATAATAAAGCCTTTGAATCTTGAATCTTGAAACCACTCAACCTGAACTGTCCCTCTGATGTACTCATTTCTAATCCTGCCCCTCAGAGTCACTCCCAATGAAAATCTTAGCATCTTCAACTCTGGCACCTCCAGCTCCACCATCTGTCTTTTTGTCAGCGCCACCATCTCCAAATCATACATCATAGCAGGTCTGACTACCATCTTGTAAATCTTCCCTTTCACTATTGCTGCTACCCTTCTGTCACAAAACACCCTTGACACCCGTCTCCACCCACTCCACCCTGCCTGCACTCTCTTCTTCAGCTCTCTTATGCATTTTCCATTGCTTTGGATGGTTGACCACAGGTATTTAAACTCATCTACTTTCACTACCGCTACTCTTTCCATTTTAACCATTACACCTGCCTGTCACACTCATTTTTTCCGTCTTGCTTCTATTGACTTTCATTCCTCTTCTCTCCAGAGCATGCCTCCACCTCTCCAGGTTCTCTACCACCTGCTCCCTACTCTCACTACAGATCACGATGTCATCTGAAAACATCATGGTCCACGAAGATTCTTGCCTGACCTCATCTGTCAGCCTGTCCATCACCATGGTAAACAAGAAGGAGCTCAGAGCCGATCCCTGATGTAATCTCACCCCCACCTTGAATCCATCCGTCACTCCTACAGCGCACTTCACCACCGCCTCGCTATCCTCATACATGTAACTGCACAACCCTCACATACTTGTCTGCCACTCCTGACTTTCTCATAGAGTATCACACTTCCTCTCTTGGCACCCTATCATATGCTTTCTCTAGATCCACAAAGACACAGTGCAACTCCTTCTGACCTTCTCTTTACTTCTCCATCAGCACTCTTAGAGGAAACATTGCATCTGTAGTACTCATTCTTGGCATGAAACCATACTGCTGCTCACTGATTGTCACCTCTCCTCATAACCTGTCTTCAACAACTCTTTCCCATATCTTCATAGTGTGGTTGATCAACTTTATGTCTCTGTAGTTACTACAGCTCTGAACATCCCCTTTGTTCTTAAAAACTGGTACCAAAACACTTCTCCACTCCTCAGGCATCCTCTCACTCTCCAAGGTTGTGTTAAACAATCTGGTTAAAAAGTCCAGCGCCATCTCTCCTAAACATCTCCATACCTCCACAGGTATGTCATCTGGACCAATTGCCTTTCCATTTTTCATCCTCTTCAAGGCTGCCCTCACTTCCACCTTGCTAATCCTCGGGACTTCCTTGTTCACCATTTTTCCTTCATCCATCCTCCTCTCTCTCTTATTTTCTTTATTCATTAGCTATTCAAAGTCCTCCTTCCACCTTCTCAACACACTCTCGTCATTTGTTAGTACATTGCCATTTTTGTTCTTAATCAACCTAACCTACTGTACATCCTTTCCAGCTCGATCTATCTAGCCAATCCATACAATCCTTTTCCCCTTCATTAGTGTTTTGCCTATCATACAACTCACTATATGCCTTTTCCTTTGTCTTTGACATGATTTTGGGGTTAATTAGACTCAGACATAGGCAGGGATCCACTACAGAGATGAAAACACGTTTAGGGAGGTTTATTGACAAAATAAGAATAAATGAATGAATGGAAATGTTGGTGTGCTGGCAGTCCTGTGGAAAAAGCAAAGAGAGGGCAATGAGTAACTGCTCCCAACAACGACTAAATATGCTAGACTGGATAACTTGTTCTCTTACTTGGGTAGTAGTGTAGGCTGAAGGTAGGAAAGGGAGATGAGGCGGCGGCACACCAATGCTGGTTTACTGGAGCAGGTGGGTGAAGAATACCTCACAGGGAAAACTTTAGCTTGAACCAGAGTGGGGAGATGGGTTAGCTGATGGGTAATGAGAGCTTACTTGTAAACGTCTGTACTTTTGTTCCAAGAAGAATCCGCCAGGAAAGGAATCTAAATCTGCCACGAGGGGTCCAACAACAGGGATCTGTGCACAGGTAGGAAAGGAGAGGTAAGCAATGTATAATTGTTTTCCTTTCTTGGGTCCAGGGTTTAGCAGGGAGTTGACTGAGAGGCAAAACAGGAGCTAGGCAGGTTGGAGCAAAGCTGAACGGCAAGCTGGAGCAAAACAAAGTGTAAACAGTTGCAAAGGCAGCGTATAGTCATTTGACAATTCCACACTCAGGGTTCTCTCTCCAGCTCTTAAATAGGCAGCCTCTAGATGAGCTGCAGGTGTGACACAAGGGGCAGCTGCAGCTGATTCGAGGAGAAGACTGCAGGTGGGGAGAGAGAGGGCGGAGACAACCCCGGATCATGAAAGCCTTTGCCACCTCTCTCTTTGCCATGCGCCTAAATTCCAAACACTCCTGTCTACTTTCTTCATCTCCCTGACTATCCCACTTTGCTAACCTCTTCCTTTGGATAATTTCCTGTACCTCCTCATTCCACCACCAAGTCTCCTTGTCTTCCTTCCTCTGTCTACTGGATACACCACATACCTTTCTACCCGTTTCCTTCAATACTTTTGTTGTGCTATCCCAGTCATCTGGTAATTCTTCCTTACCACCCAGAGCCTGTATTAACTCCTTCTTGAACTCTGTGCGACCTTCTTCCGTCTGTAACTTCCCCCACTTAATCTTTGGCTCTGCCTTCACTGTTTTCCTCTTCTTGCTTTCCAAAGTCATCCTACAGACTACTAGCCAATGCTGTCTAGCCACATTCTCCCCTGTAATCACCTTGCAATCTTCTATCTCTTTCAGATCTCTCCTTCTGCATAAGATGTAGTCCACCTGTGTGCACTTTCCTCTACATATATTGTAAGTCACCCTATGTTCCTCTCTTTTCTTGAAGTATGTGTTCACAGCCATTTCCGTCCTTTTAGCAAAATCCACAACCATCTGTTCTTCCACATTTATCTCCTTAAGACCATACCTACCCAGAACCTCTTCATCACCTCTGTTCCCTTCACCTACATGTCTATTAAAATCTGCCCCAATCACCACTCTCTTCCCCCTGGGAACACTCTCTACCACTTCATCCAACTTACTCCAGAATTCCTCTTTCTCTTCTACCTGACATCCAACTTGTGGGGCATATGCACTGACAGCATTCAACATCACACCTTTGACTTCTAGCTTCAAACTCATGATTCTGTCTGACTACCTCTTTACCTCCTGAACAATCTTCACAAACTCTTCCTTCAAGATTACTTCTACTCCATTTCTCTTCATATCTACACCATGGTAGAACAGTTTAAACCCGCCTCCAATGCTCCTAGCCTTTCTTCCCTTCCATCTGGTTTCTTGAACACACAGTATATCTACCTTTCTTCTCTCCATCATACCAGCTAACTCTCTGCCTTTACAAGTCATAGTCCCTACATTTAAAGTCCCTACTCTCACCTCCACACTTCTACCTTTCCTTTTCTCTCTCTCCCTCCTAACATGCCTTCCCCCTCTCCTCCTTGATCTTTGACCAACAGTAGCCCAATTTCCACCGGCACCCTGTCGGTTAATAGCACCAGTGGCGGTCATTGTTAACCAGGGCTTCAACTGATCCAGTATGAAAGTCTCATCCGTCATGAGCCGCACGTTTGATTGGCAAAGGTTTTAAGTTGGATGCCCTTCCTGACACAACCCTCCCCATTTTCCCGGGCTTGGGACCAGCACTAGGAGTACACTGGCTTGTGCACCCCCTGTGGCTGTGTTAATAATAATAAAGATGATTCGGGTCATCTTTGCCTAATATTAAAATTTGTTTGATGATCTAAAACATTTAAGTGTAATAAATCTGAAAAAAATATAAGAAATAAGGAAGGAGGAAAACACTTTTTCAAGGCACTGCATGCCAAACTGGGACCACACTGGTACCCTCCTTGAAGAGCTGGAGGAGGTTGCTGGGGAGACAAAAGTCAGGACTTCTCTGCTCTATCTGCTGCTTTTGTGACCCGGACCCCCAGATAAGTGGTTGATGGATGGATGGAAAATTGCCAATTAATTTGCAATGACAAACATGCAGAACATTTTCATGTGGTTTTGTAATATGTTTGGGGTATAATATGTGATCAACGTTAAATTTTTTTTTTTTTCTGTTTTTGCTAGAGCAACCAATGGAATAATCAAAAAAGAAAATAAAAAAAAACCTGACTGGCAATATGACATTGAACCATATAAACAGAACAAAAATGATTAAACTTGGCTCTTGGCCACAAAACTGAATAATCAAGCAAACAAATGGTGCTTTAGACATTCCTGACAAGTCAGGACAGGCATGCATTGCCATTTCGGTTTGCAGTTCTGTTGTGAGATAATAGCGCCTCAAATTGAATAAAAATACATTACAAAGACTATGGAGTCTATGATTTTTAAATTTTGAACAGTATCACTCTAATAGAGAAACTGATGTATAATACATTCTGTTCTCATTCTGGATGCACAATATAACTCGGCAATATATTGATACAGAGTGCCTCAGATTCTACCAAAAGCTGTGATTTATTCAGTCAGGCTTGAAAAGGATTATGAATTCATGGCTGATGCATAACAATGTGTAAATACTGCATGATCATAATAATGTTTACCTACTTGATCTTATATGCAGTTTGTTCATAGAACAAAAGGTGAAAATTAACAGAAAATTAAACTTTAACCATTTTTTGTAAACGTATCATTATTCAGCAAAATGCCTGAATTTTAACTTAAGATTTTTTTTATTTTTTATTTTTTTTTTTTGGGGGGGGGGGTGATTTGTGTTAACGTTATACCTTTTACATCACATTGCTCTCTTGAAGGTACTGTAACTCACCACCACTGCTGTCTCCTGGTCCTGAAATCTTTGGGGCAGATTTACTAAGGCAGCGCAAATTTGCGAGTGCGCAATTTAGGCAGAGCGCCTAAGGGAGGGGCCAATTTTTGCCAGTGGTCTACTGACGACACTCAAAATTATAAACACAGACGCAGACACTGCATTTCATTAATGACCACCCATCCACCAACAGCGCCACAAAACTGCACACAGGCACAGCTGATGAGGAAGCGGGTCATCAACACAGGCACAGCTAGTTTGGAGGAGCATAATATATAAAGATATTTTTAAGCTTTTGTTTAACCCCTTGCACTCCGGTCAATTTCCCTAAAAATGCCAAAAAATAGCGTGCCCAAAGTAAATCGAAAGCTGTTCTTCAACCCTTTGCAGCATCTTCATGGGGTTGGTCTCATTTAAAAGAAAACACTTTGAATTTTTTGGCAAAACAGTCATAATCTCTCTAAGTGCCCCGGCCACTGAGTTACAGTCATCTAAACATAGTGAACTTGAAGAAAATAAATTTGGCCTGGGTGTTTTTTTGGATACAAATGCTTGCAAATAACACACAGCTTCAGATCCGGGCTGGAAAATGCAACAGAAATGTAGAACCAAGTGTTATCAAGCTGAGGTCAAAATTTTGTAACAATACCACAAAAAATGAATATATTACACAGCTTTTTCCTCAGGTAGTTCCCAGGCGTTTTTGAACTGTGCCAAATTGTGCCAAATGGCACAGTTTGGAAAAACGTCAGTAACTTTTGAATGATTCAATATAGAAGCTTCATCTTGGGCTCTAATGAAAGGTGACACTCAGGGCTGTGTGTGTGTGAGTGTGAGTGGGGGGGGGGTTTGTTCCCACCCCCCTCGCTACAGAGGACAGACATCGGCCATCGCTACATGACGGAATAGTCATGTGGCGACCGCGGCGCAGTCACTGCGGCTTCCCCCCCTCGCTACAGAAGAGTAGCGGGGGGGGGGGGGCGTTCACGGTCCGGACGAGGTGCACGAACCATGTACCGCGGAGCACAGTTCCCGCGGTCCCCGCGCCCGCCCCCCCTCCCGCTACTCTTCTGTAGCGAGGGGGGGGAAGCCGCGCACTCACACACGCCATGTACCACAGCGCATGGACTTCGGACTTCGTGCGCCGCACAGTTGTAATTTACCGATCGGTCAAAAGTCATTTTTGTTTCCAATTTTCAGGGATAAAGAATAATTTAGCTTATAACACTTACCTCTTCACAGCAGCAGTGTCCTGGCGAACTTCTCTTCCTCATTGTCAGACGAACGCGACGCTGGTCCCTTGTTACGAACTCGTGGTTCTGGTCTCGTGGCCCCCGGTCAAAACATAATTCCATTATTGCGGTTTTGCACTTCCATGATTGCGGTTTTGGCAAATGATTTACGACCTTCGTCGTCGGCCTCCATCGGTCTATGATGACCATGGAAGAAAATCCTAAACGTCTACTCTGCTGGAATAAAAAAAAAAAAGTACCGCCTGTGGCTGAACAGGCCGATGTGCGAATGGCAGTCCCTGTCACACAGGTCGCACTTGTGGGTGGTCTCCGTGCTGCTGGGTCTGTGGGGTTCTTCCTGCGGGCCCTTTTTTCATCTGCTGCTGGAGCAGTCTGTCTTCACCCAGCCTTACAGAAAACAGCTTGCGAACTTCTGTGCTTCAATTGGCTCGCTGCATTCACAGCGTTGGTAGGCGGGTCCTTCTTGCTAGGTTTTCAGTCATTGGTTCTTCAAGGTTTCAGAAACCCAATTCAAGGCTCTTATTAGTCAAATGAGAGGTCAATCATATCCGATCTGTTCGCGGCTGTGTCTGTAGTGGAAGAACGGAAATGCAGCTTTTTTTTTCCAGTGCGCTCTTAGGACGCAGCGCCCTCATGCGTCCTAGAGCGCACGAGAGCGCCCTCGTGCGCTCTAGGACGCAGAGACGTGCCCGTCCGCGGTACACAGGAGTGCAACAGGTTAAGCACAAACCCCACTAAAATAGCTTGTTTTTGTTGATCACATTTTAGAATTTAGATTTTCATTTAACATGGCAGACTTTTTTTTGTTTAATATGTATAAATGAGCATTTGTATCTAATTTTAAAAAAAGGACTACTCATGAATAAATTGATTATTTGACCAACGTGTTTATTTTATTAACACTCGAACCATCATGGTCTGATGGAGACTCTGGGATTTTATTATGTGAAAAACTTTGTTTTAACAAAATCTACAGGTTTCCCAGTTCAAAACTTTATATAAATGCCATTGAGTTAAGTGTTGGTTTCTGTGGATGTGTGCACTCTTTTTGTTCTGTTGTTTTCCTCCTATATAGTGTATCCTGAACTGGGAGAAAGAAATAGAGAGAAGAGGGAAGTGAATTTCCATTTTATGCAGAGCAAAAAGAAATACTGTAAATATTGCCAGGCGGTGACCCTTGCGGATCACCATAAGACGCCAAGAGTCCACCAGTGAGTTTTGCGAAGATGGTGATTTATTAACACAACGAGACAGGACAAGACAAGACTGTGAGCCGCTCTTGGCAAAACCACACATAAATCAACACACGGGCTCGCAGGGCTGACCCCAGCCACTACGAGCTAAACTGTGACATAGCATGAGACAACGAATCTGGCATGAAGGTCAAACAACGCTCTGGCAGGGATAGTTGACAATAACTGACAAAGACTGACAAGGTGTTGACCATACTCCTGCAACATTACTGTCGCTAGTGCTCGCTTTATGAAGGCGAACACTAACAAGCAGTAATGACACACAGCTGACCAGCCTTGACAGGCGGAAGCCCCACCGAACACCTTCACAATAAGAGCCCAGTGAGACCAGAATACAACCCACAGCTGTCAAGGCCGGCAGCGAGTTGAACTCAGCCCGAGCACGATCAGATCCCAGCGCTCGGGTCGTAACAGTACCCTCCCTCCACGGGCGGGCTCAGAACGCCCCAAGGACCACCCTGGCTCCTCCCACCCCCCAGGATGGGTGGCCGGGGGTAGGAGTGTAGGGAGAGAGACCAAACCCAAAGACAAAACAGAGACGAGAAAAAACGACATACAGGACAATGACCAGAAAAACTACTCAGATTAAATCAAGAAAATGCACATGGGGAAGAACAAAAAAACAGAACTACCGGATCAGAAATATTAAACACAAGACTATGACAAAAAACCAAATATTCAAAAATCAGACAAAATACACGGAGAGAAAAAAACAAGGCAACAGTAGAACAAAACACATACTAGGGCAACTGCAAGACATAACCAAAACACAAAATACACAGAACATCAAGGACAAGAACAAAAAGACAGAACAATCACCATGACGGATTAACCCAGAAAACCACTACCCCCCTGACAGTTTATGCTGACCGGCAGAGACCAAGCGCCACAGGAACAGTCCAGGTGGTCTCCCCGCGTCCAACAGCCGGCGGGTGGTCTTAGGAGCAGGAGCATGACCAGGCAGCTCACCAGAGTCCAATGCCCAGCACATCCGCTCCTCCGGTGGTCGAACCAGGTCGCCCGAAGACACACACAACACGTCGGGTGGCCGACCCGAGGCACTGAACTGGCGAAATAGTTCCTCCGGCGGCCGACCCGTGTCCCTCAGCCACCAGTCCTGGGGAAAAACAGCCCGCGGCGGCCTCCCTGATGAGGACAAAACTCGGGAGAGCCGGGGCGAGCGAACAGAAGCCCCCATGGCCCCCGGCGATGATGCACAGGGGCGGTGACTCAGAGGGGACAGATGACCAGGATGAGCCTGTAATCCGTTCGATGGTGAAAGGTCTGCAGCTCCTCCCCCGTCCGCGGACCACGCTGGCGCTGCACCTCCGCTGGACCCCAATTGGGTCCCAGCTGCACCCATGTCGGGCCCCGATTGGGCCAGATCCGCACCCGCGGTGGACCCCAATTGGGCCTCCGATGCACCCACGTCAAACTCCGATTGGGCCAGAACCGCACTTGTGGCGGACCCTGATTGGGCCTCCGGTGCACCCACGTTGGACCCCAATTGGGCCAGAACCACCCCCGCGGTGGACCCCGATTGGGCCTCTGATGCACCCACGTCAGACCCCGATTGGGCCACAGCAGCCTCCACGACGGACCCCGATTGGGTCGGTGCAGCTCCACTGACGATCTCCACCCCCGAACCTGGGACCTCCAACCCAGTGACTCCGACTCGTTCCACGCCGGGGACACTGCAACAAGGCTCAGAAACAAGAAAACCGGGATCAGAATCATCGGTAGCAACAGAACCCAGCGAGACGAGCTCGGGCGCAGCAGGCGGCTGCTCCTCACTCGCCTCATCGAGAGGCGGGCAAAAATGCTCCAACACAGAGGACAGAGACACAAACGGGACCACTTGCCTGCACTTGGGTTCTGTTGCCACCCAGGACTCCGACGATCCAGGTTCAGGGCGGCGACTCTCGTCAGTAGGCTCGAACTCAGCTGCGTCGGGCTCCGCAGCTCGCAGGATGTCATCTGCAGCCTGAGGTTCCTCCCACGCTGCTGTCCACGCCGATGAGCCGTGTGGTGTGGGGGCAGGGGACCCTCGACCCACTGGCTCGGACCGCTCCGGCGAGGAGACCTGGGGACGCTTCTTCGTCGGCTCAGGCTCCGGGCCGCAGTCCGCTGTTCTCCTCCATCCACGACGTGGCTGCAGGGCCAGATCCAGGCTTTCCAGCACTGCAGGCCCCCTCTTCATCCGACGACGTTGGCCCGGCGTCGCGGACCGCTTGACAGGGGGGAACACAGAGGCAGCAGGTTTAGTAATTTTTTCTACAGCAGGTGGAGGAAGCTCGGGGGGCTGCGAACCCCGAACTCTGCCCCCAGGAGTCAGACAAGGCAGATCATAATTAAGATGTAACAAATTATCATGCACTTGCCTTCTCCCAGGGAAGAGATGGTTCCTGCTGTAGGGGACGTTGTTCCTCCTTCTCCCCGCTGGATGGTGACAGAGGGCTCCCTGGAAGGACAAGGTGGAGCCGCTCTCAGAGGTTCGCTGATGGGCTTCGCTGGCAGCGAGTCCAGCCGGGGATTCTGCTGTGGGTTGCCTGGGCCGCGGCGCCGACGTCGTCGTCGGCCCCCAGATGGCGCAAACTCCTGGACCGGGTCAAGGGCAGGAGCAGGATCCCAGCACGGGAAGCGAGGATGCCTCCTCCGCTGCTTCCTGCCGTAGTCCTCCTCCAGCCTACGAAGTATCTCACGCTGCATAGCGAGTGCTTCTCTCCTCATTATCACCTCCGGGTGATCGTCAAAATGGAGAGGAAGGTTGTCCAGGAGATCCTCAGCGCAGTCTAGGTGCCAGCGCATATAGCTGGAGTTGACGTCAAAGGTAGCGGTGAGGAGCGTCCCGTCGACGTACTCCAGCGCGCTCGCTAGCTCTTTGTCCAGGCGCCGACCGCGACCCCTGGGTGATGGCATTCTCCCAGACGTTGACACCCAGACAGGGAAGAACAATTGTCCAGTTACTGCAAAAACTCATGGTGAAAAAGGCGTCTCGGTGTGGCGTCTCCGTTTAGGTGTCCTGGCAGGAGTATACTGTCAGGCGGTGACCCTCGCGGATCACCATAAGACGCCAAGAGTCCACCAGTGAGTTTTGCGAAGATGGTGATTTATTAACACAACGAGACAGGACAAGACTGTGAGCCACTCTCGGCAAAAACACACATAAATCAACACACGGGCTCGCAGGGCTGACCCCAGCCACTACGAGCTAAACTGTGACATAGCATGAGACAATGAACCTGGCATGAAGGTCAAACGACGCTCTGGCAAGGATAGTTGACAGTAACTGACAAAGACTGACAATACGTTGACAATACTCCTGCAACCTTACTGTCGCTAGTGCCCGCTTTATGAAGGCGAACACTAACGAGCAGTAATGACACACAGCTGACCAGCCTTGACAGGCGGAAGCCCCACCGAGCACCTTCACAATAAGAGCCCGGTGAGGCCAGAATACAACCCACAGCTGTCAAGGCTGGCAGCGAGTTGAGCTTAGCCCGAGCGCGAACAGAACCCAGCGCTCGGGTCGTAACAAATATAGAAATATGGATAGAGAAAAAAACGAAAAAAACTGACAATGTGGAAGATTTTGCTTCAAGAGCGAGGGGAGCTGATAGGAAAACTCCAGAGTCCGAGTTTGAACCTCCGCAGAAAAGAGAAAATAAGTCACTATCGGCTGACGCCATCTGTATGTTCACTGCAGGTAGGAAGGGCTGCTATATCCTATTTTGTGGTTGCAAATTCATGTAGTAGTCTATATACAGTATTGTGGTGACCCACAACACTCTACAGGAACATTCCTCACACTCAGCAGGTCTGCAGGAAGCAGAGGACAATTTGCATATGGACAGAGAGCCCCTGGGGGACAACCAGAACAATGGACTATTATTTATGCATCCCCAGATTAAGGAGAGGTCGTCCGGGCGCCAGTTGGTCATGCTAATCATATGTATTGACTGATATGTATATCAGTATGCTAATGTGCCATGCATTCTCTCTGTTTGTATAACATATAAAAGGGCTGATGATACATGCCTCAGCAGCACAGTAGATCACTGTAGCGCACAGCGCTACAAGTGCATCTCATTATGTTGGAGGAAAATAAAACCTTTGCAACCTTCCAGCTTGTCGCATCTCGCCTGATCTTATTCCTCCACACTGGTGACCCGACGTGTCATGGTGAGCCCCTCGCCTGATCCCTTCCCTTCACACTGGTGGCCTGACGAGAGAGAATGACCGTCTGCTCCCTCTCACCGCGCTGTGGACACAGAGGACCAGAGAACGCCTGCAACCTCTTCATCCTCACCAGAGCGCGTTCTCCGGAGTGCAGCGCTGGGACCGACATGCACCATGAACGCCGACACGAGTGAAACGAAGGAAGCAGCCTGAACGGGGACGATCACCGGCGCCGACTGCGTTCATTTCCACCAAACTCACCGACCCTGACTCAGCTCGCGACAACGAAGCCCCGCACGCACACCGCAGGATTACGAGGACAGAGCAACTGCCAGCTATGTGGTCACTGCTCCAAGCGCGCGCCACGCACAGGGACAATCCGGCTCCACAGACTGATACAGTGTCCTCCACCGCTGCACATGCCCGAGAAGCCTTCCTCAGAACCTTCAGGGCTGCTCACGCACCTGAAGCAGATGTGCAGCCCAAACACAGGACTTTGTATGGGTTTCTCAGCCACAGTGCACAACGGGAGCCTAGCCGATTGTTGTCCCCGATGGCTTTAGGGCTGCATCTGCACCGAAAGCCAAACCGCCAAGTCCCTCACACAGCTGCAGTTGTTTCACAGCCACTACGCATCCTCGGGAAATTTGCCCGTTCATCTTCCCCACATCCTTGCTAGACCGAGCCGCGAGAGGAGTCAGAGTCTTAATTTTTTTTTCACAGCCGCTGCGGATCACTGCCCCTGGTTTACCGGGAAAGTCCCTGACCATCGCGGATCCACGTGCAATTTTTTGCGCGGCCCAGACACCTTTGACGTCCTGGGCCGGCACTCATTTACTCCCACCCCCCTCCCCTTCCTCCTCCACAGCGCTCTTCCCGCACCTCACTCCCTAAAGCCGGTCGATTGCTGTCTTGTTCCATTATGCACGACGCGCACTGGCCCCGGCACCCACGATCCACCTCTGTTCAGTGTGCTGGAAACCGGAGCTGGAGCCAAACGATGGGGGGGCGGGGGGGGGTGTCACAGCCCCTGCTGAGTGTTCTGGGGGGAGCCCAGTGGTTACCAACAATACTCTACAGGAACATTCCTCACACTCAGCAGGTCTGCAGGAAGCAGAGGACAATTTGCATACGGACAGAGAGCCCCTGGGGGACAACCAGAACAATGGACTATTGTTTATGCATCCCCAGATTAAGGAGAGGACGTCCGGGCGCCAGTTGGTCATGCTAATCATACTGTATGTATTGACTGATATGTATATCAATATGCTAATGTGCCATGCATTCTCTCTGTTTGTATAACATATAAAAACGACGATACATGCCTCAGCAGCACAGTAAACCACTGTAGCGCACAGCGCTACAAGTGCGGCTCATTACGTTGGAGGAAAATAAAACCTTTGCAACCTTCCAGCTCGTCGCATCTCGCCTGATCTTTTTCCTCCACAGTATAAACAAAATTTAAAAAAACAAAACTGCTGGCTAATGTCCAGTTCAGAATAACACCGATCTCTGTGAGATTGTTGGTATTCGTATAATCTGTTCTTCTGTCATGCCAAATAAAGTTATATGGAGGACCCATGCTGTGGTATTCATCTCAGACTGAAAGACATGGAGATGCAGTAATTTCCTCTGACGGAAGAGCATGGGGATTAAAGGGCTCGGGGACAAAAGGAATTGTCATGCGGAAATGAATAGTAATGCAGGACCTCAGGTAGTGTTGTGATATAAAAGAAAGTCACCACTACATGAGGTTAATGTTTTCTGATTCTGGAAGATGTGAGAGAGTGAATAAAGTTCATCTGCTCTGAATGCTCAGCCTGGTTATTCCTCTTTCCACACTGGTGACCCTTGACGAATAATGGAACGCGAGGCAAACACCCCGGAGATGACCCAGACGGGAAGCCCCAGCAATGCGTGTGCTGTTTCGGTCAAACTACCAGACTTTTGGCTGCACGACCCGAAGTCTTGGTTTCTCCACACCGAGGCCCAGTTCTCGCTCCGGGGAATAATGGCAGATGACACCAGATATTACTATGTGGTTGCAGCGCTGGACGTTTGCATGACTCAGCAAGCAGCAAGCCTGCTCCAACAGCTCCCAGCCCGCGACAAAAACGGGGCTCTCAAAACCACGCTGACCTGGCGCTACACGCTCTCGGACCGCGAGAGAGCGGAGAGGCTCCTGTCACGCTCCGAGTTAGGAGACGGGTTGGCAGTCGAACTGATGGAGAAGATGTTGGCTTTGATGGGCACGGACGACGGGCATTTTCTGTTTGCCCACCTTTTCCTCCAGAATCTCCCAACGGTGGCCAGAGCGGTCCTTGCCAACTCGCCATTGCTGGCCGCGTGTGACTACCGTGGGCTAGCCCAGGAGGCAGATTGGATCATCCTCACCACCAGAGCTCTCACAGTGAACGCAGCAGCGTCGGAACCCAGTGAGACGGCCAGTGGAAGCGAGGAGCTAGCGATGGTAGCGGCAGCGGGGGCCAGGAAGCACCAGAGAGACACACTCTGTTCCTACCACCACTGTTTTGGAGAGGACGCATGCCGATGCGTGCCACCATGCCAATTTAAGCGTTTGGGAAACGCCAGGACCGGCAGTCGGTAGTGGCTGCGACCGCTGGTGAAGAAAGCAAGCTGCTCTACGTGACAGACTCACGCTCGGGGAGACGATTCCTCATGGACTCCGGCTCCCAAAAGAGCCTCATCCTGCCGTCCTATGCCGACCGGCTAGCGGGAACTAGCGGCCCCGAGCTGACAGCCGCAAACGGCTCAGACATTAAGACTTTTGGTGAGAGGACACTGACTGTATCCCTGCATGGCCGTACGTACCAGTGGACATTCGTCATAGCGGCATGCAGTTTCCCAATCTTAGGCGCTTATTTTTTGTGTGCCCACAGATTACTAGTCGATGTTGCTAACAGACGCCTGATTAATGCAATGTCTTTTGATTCTCTCCCCTGTACAGCTCGAGGAACCAGATCAACAACACTAGCCAACATCACAGCTCCAGGTGATAAGTTCCACACACTGCTCACCCAGTTCCCAGCACTCATGGTCCCAACGTTTTCGGTGGCCATCACTAAACATGGGGTGGAGCACTTTATTACCACCACCCACCACCACCGCCCGTTTTCGCATGACCTCCGCGCCTGGACACAGCTAAACTGGCCATAGCGCGCGAGGAGTTTGCCAACTTGGAAAGGCTGGGCATCATCAGACGATCAAACAGCCCATGGGCATCCCCACTACATATGGTCCCTAAGGCCGAGGGATCGTGGCGACCTTGCGGAGATTTCCGCAGATTAAACAACGCCACAGCGCATGACCGCTACCCGATCCCCTATATTCAGGATTTTTCTGTTCACCTGGCTGGGGCATGTATTTTTTTTAAGATAGACCTGGTCCGTGGTTACCGCCAAGTCCCGGTGCGCACGGAGGACATACCTAAAATGGCAGTAATAACCCCGTTTGGTCTGTTTGAGTTTTTACGCATGCCTTTCGGGTTAAAAGGCACAGCACAGACATTTCAATGCATGATGGATGCGGTGTTGCACGATCTGCCATTTGTGTTCCTCTACCTGGATGACATCCTGGTGGCCAGCGTGTCCGACGACGAATGCGTAACCCACCTCAGGACGGTTTTCCGGAGGTTAGAGGAGCACGGGTTAATAATCACCCCAGCAAAATGTCGATTTTTTTGGGACACCGCATCTCACCGGAGGGAGCGATACCCTTGCTGGACAAGATGCGTGCAGTGGCGAATTTTTCCCGGCCTCAGACGGTCAGGGCACTGCAGGAGATTTTGGGGATGGTTAACTTTTATAACCGTTTCCTCCCCCACACAGTCCAGCTCATGCAGCCGTTGTATGCCGCGCTCAAGAAATGGAAACCGGTGGACAGAGTCGACTGGACTCCTGAGCAGGAGCAGGCGTTCTCTGAGATTAAAACAGCCCTGGCAAACGACGCACTACTGACGCTCCCGGACCCGGCAGCTCGGATAGCGCTCACTACCAACACCTTGGACGTGGCCATAGGGGCCGTCGTGGAGCAATGCGTCACCGGTTCTTGGCAGCCGCTCGCCTTTTTTAGCAGGTCTTTGCATGACAGTGAGCGTAAATACAGCGCGTTCAACAGAGAGTTGCTAGCTCTCCACCTGGCCATACGTCACTTCCAGTTCTGGCTGGAAGGACGCACCTTCACTGCATTCGTGGACCACAAGCCGCTAATGTACGCGATGGCCAAGGTTTCAGAACCATAGTCGGGCCGGCAGCAGAGACAGCTGGCCGCGATCTCGGAGTTTACGACCAACATTCAGCATGTGGCCGGTAAACTCAACGTGGTGGCAGACTGCCCCTCACGCACATTAGTGGCCCCCAGTCTACGTAGGGACAGATTACACGGCGATGGCCGTGGAGCAGATCGGCGATGCGGACGTGTGCGCGCTCCAGTCTGGACCAACAGGGTTAAGGCTGGAGAGCAGGGTTCTGCAAGACGGGGGCCCCCCCCAATCTGTGACGTCTCCACAGGATGCCCACGCCTGGTGGTGCCACGCGCTTGGCGCTGCCGCGTTTTTGAGTCGGTTCACTCCCTGGCGCACCCAGGAGTGCGCGCGTCAGTCAAAATGGTGGGAGCGAAGTTTGTCTGGCCGAGCCTGCGCAAACAGGTGAAAGAGTGGGCTGCAGCCTGTGTAGCGTGCCAACAAGCCAAAGTGCACAGGCATACAAAGGCCCCCTTGGAGCCATTCCATATCCCGGCTAAGAGGTTCGACCACGTTCACATGGACCTTGTGGGCCCCCTCCCGCCATCGCAGGGGTTCACGCACCTCCTAACAGTGGTGGACCGCACAACACGATGGCCAGAAGCTGTCCCGCTAGCTTCCACCACGTCCGCAGACATTGCACGCGCTTTTTTGACAACATGGGTGTCACTTTTTGGCACCCTTTTGGACATCACGTCCGATCAGGACCCTCAGTTTGTTTTCGATCTCTGGTCCACGATGGCCCGGAGCCTGGGCGTCTCAATTCATCGCACGACCACGTACAACCCACAGGCCAATGGGTTATGCGAGCGTTTCCTTAGGTCACTAAAAGCACCGCTCAGGACTTCGCTTACGTATGCAAATTGGGTGGACTGGTTGCCGTGGGTTCTATTAGGGTTGTGTTCCGCACCAAAAGAGGATTTGGCGGCTTCCGCAGCAGAGCTGTTTTTTTCTCAGCTGCTGCGGCTCCCCGGGGAATTTTTACCAAATAACCCCGTGCCGAACACCCATCCGTCCCCACGTTCACGGCATAGCGCAGACGCAGGGACGCTACCCAACCCGGCCCACCACTGTTTTCCCCACGCTGTTGTGCCAAAAACCTTGAAGGACACGGTGTTTGTGTTTGTCAGGCACGATGCCCACCAGCCCTCATTGCACCCACCCCATGATGGCCCATTTAGAGTGCTGGAACCCGGGGACAAACATTTTGTGTTACACTTGGGGGGTCGCAGGGAGAGAATCTGTATAGACAGGCTTAAGCCAGCCTTTGTGGCGGTAGACGAGCAGGTGGTGTTGGCCCTAGTTCCTCAGTGCGGAAGACCCCCGAACTCCCCAGGTAAACGATTCATCAGAGCAGTCACACGAGCATGCCGAATGCCCCCCCCCCCCATTGTCCACCCACAGACGGACACACCCCCAGGAACCCCCCACCGGCACAACAGCGCCGCAGAGCCAAAGACCCCTTGTTACAGCAGCTATGGGCGGAGGCTGAAGCCGAGAGGACGTGAGGGTTAACACTCAGTCTGAGACTCGGGGGGGGGGGGGCGTATGGGGGACCCATGCTGTGGTATTCATCTCAGACTGAAAGACATGGAGATGCAGTAATTTCCTCTGATGGAAGAGCATGGGGATTAAAGGGCTGGGGGACTAAAGGAATTGTCATGCGGGAATGAATTGTAATGCAGGACCTTGGGTAGCAGGGACATGTGAGTGTTGTGATATAAAAGAGAGTCCCTGCTACATGAGGTTAATGTTTTCTGATTCTGGAAGATGTGAGAGAGGGAATAAAGTTCATCTGCTCTGAACGCTCAGCCTGGTTATTCCTCTCTCCACAGTTACGTGCAAAGAGAAGCTTCTGTCTCTTTGGTCACGCACCCTTGGTTCTCGCCAGTGTCTCCTCCTGGCATCAATGATGGCTATCATGTCAGGTGCAGACAAAATAAGACGAGCTTTTTTTGGACGTTACATCTTGGTACATTTAGCAGGAGATTGACAACCAAAACCTTAATAAATCACCTTTCGCCAGTCATTTAAATACTCCCCTCCCTGAAATTTTCACTTTGACATGACAACTCCCACAAATACATATACAATGAGGCCAGGTGCAAAATTAACATAGTCCACGCCTTTCCACCGCTAATTTTGTCCTGCGCCCTTTAGTAAATCTCAACAGTAGTTTTTTTTAACACCAAAACAGGGTTTTGCGATGGCACAGCATGTTAGTAAATCTGCCCCATAGTTGGTTAAATTTAGATTTTTCAACCCAATGGACATTTTTTTGAAAGTAATAAGTGTAAAATTGGAAACAAATGTACTTTTGAACCAATGGATATCTATCAGATGTGTCAGTATAATAAGCTTAAGGGACATACACCAAGAGTGCCCCTTGGTGTAGGACCTGTGATGCTCGGGGTTTGTAATAGACTCCGATGCAAACCCACCATGCTAATATTTGAAGCTGACAACAATGATTCTGAGTGGAAACATACACTTTATAAAAGCCACACAGATCTCATAAGGACTCAAGGGAAACTGGTGGTGTAAAACAGTGGTCTGTCATGCCATTCTAATATCAAGGAAATGCAAATGTGTGTTTGGCAAGTCATTTTGTGTGTTATTAGAATGCATTTTGACTTTTTATGTGTATTTTCATGAGACTGCTTTATCGGCATGAATGATGTTTGGGAAAAACACCACAAAAACAAAGAAACACAAAACAAAAAAGAGGTACTGTATGTTTGCGAATAGTTACATCTCCCGTCCCCAGCCTCAATCTTAAACCTAAAAACTGTCCAAAATAAGTCACTCAAAAACACGTATTTAATGGCTAAATTAAGGGTATCACAAACCTGGAAGTAAAACACAAAGCGAATGCAAAGATAGAAGGGGTGTGGAGAAAAAGGCACCAATGGGATTCAAATTTCAGTCTCCCTCATGGCTGTGTGACTTTTGGTGAGATGTTGGTGCTGAAAAGAGTACTTTTCTTCTGAAATACTTGTATGCTGGCCTAGTGATGGAGCGTCCACCCACGTGAGATCATGGGTTCACACCCTGACTGGGTCATACCAAAGACAATATAAAAGTTGTACTTTCTGTCGTCTAGCTTGGTGCTCAGCCTAACAGAAGAGGGAAACAAAAGTTACTGCACAGAGCTAATAGAGAGCTGATCCCCCACCCCACTGCACATTCAATTACTTATAGTAACTATGTAGCCTAGTGTTACAAAATTGATACACCCTATGAAGACCCTATCTCATGATGTATGGAAGGATGGCAGTACGGAGGTACAGGGGTATGGAAGGACTGTTGGACCGAGACTTGGTGGAGTTATGCACTGTCTGAATGCCCTCTAGTTTTTATTAGTTTTGGACAGCATTTTTGCCATCAGATTCTCACAGGTTTAGGTGCTGAAACTCTCTCTTTAAGATTTGACATTTTGGGTTTGCTATAAACAGATAAAGCAGTTGTTTTTTTGGCACCTTTGGATTACATTACTAATGCAACTACCCAGTGTGTCACATTTGGCCTCATTATACTGACACCAATGGCTAAATGGCCGTGCATTACATATCCAGAGAAAGAGCAGGCTGTTTAAATCAAGTAAAAATTTGGACACTTTCATCATCTGGGCATGGTCTTAGGATCACGCCCACGCTTTATGTTCATTTTTGTTCTCTGTGTTTTCCCTGTTTTGGTTTATTATAATTATTTGCATTATTTGCCTTTTGTGTTCCCCTGGGTCCTCTGTTATTGTTTTCTGTGTTTCCCCAGTCTGTTCTGTCATTCCCTGTTTGCCTTTTTTGTCATTATTGTGGTCTTTGTGTTTCCCTGCCCTTGTTTTGTTTGATTGTGTGGTTCTGGGTGTTGTGTGTATATTTGTTGACCTATTGTTCCCTCCTCCTCATGTTTTCCATACCTGTAGACACTTTCCCTCATGTGTGTCACCGTTTAGCCCCTGATTGTCTCCAAGCTCTCTTACATTTTGTGATTATTGGCTACCTTATACAGTGGTGTGAAAAAGTGTTTGCTCCCTTCCTGATTTCTCATTTTTTGTATGTTTGTCACACTTAAATGTTTGAGATCATCAAACAAATTTAAATATTAGGCAAAGATAACACAAGTAAACACAAAATATAGTTTTTAAATGAAGATATTTATTATTAAAGGTAAAAAAAAATCCAAACCTACATGGCCCTGTGTGAAAAAGCGATTGTCCCCCCTGTTTAAACATAAATTAACTGTAGTTTATCACATCTTTGGAAAGCTGAATTCAATATCTCTAGGCACACCAAGGCCGGATTACTGCCACACCTGTTCTCAACCAAGAAATCACTTACATAGGACCTGCCTGACAAAGTGAAATAGACCAAAAGATCCTCAAAAGCTAGACATCATGCTGTGATCCAAAGAAATCCAGGAACAAATGAGAAACAAAGTAACTGAGATCTATCAGTCTGGAAAAGGTTATAAAGCCATTTCTAAAGTTTCGAGACTCCAGCAAACCACAGTGAGATCCATTATCCACAAATGGCGAAAACATGGAACAGTGGTGAACCTTCCCAGGACTGGCCTGCTGACCAAATTATCCCAAGAGCGCAGCGACGACTCAGCCAAGAGGTGACAAAAAATCCCACAGCAACATCCAAAGAACTGCAGGCCTCACTTGCCTCAGTTAAGGTCAGTGTTCATGACTCCACCATAAGAAAGAGAAAGAAATGGCCTGCATGGCAGAGTTCCAAGATAAAAAAACACTGCTGAGCCAAAAGAACATAAAGGCTCATCTCAGTTTTGCCAGAAAACATCTTGATGATCCCCAAGACTTTTTGGAAAATACTCTTTGGACTGACGAGACAAAAGTTGAACTTTTTGGAAGGTGTGTGTCCCATTACATCTGGCATAAAAGTAACACACAGCATTTCAGAAAAGGAACATCAAACCAACAGTAAAATACGGTGGCAATAGTGTGATGGTCTTGGGCTGTTTTGCTGCTTCGAGAGCTGGAAGACTTGCTGTGGTAAATGGAACCATGAATTCTGCTGTCTACCAAAAAATCCTGAAGGAGAATGTCCGGCCATCTGTTCGTGACCTCAAGCTGAAGCGCACTTGGATTCTGCAGCAGGACAATGAACACACCAGCAAGTCCACCTCTGAACGGCTTAAGAGAAACAAAATGAAGACTTTGGGAGTGGCCTAGTCAAAGTCCTGACCTTAATCCGATTGAGATGTTGTGGTATGACCATAAAAAGGTGGCTCATGCTCGAAAACCTTTCAATGCGGCTGAATTACAACAATTCTGCAAAGATGAGTGGGCCAAAATTCCTCCACAGTGCTGTAAAAGACTCATTGCCAGTTATTGCAAATGCTTGACTGCAGATGTTGCTGCTAATGGTGGCCCAACCAGTAATTAGGTTTAGGGGGCAATCACTTTTTCACACAGGGCCATGTAGGTTTGGATTTTCTTCCCTTAATAATAAACATTTTCATTTAAAAATTGCATTTTGTGTTTACTTGTGTTATTTTTGTCTAGTATTTAAATTTGTTTGTTGATCTGGAACATTTAAGTGTGACAAACATACGGAAAACTGAGAAATCAGGAAGGGGGCAAACACTTTTTCACACCACTGCACATGTCTGTCTCTTTCTCTTCTCGTTGTGGCGTCATTAATGTTATGTCTGAACTTCCCTGCCGGTATCCTGTGTCCTGAATTTCCCCATGAATGTTTTAGCCTTGTTGTTTTCCAGAGTTGTTTTCAGCCCCCAAGCTGTTCTTTGGTTTTTCCTTGTTTTTTATTAATAAACCATCATTGCCTGAAAGTCCTGCCTGCACACTGAGTCCTTCAACCTTGCCTACTGGAGGGTTTTATGACAGGACATGGTTTTCAATAAATCTCTGTCACGGTTCTGCTTGATTTTGCAACTAGATGAGCTGCCTGTTGAAGTTGTAAATTTGCTGTAAATCTCTCATAGAAGATTTGTACAAATTAAACTACATGTTATGTGGCAGTCTAGTCTTAAACTACACCTAGGACACTTACAGCATCGAGCAAACACTGCCTTGAAGGGCCAAATTGAGTTGATTAACACTGATATAATCTCTAGCTGTCCGGAGCTCCCGTTAGGTCAACGCTCTTTCATATGCGCCTTTAATTAAAGAAGTGGCTGGTCATTGAGATGGCCATCAAACGTGTCAGAAGTGAACGAGAGAAACGGTAAGAGAGAGTAAAGAGAGAGTGAGTGAGAGAGCAGGGACTTTCATCCTCTGCCTTCAAACACTCTGCTGAAAATGGAGTTTTTAGCCACTCTGCCACTAACGTGGTGGACGACTGTCGGCGCGTGACGACTCGCGCCCTGCGGCGTCAGCGGGGAGCCTGCTCAAAGGCGCCGCACGCGCACAAAGATAGGAACTCACATGAAATTACTGTGCATGAGAACTCACACTGTCCTCAGCATGCGTGCGTGTGCACAGGCATACATACACACACAGAGGAAGTAGCGAGTATGGAGGCTCTAGGAGCATAATGACTGCTTCTGAAGGAGAGAGACAGCAAAAGAGCAGAACATCTCTCTGAAAACTGGACTCTTTTATGTAAGAGTTCTTTATAGACCGGTAAACTAGAGTAACACAATGTATGTGTGTGTGAGTTTTAGTGCGAAAAGGGTGCCTTTAACTCTGGAGAGCTCTGAGTCATCTTGCCCAATTGACGGCACAACATTCACTCCTGCCTCTTCAAAGTATGAAAGTCCAGTGGTTTGTGTGCATTTATGTGTGACTGAGGTTGTCATGTGCTTGTCTCGAAACAGATATCCCAAGAACACCTACGTAAATGCTCATCCGTACAGAGGTGACAAATGAAATAGCGACAGAGCCAGAGAGTTGAAGATAAATGGCACAACCTCGGTGTGGAGCAATTAAACCTCTCTCTATGCCCACATTATTCACATCCTCCTCCCTCCTTCTCTCTCCAGGGGGTCCCAGCCTCACTTTGTTTGTTTTAATTATTTTTCCGTATGCAAATGTGCTTTTCCTTCATAATTGCTGCATGAGCTCCTTGTCTCTGATTTAGGGAATTGAGGCGGGGAGTGGAATAAGTTTATGGGGGAATGGGTGTGGCATTACAGAGAGGGAGAACAGAAGAAAGAAAGAAGGAAGGAAGGAGCAGTGGTTATCGATTCCTAGGGAGCCATCTTTGGAGAAGTCATCAGTAAGGTAGCAGTAAGGGTAATCAATCGTACGTGTACATTACGCCACCTCCTCCTTCTTCCTTGTACTAGCAGCGTGAGAAGTGTTAATGCTACCTCGCGACATCAATCACACTCTGGGATGGGTGGGAGGAAGCAGTGTAGGTGGAGGGAGCGAAGGGAAAGTCAGAGGGAAAGACATACAGACAAAATGGGGGGGGGGTATGTCAGAATTATGGGAAAATAATGGAAGTGGTAGGTTGAATGAGAAGACAAAAGCTACTCTTATGGATATGTGAATAATTGCTAGTACAGTCTTAATATTTCAGAAACTGGAATCATGCATGCTGACGTTAGAGGAACATTACTTGAGTAATTTTGGACACTGAAAAGGTGAATGAGGAAAGGAAGTTGATGACTCTCCACTGACTGACCCCAGTTATATTAAGTGTAAAGATGGATACGGACAATTTCAAACAGACACAAGGACTGTGGCGCCTGATAGAAAATGATTCCTCTCCTGGGGCCTCATGTACAAAGACTTGCCTGGATTTCCAACTGAACGATGACGTACATTTAAATCAAGAAAACGCCGTAAGCAAAAAAAAAAATCCAGATGTATGAAACAGTGCGTACGCAGGAATCCACACACATTTCCTTTGTACATCCCAATCTACTTGAAATTGAACGCACGTGAGGAAATACCAGACTCGTCCCTTGACACGCCTCCATTTGAATGTGCAATTAGATGCAAATAGATATATACAAGTGCTGCACATTTGATTGTTCTGTATCCATGATCAAAAATAATGGAATTTCACAGACTATGAGTTGGAGGCGCTCTTGAATGAGGTAGAGGCATGTAAAAACTTTGGGTCTGGCACACTGTCCTCCAGCATTAGTGCCAGATATAGGTAATTCAATAGCCTGCTCACAGCCCTATAAGATTAGTTTACTGTTTTCCTTTATTCAGGGATGACAAGGAGATGTTTATTTTCCCTTGACATGTTTCCACTGATGTCTGCAGTTGTCCTCGGAAACATCAGCTGGTTGCTGTGATTTGTGACCAGCCGGGTGGATCAGCTTGTTGAATAAAGGAAAACAGTAATGAAAAAGAAGACAATATGAACCTATTTATGTCATGTTTGAGAGAATGATCAGCTCACATGCAGGATGCTACACCAGTGAATGCACACAACACAGAGAAGCAACGTTTAAACACAATTTTAATGAACAAAGTAAACACAAAGTTAGAGAAAAATGCCACTCGCCAGAGGAGAACCCAGCCTGTAAAGAGGGAGACGAGAGCTTGTTAGCAATGAGGATGGAGACTCTTATGAATTGCAAGCAGGTTCCTCTGCTGGGTTCCAGCAGACGAACCAAGCAGGAAACAGATGAACCAGCGAGGTGGAGCTAGCAGGGAGTGGAGGAGGTGTGGAGCTGGGAGAAGTGTCTGACCGGGTGGAGAAGGCAGCCTGGAGTGATGATGATGATGATGATGATGATGATGATGATGGAGTGGGTGAGCGCACAACAACCCCCAGAGACACACCACGGAGATGGCAGCAACCCAATGAGCTAGCGCTGGAGCATTCATGAATTGGTCCTTTTAAGCGCTGTCAGGGCAGAGGCAGCAGGTGCATCAACTCACGCAGGTGTGCTGATCACCTGGGGAGCCAGGGTCTAGATGAGGAACCTCCCACAGAAAGGGAGGGGGCGCATGCTCACCTGATCATGACAGTGCCCCCCCCCCCTCAAGGGGCACCTCCTGGCGGGCCACTGGGCTTATTGGGATGGTCTTGATGAAAGGCCCGGACCATCCTCCTGTCATGGAAGTAGGAGCTGGGGAACCATGATTTTTCTTCGGGCCCGTAGCACTTCCGATGGACCAGGTTGTGCAACCCCTGGCCCCGATGGCGAACGTCCAGAATCCTCTGGACGATGTAGGTGGTCTGGCCGTCGAGGATCTGAGGAGGAGGAGGTGGCTTTGGGGGGGGGCATAGAGGACTGGCGGAGAGGGGCTTGATCTTCAAGACGTGGAATGTGGGGTGAATGTGGCATGTCGGCGGAAGCTCCAGGCGGACCGTCATGTCTTTAATGATCCTGGAGTTGGTAAATGGGCCCAGAAAACGAGGTGACAACTTCCGGGACTCCATTTTTAGGGGCACCTGGTTCGCTGACAGCCACACGCTCTGCCTGACTGTATACTTGGGCACTGGAACTCGCCTGCGGTCCGCGTACTGATGATTCCGCTCAGTAGAATGGAAAAGGGCAGCCTGGGTGGCCTTCAAAGATGACGGCAGCAGCGAGCGTGGGCCCCCACAGATGGTATGGTGACTTCCCTCTCTGCCATGGGCAAGGCCGGGGGGGGGGGGGTTACTCCATAGAGGCCTCAAAGGGCATTAATCTAGTGGATGTGGAGACTGCAGAGTTGTGAGCATGCTGCACCCAGGTCAGATGGGTGTTCCAAGTGGATGGGTTACAGGATGCCACACATCTGAGGGTTGCCTTCAGGGATTGGTTGGTGCGATCAGCCTGCCCATTACTCTGTGGGTGGTATCCAGACGTGAGGATGACCGTGGTGCCCAGGGAGCGGCAAAAGGACTTCCACATGTGGGAGGTGAACTGTGGACCCCGGTCAGACACAATGTCCAGAGGGATGCCGTGCAGACGGATGACATGGGTGGTAAGCAGGTTGGCGATCTCAGAGGCAGAAGGCAGCTTAGGGAGAGGCACCAGAAGAATAGCTTTGGAGAAACGGTCCACGATGGTGAGGATAACAGTATTGTCTTGCAAGGGGGGAAGTCCAGTAACAAAGTCTAGAGCAATGTGTGACCAAGGTTGACTGGGAATGGGTAATGGGTGTGAGAGGCCAACAGCAGGTGAAGAGTCAGGTTTGTTCCAGATGCACACATGGCATGCCTTGACATAGTCCCGGACGTCCGTCCACAGGGTGGGCCACCAGAACACTTGTTGGGTCAGATTGATAGTCCGGGAAATCCCTGGGTGGCAGGCAAAGTGACTAGTGTGACCCCACTGGATGACATCACTGCGGAGGCTGGCTGGGACAAACAAATGATCATCGGGTACCCCCTTGGGTTTGGGCTTAGTAGTCTTGGCCTGCCAGACCCTCTGCTTGATCTCCCAGGTAAGGGCACCAAGAATACAGGAGGAAGGCACAATGGGTTGGAAGAGTGAAGGGGGCTGGAAGGTCAGGGCTGAACTTGCGGGAGAGAGCGTCCGGTTTGATGTTGCGGGAGCCAGGCCTGTAGGTGATGGTAAGATTAAATCTTAGAAAGAGTAGGGGCCAGCAGGCCTGCCTGGCATTTAATCTGCGGGCCGACCGAAGATATTCTAAATTTTTGTGGTCGGTCCACACTACGATGGGATGGACCGCTCCCTCCAGCCAGTGCCTACACTCCTCAAAAGCCAATTTAATGGCCAGGAGCTCTCGGTCCCCTACGTCGTAGTTCCTCTCGGTCGGCATGAGCTGCCCAGAGAAATACGTGCATGGGTGGAGCTTCTGATTGGAGGTTGAGCGCTGTGAGAGGACAGCACCCACCCCGGAATCAGAAATGTCCACCTCTACAATGAACTGGAGTTGAGGGTCGACCTGGGCCAAGATGGGTGTGTTGGAAAACAGGTCCTTCAGTTTGGAGAAGGCCCGCTCAGCTGCCTCAGACCAGGTGAAAGGCACCTTGAACGAGATCAGCTGAGTAAGACACTGTGCTACCCCACTGTAATTCCTGATGAATAAGCGGAAAAAAAAATTGCAAAACCTAAGAAGTGTTGAAGGTCCTTGTGGGACTGGGGCGTAGGCCAATCAAGCACAGACTTCACCTTGGCCGGGTCGGGCCTCAGTTCCCCCTCTGCAACAATAAAACCTAGGAAGGAAGTGGAGCAGGTGGAAAACTCACACTTTTTGGCCTTTACAAAGAGCTGGTTTTCCAGGAGCCACTGTAACATGGCCCTGACATGGACTGCGTGTGCCTCTGGTGCACGGGAAAAGATCAAAATATTGTCAAGGTGCTCAGCGCCACCGAGGACACAGTCCAAGGATGGATAATTTTTTCACACATAAGGAGTTCTTCAGAACTCCTTATAAGAACTCCTTATACAAAGATATAGAGTCATGCTAATCAAGTCAGTGGCGGTAATGTACCTGTAGGCTGGTTGCCAACTGCCAATCAAATCTAAAAGAAGAAGAAGAAGAAAAACAAATTGATTAACCATGTCACGGAGGACGTCATTAATCATGCACTGGAAGACGGCGGGGGCATTGGTGAGCCCAAAAGGCATCATGAGATAATCGAATTACCCCAGGTGTGTTTTAAAAGCCATCTTCCACTCATCCCCCTTACGAATATGGACCAGATGGTATGCGTTGCGCAAATCCAGTTTGGTAAACACCCATGTTGCTGAAGGAGCACAAACACGGAGTTGATCAGAGGCAGAGGGTATTTATCCTTACCTGTAATGCCGTTTAATTCGTGATAGTCAATGCATGGGCGCAGAGATCCGTCCTTCTTACCGACAAAGAAGAACCCTGCCCTAAGAGGAGCCAACGAGGGCTGAATGAGGCCGGTGTTCAAAGAGTCCTTGATGTAACTTCCCATCGCCTCCCTCTCCAGCCCAGGAAGGCTGTAGAGCCGGCTGGACAGCAGCTGCACACCCTGGAGGAGATCAATATCACAATATCACAGTCGTATGAGCGGTGAAGAGGCAAAGAAAGCACTCTCGACTTGCTAAAGACCTCCCCAAAGTCATGATAGACCTTCGATACGAGGATGAGATCTGGAAGCTCCACTGGAGGGGAGGAGATAGGAAGGGATGGTGAACACTTGGTCGAACAGAGGCAAGATGCTAAACAAAAAGGGCTCCAGGAAGGGATGGAATTTTGTGTGCTATTAATAATGGGATTATGCTTCTGGAGCAAAGGGTACCCCAGATCCACTGGGGAGGACAAACTAGGGAGAATAAAGAACGATAGGGTCTCCTGGTGGTTCCTGGAAAGAAGGATGGAGATCGGTGCCGTGCGTTTGGTAATGGAAGCCACATTACTGCCAGATAATGCTGCAATGTTTAATGAAGTCGGCAATTTAGTCGTGGGGATGCCTACTTCCCGCACAAGCTGTGAAGAAATGAAATTCTTTTCTGCCCCTGAATCAATTAATGCAAACACCCTCCTCTCGACTCCCGGTAACTGAATGAGGGCCAGAATGGAAAAGTTACTGGGGGGGATGAATGGGATTCCCGCCCGTCAGACCCCCCACAGCTACTGACAGTCAGCGTCTTTTGGCTTCAGGTGGCAGTTAAACAGTTTGTGCTCTAAAGAGCTGCAGTACATGCATGCACCGGCTCTCCTCTGTCGCTGGTGCTCCTCTGGAGTCAGATGAACTCGGCCGAGCACCATTGCTTTGGAGGAAGAGTTGGCTCCACTCGTGCCAGTCACTGGGAGAGGAATGGGTAAAACGGGGAGGCCAGGGGAGGTCCTGCACTCCTTCGTGCGCTCGCGGTATCAGTTATCCAAACTGACGGCCTGATCAATGAGTCCATCCAGAGAGGAAAAACTGGTATGAACGGCCAGGTCATCGTGGAGATTGGCATTTAAACCCTGGAGGAAGGCACTGCGTAAGGCAATGTCATTCCAGCCAGAGTCTGCCATGACGACCCAAAACTCCACAGAGAAGTTGGCAGCAGACCGACTCCCCTGGTGGAGTGACATAAGACAGCTCATAATGTTACCCTCACTCTCAGTACGGTCAAAGGCCTGGGAGAATTCACCAACAAATCTATCAAAAGTGTAACTAGGGCCCTCTGCACTGTTGAGAATGGACTGAGCCCAGCTAAGGGCTTGGTCTCGCAGCAAGAGGGTCATAAAATTAATTTTGGACATATCGTCCGGGTACTCCCCACCCACCTGCCCCAAATAAAGCTGAACATGACACAGGAACCCCTTACATTTCTCCACCACCCACGCGTACGGGGCCGGTGAGGGAGCAGAAGTTGTTCTGGGAATGATGGAAGAAATTGGGACGGTAGGTGGAGGGGCAGGACCTGAACAAGACATGTGGCTAAGATAATCAGTGACCATACTCAGCTGCTGCGCAATTGTCTGCAGGTGTTCCGTGAGCATGGCCACATGCCTCTCTGTGACGTTGAGGTGGTAAAGGGTGGAGTGCTCTGCTGATGCAGCACCTGCTGAGCCAAAGTCATGGCTGGCTAGTTCTGTCATGTTTGAGAGAATGATCAGCTCACGTGCAGGATGCTACATCAGTGAATGCACACGACACAGAGAAGCAACGTTTAAACACAATTTTATTGAACAAAGTAAACACAAAGTTAGAAAAAAAATGCCACTCACCAGAGGAGAACCAAGCCTGTAAAGAGAAAGACGAGAGCTGGTTAGCAATGAGGAGGGAGACCAGAGGAGCCAAGCAGGAAACAGATGAACCAGCGAGGTGGAGCTGGCAGGGAGCAGAGGAGGTGTGGAGCTGGGAGAAGTTTTTGACAGGGTGGAGAAGGCAGCCTGGAGTGATGATGATGATGATGATGATGATGATGGAGCAGGTGAGTACACAACAACTCCCGGAGACGCACCATGGACATGGCAGCAACTCAATGAGCCAGCGCTGGAGCGTTCAAGAATTTCAAGTGCTGGCAGGGCATTGACAGCAGGTGCATCCACTCACGCAGGTGCGCTGATCACCTGGGGAGCAGGGATCTAGATGAGGAACCTCCCACAGAAAGGGAGGGGGCGCGTGCTCACCTGATCATGACAATTTAGTGGGAAGCCACGGTCCCCTGCCAGTTGAAAGCACATCATATTAGACCCGACAAGTACATATTTTATGTCAAAAAGGCAAATTTCATCCTTTATAGCTATATACAACTTACATGGATTACACTCACTACTATTGTAAATGAATGAAGTGCGCCAGGGAAAGGTGAGACACCATTTTAAGTGGGAATGAATATGGGGTGTCCTAAAAAACATGGAGGGTGTCCTAATTTATTCCTCACTATTTGTTTAGAACTACATTTAACAGAAAATTTGAAAAGTCTTTAGTTCATTTTTAATTGTTTAGTTGTATTACATGAATCTCCCAGTATTTTTAGCATTGAGCATTATTGCTAGCATTTAGCATTAGTTTTAGTATTTTTAGCATTATGTCCATATATGTTAAAAAACAGGCTTATACAGGGTGTCCTAATTTTTTCACATGACTGTAGATAGATAGATAGATAGATAGATCCCAAACTGGGAAATTACAGTGTAACAGCAGCATGACAGCAGACAACCAAACGGCAGAAACACACAAAGCATAATAGACAAAGGGATTATCCATGGAAAGAAAAAACTACAAAAAAATGCTTATCTACATCATAGATGAATAGATGGTGACCCATATAGATACATGAATCATGCCCGCTGTATAATGCAGGACTATCAGGAGCAGAGTGAGATGTGAGGTACCAATTAAACTGTAAGGTGCAGTATGGCAGCATAGTTATGACCAGAAAACAACATCAGAGTGAGTTATTGTACAGTGAAATGGCATGAGGCAGGAAAGATTTCCTGTGTCTAAACGTTCAACAGTGAAGCTGTAGCAGTCTGCTGGAGATAGTGCTCCGCTGTCTGTCCAGTGTGCAGTGGAGGGGGTGATCTGGATTGTCCATGATGGATCGCAGTTTATTTAGTGTCCTCCTCTCCACCACAGTCTCAAGGGATTCCGGCCTGAGGCCAATTACAGAGCCAGCCCTCTTGAGAATCTTGTCAAGTCTGTTGGTATCACTGGCTCTGATACTGCTACCCCAACAGACAGCAGCAAAGAAGATGGCGCTGATGACAATGGTCTGGTAGAAACGCTCCAGCATCCTGCTGCACACGTTGAAGGATCTCAGCTTCCTCAGGAAGTAGAGTCTGCTCATCCCCTTCTTGTGCACAGCATCGGTGTTGGATCTCCAGTCCAGCCCGTTGCTTATCATGACACCCAGGTATTTGTAGTCCTCAACCACCTCCACATCCTCCCCCCTAATCTGCAATGGCTGAGAAGACATCCTCTTCTTCCTGAAGTCAATCGCCACCTCTCTGGTCTTGCTGACGTTCAGCCTCAGGTGATTCTGCTCTGTCCACTCCACAAATCTGTCTGCCAGTGCCCTGTACTCCCCCTCCTCTCCCCCTCTTACACACCTAACAAAATCTGAGTTGTCAGAGAATTTCTGCAGGTGGCATGACTCGGTGTTGTACTGAAAGTCAGTGGTGTTTTAAGATGAAAAGAAAAGGAGAGAGCACAGTCCCCTGTGGAGCTCCCATACCACTAACCACCACGTTAGACAAAACACTGCCCAGCTGAACAAATTGTGGCCTGCCTGTCAGGTAGTCAGTAATCCAGGAGATCATAGAGCTGTCGACTCCCATCTCCCACAGCTTCTCACCCAGCAGCAGTGGCTGGATGGTGTTGAAGGTACTGGAGAAATCAAAGAATGTGATTCTCACAGTGTCTCCTCCTCCATCCAGGTGCAGATGGGCTTGTAGCAGCAGGTAGATAACAGCGTCTTCATCTCCTAAATGGGGCTGATATGCAAACTGCAGAGGGTCCAGCCACGTCTTCACCTGCGGCCTCAGGCGGGCTAAGATCAGTCTCTCCAGGACCTTCATCACATGAGATGTGAGGGCAACTGGTCGATAGTAATTCAGGTCAGATGGAGATGACTTCTTGGGGACAGGAACCAGGCAGGATGGTCTTCCACAGCACTGGTAGTCTCTCCAGACTCAGGCTCAGGTTGTACAGGTGTTTTGAGATTGAGATTGAGATTCAACTTTATTGTCATTACACATGTATGAATACAAGGTAACGAAACGTGACTTGGCATTTGGGCACGCTCTGCAGAGCGCATCCAAGGCCGGGGCAGCCGCTAGGCGCCAGTCATAAAGAAGAAAGGAAAAAAAAGAAAAGAAATGATATGACACAATAGGCGAGAGAAAAAAACATGTTTTATCAAATTGACGCTTAATGAGTAAGCGAAATTTTGATTGCAGGCAAAAAAAACCTCAATGCATATTTAGCAGACATTTAGTGGACAAATCACACAGCAGAGGGAGAGCAGTGTGTGTATATATGCATGTAGTGTTGTATGCATTGTGTAGTGTAAATGTAACAGTTGTTAGTGAGCAGCAGAGGGCGCATCCTGCCAGTGGATAGATGTTATAATCATGTGACTTATAAACAAGTCCAGAGTCTATCTCTCTCTCTCTCTTGCTTGCAGAAGGCACATGGGCATTGTCCTTGAGAGTCCAGTCCGCTGACGACAAACAACTGATTGTTGATTGCATGGGTAGACATAAGAGCTGGTTCTTCCGCTAATCTCAGTCAGGAGGAATGTAAACACGGGGCAAGGTCAAATCAAATCAAATCAGCACAGTGCACTCAGAGAGTAGAATTTTGTCCTCACCCGTGTAATTCTGTGCTTCCATTATATATGCAGGCTTAAACTGTTTTTCCATAGAGAGCACAGGGCTTCAGATGTATTCCTTCACTGAATCACTGTCATTCAGTCCACCGTTTGCCGCTACTCGTGCCCTCCCCAACTGGTCGAATTTAATGAAGGAGCTGGCCGGGTCCACTTTGAACAGCTCTCTCACTTTCCTTCAATTTCTGATGCATCAGGGAACTCCACAGCCAAAAATAGAAGTCCTGAGATCATAACCAATAATGTTTCCATAGACGCATGGATTCCAATGTCCATGAGTCTCTCGCAGGTTCCAATTCTTGGGCTCCCCCTTGGCCCAATTCTTGTTGAAAAATAGTGACAATAGCACATTTAAGCCGCTTCCAAATCCATAATTTCTGTTTAGATTAAGATTCAGCAGAAGAAGAGCGACTAAACACAGACAAAAACGCAACATTGCAAAAGCTGGGAATAGATCAGGAAGGCAGGGGAGGAGGGAAGAAAAATGCGACTGCTCTCTCTCAAGGCAAGAAGAGAGAGTACCGAAGCTAGCTGGTTGGCGCAGGTCCTCAGGGTCCTGGCGGAGATGCCATCAGGGCCCACCGCCTTCCACTGACGGAGTCTCTCCAGCTGTTTCTTAAACTAGTCTGTAGTCACAGTGATGTGTGTGTGTGGGGGGCTGGTGTCCCCCGAGGAGGGGGAAGGGGTGGGGGGGATGGAGAGAGGTGCTGCACAGGAGGGTGGAGGAGTGGGAGTGTGTGGAGGTCTGGCTGTGTTGTGGAGGTGACGGGAAGGTGGGAGGAGGGGTGTGGGGGGCCTGGCTGTGTTGTGGGGGGGGGGACAGACGTTGGGTTGAACCTATTGAAAAATAGATTCAGCTCATCAGCTCTCTCAAGGCTCCCAGATGTCTGTCTGTCTCTCCCCTTGCACCCAATTATTTGTTTCATTCCCATCCACACATCCTTGGTATAGTTTTGCCTTAGTTTATCCTCCAACTTCCTCCTGTAATTGTCTTTATACTTCCTCAGCATCTCTCTCAGTTCGTGCTGCACTCTCCTCTGCTTCTCCTTGTCTCCTGACCTAAAAGCTCTCTTCTTCTTTTTCAGAAGTGCTTTCAGGTCACTCGTGACCCATGGTTTGTTGCTGGGGAAACAGTGTACAGTCTGAGCTGGCATGGTTGTGTCTTCACAGAATCTGATGTATTCTGTGATGCAGTCGGTCATACTGTCTATGTCCACCCCATGTGGTTCACAGAGTATGCTCCAGTCCGTCGTCTTGAAGCAGTCCTGTAGTGCATCAGCAGCCTCCTGTGTCCACCTCCTCACAGTCCGTGTATAAGCAGGCTGCCTTTGCACTAGGGGAACGTACTTGGGTGATAATATGACCATGCAGTGATCCAATTTGCCAATGGGGGATAAAGCTGTGGCACTATATGCATCTCTGACATTGGCATACAGGAAATCCAGTGTTTTATTTTCTCTGGTGGGACAGTCAATAAAGTGGTGAAAGTTTGGTAGTGTTTTTCCCAGTGAGACATGATTAAAATCACCCGTGATAGCCATAAATGCGTCAGGATGCTTCTCCAGTAATGTGGCTGTAGTGGAGCTGATGACATCACAGGCCACCGCTGCATCAGCTGACGGAGAGACGTAGGTGATAATTACCAGAGCACATGTACTTTCTCGCAGCATATAGTAGGGTCTCATACTCAAACCCAGCAGTTCAATGTCTGGGTTGCAGTGCTTTTCCTTCACATAAATGTGTCCAGGATAACACCACCTTTCATTCACAAGAAGTTTCAGTCCTCCTCCTCTCTTTTTCCCACTACTTATAACGTCCCTGTCCCACCGGATTGTCTTAAAGCCAGGTATTGCTATGTTAATATACGGGATCTGTGAGTGTAACCACATCTCTGTAAAACATATGATACTACACTCACGGTATTCTTTTTGTGTCCTGACCAGCGCTGTGAGCTCATCTGCTTTGTTTCCCAGAGACCTAACATTCCAAGTGATGAACATCGGTACAGCCGGTTTATGCTTCCTTCTCCTCATCCTCACTTTAGCTTCAGCCCTTCTTCCACGGCGTTTCCTCCTGAGCTCATGCGGGATGAAGGGCTTTGCTCCCGGCAGCGGTGCCGGCCTCCTCAATGCAATCAGCTGGTTGAGTGTGTAAACAATGCGTCCGCACCCACCTCTGTTGTTCTCCATTGCCCCGAGGAAGAGAAAAAATAAGAGAAAGACCGGGGCTAAAATGGAAAAAAACTTGGTGCAGTCATTAATCCAAGTCTTTCTACCAAGTCCTGGTGAAAAAAAGACACTATATACAAGAATAAGCAGATAAAAAGACAAAAACACGAGAGTTGCTGCTGATATGGCCACCTCTCCTTCCGGCACCTTCCGGCTGGAAGGAGAATGCTGTGAGACTGTAGTTTAATCAGCATAAAAAGAAAGTCACTTGACCCACTGACTTGTAATGAAGCCTTGAAGACTGGTGATATTTAGGGGCGCACAGACACGTTGCGCATGAGGTGGGTTATTTGGACAATTACATGAATTTACTCACCAAGAAGCCACCCTTCCGCACAATGCCTGCTTGTAGTTTGTTCCCAACAATGCTGTTCATTAGAATCATTAGGAAAACCGGCTCTTGCTGCAAATCGCGCTTTGATGTTGGCCTGTTCAACTGCACTGGATGGGAATATGATGTACCTGGGTGACAGCTGGATAATGCCATCCCACACAGCTGGCATAGCTTGGTTCAGGCTCGACTGGGAAATTCCTGATTGGTCTGCTAGTTCCAGCTGGCATGCCCCTGTTGCCAGGAACCCCAATGTTGTCAGTACCTGCACTGGGACAGGCAGCGCATAGCTTCTCACCGTGTCGCGCTCCAAGAGCGGCCATAGCTCTGAGCATAGTTCCACAAGGACTGCCTGTGGAAACTTAAACCGGCTGACAAGCCAGTCATCTTGAGCCAAAAAAATCTCCTGTCTCTAAATACCCTTTCTCTTCTCACTGCACGATTTGCAATATCCTCTAATAATGTTAACGCCATTGTTGTTAGAGGCATTTTCTGCACTTCTTTGCACTTACTTTTATATCCACTCATCTAATTGCGCACACTTGGATGTTTGTTCATCATGTGTCTCTGGTGTGGACAATAATTTTCACCTCATTATCAGTCTCCCAACATCACCTTTAAGCGTCGCCAATGGACCAATAACAGTAGAAATATACGTATGTCAGCCATGAAATTGGCGTGGGGCTGTGCATATTTCCACGGTCATTTCATTCTTGATACATCTGAAATTTTCCATGGAAAAGGACGTACGCCATGTTTTGTGCATAAGTACCCTTTGGGCCCCTGGTCTTCAAACACACTGCAAGCACTGAGAAACACAGGTCCTTTTGAGACTTTAGATGATTAAAGCTGGCCACATACTAGACAATTTTATCCATGAAAAGACGTAACAAACTAATAGTTTTTTTTTTTTTTTTTTTTTTTTTTTTTAATGCAAAAGATGCAATAGACTTACACAATGGTCCTCTCCGGCATACAACTAGGAACATACCGGTCGCTATGGAGGGTGAGAATATGTATGGGCACATAATCATACCATGTAGGATAACTAAGTAGATGGTTATGCTGTTTCATCCCATCTAGCAACAATGCTCTGCACTGTGTGTGTTTATATATTTACATATTTATTCCATCTAGCTACAATGCTCTGCACTGGGTGTGTTTATATTTATATATCTATATATTTATTCCATCTAGCTACAATGCTCCGCACTGTGTTTTTATATATCTACATATTATTCCATCTAGCTACATTGCTCCGCACTGTGTGTGTTTATATACTTGCATATTTATTCCACCTAGCTGCAATGCTCCATACTGTGGGTGTTTATATATTTACATATTTATTCCATCTAGCTACAATGCTCTGCACTGTGTGTTCATATATTCATATATTTATTCCATCCAGCTACAATGCTCTGCACTGTGTGTCTCTGTGTGTGTGTGTGTATATATATATTTTATAGTAATATGTACATATGTATATTAGCTGCTCTTGCTTGCTTGTTTTTTCTTGCCTTCTGATTGTTGCTCTGAGTGTTGCTATCCCTGTGCTGTTGCAATCCTGGAATTTCCCCGTTGTGGGACTAATAAAGGCTTATCTTATCTTATCTTATCTTATGATTATTGGCCTGGCGTTACTTATAGTTTTGCTTATATTTTTACCTCCGCCAAGGAGGTAATGTTTTTGTTTGTCTTTTAGCAAGAAACTATTGGTCAGATTTGGATGAAATTTTCACCAGAGATGGTCCTTGGGCTACAGAAGACCCATTACATTTTGGTGACGATCCGAGCGCACATACCTCCGCCAAGGCTCTATCTTCTCACAGTGTATTAGCAAGATTACTCAACAACTACTGGACAGAGTTTGATGCAATTTCCACCAGAGGTTGCCCTTGGGCTACATACAAACCCATTAGGATTTGGAGGTGATCCATGAGCACATACTTCCACCAAGGCCCTGTCTTGCAAATTACGGAGGGATGGAGGCAGGGAGGTACAGACTGATGGATGGACAAAGGGAGGGAAGGAAGGAGCCTTGGCGGAGGTATGCACTTTCTGGGTGCTTCTCTAGCTTCTATTTGTGTTTATTTTTCCTATTTTCTCTCCTCTTTTCTGGCTGCCCCTGCCTGAGCCTGATTCTGCCAGAGGCTTCTTTGTTACAAAAGAGAGTTTTCCCACTATTGCCTAGTGCTTGCTCATTATTTTATTGTTGTTAGAGCCTTGAGATGATTGTTGTGTTTAGGTGCTTTTAATAAAAATGAACTGAATTGGTCTTGAAGTGTGTTCTTGATTTACAATATTTAAAAAAATCTTGTGTGACTAACTTTATGTCTGCGGTCTTTTCTCACACATTTTCAAAATCATGTAAGATTTAAGGCACGTCGTCTAGTAGTGTGTGGCCAGCCATAGGCAGAAGGTATTCAGTCTCTTTTTTTTCCCCAATACTCTGTTTGACTTTTCCAAAGCAACAAGATGATACAAGAGGAGCTATAGTTGAAGCTGAGTATACCATCAACACAATATAAAAAATGTTTGAGAAATTCAATACTAGTGCATTGCCCGTAGAATGCAAGTATTCCTGTCTGAAGCAGGTATCCCAATCAGGCTTTACAGGCCCAAATGTACGCTGTGCTTGAAGTGGAATACAAAGAGGTGTAGCCTATATGTCGGCAATCACATGTTAGACTTCAACAATTATAAAAGGGAGTAAATGGCACTAAGATTTATTTGATTCTGTGAATATTAATTACAGAACACCTAAATATTGAAAATGAATGGGGCATCCAATATTAGCAACTGTTTCAGATCCCTTGTTTATTTGTTTGTCAGATCACTTATTTGTGTGATCTTTTATCACTTATATTCAAGATAATACTGTATGTTGCTGTTTGGGGAATGGGACTTGTTCAGTCATCATTATAATTGTTTTAGCTTATATCACTGCTTAGTAATGGAGTTCAGTGTAATATTGAATTTCTTCTGTGTATCGTCAATAAACTCATGCAGTACTACAGCAGGACACATTTACAAATATATGAGACCCATTGTGAGACCATGGAATGGTGAAATTTTGGGACATATGTTTGGTTCTTATTGGCACCCCCATGACCTGGATAGATGCAGAGAAACTCTGTCAGTCCTACAACGCCCACCTCGTCTCCATCCATGATGGTAGCGAATGCTACTAAATCCTTTATCAAACGGATAAAGGATTGCTCACTGCCATGAGCGCTCACTGCGCTCATGGCAGTGAGCGCCATCAGCTGCGTCATGCGCTCCAGATTCGGTGGAGCTGGTGAGGATGAGGATGAGGATGAGGAGGATGAAGTGGTGAAGAGGGCGATGGAAGAAAACGAACCGCGCACAAAACACAGTATCGACGGGATTGATGCGAAAAGATTAATCTACCCTGAATAGAAGAATAAAAAACAGTTTATCATTAAGAAGACAAATTGAATGTATTTGAGATAAATTTGTTAACCGAGGTAAAAATGTAGCCTCGTAAGCCTTCAGTGTGTGAATGTGTGTGTGAATGGGTGGATAGCAGTATCTGTAAAGCACTTTGGTCATCAAGAGATGAGAATAAAAGCGTTATATAAGTGAATGTCATTTACCATTTTACAATTGTAGTGCATCATTTTATATTTTAGCAATAATTTGTTATTAAAAGGTTTTTTAAAACTTTAATGCTAAGATTGAGGCAATGCTTATATCGTTGCTCTGGGGTGATACTCAGGCCAAATAATGATCTGAACCTTGAGGGCGTGACTTGTAAAGACTAACAATGTGAATGCCGTGCTCAATTTTAAGCGGTTTGTTTTTTATTGATGTCAGAAGATTCTTCTTCTTCTTCTTCTTCTTCTTCTTCTTCTTCTTCTTATTATTATTATTATTATTATTATTATTATTGTTACTATTATTATTATTATTATTATTATTACTACTACTATTATTATTATTCTGCCAAAACAACTGCATTTTTGACCCTCTAAACTGTTATGTATGGAAACAGGCTGGTATTAGCAAGATGGCGGCCAGGTTGGTCATGGGACAGACCGTGGTGACTACTACCAGTTTCCGGCCGTGACGCTGCCCTAGGTATAAAAGAGGGGGAGAAGAGGCTCCACCTCTTTTGTTGTGAAGCCACCTGGCCAGCAGGAGAGGACCGTAAGCCTCTGTCAATAGTTAAGTGTTATATTTAATAAATCCTGTTAACTGAGTTGAGACTCGCTTTTCATTTCTACAATTATGGACATAACATTTGGCGACGAGGTAAAAGCAGTAATGGAATGCTCCAATGGCTGTTCCTCGAGGCTCCGGGCGAGCCGCTTGTGCCGGGGCCTAGGCGGTTCGCCGCCTTTACCAACTACCTTGTGGCACTGGGTTTGGGAGAAATGGAGAAGCTCAATGCACGAGCTGTGTTAGTCCATAATTTAGGAATGGAAGGGGAGAGAATCCTTGAAAACTTGGGTGGAGTGGACAGTTTTGACGATGTGGTACAGCTAATGGCGCGCTACTTTAAGGTGCAAGAGAACGTCATCGTGAAACGCATTCACTTTCGACAGCACCGCCAGCGGTCGGGTGAGTCCGTACAAAGATTCGTGGCGGACCTTCGAGAGCTGGCGAGGGAGTGCAGATTCGGGATCCTGGAGGACGGAATGATTCGAGACCAGTTGGCGGAGCACGTTTGTTGGACGGTGGCCCGGTCCAGGTTGTTAACTCATCCAGGAGAGATGACGTGAGTGGAGGCCGTCGAGCTCTCCCAACAGTACGAGGCAGCAGAGCCCATTGCAAGGGGTCTAACTGAAGGGGCCCTTTCGGAGAAGAATGCGTCTTGTGCTGAGGCACTGCGTCTGGACCCTAGTGATGGCGAGTGCGGAGAGGATGATTTTGCATCTGTGGTAAGGATAAGGTCTGCCCATGATGTAGCATCATCTCACTTTGGCTCATCAATAAGAATTATTCTTCAGCTTAAAGACATTGTTTCACCCAGGAAAAGGACAGCCAGGAACTGCTCTTTTACCCCAGGCCACAATTGAACTCACATTCCTTTGTTAAAACCAGTCTAAGGAATTCACCCTAATGCACTTCCTGTTTTGACTTTATGGCCCAATAAATGGTAGAGACATAGAACAGAACCCAGGAGTATGTCATATGGCCTACAAAGATCCACAGCTCACTATTGCCCTCTACTGGCAACTCTGGGACATGCTTGAGTTAGCCAGTGGGGCTTTTAATCACATCTTTATTAACTCACTTCTCAACATCTTCTTCTTTTTCCAGGACACCAGGAAAAGTAAATGGACCCTGTTTGATGTGGACAATGATGGGTTTGAAATATATTAATCCTCGGATTTTAGATATGTGTATGTTAAAATGTTTAAATGAAACGTTTAAATGAATGTTTATTCCTGCATGTTAATTTACAAGCACTGACTATAAGTTACATTAATCACTAGGGTTAGCTTAGTTTATATACAAGGGTATAGATGAATATTAAGTGTAAAAAAGTTACCAAAAAAACGTTTCTCAAATCATGTAACCTTGTGCAGCCAATCCCTGCTTGACAACAGCTCTCTCTAAGTTCCAGACAAAAGACTGATTGTTTATTGGACTAAAGTTCTTAAAGCCCACCCACGAAGGAAGGCTATTGGTCTGAGCTCCTGTCAGTCATGGAGGCCCGCGAAAGTTTCCCCAGATAAAAAGGAAACAACGCCCTTTTTCAGCCTCTTTACGCTATTACTCTTTTGTCTCTTGCCCATTGTCCTGTTCACTTTGTCTACGGCAGAAATCTTTTCGGGAGAAGAAAGGGACTTTAATGCCCGAACAAAGAAGCTTTCTCCCAAGTTTTTTTTCTTACGATCACAGAGCAGATAACTTATAACTTTGCGTTCTGTAACTTCATGTACTTTTAATGTTTTTCTTTAAAAGCCTAGGAATTCTTTCATTCTTGAGCTCAGTTCTAATTAGGAGTTAAAAACTCCAGTCCTAGACGTTTATTTTTATAACTTTTCCTGTTAAACTTTCTGTAAAACCACCGTTTTAATTTTAATGTAAGTTTTAATCTTGACTTTATTTTTTTTCAGTTTTTTTCTATTGACCATTCCCACACCAGAAGTTCTTTTATCTAAAGTCCGAAGATCTGTTAATTTTGCTATCGGATCAGATTTTTTAATTATCCTTGAATTCCTCATGGGAAGCCGCAGATTCTCGACACAGCCCGCCATCACGCACAGCTGAAGAAATCAGCACGTCACGAAGAGTAGACGTCTTGGGCTGGACCGCAGCCCAGGTGATCAACACATCAAAATCTCATCTTGTGACAACCGGATATTTGCTGGACAAATATTCTGGGTTTTGGCACTTTTCTACATCAAAAACTTCCACATGGCAACACAGCAGGATCTTCATTTTTAACTACCACGCAAGGAATCACGTGAGGGACATTCTTGTTCATCTGTTGAATGGAAAGTCTGAGATTTGGGTATAATTTAATATCTGAGCAGATGTAAAATTAAAGAGCAAGTAATATAACCTTTCTTTTCATTAAAATCCCGTTTTCATTTTCTAAAAGGGTAATCCAGAACTTTTCATAAAATTAGTTTAATTTTCCACATAAATTTGCGTTATATTTTCCATAATCTGTTAACTTCAAAGTAATCTAAATTTATTTCACAGTTAACCCTGGTTCTGCAAATGTTGACATTGTTAATCTATCATTTACAAGTTTAATTTTATGGTTAATGAAATCACTGCAATGTCTTTTAATAATCATTTCATTTTATAAATATGTGAAAATGAGAGAAGTTGTTGAGAATTTATTTCATTCTGAGTCTGGTTTAAGTCCCCAGTATCGAATTCACTAAAATTTTGAGACTGATTATTAATTAATTTGAGTGATTAAACAGGTATAAAGTGAAATAAAGATTAAAATTGCTTCTTTAGATGGAAGCTGGTGCCCCACGAGTGTTATTAATTTTTCCTGTGTATATGAACTGAGAATTCATCTCAGGTTCCAATACATTAATATAAATTAAATAATTTTTATACCTGATCATAATTATTAACTCATGTAACGTTACACTGGTACGCCAACATGTTATGGATGTGGGTCCACTGAGCGCCGCTAAAAGTCCAGAGTGTGCCCGGCGAAAGGAAAGCGTTGTGGCAAATGCGGGTTGTTAAACCATTTTGCCAGGGTGTGCGAAAACTTTGTACGCAGGAGCCGTGGGAGAGATCCAGGTGCTGCACAGAAGACTCCGACCATTGTGCACACTGTCTCTCCAGAAATGACAGGAAGGATTTGCTGCAACTTTACGTTGGATGGAGTCGAGGTCCCGCTCTTAGTTGATACGGGAATGGTAATCTCAGTTCTGAATCTTGAATCCATGGACAGACTGTTTTCCCACTGACAAATAAGAAGGCAACAAGTAGAGTATTATGATTATGGGCGGAATAGGTTGGTTATATTGGGCTATGTGGAGATGGAGGCCCAATATAAGGACAGTGTGGCACCCAGCGCTCGCATCAACATCTCTGCATCCGGCGTTAACATCATGGGTTGCAACCTCTTTTACAGCTTGGGGTTTTCCATCTCGAACGTTTCCGGCGAGGAGTGGTCTGGGGGCGGACTGAGGAGCCGACCTGTTCCTGCTTTGGAGGGTGCTGAGGTGTGGGACCAGGACTGGATGGTCAACGTTTATTTGGGAGAGCACACACCGCGCCACGCGGAGTCCTCTCGAGACAAACCCGATGCTGTCACGCGGGCTGCCCTGGGCGAGGGTGCCGGACGGCACGGTGAGACCCCCAATGAGGCTCATCAGGACGAGGCGCCAACGCTGGGAGAAAACGGGGCTAGACCACAGAGTGTGGTTGTGGCTGCACGGTGGCGCAGTGGTTAGCACTGCGGCAGCACAGTTTACCCTTGGCCGGGGGATTGTGGGGATCGTGGGTTCGATCCCAGCCCCCGACCAACAGTGATCTGTGTGGAGTTTGCATGTTCTCCCCGTGTTGCGTGGGTTTACTCCGGGATTTCTCCGGTTTCCTCCCACATGCCAAAAACATGCATGTTAGGTTAATTGGCTGTTCTAAATTGTCCCTAGATATTTGTTTCCTATAGGCCCTTAGAACAGAGGGTTAGTATTAATGAAAGCGCTTTGAGTGGTCTTTGTGACTAGAAAAGCGCTATATAAGTGCAGGTTAGTTAGTTAGTTAGTTAGTAACGCGCTCCCAGGGATGGACGGCCAAAAGAAGAGCCAGGAGAGCCCGCGAGTCGGAGCCGCAGGAGTCGGGGGCCAGTCGCAGCACCGGTGATCTGATGAAAGGGAAGTGGGCTCCCTCAAAGACCAAGGTTGAGGCTCGAGTACGTATAGATCACAGTCCACGCCAGCAGCGAGACTACCAGAGGCGGTTCCAGGTGGAGCCGGGTCGGATGGAGGAGTTCGGGTTCAGGTCTGTCCACGTCTGGAGACATCCGAGAGATCTGAGACTGCTGGAGATGGAGAGGAGGCAACGCAGCAGGAGCCCCGGTATGAAACGACGGAGACACCTTGAGAGGGATCCATCCTGGAACTGATGGTTTTATTTTGCATGTTTGTCTCGTTTCTTCAGCCCTGTTTTATGTTAGGTTTTCCTATTTGGTGCCCCGGTAAATTTTACTAAGAAAAAAAAAGAAAAAAAAGAGAGAAAGGAAGCCTGAATAGAACAGGAAATATTATAGTTGAGTCTTTGTGTGGAGTTTTTCTATTATATCATTGGCATTTATTTGTGTTTTATCCATTGGGGCTCAGCGAAGTGATTTTATTTATGCAAATTTGTGTACTTTTTTGAAAACGTTTAATTGTGTTATCATTGTTATTGTTTGGAGTGCCTAGTCCAGGTGGATTGGATGTTTTCGACCCTAGTAAACTGAGTTAATTTGGGGTATATTTGGTCTGGCCGATGGCCTCTCTGTGTGAATTTACTTTTGTATTTTCTGCAGTTCGCCTGGAACGTATGACTGGTTGGGTTGAATGTCTAGGTGAATTTGGTTTAATTGAATTGGTTTTTTTTACCTGGTTTGACCCTTTGTTCATTTTGCTCTGTGTGCCCAGGGTGGGGTGGGAGTTGGGGTGGGGGGCCGCCTGTAGGATATGTCTTGTGTTTTATTGTATGTATTGTTTGTTGTGTTACGGAATTACTTTTAGTTAGAAACATGGCCTAATTTTATTTCTGTTTACATTTCCCTGTTCCAAGTGGTAGAATAATCTGCTCAGCCATGTAGGGGCGCTGGTGGCCTACCCAGCCCCTCAGACTTAGTTGTGTGAATGGATAGGTGTTTTATTTGTTTCTTGTACATATTTTGGAGTAGTGTGTGTGTCGGGTGGTAAATTTGGGTGGGTTATTTGTGTGCTTGGCATTTTTTTTTTTTTTTGGGGGTGGGGGGTGTTATGTATGGAAACAGGCTGGTATTAGCAAGATGGTGGCTGAGTTGGTCATGGGACAGACCGGGGTGGGCACTACCGGTTTCCGGCGGTGACGCCGCCCTAGGTATAAAAGAATGGGCGGAAGAGGCTCTGCCTCTTTCGTTGTGAAGCCACCTGGCCAGCAGGAGAGTGCCGTAAGCCTCTATACATAGTTAAGTGTTATATTTAATAAACCCTGTTAACTGAGTTGAGACTCGCTTTTCATTTCTACAATTATGGACATAACATAAATGTTAACCAAAATGCAATTTTTTTTTTTCACACACACCTCAGACCCGTGAAAAATTTTATAAACTGGAAAAAATATGTGCCCCATGCTGAAAATTTTTAGACATATCCAGTGTATGGTTGATAGGTCCCACATCCGTGGAGCAAAGGTTGTAGGGCCTTCCCCCCATGTTTTTTTTTCTTTACCTTTGTAGTCTGTACCATCAGCTGTCCATGCTGTTCTGACAAATATGCCAAATTGTCAGAACACCGGAGGAGGTGGATCCAATCAGCTGATTCAAGAATCAAAGATTCAAAGGCTTTATTATTATGTGCACAGTTAAGAAATGCTACATTTCCTGAGCAATGAAATTCTTACTTTGCTCTCCAAACAAATGCCAAGGTAATAGGTACACAACGATACTAATAAGGTAATAACACAATAACGCAATCCTAATACTAATGGATGCTAATAACACACATACCAACACACAGGTAGGCAATTAGGACTCCTAAGCATGCCTTGATATTAAATACTAATACTAATATTATAATTAGTAATAATAATAATAATTATAATTACTAATACTAATACTCCAGGGACAAGAGTTGCAAATTAGCTAATAGCTATACACTCTATGTGCAACACATCAGATTGATTGTCTTTGATTAATTGTCTATGTTTATTGCACTGTCCCTGTCAAATAAACTAATCTACTACTACTACTACTAATGAGTACTAATAACACACATCAGGCAATTTGGACAGCTAAAGCAGTTAAAGCAGTCAAACAACAGGAATGAAATTGAAAATTCACTGGATGACTATAGTGGTAGTGGTATCTTGATATCAGAGATGATGTGAACCTGAGATGGCGTAAACCTATGTACAGCGTGCAAATGAGCATTGTGTACATAAACCTATGTACAGTGTGCAAATGAGCATTATGCAGCGAGCAGTATATAATTATAAATTACAAACTACAAATTAGTACCCGGCGCTAATTTCTCTGTAACAGTAGTACCAGTAGACTGTACAAGATAAATAGCAGCAGAGATGATAATTCGCAGCAGAGATAATATGGACATCAGACGGGTGACACTATATACACTGTACAGGTGAGCAATGTGCAAATTTAGCAGTTGGTTTATGAGTTCCTATATGCAAAGCTGTGTTGCTGAGTTTTGGGAATTGCTATTTGTTCAGAAGTCTGATGGCAGTGGGAAAGAGAGTTTTTTTCAGTCTGGTTGACCTGCATTTCACACTTCTGTACCTCTGGCCTGAGGGTAGAAGTGTGAACAATCTGTGCTGGGGGTGGGATGGGGTTCTGGAGGATGGTGTCAGCTCTCCTTTGGACTTTGTGGTGGTAGATGCTCTGCAGAGAGGGGAGTGGAGTCCTGACTCTCTGCAGGCATTTGTGGTCCAGGGCAGTGGTGCTGCCATACCACGCAGTTTATTTAGCGAATGCAAAGTCCTTAAGCCAAGCAGTTGCCTCCTGGTTTGCTGTATGGAGGGTGTGTAATCCTCCTTCCAGTCTTTGGAGCGGGCAAGCCTCTATGATGTGTTCCATTGTTTGCTCCTCTCCACATGCGCACAGTGGGCTAGGGCTACTGCCCCATCTGTAAAGGCTGGCCAAGCAGGGGCCATGTCCAGTCCTGAAGCGATTGAGTGTAGACCACTGTCTCCTTGGGAGGTTGGTGCCCGGGACCTGTTGGTTGGGGTTTATCACCAGCTGTTTGTTTGGGACCTCCTTGGTCTCCCATTCCTCTTGCCAAGCTGTCTGGATGGTAAAGTCAGCTGGGGGAGGGTTTTTCCAAATCGGCCGTCTGGATGAAAGTCGGGCAGTGGGTGGAGTGTAGATATCTGCATGGATTGGTAAGTGAGGAGAATCTTTAACTTTTTGGAGCATCCTTTGAGTTAATGCTGCTCGCCGGATGTGTGGAGGGGCTATGTTTGACAGTACAGAGAGCCAGGGGAGTGGTGTTGAGTGGATTGTTCCAGTTATAGTTCTCATGGTTGTGTTGAGCTGGGTGTCTACATGGTGTGTGTAAGATGACCTGGACCAGACAGGGGCACAATATTCTGCTACAGAGTATGAAAGGGCCAGTGCTGAGGTGCGCAGGGTGGAGACTGCCGCCCCCCATTTTGCACCAGCGAGCTTGCAGAGCAGGTTGTTTCGTACCTTCACCTTAGCAGCCGTCCCCTTTAGATGTTCCTTGAAGGATAAGGTCCTATCAAGGGTCACTCCAAGATAAGTTGGATTTGGGGCATGCTTAAGCTTGAGTCCGCTCAGGTGGATGTTTAGTTCTCTGGCAGCTTTTGCATTGTGGAGATGGAATACACTGGAGACGGTTTTTGCTGGGCTTGGTTTTAGGCGCCAGATTTTACAGAACTGGTCCAGTTTGGCAAGATCTTCCGTGAGCACCCGTTCCAGTGGTTCAAAGTCTGGTGCTTGGAATGCCAAACAGATGTCGTCTGCATAGGTGAATTTGCGGGATTTTGTAGTAGGCAGGTCGTTTATGTAGAGGTTGAACAGAGTTGGAGCTAGAACTGAGCCTTGTGGGAGTCCGTTTTTCTGCATTCTCCATGCACTTGTCTTCTGACTGAGGTGGACTCTGAACCTTCGGTTGGTCAGCAGGGTTTTTATAATTGCTGTTGCCCAAGCAGGGATCGCCTTTATAAGTTTCAGGAGGAGGCCTTTGTGCCAGACCGTATCATAGGCGGCTGTAAGGTCGAGAAACACAGCCCCTGTCTTCAGTCTGCTCTCGAAGCCATTTTCGATGAAGGTGGTTAGGGCCAGTACTTGTTCTCCTGTACTGCGGTCCTTGCGGAAACCTGCTTGATCCACACTTAGAATATCCTCTACCTCTGGGGAAATGCGTTGCAGAATTAGGCGCTCCATGATTTTGTAAGGAACGCTGAGTAGGGAGATTGGGCGGTAGCTTGCTGGTAATTTGTGGTCTTTGCCAGGTTTTGGGATGGCAATGACCTTTGCTGTCCGCCATTTCTTTGGGATCGAGTTTGTTTGTGTGATCCTTGTGTAGAATTGTGTCAACCAGGTTAGGGCTCGGGGGCCAAGATTTTTCATGAATTCTGGGAAGATGTTATCGTATCCTGCTGCCTTTCCACATTTCAGGCTCTGTAGGACTTTCTCCAGTTCAGCAGCCTCGAAGGGTTCAGGGTTCGTTTCCTCTACAGGCATTTTTTGGTGTTTTTTTAGCTCAGTTGTAACTGCTCTTTTGGTGTCTTTGTCTTGGGGTGCTTTGGCGATAGTCAGTAGGTGGGATGCAACTTGGTTGGGTGTGACGGATGCTCGGCTTTGGCTAGGGGGCTTCTGTGCAGCTCCTAGGCGACGGATGAGGCTCCAACATTTCCTGCTAGAGTGGGTAAAGCTCCGGTCAGCAACTGTCTCCTCCCATTTCTTTCGCCGAGCTGTATTTAGCGATTCAATGAGATGGTCTGCTATCTCTGGGTCCCCTGATGTTTGATAGGATTGTAGGAGGGCAGCACTTTCTCCGTCCAAACATGGGACATAGAGGGGTCGGTAGCCTCGTGGGATTGCAGTATGGGCAGCCTTGAAGATTGCGCTGCAGAAGCGGTTGTATGCTTCATCTACAGTGATGGTGTGGAGTGGGATGGTAACAACGCTCCGGTCCAGAGTTTCACTGAATTTCTTCCAGTTGGCTTTGCGGAAGTTCCAGCGCATCTTCCTTGGGCTGTATATGACTGGAAGTTGTAGGCCAATGTGTACAAGCAGGGGCCGGTGTTGGCTGTGTGGAAAATCATCAAGAATGAGGATCTGTGTAGGATATGGCTCCCCATTCAAAGAGCTGACCCAACACAGGTCAGGAGAATAGTCCTTCTTCCACCTAGCAGAGTGGAAGGTTCCTCTTTGTTTGGGGTCGTATATCAAAGCGAGGTCATTTCTGGATGCCCAGTCTGAAAGTGCCTTCCCATCACTGTCCACTGCTGGGTACCCCCAGTCAGGGTGATGGCTGTTAAAGTCCCCCACATAGATGGCAGGGTGGGGTAGGGTGGGTAAGACCTGCAGATCCCAGTTGGCATTAGGGGGCTTGTACACATTGACAATATGGAAGCCACCAATGATTATGGTGTCTGAGAAATGTGTTGTTATCAGGTGATTTGCTTCAACTATGTCAGAACGCACATAGGTGGCACGTCCATGTTTAGCATGTAGAACATAGCACAGGAGGTCAAAGCCTTTGATGGTGAAGCGGCCAGCTTCCTCTGTGCCAATATGAGTCTCTTGGAGGCAGATTACATCAATCGAATGTTGGAAGGCGAGGACTTCGATAAGGCTTCGCTTGGCTGCAGATAGGCCTTCAACGTTTAGTTGTAATATGCGAAGGGCCGATCCTACCACAAAGTGCTCTTGGGGCTGTTTGCTTTCGGCTTTAGGACTGTGACTAGGATTCTTCTTTGACTTGGCACAGAGGCGTCGTCTCTTCGAATTTAGTCTGCTGGTAGGATCATTAGCTTCCCCAGGCGAGCCCGGGTACTGGCGGAGGGCGCGACGAGAACGCTGATCCATTGCCCCCATACCACGCAGTGATGCAGTTGGTCAAGATACTCTCGATGATGCAGCTGTAGAAGTTGTTGGGGATCTTGCGGGGACATGCCAAACTTCTTCAGTCTCCCCAGAAAGTACAGCCGCTGTTGAGCTCTCTTAACCAGCTCTGTGATGTTGTGTGTCCACTTAAGGTCCTCACTGATGTCGATGCCCAGGTATTTAAAGCTGCTCACCCTTTCCACCTCAAGCTCCCCGATGAACAGTGGCCGATGAGGTCTCCTCCCCTTCCTCATGTCCACTATCACCTCCTTTGTCTTGTCCGTGTTTTGAGTGTGAGGTTGTTGTCCTCACACCATGACACCAGGTTGTCCACCTCCCTCTTGTAGGATGCTTCATCACCACCAGTGATGTGTCCTATCACTGCTGTGTCATCAGCGAACTTTAAGATGACATTGTCCTTGTGGAAGGTGACACAGTCATGGGTGAAGAGGCTGTAGAGGATGGGGCTGAGAACACAACCCTGTGGGACACCTGTGTTTGTGATGATGCTTGCTGAGGTCCTGTTACCCATCCTGACAGACTGAGGCCTGCCAGTCAGAAAGTCCAGTAGCCAGTCACAGAGGGTGGGGTGCAGGCCAAGTAAAGACAGTTTGTAGGTGAGTTTGTGGGGGATGACCGTGTTGAAGGTGGAGCTGTAGTCGACAAAGAGCATCCTGATGTAGGAGTCTTTATCTTCCAGGTGGGAGAGAGAATAATGGAGTGCAGCAGTAATGGAATTTGAGATGGACCTGTTGGGCCGGTAGGTGTACTGCAGTGGCTCCAGGGTATCCAGAATGCTGTCCTGAATGAGGATCCAAACCACTCTCTCGAAGCACTTCATGATGATTGGAGTGAGTGCTGCCAACCTGTAATCATTCAGGCAGGGCGGCAGGCTCTTTTTGGGGAGGGGGACAATGGTTGTGGTTTTGAAGCAAGAGGGGACTGTGTTCTGGTTGAGGGAGAGGTTGAAGATTGATGTGTGAACATCAGTCAGCTCGGCAGTGCATACTCTGAGAGCCTGCTCAGGTATGTTGTCTGGTCCTGCTACCTTGCAGGGTTTGATGTTCCTCAGAGCTTTGTTTATCTGGCCTGGTGAGACTTTTAGTAGAGGGGGAGAGTGCGTGTAGGTGTGTCTCCTCTCTGCACTGTAGCTGGAGGTCTCAGTGCGGGTGTAAAAGATGTTGACCTCATCCAGCAGGCTGTCTGTGGAGCTAGTGGTGTTGCTGTTGGTTCTCTTGTAGTCTGTGATGTGCTGCAGGCCTTGCCACATGCGCTCAGGGTCAGGAGTGGAGTAAAGGCTGTCCAGCTTTTCTCTGTACTGCCTCTTGGCTGTTGTTTTAGCCTTCCTCAGTCCATAGTTTGCAGCTTTGTACTCAGCCTCATTGCCTGATTTAAATGCAAGAGAGTGAGCATGCAGCATCTGATGTACCTGACTGTTGATCCAGGGCTTCTGGTTGGGGAACTTCCTCACTTGTATAGTGGGTACGATGGTATCAACGCAAGTGCTAATATACCCAGTCACATACTTAGCATAGTCCTGTATGTTTACAGAAGAGTCCTCCCGGGTGGCTGCAGCTTTAAACACATCCCAGTCTGTCTGGGCAAAACAGTCTTGCAGGGTGCTCTCAGCCTCTGGAGTCCAGCGTTTAATTTGTTAAATGACAAGGTTTGTTTGTTTCAGTAGGCCGGGTACATGAACAGGGAGATGTGATATGACTGTCTGAAGTGGGGGCAGGGTGCCGCTCTGTATGCACTGCGTATGTTTGTGCAAACATGGTTCAGTGTGTTCTTATCAAGGGTGGGAATGTTCACATGCTGGTAATATTTGGGAAGTACAGTCCGTAACTTGCACTGGTTAAAGTCACCAGCAAAAATAAAAACAGCATTGGGATAAGATGTCTCTAATGTGCTGATGACATCATGGAGTTTGCCGAGCGCTGCTGTGTAGTTGCTTCGCGGGGGAATGTAAACAGTGGTCAAAAACACAGCAGTGAATTCCCTTGGTAGATAATATGGATGGCATTTCAGCAGTAAAAACTCCACATCAGGCGAACAGTGCTTGTAAACAGTCTGTACATCTCCACACCACGAGTTATTTATAAACCCCCCCCCCCCCCGTCTTGCCTGCGGCTGATGTATGGTCTCCCCAATGTACGGAGTGGGTCAGTAGCTGAATGGCGCATTGGGGGACTTTGTCTGAGAGCCAGGTCTCACAGAAAATTAGAGCACAACACTCTCTTATCTCCCACTGGTCTTCAATCCATACTCAGCTCGTCCAGTTTGTTCTCCAGAGACCGTACGTTGGCTAGCAGGAGGCTAGGTAGCAGTGGGCGGCTAGCGCAAGCTTTTAGCCTAGCATGTAGCCCCCCTCCCCTCACCTCACTTTTGACGCTGTTTCCGAAGCGCTCTCTTGGGATCAGCATGCTCACTCCAGCTTGGTACTTCAGGGTCTTCCTGGGGGTGGTGATGATCACTGTGGGAGTGGGCAATGCATTGTAGTTTGGGTAGTATAAAGCCGGTAAATTCTGTATGGCTGCTTGTCTTGGCGATATCCAGCAATGCCTGTTGGTCGTATGGTAGCAGTGCGTGACATTTATGCACTGTAGGAAGAGCAGCAAATATGCAGGAAATAAGAAAAAGTCGTCATTCAAGAACGGAGCTAGCAAACTTGTCAGGCCCTGGCTCTCACGAGCCAGAAAGGAGATGCGAGGGCGACCAGTGAGTTAGCGTAATTTATTAACATAAACACACAGCGTACAAAATAACAAAGTAAAGAGCCACGTGGGGCTAAAACACACACACAACACTAGATAACGAACAGCAAAGTAAAGAGCCACGTGGGGCTAAAATACACACAGAACTAAGGATAACATACAACCCAGGGAGAAAGGCTAGAGAGGCGGCGAGGGGAAAACACACGCCGAGTCGCAGCACTTACTTTGGGGGTAGCGCTGAGGTAACGGCGAACTGAAGCTAGACGTAGGAGCAACAGTCGTGGAAACACAAGGCACGTCTTTCCATAGCGAGGTCGCAGCGACGAGTAACTCTCGGCTGCTCGCTTAAGTAGGGGAGATGATTGAAAATGGGAGACAGCTGTCCCAGCGCAGCTGAACTAGACAGCTGGGAATCAGCTGGGCACTGTCAAAGTACGGGCCTTGGAAGACCCGGCACAGACTACCACGGAGCAGGAGCGACACTGGACAACCTGAACGCAGAGAAGGATAACGTTCAGGTCGTGACAAAACTTGTCTGCCTTGGGGGGTGCCATGATGCATGGTGCCCCGGATAAATATGCATTATCATATTTTTGCACCTTTATTCTTGCAAAACTCTACTGAAATTACGTTTACATGCTATATTATTTATGAACATCCCCTTGTTAAAAAATAAATCACCAATTACATGTAAAAGCTCTCCTGGAGGGCACTTCAGGGGGCAAAGGGGAAGTCCAGGAGCCTCACCTGGGCCTTATCTGTGCACATGCCTATGGACTTATTGAACTGATGGGAAGCAACAGCCACCTCTGAATTCCCTGCTCCTTCATTTCATCTTTATCATCTCCCTCACTCTGTTTTTCTTGTCTGCCCTCTTGTCTGCATTTCCTTCCTCTTCATCTCTGGCCACATCCTCACAGTATGTGAGGCCTGTATGTGAGTCACATACACACTAGTCAAAACATTTAACATGAAATTGGGAATTTTATATTCACACACACACCAGACAAGCACACACGTGTGCACAGTGTTATGCCGAAAATTGCTCACTTGCTGAGAATTGCATCCCATCTGACAGAACTATAAAATATAACACTACAGCCAGGCTTGTAACCATTTGTCCATTTTTAAAAATAAAAATTGTTATTACCTCTTGTAAATTATCTTTAAATAATGTTTATTCACCAGACGTTTTAGTGTTTCAAAGAGGGTTAGAAATTGTAGTGATTCAACTCCATGTTTTAAAATCTTCAAAGTCGAGATTTTGCATTTATACATTGTCGGTATAAAGGGTAATCACTTTTTCATAGTATTTTCAAAGTATATAGTTGTATTGACTTTGACTTACACTAAACACCTGCTTGCAACGATGGGATGCAATTCTCAGCAGAATTGTATAGACTCTAACAGTATGAGGTGCAATTCTTGGCAAGCGAGCAATTCTCAGCATAACACCGGCAGTGTCATGTCCAGGTGAGCACACGCCCCCCTCCTTTCCTGTTAGAAATTCCCTGACTCCGCAGGTAATGACTACACCTGCATAAGTGGACACACCTGCTGCCTCTGCCTTGCCAGCGCATATAAGGACCATCATGCGAATTCTTAAGCGCTGGCTCGTTGGGTATACTGCCTGCAACAAGCAAGTGCCTTTAATACTAAAACTGAGGAAGCTAAAATTAATTCCTCTTTCTTTTTCTCCTTTCAGGTTGCTGCCATCCGTGCGGTGCGTCTCCGGGGATCGCTGTGCGCTCACCTGCCCCATCATCATCACCTCTGCTTCAGCTACCTGTCTCCACCCGGTCAGACACTGTCTCCAGCTCCTCTCCTTCCCTACTCACTGCCAGCCTCATCCCGCTGGTTCATCTATTTCTGCTGGGTTTTCTCTGCCGGGCACTCTGCTCACTCACGTAAATGGCAATTTTTTTTCCACTCTTCCTGATCTCCCTCCTCCTATTAATCAGCTCTCGTCTCCTCCCCACAGGCTGAGTCTTCCTCTGTCGAGTAACATTTTTCCACTAACCGTGCAGACTTTTTGGATTAATAAATTGTCTAAACTTAGCTTCTCTGTGTCGTGTGTGTTTTCTCTGGTGTGGCACCCTACACGTGAGATGACCATTCTTTCATTATGACAGGCCACTCTTCCTTCAATAGACCTCTTTCACAACCTGTCACTTAAAAAACTCTATGTAGTTATTTTAGTCCTAAATTTATTTTATTGCTCACCAGTGAAGCTTTCAATTTCACTTACAGGAACGCAAATCAGGTGGTCACACTCAAAGCTGGAGTCATGTTTCAAGGAACAGGTGAGGGAGGAGGAGAGCAGCATGGAGAGAGGCCAGAACTGAGCAGCGTTTGTGGAAAACTGGAAAAACTGTGGGTGTTCATGTCCCCTTGAAAACCACCGACAGCCCCCATGGGCGCGATGCCCATGGTCAGAGGGTGCAACCAAATATTGGGAGAACCACTGCATCCTCAATTATCCAAATATTTGTTGGGAGAATATGGAGGTAACCCCAAAAATGTGCACTGTACTGTACATACAGAAACACTCTATACTTACCGTAAAACATCAAAATGCATAATTCGGTAAAAACAGTACAGTAAAAACTTTGAATCATATCCACTATCTTTCAATCTAGTCCCCTCACACAGTAATATGTTGTGTTAGAGTTTAGGCTTTTATTTGTGAGGTACGGGTGGCGGCTCCACCTTCTGGTTCCGCCACCACCCATGGCTATAAGACGTCAGCGGGCAGGAGGGGAGGTCTCTTTGCCACCTCTTCTGCCTGGCGGCTGTGTGTGTGCTATGTAGTGCCTCTTTAATAAACGTGTTCAGTTCGACACCTGGCCTCCTCCTTGGCTCTATATATAGACATAACATTTGGCAATGAGGACAAAAGTGGATTAAAACAAGGTATGGATGCGTGTGGGGTTTTTGGAGCCCCCCGGCGAGCCACCGGTTCCCTGGCTGAGGTGGTGCACTGCTTTCCGGACGTACGTGGTGGCACTGAACCTTGGGAAGCTGGAGAAGTTGAGGACACATGAGTTGTTGGTGCACAATCTTGGAGCGGAGAAACGGCGGGTTCTGAGCATGCTGGGTGACTGATAGTTTTGATGAAGTGGTTGAGCTAATGGCGTGCCATTTTCACGCTCTGGAGAATGTCATAATTTGCAAGATTCAGTTTCGACAGCACCGCCAATGGATGGGCAAGTCTATTCAGTGGTTCGTGGCAGACTTGGGGCTGTTAGTCAGCGGGTGCCGCTTTGGACTGTGGGAGGAGGAGATGGCTTGTGACCAGTTGGCGGAGCATATTAACTGCGCTACGATTAGGTCAAAGCTGCTTACGCTTTTGGGAAAACTGATGCTACCTACAGTCATCGAGTTAGCTCAACTGCTGGAAGCTGCAGATGGACTGAGTGAGCTGAGTGAGAGCTTGTCACACTGACATCTGGAATCAGCACCAAACGCCCATGCAGTGGACCTGGTCAGCATTGGAAGTGTGGAGGACAATGTGGATGACGCCAGCGCTGTGAATGTGAGGTCTGCCCTGGGAAAGCCCAAATGTTTGGATCATGGGTCCATGAAGTACCATTTCAAGGCCAGAGACTGTTTGGCAGGAGCGAAGCGCTGCAGCAAGTGTGGCCACTTGCTTCATTTCACCAGGGTATGCCACAGATCCGAGCGAGGAAGTCCGTGGTGCAAAGAGGACTCTATCGCCCCCACAGTTCTTCATGCTGTGTCCCCGAGCACCGACAGACACACGTACTGTATGGTGGAGTTGGATGGGGTGGAAGTGCCTTTATGGGCTGACACGGAAGCAGTGGGCTCTGTGCTGGATTGGACGACTGTGAGAACTTTTCTCCGCACTACAGGATTGGGGGTGATCCAGCGCCACTTTGTGCTTTTGGAGGAGGATGGCTGGCTACGGTGGGAATGTTGGAACTGATGGCCCGATGCAAATCGGCCGAGATGTGGGACCGTCCGATCCTGAGAGTGGTAGGTGGAGTGTGGGATGAGGAACTGCCTGGCACCCTGGAGAGTGAGCAAGACCAGTATCACTCAGGGTCATCACAGGAGGGTCCCTGTTCCAGAGCTCAAGTCACCCTGGATGAGGGTACTCAACGGCACAGCGGGATGCCTGTGATGATGTCGATAGGCTGGTTCCACCTGTTCCCGGATCTCGGCTGAAGTGGGCCGGTGAACAGGGGGCCACAACGGTGATGGCCGCGGCGAAGTTAAAAGAGGTCTGGGCTGGACCATCAGGCATGGTAGAATGACATGCCAAGCAGAGACCCTGCAAGCCGAGCAGGACCCCTCTGGGGGTCAAGGACTGGTTTCGGGACGAGAGGCGACCATGGCAGGTACCGGCCGGTTGGTGGTTGGAGGAGCACCAGGGACCATCCTCCGATCCAAGATGGCGCCCACAGCGGTCGACATGGTGCTTCGCTGCGCTCTTTGTTTGTTTTTGTTTGTCAATTGTGTGTCTGCTTGCACTTATACCCGTGAAGAACTTTTAAATATCAGGACTTTGACCCCCACGGACCTCCTCCCAGTTTTTCTAGCCCCTGCCGCCGATCTGGTTTATTGTTTGGCTCGGAAAGTGAGACGGCGGAAGAGAGGAAGACGAGCGGGCGCTCTCGTACGACTTCGCAGGAGAGGCTCGCGAACGGCGCTGCCTGGCATATTTCTGTCCAATACCAACTCTCTCTCTAACAAGGTGGATGAACTGAGACTGCTGATGCGTTTTAAGGACCTCGCCTCCTCAGCTGTCCTCTGCTTTACTGAGACCTGGCTCCGGGAAAATATACCGGACAGCGCGTTGCGCCTCGACGGCTTCCAGCTCTTCCGTGCTGATCGTGACACAGAGCTTTCCGGCAAGACCACAGGAGGCGGTGTCTGCTTCTACATCAACTGTAGCTGGTGCTCTGATGTAACGGTAATTTCCAAACACTGTTCTCCTGCCTTGGAATTTCTTGTTATCAATTGCAAGCCCTTCTATTCCCCGCGGGAGTTTGCTTCTTTCATAATGATCGCTGTGTACGCCCCTCCCGACGCGGACACGCGCGAAGCTCAGCGCGTGCTCGCGGATCACATTCAACACACAGAGCGGAGTTTTCCAGACTCGCTGATTATTGTGGCTGGCGACTTTAATCAGTGCAATCTGAGCCACGATCTCCCCCGCTACAAACAGTTTATTAAATGCCCCACCAGAGGATTAAACACACTGGATCACTGTTACACCACAGTGAAAGACGCATATCGCGCTGTCCCTCGAGCTGCGCTGGGATTATCTGATCACGTGATGGTTCACCTCATTCCCACATACAGACAGAGATTGAAGCTCACTAAACCTGTTGTGAGCACTACGAAGATACGGACCAGTGATGCTGAGGAGAAGCTGGAAACGTGCATGGAAATATCTGACTGGGGCATGCTTAAAGGAGCCACGCATGATCTGGATGAGTACACGGACACTGTGAACTCATATATCCACTTTTGTGAAGAGAACATTCTTCCATCACGCACCAGGGTGAGTTACTCTAATGACAAACCCTGGTTCACAGCTAAGCTCAGACAGATCAGGAAGGAGAAGGAAGCAGCGCTGAAAAGTGGAGACAGGGACTGCTACAGGGAGGTTAAATACCGGTTTAACAGAGAGCTGAAGAGGGCTAAATCTGTGTACTCAGAGAGACTCCAGCAGCAGTTCACTGCTAATGATTCGGCTTCCGTGTGGAGAGGACTGAGGCAGATCACCAACTATCGGCCTCAGGCTCCTAAAGGTCAGGATGACAAAGCCCTTTGTCAGAGACTGTCCCAACACTATGCCCGTTTTGACACCTCGTCATCTGTGTCCAACTCCCCCCCTCCCTCCAGCTCCACAGCCTCCACATTCCCTACTTCATTTAAGGCCCCCCCCTCCTCCCCCCCTCCCCTTATCATCAGTGAGCAGGATGTGCTCAAACAGTTCTCCAGACTGAACCCGCGCAAGGCCCCCGGCCCAGACGGCGTGTCTCCCTCCACCCTGAGACTCTGTGCGAAACAGCTGGCTCCTGTATTCACAGACATTTTTAACACCTCCCTTAAGTTATGCCACGTGCCATCCTGCCTCAAATCCTCCACCATCATCCCTGTCCCCAAGAAGCCACGGATCACTGGACTTAATGACTACAGACCTGTAGCGCTCACCTCTGTAGTCATGAAGTCCTTTGAGCGCCTGGTCCTGTCCCACCTCAAGTCCATCACCACCCCTCTCCTGGACCCGCTGCAGTTTGCCTACCGAGCCAACAGGTCTGTAGACGATGCAGTCAACCTGGCCCTCCACTCCATCCTGCAGCACCTGGACTCCCCGGGAACCTACGCCAGGATCCTGTTTGTGGACTTCAGCTCCGCATTCAACACCATCCGCCCCGCTCTGCTCCGGGACAAGCTGTCCCTGCTCAACGTGCCTGACTCCCTCTGCAGGTGGATCATCGACTTCCTGACGGACCGGAGGCAGCATGTGCGGCTGGGAAAGACTGTCTCAGACTATACTAGCATCAGCACCGGATCACCCCAGGGCTGTGTACTTTCCCCCCTACTCTTCTCCCTTTACACCAACTCCTGCACCTCCAGCCACCAGTCTGTCAAGTTGATCAAGTTTGCGGACGACACCACCCTCATCGGGCTCATCTCCAACGGCGACGAGTCCGCCTACAGGAGAGAGGTGGCCCAGCTGGCGTCCTGGTGCAGCAATAACAACCTGCAGCTGAACGCTCTGAAGACAGTGGAGATGATTGTAGACTTCAGGAAAGTCACTACTCCTCTGCCCCCCCTCACCCTCTCAGGCTCTCCCATCACCACTGCTGATTCCTTCCGCTTCCTAGGCACTACCATCACCAGGGACCTCAAATGGGAGCTGACCATCAGCTCACTCATCAAAAAAGCCCAGCAGAGGATGTTCTTCCTGCGGCAGCTGAGGAAGCTCAAGCTACCCACCAAGATGTTAGTGCAGTTCTACACAGCCATCATCGAGTCCATCCTCACCACCTCCATAACCGTGTGGTACGCAGGAGCCACTGCCAGGGACAGACTAAGGCTGCAGCGCGTCGTGCGCACTGCTGAGAAGGTGATCGGCTGCAAGCTCCCATCTCTCCAGGATCTGTACATCTCCAGGACCCGGAGGCGTGCTGGCCGGATCATAGCCGATCCCTCACACCCTGGTCACGTACTGTTTGCCCCCCTCCCCTCTGGTAGAAGACTTCGGTCCATCCAGACTAAAACCTCCCGTCACATGAACAGCTTCTTCCCCTCTGCCATTAGACTGCTGAACACTAAGTGACTCTCGTGCACCATGTACAGCAGCTCAACCAGACTCATGTCAATCATCACTGTTTTCTTCCTGCATTACCGACTGCACTATATAGTTCTCCACAGTATCTGCTGCTGGCTAATATATATTTTAACTGTTGACCAGTATCACTTAATCTTATCCTACACTTTATTACATGTATAGTTTATTTCTCTTATCTTATCATGTTTAATGTTGCAGCATTGTACCGAGACAAATTCCTAGTTTGTGTACTACATGAACAATGGCAATAAACCTGATTCTGATTCTGATCTTCTGATCTGACCGTTAGACGAGAGGACGCTCATCTCCGGCTGCCAGACAGTTCGTGGGGGAACCTGAACATGCTGCGGCATGGCCGGGAGGGAACTGAAGGACGTGGGCCTGGACAAGCGGAGCAGCCGGTGCTGATGAAGAGGAGGCGCGACGGTGCTGAAGTGACCTGCTGCGGCCCTGGAGGCTAGCTGTCTCCAGGGGCGGACTGATGACAGGGTGGTCCAGGGGGTTCCCATGGACTTGTTTCTTCCAGCCGTTTGTATATAGGTTCAAATGTTATGCATGTGTTTGTATTTTGAATGTCATGGGGTCACTATTTTAACTGAATTCTTTGGCATGTTTATGTTCTATGTGTTTGCTGTTCGTATAAGTTCATGGGGATTAATTTGTTGCCATGTTTAGATTAGGAAAGACGGTGGTATTTTGTTTTACTTGGACTTGTTTGAAGTATAAGCGGCAGAATAACCCGCTCTGCAATGTGGGGTGAGGTGACAGTCTACCCATCTCCCCTAGTTTTAGTTGTTTTGGAGTGGCTGTGTTAGGCCATTTGTGTTGTATTGTTTAATTACTTTAAGTGCGTGACTGGAGTTCTAAATTGGGGTGGGTCTGAATTGTGTGTGCGCTTTTGGCTTTTGTGAAGTTGGGGGGGGGGTTGTGTTAGAGTTTAGGCTTTTATTTGTGAGGAACAAACGGGTGGCGGCTCCACCTTCTGGTTCTGCCACCACCATGGCTATAAGAGGGCAGCGGGCAGGAGGAGCGGTCTCTTTGCCACCTCTTCTGCCTGACGGCTGGGTGTGTGCGTAGTGCCTCTTTAACCCTTTGAGTGTGAGAATTTGCATGCCCCTAGTGGCAGAGCGCGGCACTGCGCCTGCCTTCTCACTCTGACTTTGTCAAAAGTATGTGAGAAATTTCTGTTTTTTTTTTAAATGTACTGATTTCTTGTTCATATATTTTGAAGATAAGATGATGAGGTACCTCTGTACAAAAAACGGTGTCAAAAGACTGAACCATTTTTTTGTGTAAATACATCCAAAGTCCAGTTTTGACTGAGTTATGGAATTTAAAGAGGTGCCACAACATTATGCAAATTAGATGTGTACATTTATTCCTGTCTGAAACTTTGGATCATATTTTGCTTCTTTCTAATTGACAGTAAGCCATATCTTTTTTTTTTTTCTCTCCCGGCGCCACACCAGTCGGCTGCCCTTTGCAACAGCGGCTCGATTCCGAGTCTTTTTCCCTTCCTCTCTCTTTTTGATCCGTCTTTTTTCACTCCACTTATATCACGGACACACAGATCGTCCCAAATGTCTCCTGAGCCGGTGGACGGAGCCACTGTTTATAGCAGGATACGATACAGCAGGGAAGAGCTGCTAGTATTCAACCGCCACCCGGTCCCATTGGAAAAACTCGACATACCGAGAGAACTGAGGCGAAAACGCCGCGGCTGCCGGGCTGGAGTAAGGCGGAGGACAAAAAATATAAGGTACAGACCCTCGCTTCCATCTATTGTCATGGGAAATGTACGGTCGTTACTGGGAAAGGTAGATGAGCTAGCGGCTATCTCCCGTTACGATAGCACATATCGGGAGTGCTCTCTCCTTTTGTTTTCTGAGATGTGGCTAACTGAACTAGCAGCAGATGCTAACATTGAGCTGGAGGGTTTTCACATGATACGGGCAGACCGAACACCAGACAGTGGCAAAGCAAGGGGCGGTGGAGTGATAATGTATGTTAACAACAACTGGTGCAGACCGGGACATATCACTGTTAAACAACGACACTGCAGCAAAGACATTGAGTTGCTAGCTGTTAGCATGAGGCCTACATATCTCCCGAGAGAACACTCACACATGATCTGCACTGTTGTTTATGCAAATCCGACGGCGAACGCTGGGACAGCGCGTGACGTCATCCATTCAGTAACCAGCAGGCTGCAGACAGAACACCCAGATGCTCTTCTCCTCATCTCAGGCGATTTCAACCATGTTTCACTATCTTGCATTCTACCCACGTTCACCCAGTATGTCACATGCCACACTAGAGGCAATAGAACACTGGACTTATTCTACGCAAACACTAAGGAGGCGTACACCTCATCACAACTCCCCCCACTCGGGAGATCGGATCACAACTTGGTTCATCTCCGGCCGGTGTACAAACCCCTAGTGCAGAGACAACCTCCGGCCATGCACACTGTGGAGTTATGGTCTGAGGAGACAATGGACACTCTAAAGGGCTGTTTTGAAGCCACCGCCTGGAAGCAGCTCTGCGATCCACATGGTGAGGACATCGATGGCCTCACTCACACCTTCACGGACTACTTCAGCTTCTGTGTGGACAAATCCGTTCCCACCAAGACCATACGGCGTCACTCAAACAACAAACCCTGGATCAACCCTGAGATAAAAACACTTCTGAGAGAGAAGAAGAGGATCTTCAGGTCGGGGAATAGGGAGATGCTGAAGTCCGTACAGAGGGAGCTGAGGAGAAAGATCAGAGTAGGCAAGGACAGCTTCAGGAAGAAGATGGAGGACAAGCTGCAACAGAGTGACATCAGCGGGGTCTGGAGAAACCTCAAAACCATCTCTGGGCTCCAGAATACCTCCCCCCAGGCCACGGGGGGCAGGGAGTGGGCAAACAACCTGAATCTGTTTTTCAATAGGTTTGACCAACCGCCCTCCCCCCTGACTGCACAACAACCACTGCTGCCTCTAAAGAAATCAAGTCCTGCTGCCCACTCCCCACTCCACCAACACCCCCCCACTCCCAACACACAGCCCCCCATCCTGACCCTGACCAGGACCCAGGTGAGGACGGAGCTGAGGAAGATCAAGGCGAGGAAGGCGTCGGGACCGGACGGCATCAGCGCAAAGCTCCTCAAGTCCTGTGCAGACCAGCTGTGTGGGATTGTGACGTATATCTTCAACCTGAGCCTGAAACTGGGGAGGGTACCACAGCTGTGGAAAATATCTTGTGTGGTACCTGTACCAAAAACTTCCCACCCCAAAGACCTGAACAGCTACAGACCGGTGGCCTTGACGTCCCACTTGATGAAGACCCTGGAGAGACTGCTCCTTGCTCACCTCCGCCCCCTGGTGGAACCAGCGATGGATCCACTCCAGTTCGCCTACCAGCATGGCATTGGGGTGGAGGATGCGGTGATCTTCCTCCTTCACCGTTCTCTGTCCCACCTGGAGAAGCCCGGGAATATGGTGAGGATCATGTTCTTTGACTTCTCCAGTGCTTTCAACACCATCCAACCGATGATCCTGAAGGACAAGCTGCTGCGCGCAGGGGTGGACCAGCACCTGTCATCATGGATCCTGGACTACCTCACGAACCGGCCTCAGTTTGTGAGAACCCGGGACTGTGTGTCCGACACGATCATCAGTAGCACTGGGGCCCCCCCAGGGAACGGTGCTGGCTCCCTTCCTGTTCACTCTTTATACTGCGGACTTCTCACACAACACAACACACTGCCATCTACAGAAGTTCTCTGATGACTCTGCGATCGTTGGCCTCATCTCCAATGGAGATGAAGCTGAGTACAGAGGGCTTATCCAGGACTTTGTGGACTGGTGCCATCGGAACTGCCTCCAGATCAACGCGAGGAAAACTAAGGAGCTGGTGGTGGACTGCCGCAGGCAAGGACAACCCCTCACAGCACCAGTAAATATACAGGGAGCAGACATCGAGATGGTGACATCCTATAAGTACCTGGGTGTTCATCTGAACAATAAACTAGACTGGTCACACAATACTGACGCACTCTACAAGAAGGGACAGCGCAGGCTGTTCCTGCTGAGGAGACTCAGGTCTTTTGGTGTACAAGGGGCGCTGCTGAAGACATTCTATGACACGGTGGTGGCATCAGCCATCACTTTTGGAGTGGTCTGCTGGGGCAGTGGCATTACTGCAGCCGATAGGAAGAGACTGAACAAACTGATCAAGAAAGCTAGCTCTGTCCTGGGGCAGCGCCTTGATCCAGTGGAGGAGATAGGAGAGAAAAGGACGGTGGCTAAACTGTCATCTCTGCTGGAGTCCGAGTTCCACCCTATGCAGGACATACTGAATGCACTGAAGAGCTCATTTAGCAGCAGACTACATCATCCCAGGTGCACAACCGAGAGGTTTCGCAGGTCCTTCCTACCAACGGCTGTCAGACTATATAACCTAAGCAGGGCTGCTCGCAGAGATATCAAAAAGACGTAACAAACTAATAGTTTTTTGAATGCAAAAGATGCAATAGACTTACACAATGGTCCCCTCCGGCATACAACTAGGAAAATACCGGTCGCTATGGAGAGTGACAATATGTATGGGCACATAATCATACCATGTAGGATAACTAAGTAGACGGTTGTGCTGTTTCATCCCATCTAGCAACAATGCTCTGCACTGTGTGTGTTTATATATTTACATATTTATTCCATCTAGCTACAATGCTCCGCACTGGGTGTGTTTATATTTATATATCTATATATTTATTCCATCTAGCTACAATACTCCGCACTGTGTGTTTATATATCTACATATTATTCCATCTAGCTACATTGCGCCGCACTGTGTGTGTTTATATATTTACATATTTATTCCACCTAGCTGCAATGCTCCGTACTGTGGGTGTTTATATATTTACGTATTTATTCCATCCAGCTACAATGCTCTGCACTGTGTGTCTGTGTGTGTGTATATATATATTTTATAGTAATATGTACATATGTATATTAGCTGCTCTTGCTTCCTTGTTTTTTTTCTTGCCTTCTGATTGTTGCTCTGAGTGTTGCTATCCCTGTGCTGTTGCAATCCTGGAATTTCCCAGTTGTGGGACTAATAAAGGCTTATCTTATCTTATCTTATCTCTTACCACTTTCAAGTTATAGCCTTGGAAATCTGAACTATTTTATTGACAAAAAATGTTTACCACTCTTGACCACTAGGGGGTATATCGCAGTTTGGCAACATACACACTCATAGGGTTAATAAACGTGTTCAGTTCGACACCTGGCCTCGTCCTTGGCTCTATATATAGACATAAGATATTATACATACAAAAACACTGTATACTTACTGTAAAACATTAAAATGCATAATTCGGTAAAAACGGTACAGTAAAAACTTTGAATCATATCCACTGTCTTTCAATCTAGACCCCTCACACAGTAATATGTGACTGTGAGACAGAGAAAAGTGTTGCCTTGTTCATTTTCAGTCACTCTTACCAAAAACCATGACAGTTTTCATTAGAAAATAGTGACAATAGACTGTTCTATTGACAACATGGCTGAACATTTTGATTGTCTTGTTCAAAAGGACAACATAAGGACTCTTTATTCTGATGGTACTGACAGTTTCATTCATGGGCGGTGTTAGGCCTTTTTTTAGGGGTGCTGTAGCACCCCAAAATTTAAACTCAGCACCCCTAAAAATTGGAGTGAGAAAAGTTGTGACTATAAAATTGTAGTTCATCTTTGACAAGCTGAAATAACATCCAAAACATATTTGGTAGTTTGTTGTTTAAACATTTTTAAAATGAAAATGGCCCCTTCCCCCCACCGCCAGGCAAATGGTATGATCCGTCCTCCCTGCTGCAGCGGCCTGGCGCACACACACGCAGAGGTCCCCCCCATCTCAACAGCTGGAAGTGAGGGGACAGGAGGCTGGTACAGCTTTTCTACAGGCAACACACTCAAAATGATGTATGACACCAGCCTCAGCTGGAATATTCTGCAATTTTATGAACAGTACTCTTATGTATATTTGACTGATAATATATAAAGGTAACCTACGTTTACTTGTGTACAGTTTCAGACTACCACCTAAATGAGAGATTTTTTAAAATTGGAAATGTGGAAAAATTTTATATGGATGTGGAGAGTTCTCATACATTACTTACTTTTTCTTATGATTATTTTTATTGTTTTTTTTTATTATAGACTTTTTAAGAAACTTCATGAAATTTGAAGCTTTGTGAAAAATTTTTTGCTCATGGATTGACTTTTTTTCTTTAATTTGTGACTTTTGTGTCATAAATTGGCATATTTTTTCTTCCATCTTTGTATTTTTGCCTCAATAATTTTCTGTCATCTTTCCATTAATTTTTGTCCTTAATTTTATTTAAATTAATGCAAATGAGCTACATTTCTCTTGTGATTTTCTGACCTTTGTCTCAACAATTTATTAATTTACTCTTTTTATTGAATTTAGTAAATTTCCTGTAAACTTCCTGTGTTTATATTCTCAATGACTGTAATTGTACTTATGTGAGTATTTTCTTCATAAATTTGCAGCTTTTGCCATGAATTTGTAACTTTTATCTTTTAAATTCAAGGTTGTTTTTCTTGTTATGTTGTATTTTTTTTTTTCATGAATTTAGTACACATTTTAAATAATTGGCCAGTCATCCCTATAAATTTGTTACTTTATTCTAGTAAATTTGAAGCTTTTATTGTATGTATGTTTGCGATGTTTTTTTTCCTTGTAATTGTGTAGCTTTTTCTTAAAGATCTACACCTCTGGAAAATTTTGAGATTAAAATTATGACAAAAATATTTATGCAAAATAGATAAAGTAGCTTTCTTTCTTTCTTTCTTTCTTTCTTTCTTTCTTTCTTTCTTTCTTTCTTTCTTCAACACCACAGGGATTCACTTGTTAAGGGCAAAAGTGGGATAACTCTGTCCTCTGTTAGATCATTAAATGTGATGGCTGAATGTTGCTACTTAACAAATTGGACCAAAAATGCCAGGGCTGATTTTTTTGTCCGAGTCCAGACCTGCCTAAGACAGCTAGTAGCAGACGTTTTTCTTTAATGGTTGCATTGTCAATCAACCACTGCGCACTGTTTGAATTTGAGAGAAAGAAGCTGCTATTGTTTTGGTATAAAGCAAAATATTAAATCCAAGCTGCCACTGTTTTTATGTATAATTACATACCATGTTCAATAAGTAGAAGCCAGGGAGGAGATGTATGAAAGATGATAACTCTAACAAAATAACAAAATAACGTGTGTGTGTGTGTGTGTGTGTGTGTGTGTGTGTGTGTGTGTGTGTGTGTGTGTGTGAAAAGGGTGTGTGTGTGGTGCAGCTCATTGGGTGCTGAGCATCCCTAAAGCTCTAGTCCTAGAACCGCCCCTGGTTTCATTGACATAAATATTCACTTTTGAGACATAGACCAAACATTTTGAGCAAATGACACACTTTTTCAGGTCATCTACTGTGTTTTGCAGTTTGCACATTTGAGAAATGCGCCAAAGCAGCTAAGGAAAACTATAAGAACAAACTAAGAGGGAAAATCTTTCTTCCACAGACATGACCAAAATCATGTCTAAAGGCAATTCAAGAAGGCTTAAACTCAAATATAACTGTAAGCGTGCCATTTGCTCAGTTTTTGTCATCTTAAGCAAAGCACAGCTCTTATTTAAATGACAAAGTAGTCTGTTTAAATTCTGTTCAGAGCCACTTTTACTATAGACACATTTGACTTATTTAGGAGATTGTCATCAATGTTAAAAGAAAGTTAGTGTTGACAATGATTGTGACATGTGAAAATGTGTTAAAGACAGATGTTCTGTTGACCCATCCATCGGTATCCAGTTTTGAACACACTGGTATTTATGGGGAGAGCTACTCAAAAGAATGATATAGTTTTGGAGGTAAATGCCCTCCAACAAATCCCCTAAGATCCTACAGATGCTTCATGTCAGAGAAAATGAATAGTAGTCGAAGAGCAGATCATTTATCGTTTGATGACTTGGCCTCTAGGGATAGACGGCCCTTAATTTTATGTTTCTGGGTACAATGGTGGATAATTAGGCCAAGTCTGCTACATTTGTATGCATTTCCAGTATGTATACAACTGTAGAACCATTTCATTGAAAATGATTTACTCTAAACTGTCTTAAATGGACAGTTTTAAGATACATCTCCTATATATTAATACAAAAACTGCACCTTGAGAAGTTTGAACACAGTAATAAATTGGGGAGATATCTTTCTAACCAGCTTGGATTGAATAAAGAAAAAACTATGCACTCTATTAATGATATGACTGGAAATATCACCCATGAGCCTGAAGAAATAATTAACTCCTTAAGAAAGTTTGATGAAAGCCTCTATTCATCTCAGATTAAGCCATCTGACTCAGAGATAAATGAATTTCTGGACAATGTTAATTTGCCACGATTAAATAATAAACAGATTACAGCTGTGGATGCACCTTTTCTAATGTCCGAACTCCAGGAGGCATTTAAGCACATCCCAAACAACAAAGCTCTGGGACCAGATTGTTTTCCAGTAGAATTCTATAAAGAATTCTGGCCTGTGATGGTACCTACTGTCTTTAAAATGGTGAACCAGATTAAACAAGATAATGTGAACCCTCCAAATATAAACTTGACTAGTATTATCCTGCTCGTTAAACCTGAAAAAGAACCTATGCTTCCATCCAGCTACTGTCCCATCTCACTTATGAATGTTGACCTTAAAATAATTTGCAAAGCTCTCACCAAAAGACTGGAAAGGATAATCCTGTTTATTATACACCCACATCAAACAGGTTTCATCAAAGGTAGGCACTCGGCTAATAATGCACACAGGCTATTTAATTTAATAGACTCGTCGTCGGCCTACGTCGGTCTATGATGACCATGGAAGAGAATCTTAAATGTCTACTCTGCTGGAAGAGCACCGCCTGTGGCTGAACAGGCCGATGCGCGAATGGCAGTCCCTGTCACACAGGTCGCACTTGTGGGTGGTCTCCGTACTGCTGGAGCTGTGGCGGTTCTTCCTGCAGGTCCTTTTTTCTTCTGCTGCAGCAGTCAGTCTCTCTTCACTCGCCTTGAGCTGTCTGGTCAGGGTGCCTCTCCATTTGGAGCTGTCCGTTGCAAGGTCCTCCCAGTGCTCTGTGTTGATCTCCAGGGCCTTCATGTCTCTCTTGCAGACGTCTCTAAAGCGCAGCTGTGAGCGGCCAACGTCTCTCCTGCCAGTTGCCAGTTCTCCGTAGAGGCTGTCTTTGGGGATTCTGCCATCCTCCATACGGTGAACGTGGCCTAGCCAGCGGAGCCTGCGCTGCCTGAGTAGAGTGAACATGGAGGGAAGGCCGGTGTGGGACAGAACTTCTGTGTTGGGCACTTTGTCCTGCCAGGATATGTCCAGGATGCGGCGAATGCAGCGCAAGTGGAAGGAGTTCAGTCTCTTTTCCTGCCGGGTGTATGTTGTCCACGTCTCACTCCCATAGAGCAGTGTGCTGATGACGCAGGCATTGTAGACTGCCATCTTCGTCTTGACAGAGAGTTTGGGATTCTCCCACACTCGTGTGGTGAGGCGAGCGAGTGTGAAGGCTGATTTTCCAATCCTCTTGTCGATCTCTGTATCAAGGGAGAGGTTGCTGCTGATTGTGGACCCCAGGTACATGAACTGATTCACAACCTCCAGCTCGTAGTCATCGATGGTGATGGTTGGTGGTGCTTCCGTGCCTTGCACCAAGACGTTAGTCTTCTTCAGGCTGATGGTAAGCCTGAAGTCCTTGCATGCCTGGGAGAAGCGGTCCATCAGGGTCTGAAGCTCCTGCTGTGTGTGGGTCGTGACTGCAGCGTTGTCTGCGAACAGCATGTCTCTGATTAGAGCCTTGCGTACTTTGGTTCTCTTTCAGGCGGGCGAGGTTGAAAAGCCTGCCGTCAGATCTTGTGTGCAGGTAGATTCCCTCTGTTGCTGTTCTGAAGGCATGCCTCAGGAGCATAGCAAAGAAAATCCCAAAGAGGGTTGATGCAAGTACACAGCCCTGTTTCACTCCGCTGCGTATGTTGAATGGCTCTGAGATGTTGCTGTTGTGCTGCACTATCCCCTGCATGTTGGTGTGAAACGATTCGATGAGGCTTTGCAGCTTTGGTGGGCATCCTATCTTTGGCAGGATCTTGAAAAGGCCCTCTCTGCTGACCAGATCGAACGCTTTGGTGAGGTCGATGAAGGCGACGTACAGGGGCATGTTCTGTTCTCTGCACTTCTCCTGGAGTTGGCAGATAGAGAATATCATGTCTACCGTAGATTGCTCAGCACGGAAGCCACACTGAGACTAGGGGTAGACATGTTCGGCAAGCTTCTGTAGACGAATGAGAACAACTCGTGCGTAGACTTTGCCAACAACGCTGAGGAGGGAGATGCCCCTGTAGTTGTTGCAGTCGCTTCTCTCCCCTTTGTTTTTGTAGAGGGTGATGATCTTGGCGTCCCTCATGTCCTGTGGTATGGCACCTTCCTTCCAGCACTGGCAGAGGATGTAGTAGTAGTAGATTAGTTTATTTGACAGGGACAGTGCAATAAACATAGACAATTAATCAAAGACAATCAATCTGATGTGTTGCACATAGAGTGTATAGCTATTAGCTAATTTGCAACTCTTGTCCCTGGATGGGCTTTAGAAAAAAGAATCAAGATAAAAAATATACACAATAACCACATACATCAATGCAGAAAAATTATAAATACACAATTATAAATATTATAAATATTATAAATACACAAATATAACAGCCTGACTCACATTTAACATAAATATTATAAATATTATAAATACACAAATATAACAGCCTGACTCACATTTAACACATATAACATAACTCACATTTGCCTATTTCAGGCCTTCCTCCCTCCGTCACTCACTATAAACAAACACATTTATTCCTTCCCTTCATTCACTCTCACTTTGCAGACAAATAATTCATACATGAGTACATTCTTGTTTATTTTTCAGCCAGTTTTTAACATTTTTAGTGAATGTTTTAAAGTCCGTTATTATTTTAATTTCATTTGGCATTGTGTTCCAGATGTGACTGCCCTTTATAGAGAAAGCTGTTTGTCCAAATGTGGTTCTGCGGTGGAATATTTTACAGTTATTGTTAACAGAACTCCTGGTGGCTCTGCTGCTGTCCTGTCTTTGGACGAAACCAGCAAGTGGCTCGGGTGCTGATTTATGGAAACATTTGAACGTTAATTTCAGAAGACAGAGGTCAATGAAGCTCTCAAAACTCAATAGGTTGTATTTTTTTAAAACATTACAGTGATGCCACCTAATGGGCTTTTTGTCCAAGATTTTTAGGGTTTGATTATATAATGAACCTATATGTCTTATTGTGGAAGGGGCTGCTTGAGCCCAGACTGTCAAACAGTATGATATATGAGAAAAAACCATAGAATGCATATACAGTGCAGCTGCTTCGTAAGGTATGTAATATCTAATTAATTTAAAGCAGTTCAGATTTTTTTTTACTGTTTTTGAAATTTTCTTTATATGAAGATTAAATTTGAGTTGAGGATCTAGTACAATGCCAAGGTATTTGAATTCTGTAGCTAAACTGATGTCATGATCATGTATATTAACTTTAAAATGTTGCAGGTTACATTTTTTGATTGAAAAGCACATTGAGACTGTTTTCTGAAGGTTCAGCAATAGATGGTTCTTGAGGAGCCACTCTTGGACATAAACCATACTTGTAGACAGTACATCTGCAGCCTGTGCTGGAGTCTTGGCAGCTGTGTAAATAACTGCATCATCTGCATAAAGTTGGCATGTTGCAGCTGAGCAGTGTAACGGCAAGTCATTAATAAAAATGCTGAAAAGTAAAGGACCAAGAATGGACCCTTGTGGGATACCCATGCGGTTGTTTAAAAATGAGGATTTATCCTGGTGAACTTTTACACACTGTTCTCTATTCTGGAGATAAGATGCAAACCATTCTAATGTATTTGGGGAGAAGTTAAAAGATACCATTTTGGATAAAAGCAAACTGTGGTTTACAGTATCGAAAGCCTTTTTGAGATCTAGAAAAACAGCTCCTACCACATTACCCCTGTCCAAGGACTGTTTGACGTTTTCAATAAGGCAACAATTTGCTGTTTCTGTTGAGTATCCTGGTCTAAAACCAAATTGATGTGGATGAAGAAGTTGACTGTCTTGTAAGTAGTCTATCAGCTGTGTAGCTACAACTTTTTCAAGAACCTTAGATAGGACTGGTAAGATAGAGATTGGGCGGTAATTGCATATATCGTCTTTACTGCCTGATTTATGAACTGGTATGACGACAGCTTTTTTCCAGCCAGATGGAAATGTACTAGACCTAATGGAGAGATTAATGAGATGAGTCAGTGGTTTGATTAATATTTTGCTGTGCATTTTGAGAAAGGAGGTGCTCATATTGTAGATATCATTAGTTTTTGAGTTTTTTTTTTTTTTTTTTTTTTTTTTTTTTTGTTACTTATTTGTACCCGTAGGTAGACTTGGTTTGCAGTCTGGTGACAAGCCACTGGCTGCTGGTCGCTGCGTGCGCGAGCGCCCTAAACCTACATGTTTTTGGTGTGCGGGAGGAAACCGGAGAAATCCCGGAGTAAACCCGCGCAACACGGGGAGAACATGCAAACTCCACACAGCTCACTGTTGGTCGGGGGCTGGGATCGAACCCACGATCTCATGATCCCCGCGATCCCCCGGCCGAGGGTAAAACTGTGCTGTCACAGTGCTAAACCACTGCGCCACCGTGCAGCCCAATAAGTTTGACATGAATGAGTTTGACTTGAATGAGTTTGACAGTGTTTTAACAATACCAGCAATTAACTTCTCATTTACCTCATCGATGTGAAAAGTATCTGTTGGAAGTATGGAATTTGTGTTGTTGAGCACATTTGGCAGCACAAAAATTTTTGTTAAGTCTTCCACAGAGCCCACAAAGTGTGAATTAAATTCATTTGCCAAAGTAGCCTTGTCACTGACGGTCTTGCCATTGATTCTAAGTTCCTTTACCCCCTTCTGATCGTTTTTTTTATTAGTTAAGTTATTTAAATGCCTCCATAGGGAACTGTTGTTACCCTTTGCATGATCTATCAGTTTATTGTAATAAGATATTTATTTATTTATACGTCATGCAATGGCAGTAGTAGGGCGGTCTTGCAGTGCTTGATCAGGTCGGGGGGTATGCCGTCGTTGCCGGGTGCCTTGCCAGCGGCCAAGCTATCAATGGCCTTGCTGAGTTCATCGATGGTTGGCTCGGCGTCAAGTTCGTCCATGGATGGCAGGCAGTCGATGGTATCAAGGGCTGACGGTGTCACGGTGTTCTGTCTGGAGTAGAGGTCGGAGTAGTGTTCCACCCATCTCTCCATCTGCTTGTTCTTTTTTGTGATCATCTCCCCAGTGGAGGATTTAAGGGGGGCTGTCTTGCTCTGAGCCGGACCAAGTTCTTTCTTGATGCCGTCGTACATACCACGGATGTTCCCTGTTATGGCAGCGGTTTGAATGTCTTGGCTGAGCTGAGTCCAGTACTCGTTGGCGCAGCGCCGAGCAGTCTGCTGAACTTTGCTTCTCGCAGCCCTGAGAATCTGGAGATTCTTCTCGTTTGGGTACTTCTTGTACTCAGCAAGTGCTGAGCGCTTGGCTTCAATGACGGGGGTCATCTCGGTCAACTTGGCATCAAACCAGTCCTGTGACTTTGAGGTCTTCCTCCCAAAGGTAGCCAAAGCTGTGCGGTGGATGGTGCTTCGCAGCTCTTCGCACTTCTGCTTTGCAGATTCACCTTCTTGTGGTACACCAAGTTCCTTCTCAAAGGTGGAGGCAAACTGCTCAATAAGTTCTGGTTGGGCCATCTTGCTGGTGTCAATCCGTGCCTTTCCAGGCTGTCTGGTATGATGGAATTTCTTCAGCTGCAGCTTGACCTTGCGACACACCAATGAATGGTCTGTGCCACAATCGGCACTCTGGAACGAACGGGTGATTAGCACGTTCTTCAGTGAGGTGCACCTGGTCAGGATCAAGTCCAGCTGGTGCCAGTGCTTTGAGCGTGGATGTCACCAGGAAACCTTGTGTTGGGACTTGGTCTTGAAGAACGAGTTTGTGATGCACAGATCATGATATGTGCAGAACTTGAGCAGCCGCTGTCCGTTCTCGTTCATTCTGCCCACGCCAAATGGTTCAAGACAGGAGGGCCAGGAGTCGTGGTCAGCACCCACTCTGGCATTGAAGTCTCCAAGGAGAATGAGTTGTTCAGAGTTGGGGATGATCCTGACAGTTGTTGCGAGATTCTCCTAGAACTCGTCTTTCGCCTCTGGTGTGGCTGTCAGTGTTGGGGCGTACACACTGACGAGGGTGACTGGGCCTTGAGTGGTGTTGAGGCGGAGGGTGAGGAGTCATGCAGAACCATTGTTGCCCAGTTCCACCATCTTCAGCAAGGTGTTCTTCACTAAGAAGCCCACTCCGTGTTCCCTGTGTTCGTCACTGCCCTTTCCCTGCCAGTAGAATGTGTAGTCCTTCTCTCTCAGTGTGCCTGCGTCAGCTAACCGTGTTTCCTGGAGAGTGGTGATATCCACTTCCAGTCTCTTCAGCTCATTATTGATGACTAATAATGCTAATAATGCACACAGGCTATTTAATTTAATAGACTACTGTAAGATTAAAAACTTAGAAACCACAATTTTATCTCTGGATGCAGAGAAAGCCTTTGACCGTGTTAACTGGAAACTTCTTTTTATGGTGTTACACAAGTTTGGGTTTGGTTCATCTTTCATAAACTGGATTGAAACACTATATAGCTGTCCTACTGCATCTGTCGGAACAAATGATCAAACTTCTCGAAGCTTTAATCTCCAGAGAGGCACCAGGCAGGGTTTGTCCACTCTCTCCCTCACTTTTTACCATCTTTATCAAACCATTAGCAGCAGCTATACGACAAAATGTTGATATCAGAGGTATCCAAGCTTGAGAAAAAGAACACAAGATAAGTCTTTATGCTAATGATGTATTGATTTTCATTGAAAATTCACAAAGATCTCTTCTTCAGACAGTGGCGCTCATTGATAAATTTTCATCATTATCAAACTACTGTATTAACTGGGGTAAATTAGTAGTCTTACCTATAAATTGTAAATTTTCAAATATATCCACTATGTCCGGGGATCCTGTTCCTGGGTGCCTGTGTGTCTGGCCTGGGGGGTTGGTGGGGGGTGGGGTGGGGGGCTGCGGTGGTGGGCCGGGGGGTGGGCCGTGGCCCCTGGCCAGCTGGCCTTTCCTCCTGGGTGGGGCTAGGTATGGCCCTGGGACCTTGGTGCTGGAGGGGGCATTCCTCTTCTGAGTCGGGGTCGGGTGTGCACTGGTGGTGCGGGCTGGCTCCGGCGCATCCTTGCGTGGTGGGGTCGTGCACTCCCTGGGTCCCTGGCAGTGCTCTGGGGACTGATGCCTGAGTCCTGGGGGATCGCCCTCTCCCGTCCTCTGGGGACTGCAGGTGTGGGTGTGCATGTGTGTGTGTGTGTGTGAGTGTGTGTGCACATGCATATATGCACGTGTTTGTGAGTGTGGTTGCGAGTGAGTTTGTGTGTGTGCGGGTATGGATGTGGGTGCGTGCGCATGTGTGTGGTGTGTGGGCAAGTGAGGTTGTGTGTCGGTGTAGGTAGGCAAGTGTGATGTGAGTGCATGTGTGTGTGCACATGAGGGTGGGCGTGGGTGTGTGTGTGCGGGTACCTGTGGGTGGACATGCAGGGGTGGAGGATGTGTGTGTTGGTGGGGGGACCTCGTTGGGTGGCGGGGTGGGGCGGGCCATATGGTGGCCTAGGGGTTGGCGGTTCAGGGCCTGCTTTTCCTGGCTGACCTGCCTTTGTGTCACGGGGTGGGGCGCTTTGTTGCATTGCCTCCGGCGTCTTTGGCGCCGGGTGTGTATGGGTGCTCGGGGGGGCATTGGCATGGGTTGGCGGCCGTGTTGCCGTCAGTTTGCTCTGGGGTGGCTGTGGTTGTGGGGCAGCCTGCCACTGTCGGTGTGTGTCTGGGGTGGGTGGTTGGTGGGCTTGCGGTGAGCTTGCGGTGGGTGCTCGGGGGTGTCACTTGGCATATGGGCCTCCGTATGAGTGTGGCCCATTGTTCATTATTGTGATTATTGTTGTTGTGTATGTTCATGTGTGCAAGATGTGTGGGAGTGGGTGTGATTGCTCCATCATGCTTGTGGTGCTGGGAGCACCGGAGCGTGATGTTGGTGGGTCCTGGGCTGCTTGGTCTGGTGGCCCATGCTGTGGGTTGGGATTTGGGGGCAGTGGGTGGCCTCCTAAACCAGTTTGCGAGCTGGCTTCTGGGGGGGGAAGGGCTCCTTTTTGGACTGCCTCCCTCCCAGTCTTACCCCCCCCCCCCGGATTCTGGGTGGAACATACATCTTCTTGGATACAATTAGGGTTTTGGGGTGGGAGTATGGTGCACTGTGTCGGTGAAGGGGATACCTCTGTCAGCTGCGCAGTGGGGCAGCCCTCACATCAATTTTAATTGCATTTTAGACACTAAGGGCTTGGGGGGATGGGAGCCCCGCTGCCTATCGCAGTGGCTAGTGGTGCTCCAACCACCATCCCCCCCCCATTTTAACAGCACGATGGTAGTTCACACACCTGCACACAATCACATCACACAACTGACAAACACCCATCATGATTTGTGTAAGGTGGAGGGGGTGGAGGTCTTCCCCCACCCCTGTTGCCCTCCTTCTGCTGGTGACCTGGGGGTCCAGCAGGGGCCTGGGACCCGTCATGTTGTCAAAATTCCTGGGTGCTGCCGATTGAATAGATGCGAGCAAGGGAGTGAGAGAGTGATTGAACAAGAGAGTAAGTGAGAGTGAGGGAGTGATGAGTGGAGATGGTGATGGTGGTTTTGTGTGGTGCTTTGCATGTCGGGTGGCATCTCGGCACGCCTGCAGTGGTCTGTCATCAAAAGCACATTGTTTAATTTCAGTGGTGTGTTTTGACATTGCGCAGTTCAAGAGCTCATGAGGAAATGACATGCGCTGATCTTATTTTAATAAAGAGAATTGTAAGGATTTTAATTGTCATAATCACCCATCATTTTAATCATATGATGATCACACTCGTTTTTTTTAATTCCATCCACACTGTCATTTTAATTACGGACTTACCATTGGAGTGTATAGATTAGGCATTAATGTAGGATTTTTTTTAGGGGAATGAATGAATATACAGGGAAGATGTGTGCTCATGGGGGGAGGGTGTCAGTGTGAAGATTTTTATTTCATCCACATTTTCGTTTTCATCACGGACTAAATAGGCATTAATGTGTTTATTTTTAGGGAAATAAATGAATGAACAAGGAGTGAGCAGCATTTTATTTTTCACTTTAACTCCCCACAGAGACAGGAGATACATCCACACATCTGTCTTGGCCGCACGCCTCCAGTTTTCCAGCCAGGCTGAGGTTGTGGTTGTCCATCAGCAAGCTCCCTGACTGCCACCCGTCAGGGGCTGGCAGAAGCCACCGAAAGTGGGCACGCTTCGTGGCCGGGGTCACCCTGGACAGGAAGCCGTGATGGCACGGAGCGACTTCCGTGCCATCATTAATGAAAGTTTATGAACGTTTACACAGGAATCATACTCTTTTCCTTAAGTTTCAAACCCACTCATGTCTATGTGTTGCATGTGTGTGCACTACATTAAACCATTCAGCTGATTTTTCAGCCCATTCTTCCCCGTTTGTTGTTTCTAACATAACTAGTGATGTTACGCTCGACACCGCCTACTTGACACAGATTCGAGCAATATAAAGCGGAAGTGTCATGAGCTGTGCATGGAGTGCTGTTTCAGCACACCCACAGTCACATGACGGTAACAACTGAGGCCTCGTTATGTAGGTCATATCACGTGACTGGAGGGCTGCCATTAAAACCTGAAGATGAAGAAGACTAGAGGGCTATCGGGAAGTTTGAGAGGGTTGGGCATTTTAATATAAGTAAGGGAGAGTATTACACAAATTAGAATTAGGTTTAGGTTGAGTAACATTAAACAAAAACACATTACATTTACTAAATATTACAGAGATACATGCATACACAATCATTCACACAAACACACTAGAAGATACATAGATAGATAGATAGATAGATAGATAGATAGATAGATAGATAGAAGAGTTGTTTGTATGGTTGAGTGTCATTTTTTGAGAGTGTAAGTTGTGTTTTTGTGAGTGAGTGATTGAGTGAGTGTAATAAAGTAGTAAAGGACGGACATGGAGGACAACCTCATTTTTGGACCCACAATTTAAAACATTAGGTTTTTAGCGATGAAACATGTGCACAAGAGGACATGTCAAAACTGACTGCTGACATGCCAACCCCACTGACACGCCTTCCACAGAGGAAGCAGGGCTTATGGACAAAGGGGACGACATCACAGGGGCTCAGAATCAGAATCAGAATCAGAATCAGGTTTATTGCCATTGTTCATGTGATACACAAACTAGGAATTTGTCTCGGTGCCATGCTGCAACATTAAAAACATAATGAGAAAAAGGGATAAACTAAAAAACTAAAGGACTAGAAACGTGCAATAAGTGTAGAAAAATAAGTAATAATAAGTAATAATAATAATAATACTAGTAATAATGAGTAGTACTAGTCAAGGCAGTTTAAAAAATTAGCATGTAGCAGATAATGTGAAGTACCACATAGTGCAGTCAATAATGCAACAGAAAAACAGTGATGAATGACATGAGTCTGGTTGAGCTGCTGTACATAGTGCACGAGAGTCAAAAGTCACTTAGTGTTCAGCAGTCTGATGGCAGAGGGGAAAAAGCTGTTCATGTGCCGAGAGGTTTTAGTCCGAATGGACCGAAGCCTTCTACCTGAGGGGAGGGGGGCAAACAGCACGTGACCAGGATGTGAAGGATCGGCTATGATCCGGCCAGCACGCCTCCGGGTCCTGGAGATGTACAGGTCCTGGAGAGATGGGAGCTTGCAGCCTATCACCTTCTCAGCAGTGCGCACGACGCGCTGCAGCCTTAGTCTGTCCCTGGCAGTGGCTCCTGCGTACCACACGGTTATGGAGGAGGTGAGGATGGACTCGATGATGGCCGTGTAGAACTGCACTAACATCTTGGTGGGTAGCTTGAGCTTCCTCAGCTGCCGCAGAAAGAACATCCTCTGCTGGGCCTTTTTGATGAGGGAGCTGATGGTTGGCTCCCATTTGAGGTCTCGGGTGATGGTGGTGCCCAAGAAGTGGAAGGAATCTGCAAAGGTGATGGGAGAGCCCGTGATGGTGAGGGGGGGCAGGGGGGATGTGACTTTCCTGAAGTCCACAATCATCTCCGCTGTCTTCAGAGCATTCAGCTGCAGGTTGTTGTGGCTGCACCAGGACACCAGCTGGGCCACCTCTTCCCTGTAGGCGGACTCGTCACCGTTGGAGATGAGCCCGATGAGGGTGGTGTCGTCCGCAAACTTAATCAGCTTAACAGACTGGTGGGAGGAGGTGCAGGAGTTGGTATAAAGGGAGAAGAGTAGGGGGGAAAGTACACAGCCCTGGGGTGATCCAATGCTGATGCTAACAGAGTCTGAGACAGACTTCCCCAGCCGCACATGCTGTCTCCGGTCCGTCAGGAAGTCGGTGATCCACCTGCAGAGGGAGTCAGGCACGTTGAGCAGGGACAGCTTGTCCTGGAGCAGATCGGGGCGGATGGTGTTGAATGCGGAGCTGAAGTCCACAAACAGAATCCTGGCGTAGGTTCCCGGGGAGTCCAGGTGCTGCAGGATGGAGTGGAGGGCCAGGTTGACTGCGTCGTCCACAGACCTGTTAGCACGGTAGGCAAACTGCAGCGGGTCTAGGAGGGGTGTGGTGATGGACTTGAGGTGAGACAGGACCAGGCGCTCAAAGGACTTCATGACTACAGAGGTGAGCGCTACAGGTCTGTAGTCATTAAGTCCAGTAATCCGTGGCTTCTTGGGGACAGGGATGATGGTGGAGGATTTGAGGCAGGTCGGCACGTGACATTGCTTAAGGGAGGTGTTAAAAATGTCTGTGAAGACAGGAGCCAGCTCTTTCGCACAGTGTCTCAGGGTGGAGGGAGACACACCGTCCGGCCCGGGGGCCTTGCGCGGGTTCAGTCTGGAGAACTGTCTGTGCACGTCCTGCTCACTGATGACAAGGGGAGGGGGGGAGGAGGAGGAGGAGGAGGGGGGGACCGCTCTTGATGAATTAGGGGCTGAGGAGGCAGAGGAGCTGGGTGGAGTGGGTGAGTTGGACACAGCTGACGAGGTGTCAAAACGGGCATAGTGTTGGGACAGTCTTTGACAAAGGGCTTTGTCATCCTGACCTTTAGAAGCCTGAGGCCGATAGTTGGTGATTTGCCTCAGTCCTCTCCACACAGAAGCCGAGTCATTAGCAGTGAACTGCTGCTGGAGTCTCTCAGAATATACAGATTTAGCTCTCCTCAGCTCTCTGTTAAACCGATATTTGACCTCCCTGTAGCAGTCCCTGTCTCCACTTTTCAACGCTGCTTCTTTCTCCTTCCTGATCCGTCTGAGCTTAGCTGTGAACCAAGGCTTGTCATTAGAATATCTTATCCTGGTGCGCGATGGGAGAATGTGCTCTTCACAGAAGTTGATATATGAGTTCACAGTGTATGTGTACTCATTAAGATCATGTGTGGCTCTTTTAAACATGCCCCAGTCAGTTATTTCCATGCATGTGTTCAGTTTCTCTCCAGCTTCACTGGTCAATTTCTTTGTGGTGGTCACCACAGGTTTAGTGAGTTTCAGTCTCTGTCTGTATGTGGGGATGAGGTGAACCATCACATGATCAGATAGTCCCAGCGCTGCGCGGGGAACAGCGCGATATGCGTCCTTTACTGAAGTATAACAGTGATCTAGCGTGTTATTTCCTCTGGTTGGACATTTAATACACTGTTTGTAGCGGGGGAGCTCGTGACTCAGATTGCTCTGGTTAAAATCGCCCACCACGATAACCAGGGAGTCTGGAAAGTTCCGCTCCGTAAGTTGGATGTGATCTGCGAGCACGCGCTGAGCTTCGCGCGTGTCCGCGTCAGGAGGGGCGTACACAGCGACGAGAATGAATGAGGCAAACTTCCGCGGGGAATAAAATGGCTTGCAGTTAATGAAAAGAAATTCCAGGGCGGGAGAACAGTGTTTGGAAATCACCGTTACATCAGAGCACCAGCTGTTGTTAATATAGAAGCACACTCCTCCTCCGATAGACTTAACGGACAGCTCTGTGACGCGGTCAGCACGATACAGCTGGAAACCCTCGAGGCTGATCGCGCTATCTGGAATGTTCTCATTAAGCCAGGTCTCAGAGAAGCAGATGACAGACGAGGAAGCGAGGTCCTTGAAACGCATCAGCAGTCTTAATTCTTCTACCTTGTTCAGGAGAGAATTGGCATTGGATAGAAATATGCCAGGCAAGGCTGTTCGCGAGCCTCTTTTTCGTAGCCGAGCGAGAATCCCTCCTCTCTTCCCTCTTTTCCGCCGTCTTGCTTTTTTGGCCAAACAATGGATCAGATCAACGGCAGGAGCTAAAAAAACTGGAAGAAGGTCCATGGGGGTGAGAGTCCTGATATTTAGTAGTTCTTCACGGGTGTATGAACCGGCAGATGCACAATCAGTGAACAAAAACAGACAAATTATAAAAATTAAAGGGCAGCGATACACCATGGCGGCCGCTGTGGGCGCCATCTTGTTGGCCTTGGCTGAGGTTGCCAAGGCGAGAAAAAAACTCTTTGGTGGCCCCAGGGGTGGACGAGTTTTGCCCTGAGTACCTCAAGGCCCTGGATGTTGTAGGGCTGTCATGCTTGACACACCTCTGCAACATTGCATGGAGGCTGGCGACAGTGCCTTTGGCATGGCAAACTGGGGTGGTGGTTCCTCTCTTCATGAAGGGGGACTGGAGGGTGTGTTCCAACTTTAGAGGGATCTCACTCTTCAGCCTCCCTGGGAAGGTCTATGCCAAGGTACTGGAGAGGAGAATCTGGCCATTGGTCGAACCTGGGATTCAGGAAGAGCTATGTAGTTTCTTGGAGAAGGCATTCGACTGCGCCCTTCGTGGTTTTTTGTGGGGGGTGCTTCGGGAGTATGGGGTATCGAGATTGTTACGAGCTATCTGGTCTCTATACGACTGTTGTGAGAGTTTGATTCGTATTGCCAACACTCGGTCGGAGTCATTCCCAGTGAGAGTTGGACTCCACCAGGGCTGCCCCCTTTGTCACCCATCCTGTTCATAATTTTATGGACAGAATTTCTAGGCGCAGCCAGGGAATGGAGGGTGTCATGCTTGGTTACCACAGGATCTCATTTCTGTTGTTTGCAGATGATGTCCTGCTGTCTTCATCCAGCAATGACCTACAGGTCTTACTGGGACAGTTTGCTGCTGAGTGTGAAGTGGCTGGGATGAGAATCAGCTCCTCTAAGCCTGAGTCCATGGCCCTCAGCTGGAGAAAGGTGGATTGTCCTCTCTGTGTTGTCACCACGGGTTGAGATGCCGTCTCGGCACTCAGCCCATGTTTTCCCTCATCCCTGCTTCCCATTGAGCAGCATCTCAGCAGGCTCCCAGCTGGCAGCATTATGGACAGCTGGGGCCAGTTAGTCCTCATCAGCTGGGGCGCTGCCAATGAGGATAAATAGGAGCAGCCTCGATGACTCGGGGCTGCGACATAAACACATTGCTAAGCTGAAGCCCCTTCGTCTGGTGTCAGCTTATACTCCTCTTGCAGCATTCCTGTGTTTGTATCCCGCTGTGAGTATGTACGTCTTGTTACCCCCACGTCCGGTACGAGCTGCTTACCTCTGCGCTGTGCAACCTGTGAGTGTACCTCTGCATGAGTATCTGTGCTCTCCTCATCCCTTATCCCTTACCCAAAATAAACCATCACGACTCACTGGCTTGTCCCTGGCTCTGATTGCCCGGCTCCCTAGAGCCGGATATGACAGTATGTCGCAGCCAGAAGAGTTGCCGGCGGCCGTGAGTCGCTGTGGAAATGTACCTTTCTGTCCGGGTGTCAGCGCTGCTGGCATGCCGTTTCCCAGGAGTCACTTCCGGCGCCAGGGCGACGAGCTGAGGTCCATCTCGGAGGCTGTCGACGGGACATTCTTCACCCTGCACGACGCCTCCAACGCGAGACGCTGGCATCCGGGCCGTGCTAAGGAACTCCTGGACTGTCACCCTCACTCTCTGTACCATCTGGAGGACAGTGCCAGGATAGACGCTGCAGGTACACAGCGAGAGAAGCTCCACGGGGTGGATGGAAATCCCGGCAGGGAGTCGAAGTGGGCGACGTCTTTCCCCGCTTCGGAGTCCCGTTCCTGCCGCCATTCCAGTCCGGGAGTTCGCGCCAACCAGAGGACTTCCCCCGACCTGCGCCACGTCACTCGGGATTCCCTTCAAGGAGCCGCAGCTGACAGCAGTTATGTCCGGGGTCGAGTGGCTGTCGCGAGCTCCACTGTGTTTCCTGTCACCACCTTCAGGCATGTGGCGGCGGCAGTGAGGTTGATGGAGAGGACTTCAGGGCTACGAAGCTTTCCCGTGCTCGGCGCCTTCCTCGCCTCGATCTCCAATCTGGAGCGGCGAATCCTGGGTTTCCCCCTCGCTTCGTTCCCCGGGAATAGCCGCCATCACATCGCCGAGTCACCTCTGCACGAACCTCGTCCGGATCCAGTTCTGGGCCATCGTCAGGACAGTTCCTCCCACGCAGCTGTCACCTCTTCGCCTCGTCTGTGTGGAGATTCTACAGCCCCGTTCCCTGAGCCTCATTTCCCCGCTGTCATTCCTGGACATTCGGGCTGGCTCACCCCGGCTGTTTTCCCCTCCTCCTCGACGCGCTTTCTGACTGCTGTGTGTGCCTGGAATTCCGGTCTGGTGAGCTCTCTGCTGGAGACAACGCGAGCGATCCTCAGACGAACTCCCGGGGGGTCCTCCGTTATCGCCGGGCGGGGAGAGGAAGAAGCAGAATCCACTACAGCAGGCGATACTCAACCTCCAGGGGGCAGGCAAGTCATTGTTTTTTCACACCTGCTTAATGATTTGCTCTGTCACATCCCTGGAGGAGAAGTTCAGGGTTCGCAGCTCCCTGAACTCTCCCCACCTGCTGTAACCTGTATTCCTAATCCCGCATCCTCTGGGTCTCTCTCCGCCGAGCGGTCCCCGGCTCCGGGTCAATGTGGTGGGATATGGAGAGGGCCTGTGGTTCCGCAGCTACATTGCGGACAGAGGAGGGGGACTGACTGCTGCGTGGAGTCTACGCCGACGATTGAGCGTCCCCGGGTCTCCACGGAGGAGCGGTTCGGTCCAGCGGGACGAGATTCTTCTGGCTTCACGCCGAGTGGATCGTCGGTGGGGTCACCGGAGCCGGAGGAATCTCAAGCTGCGCTGACCATCGTGCTGGCTGCGGGGCCCGACGCGGCTAGATGGGAGCCTGACAACGACCTGACGACGGATCCTGGATCTTCGCAGTCCTGGACGGCGTCAGAACCCGAGATCAGGCGAGTGCTCTCCTTTCTTTTCTCTCTTTTTATCTTTGAGCACTTCAACCTATCTCCAGGGGAGACGAGCAGGGTGCAGCCGCCCGCTGCGTCTGAGCTCGTCTCGCCGGGTTCTGGCGCTGCCGGTGATCCTGATCCTGGTTCTGTTTTCTCTTCTGAGCCTTCTTCCATGGTCACCGGCGAGGAGTTGCTGTTCCTCGTGGTGCTGGAGGGTCCGGGTTCAACGTTGGAGGTCGGTTCTGGTGCAGTGTCCAACGTGGGTTCGCCCGAGACCCAATCGGGGTCCAACGTGGGTTTGCCTGAGGCCCGATTGGGGTCCGACGTGGGTGCTGCCCCAGTATTGTCCAGGTCCGGTGAGGAGGTGGCCGTTTTCCTGCGGCCTGACGCCCGCCGCCCTCGTCATCGGCTCTCCCCTGAGCCTCTTCCACCGGGATCCGCTCTGATCCTTCGCCCGTCTCAACGGTCCTGGTGGTTGAGTGATGCGGGTCGACGACCCGACCCACAGAACTTTCGGTTCGGTGATCTGGTTCCCCCCACTAGTCTGTGTTTCCTTCTGGGCGGCCTGGTTCGGCTGCCGGTGGACTGGATTCCTGGGATCTGGGTCCGGAGTTCGCCGTCCGAACACTCCTCTTCCCCTGATTCGCCAGCTGGACAATGGGCGGGGAGATCTCCGGAGCCATCTCGGCTATTTTTGGACTCTGCCTGCCGTACACCTCGGGTGTCACTTTTTCTTTTATCGTTATCAAGGTCACTCGGGTGTAATGTTTTGTCCTGTTGGTGGATATGTTTTTATAGTGCTGTTTTCCATCTCACATACTCAGCATTTTATTTTTTGTACCATGTTTTTAGTCCCGTTTTTGCATTGTAGAGTTATGTTTTGTTTCCTTTCAGACCATGCTCTGCAGTTATCCATTTATTCCAGTCACTTTCATTTCTTTAGGTGACTGTGGGTATTTATATATTCTTGTGTGTGGGTTTTTCTTTGCCTGCACTCAGTATTTCTTTTTTATGCCCTGTTGGTTCATTATAGAGTCATGTGCCTTGTTTTCCGTAACACCATGCTCTGTAGTTGTCCATTTGTTCCAGTCACCTTCTCTTTTCTTGGTGACTGTGTATGTACTTAAATTGGCGCTGTGTATTGTGTTCCCCTTTATTTAACCATACTCAGCATTTTTGCCCTGTACCTTTTTGGTGGTTTTTTGTTTCCTTGCTCTGGGTCACGCATTGTTGGTACTCTCTGAGTAGTGTGTAACCGGTGTGCCGACCCAGTTCTTCTCCCCATTCGAACCTGGGTTGATTATTCTCTGTTTTGTTCAGTATTGTATTTGGGTTTTTTTCCCCCTGCCACCCTACATTGCCCCATTGGTGTTGTCCTTCCCTTGGCTTCTTCCCCTCCAGTCCTGCCTCCCTTCCTCCCACCCTAGGTGGTGGCGGGGGGGTGGGGGGTGCTGGGATGTTCCTGGTCGTTCAGGAGCCCAACCTTGAGGGGGGGGCTCTGTCACCACGGGTTGAGATGCCGTCTCGGCACTCAACCCATGTTTTCCCTCATCCCTGCTTCCCATTGAGCAGCATCTCAGCAGGCTCCCAGCTGGCAGCATTATGGACAGCTGGGGCCAATTAGTCCTCATCAGCTGGGGCACTGCCAATGAGGATAAATAGGAGCAGCCTCGATGATTTGGGGCTGCGACATAAACACATTGCTAAGCTGAAGCCCCTTCGTCTGGTGTCAGCTTATAGTCCTCTTGCAGCATTCCTGTGTTTGTATCCCGCTGTGAGTATGTACGTCTTGTTACCCCCACGTCCGGTACGAGCTGCTTACCTCTGCGCTGTGCAACCTGTGAGTGTACCTCTGCATGAGTATCTGTGCTCTCCTCATCCCTTATCCCTTACCCAAAATAAACCATCACGACTCACTGGCTTGTCCCTGGCTCTGATTGCCCGGCTCCCTAGAGCCGGATATGACATGTGTTGGGTACAAGCTCCTGCCCCAAGTGGAGGAGTTTAAGTATCTCGGGGTCTTATTCACAAATGAGGGGAGAATGGAGCTAGAGATCGACAGATGACAGACTGATGAACGAATTGGAGCAGCATCTGCAGTGATGCGGACGTTGTACCGTTCTGTTGTGGTGAAGAGGGAGCTAAGCTTTAAAGCAAAGCTGTCGATTTACTGGTCAATCTACGTTCCTACTCTCACCTATGGCCATGAGCTTTGGGTAATGACCGGAAGAATGAGATTGCGGATACAAGCAGCTGAAATGAGCTTTCATCGTAGGATTGCTGGACTCACCCTTAGAGATAGGGTGAAGAGCTCAGTCATTCGGGAGAGGCTCAGAGTAGAACCACTACTCCTCCACATTGAAAGGAGCCAGTTGAGGTGGTTTGGGCATCTGATTAGGATGCCTCCTGAACGCCTCCCACTTGAAGTGTTTCGGGCACATCCCACTGGGGGAAGACCCTGGGGTAGACCCAGGACTCACTGGAGATACTATGTCTCCCAGCTGGTCTGGGAATGCCTTTGTATACTCTTTGAAGAGTTGGAGCAGGTGGCTGGGGAGAGGGAAGTCTGGGCCTCTCTGCTTGAACTGCTGCCTCCGCAACCTGGACCTCTGGAAAAGCAGTAGAAGATGGATGAATGAATGGATGGATGGATGTCTATCATTTGACAGATTACATGGAGGCTGATCTAATTAAAGTCAATTAAAACGATTGATAACAGAATGACAGAATTTTTACAAGCCTGTCTTAGAAAATGACAGATAATAAAAAAGTGTAGTGCAGCCTCTGTATTAAGGCTTTTCCAGGTCCTCCGCTCAGATGCAGTTCTCTGACACTCAGTCAGCAGATGGCACTCTTTATTAAATGTTTCATAACACTATGTTGATCATGAAACAAGTGTCTCAAAGTTGTTCATTGTTTCATAAGGCCTCATTTTCACCATCACTAAACATAACTAACTGGGCATCAACTGTGATTGATGTCTTCCTTATTACAAAGCAGTATTACTATCACGTGCATTTTGGCTCACACACATGGGCTTTGGTCACCACAAAATCTGTCTTTAACCGTCATGATCACAGTTCACTTTAGATAATGCACCTCTTTGCATTAAAGAGATGGGCAGGAGTGCTTTGGATTGGACCATCCAAAACACACCTCTGAATGCTTAGACTGGTCTCTTTGCGTCATGCACCGGTGGAAAGTTTGTTTCTACGCTGTTTTGATAAGGAAATGAACTTGGAAACGCCCATAAATGCGTTCTGCATCAGTGCCAACTGACTAAATGATCCCGTTGTTGTAATACGGCCCATAGTCTCTCCAGTGTATAATGACTCTGCCCAGGGGTCTCCTCCCAGTGGGATGTGCCCAAAACACCTCAAGTGGAAGATGTCCAGGAGGCATCCTCATCTGATGCCCAAACCACCTCAGCTGGCTCCTTTCGATGAGGAGGAGCAGCGGCTCTACTCTGAGTCTCTCAAGGATGACTGAACTTCTCACCCTGTCTCTAAGGGTGAGTCCAGCAACCCTACGGAGAAAGCTCATTTCAGCCGCTTGTATCCATGATCTCATTCTGTCATTACCCAAAGTTCATGACCATAGGTGAGGGTAGGACCATAGCTTGAGCGATAGCTTTGCTTTAACCCTCAGCTCTCTTTTCACCACAACAAACTGTTACAACGTGCACATCACTGCAGATGCTGCTCCGATTCATTCATCAGTCTCCCCCTCTTTTTCCTTTACACTTATGATTAGGACCCCAATTCAGTCTAATCTGATTCTATATTGACTGGCTCAGGGAAATTATCAGTATAATGTCATATCCGGCTCTAGGGAGCCGGGCAATCAGAGCCAGGGACAAGCCAGTGAGTCGAGATGTTTTATTCTGGGTAAGGGATAAGGGATGAGGAGAGCACAGACACTCATACAGACGTACATTCTCAGGCTGCACAGCGCAGGGGTAGGTAGCTCGTACCGGACATGGGGGTAACAAGACGTGCATACTCACAGCGGGATACAAACACCGGAATGCTGCAAGGGGAGTTGAGGCTGACACCAGACGAAGGGGCTTCAGCCTAGCAGTGCTTATGTCGCAGCCCCGAATGATCGAAGCTGCTCCTCTTTATACTCATTAACAGCGCCCCAGCTGATGAGGATTAATTGGCCCCAGCTGTCCCGTGACACTGACAGCTGGGAACCAGCTGAGGCACTGCCCAATGAGAGGCAGGGATAAAAGGAGCATGGGCTGAGCGCCGAGCCGGCGTCTCACCCCATGGTGACAGAGCCTCCCCCTCACGGTCGGGCTCCCGAACGACCAGGAACATCCCAGCCCCCCCCCCCTCCCCACCTAGGGTGGGCGGAAGGGAGGCAGGACCGGAGGGGAAGATGCAAAGGGAAGGACAAAAAAAACAATAGACCAATGTAGGGCAGCAGGGCAGAGAAAAAAAAAAAACCCAAATACAATACCCTACAACACAGGGAAAAGGATTAACCCAGAGCACAGTTAGGGAGAAAACTGAGTTAGGACACAGGTAGGGAAAATACCAAATATGACTACAGACAGCATACAAATAACGTATAGATCGGGGCAAAAAAAAGAAAACCAAAAACCCACCAAAAAGGTGGCAGGAATGAATAAAGCAATCACAGAGTATAGTTAAGGGGAACAAAACACACTACTCCATAATGCACCAACAAGACAAAGGTCAGGACAAAAAATGATGAAAAACGCTGTGCATGGATACTAAAGAAAACAAAACACACAGCACTGAATATATAAAAGATCACCTAAAGAAACAGAGGTGACAAGGACAAATGGGTAATAATGAAGTACGGTTAAGTGGGAATGAAACACATTACTTCAAACAATAACAAACAGTCAATGTTAAAGTCGGGGCTAGGGAAGGCCCCCCACGAGGATAATAAGACAGAATGGGGTGATCACAGAGTATGGTTGAACAGGAAACCACACGCATACTCCATGATGCACCGACGAGGCCAAGGCTAAGGTAAGGATGAATGAAAACGCTGAGTAAAGATAAGAAAATGCAATACACAGCGCGATACATAAGGTGAGTCACCAAGAGGAAAAAAAAGGTGACAGGGTAACAGGATAACAATACGATAAAAATGCTGAGTATGGTTAAAAAAAACAACACACAGCACAAAAACATATATTCCCCTAATGGACAAAGAAACTACACCCGAGTGACTTCAATAATAATAAAAGAAGTAAAGGACACCCGAGGAGACGGCAGGCAGAGTCCAAAACGGCCGGAATTGTTCTGGTAATCTCCCCGCCCATTGTCCAGTTGGCAACCCGGGGAAGAGAAATGTTCGGACGGCGAACTCTGGGCCCAGATCCCAGGAATCCAGTCCAACGGCTGCCGAACCAGGCCGCCCAAAGGCAAACACAGACCAGTGGGGGGAAACCAGATCGCCGAACCGAAAGTTTTGCGGGTCGGGTCGTCGACCCGCATCACTCAACCACCAGGACCGTTGAGACGGACGAAGGGTCAGAGCGGATCCCGGTGGAAGAGGCTCAGGGGAGAGCCGATGACGAGGGCGGCGGGCCTCAGGGAAACGGCCACCTCCTCACCGGACCTGGACAACACTGGGGCAGCACCCACGTCGGACCCCGATCGGGCCTCGGGCGAACCCACGTTGGACCCCGATTGGGTCTCGGGCGAACCCACGTTGGACACTGCACCAGAACCGACCTCCAACGTTGAACCCGGACCCTCCAGCACCACGAGGAACAGCAACTCCTCGCCGGTGACCCTGGAAGAAGGCTCAGAAGAGAAAACAGAACCGGGATCAGGATCACCGGCAGCGCCAGAACCCGGCGAGACGAGCTCAGACACAGCGGGCGGCTGCACCCTGCTCGTCTCCCCTGGAGATAGGCTGAAGTGCTCAAAGATAAAAAGAGAGAAAAGAAAGGAGAGCACTCGCCTGATCTCGGGTTCTGACGCCGTCCAGGACTGCGAAGATCCAGGATCCGTCGTCAGGAGGTCGTTGTCAGGCTCCCATCTAGCCGCGTCGGGCCCCGCAGCCAGCACGATGGTCAGCGCAGCTTGAGATCCCTCCAGCGCAGGTAACCCCGCCGACGACCCACTCGGCGTGAAGCCAGAAGAATCTCGTCCCGCCGGACCGAACCGCTCCTCCGTGGAGACCCGGGGACGCTCAGTCGTCGGCGTAGACTCCACGCAGCAGTCAGTCCCCCTCCTCCGTCCGCAATGTAGCAGCGGAACCACAGGCCCTCTCCATATCCCACCACGTTGACCCGGAGCCGGGGACCGCTCGGCGGAGAGAGACACAGAGGATGCGGGATTAGGCATACAGGTTACAGCAGGTGGGGAGAGTTCAGGGAGCTGCGAACCCTGAACTTCTCCTCCAGGGATGTGACAGAGCAAATCATTAAGCAGGTGTGAAAAAACAATGACTTGCCTGCCCCCTGGAGGTTGAGTATCGCCTGCTGTAGTGGAATCTGCTTCTTCCTCTCCCCGCCCGGCGATAACGGAGGACCCCCCGGGAATTCGTCTGAGGATCGCTCGCGTTGTCTCCAGCAGAGAGCTCACCAGGCCGGGATTCCAGGCACACACAGCGGTCAGGAAGCGCGTCGAGGAGGAGGGGGAAACAGCCGGGGTGAGCCAGCCCGAATGTCCAGGAATGACAGCGGGGGAACGAGGCTCAGGGGACGAGGCTGTAGAATCTCCACACTGACGAGGCGAAGGGATGACAGCTGCGTGGGAGGAACGGTCCTGACGATGACCCAGAACTGGATCCGGACGAGGTTCGTGCAGAGGTGACTCGGCGATGTGATGACGACTACTCCCAGGGGACGAAGCGAGGGGGAAACCCAGGATTCGCCGCTCCAGATCGGAGATCGAGACGAGGAAGGCGTCGAGCACGGGAAAGCTTCGTAGCCCTGAAGTCCTCACCATCAATCTCACTGCCGCCGCCACATGCCTGAAGGTGGTGACAGGGAACACAGTAGAGCTCGCGACAGCCACTCGACCCCGGACATAACTGCTGTCAGCTGCGGCTCCTTGAAGGGAATCCCGAGTGACGTGGCGCAGGTCGGGGGAAGTCCTCTGGTTGGCGCGAACTCCCGGACTGGAATAGCGGCAGGAACGGGACTCCGAAGCGGGGAAAGACGTCGCCCACTTCGACTCCCTGCCGGGATTTCCATCCACCCCGTGGAGCTTCTCTCGCTGTGTACCTGCAGCGTCTATCCTGGCACTGTCCTCCAGATGGTACAGAGAGTGAGGGTGACAGTCCAGGAGTTCCTCAGCACGGCCCGGATGCCAGCGTCTCGCGTTGGAGGCGTCGTGCAGGGTGAAGAACGTCCCGTCGACAGCCTCCGAGATGGACCTCAGCTCGTCGCCCTGGCGCCGGAAGTGACTCCTGGGAAACGGCATGCTAGCAGCGCTGACACCCGGACAGAAAGGTACATTTCCACGGCGACTCACGGCCGCCGGCAACTCTTCTGGCTGCGACATACTGTCATATCCGGCTCTAGGGAGCCGGGCAATCAGAGCCAGGGACAAGCCAGTGAGTCGAGATGTTTTGTTCTGGGTAAGGGATAAGGGATGAGGAGAGCACAGACACTCATACAGACGTACATTCTCAGGCTGCACAGCGCAGGGGTAGGTAGCTCGTACCGGACATGGGGGGTAACAAGACGTGCATACTCACAGCGGGATACAAACACCGGAATGCTGCAAGAGGAGTTGAGGCTGACACCAGACGAAGGGGCTTCAGCCTAGCAGTGCTTATGTCGCAGCCCCGAATGATCGAAGCTGCTCCTCTTTATACTCATTAACAGCGCCCCAGCTGATGAGGATTAATTGGCCCCAGCTGTCCCGTGACACTGACAGCTGGGAACCAGCTGAGGCACTGCCCAATGAGAGGCAGGGATAAAAGGAGCATGGGCTGAGCGCCGAGCCGGCGTCTCACCCCATGGTGACATATAAGAACTATTTTACTTGCATAGGTGAAAATTTGCAGAGACCCAACACTGCAAATTGTACCAGGAATACTCCAACCTAGTTAATTAAATACATAAATTATCACATTAAGAACTGACCCCAAATCAGTCACAACAATGCACTCTTTGTCTACTTATGGTTTGGCAAAGTGCCAAGTGCCTTCCTTAATGTAAAGGGTGTTTAGTGTCAGTCACCCCTTCACATGTCCAGCTGTCTCTCCGCCAACCACAAAGCCATGACGTAGTGCCACACCTCCTCAGTCTACCTCCAGTCAATGCCTTCCACTGGTGCCATACTGGTCTCAGAAAGCTGCAGTATTTCACCGCCAGGATCCTGCATGTGGCTCTGGCTCTTTCAAGCTCCTCACAGTACACACAGCTTGTAAATCTCAGGTGCAATCAGCCTCAGGCCTGGTGGCACCATTGGCCTAATTGATCAATGAGATCATTGAGCAGTCAAGAAGCACTCAAGGATTGTGCAACAATCTCATTGATCTCCAAATGATATCTCAGTGATCTTTCAACGACCATCAAATTTTTCCACTCCGAAAGCAGACATGGATGCGAGATCATTGAGGGATCACTGAGTGTTCGATGAAAGACCAATAGTGTTAACTGAAAGATCATTGAGAGATCATTGGGAGAGATAGCTGAGTGCTCCTTAAGAGCTCCTTGAGAGATTGCTTCCCATTGGTGATCACTGACAGAATGTTTTGGATTGAGCCAAACTTTTGAGGAGACTGTGGTGACCGTGGAGATCACTTGAAGATCATTTAGAGATCATTGAGAGATCTAGGTAATCACAGAGAGATCCTTGAAAGATCATTGAGCGATCTGGCCATTTTTTCATCTTTCAACACTCTATCAATGATCTCCACCACTGTATAAAGGGGGTAGAAGTGCATTTGAAACCTCTCAAATATATCTATACCTCTTTGATCACCAAGAAACTCTCAATGATCCCTCAGCAATTTCTCCTGGTCTCTCACCAATCTCTCCTGATCTCTCAATGATCTTTCAAAAATTGTGTTTTTGATCATACAACAATCTCCTAAACATTTACACAGAAACAGCTTTTGAATCAGAATTCTTCATTAATCCCATGGGGGAAATTTCTGTGTTAGTCACTCACTGCATAAAATACTAGAAAAGCACTCGGAGAGCGCAGACCTCCGCCAAGCGCCTCAGTTCCCCCCATACAGTGTTTGTGTGTACGTTTTCAGATTCCTTGACCATGAAAACATATGATTAGCAATTGGATTCACAATGAAACGATTAGTGGTTCAGTAGTTATTGACGAAAATGGCATTTTCCTTAATGGCGGTTTTCTTCTGGATGGTGATCCAGATCACCACCAAAATGTAATCATCTGTAGGATACCCCATTTCTGACAATCTGTGAAAATTTCATGAAAATCCATCCATAACTTTTTGAGTTATCTTGCTAACAAACAAACAAACAGACAGACAAACCAACGCCGATGAAAACATAACATCCTTGGCGGAGGTAAAAATAGCACTGAAAATACTATAAGCATAAATAAAATTTTTAAACTCGTGTATACAGACACAAAGCAATTATGCAAATGTTAATAAAATGATATACTGATGTACTGATGCCATTCTTATCATTATAGTGATGAATTGTAAAGTTTAATTGCCACAGGTCAGAATAATTTCCTGTGATGTTCAGTGACACATCTTGTTAGTACTAGTCTCTCACTGAATGTACTCCAGTAGGCGACCAGTAGGATGTGAAGAGGAACTGTCCAATATTGTCTTTGTCTTGGACAACATTCTCCTCTCCAAAACCACAGTTAAAGTTTAAATTGATAGTAATTTAAACTTTGAAGAGAACTGTGAAAGGGTGTGCAAAAAGGGTCAGCAACATTTGCATTGCTTGAGAAAACTTGCACGCTTCCAAATTGACCGAACCATAATGACAATGTTTTATCGGGCTTTTATTGAATCTGTTTTATCCTTTTCTTTAGTGTCATGGTTTGGTCAGATAAAACTGAAACAGAGGAAATCCTTGGATCAGGTAGTTAGATGGTCCAGTCGTTTGCTTGGTGAGTCACAGCTGAGCCTGACATCCCTGTACACCAGACAAGTACAGAGGATGGCTACCTCCATTTTAAATGATGACTCCCACCCTTTGCACTGCAACTTTCAGCTTCTTCCCTCAAGACGGAGGTTTGCTGTCCCAAAAAGTAAAAACCCAGCGCTACAAAAACAGCTTTTTTCCGTCTACTGTCAAAGAGTTGAACAAGCTGTAACAATATATTGCACATAATTTAGGTAACTCCATTTTATATTTACTTATTTTTGTAGGATGTTACTTGGGTTCTAAATCTTTTATTGGGTTTTAGACCTTTGAGTTTTTAACCTCTTTGACTAGTTTTTAACTTTTAATATGACCCTTCTCTCTTACCTCTGGTTTTTCTTCCATCTCTTTGTCTTTTTATACCCTGATTGATGGAGCCTTGAGTATTTTTATCATGTTTATAGTCAGCTTCATATGTGCCTGTGTTTGTGTCTATGTTGAATGTAATTTGTGGCTTGTAAATATGGATGTCACCAGACTGCAAAACAAATCTACCTACGGGTACGAATAAAGTAACCTGAACCTGAACCCGAAAGAGTCCAGTTTCACTCCCACAACCTTACTAGCTTTGCAGATCAGTTTGTTCAGCCTGTTGGTGTCGGCCACCTTCAGTCTGCTGCCCCAACACGCAACAGCATAAAAGACAGCACTGGCTACCACTTTTCGAGGCTTTAGGACATTACTGAAAAATCGGGACAATTTTTGATCTCTCAAAGGTCACTGAACAATCTCAAAAATGTGAAAAAATGGTAGAGCACATCAAGGGTTTAGTCAAAAAATCTACACTGTGCAACTTTGCTTTGGTCATTTTTTAAACATGCTTCTCACATTTTAACAGGAAGTGTCAACAAGAACACTTCAAGAACATTTCCAATGAGAAATGGAAGGATTGAAAATCCAAAGTATAAGTGAAAGTGGCAAGTAAGACAAACAGTAAAAGAATTATTTATTATATTTTCAGGATTTTTTTTTGGGGGGGGGCGTAAACAATCGTGTCAATCCCCTCCCCTCCCCACTTCCCCATCCAGTTTCAGTAGAAAATATGTTTTGGGACCAGCTTTGTGTTTTGAAATGAGGAGACTGACGCTGCAGAGCCTTAATGAGGTCATATTTATAAAAAAGAACAAGAAAAAACACCAGACAAGGATAGGGACAGAGACTGAAAATGAGACATGAAGATTTGGAGGAAAAGATGGGGAGGGAGAGAGTACAGTGAGTTGGCTGTGTGCTCAAAGACAAGAGAACAAACCCCTCAAAGTCATTCGGCTAATCCATCTCGACAACACTGAAGCCTCATCATATCGACCCCTCCCTAAGCTGTGTGCACACACACACACACACACACACACACACACACACACACACACACACACACACACACACACACACACACACACACTTCGCTCCTTCCCTGACAGGCCCTCGCTCCTCCTTTTCCCTCCTCACCACCACCAGCTCCACTCCGGCTGTTGAAAGGAGGGATGAAACGAACAGGAGGCGGAAGAAGGTCAGGAGGGATAAAGAAGGGACGAGGCAAAGGGAAGAACAGCTGAGATCCCCCCCCCCCCCCATTCCCCTGGTGGGCGATGCAGCGGTGTGGACTCCGGCTGTGGGAGCCCCTCACCCCCCCCACTACCACCACCTGACTACTGCAATAACTAGTAACCTCCTACGACTGATGGGTAACTGACCACCCACGTCTCATGTTTTCCAGCCCCGGTGCTCCCCCGAGAGAGGAAAAGATGGGGGAATCTTCTCTTCCTCTTTCATAAAAGCCTAACCAACCTTCACTGCAGTTTTTCAAATTGAATTAAAAGATGACAGCTCCTCAGGTGCTCAGCAAGATTCACGACCTCACGGAGGGAGGTGAAAGCGATTCTGGAGCCCCGGTATGCAGCGTTTACCCTGGAGCTGGTGAGGTGTTTATACTGGGCCAACCTTCCTTCCTTTCTTCCTCCCCCTCATTCGGTCCCATCCCACTGCCTGCTCCTCCACTTGATGAGCTGTCAACCTTGACTTGGTGTCCAGCCTGCAGCCAATCAGCAACTAGAAGAAAGCATAAACAAAATATGACCAAGTCTCCCTTTCCTTACCGGGCCTTCTGTGAAACATTTACATTACACCTTTACAATATACACCACTGTTTGATGTTTAAAAAAAAAAAATCACGTTTTTTTTTTGAAAAGTCAATTGAAAAAAGTTTTGTGCTAAAACTTTATATAGCTTTAAACACCACCAAAAATGTGATATGATATATTTTCTATTCACTTTGTTATAATTTACAGAAATACAGAAAAATACAGCAATATTAGTAAAATAAATATGAAAATGAAAAAGCAAATGCCATTATTACATATAAACAGTTTGTTTGGTACTTTCACTGACAGGGTGAGTAAATATGCATGTTGTCTTAGTTTGAGCTGTAATGTTATTTCTGACATTGATAATTTTCGTATAGCATTTTATATTTGTATTTTCCTTGTTACATTGTTTCACTGGGGTTCAGGTCAGGCTGACCAGTCAAGCACAGTAATATTATTGAGCAATATTACACTCCAGGTCATGCGGTATCATGAATATAGTAACTGCAGTGATTCGTCGCCGAAGACATCACCGCAGTTGCTGTATTCATGAAAATCAAATCAGTATTGCACTCGAGGTCATGTGGTATGACCTCGAGTGTAATACTGATTTTTATACAACAGTTCCACAAGTGCAGTTTATTATATAACAACAATACAGGACAAAATATTCTGTTTTGCTTAATCAATTATTTTTACTAGAGAAAAATAGTCCCTTCTAAAAGTACCCAGTTAACTGTTGCTAAGCACCTCAATCAGCATTATCTAGAAAGGAATTGGTCTATTGTCATTTCACCCACATGTAAACAAATTAAATATTGTCCAGTCAGTATTTAGAACACATGCCAGTCATCTGTTGAGTCGGTTTGTGGTCACCGTGAGATTGCACAGGTGGTTAGTTAGCATGCTAGCAGTTTGGTTTCGGCACACTTTGCACTTTTTTGGGGGATTTTCAGACGAAATGGAATCCATCACCATAAAGGTTAACACGCAGCGCTACCAGACGACTGACCCCCCACTGTAACTTTCACTACCTACAGTAGCTGCGTGCCCTAGGGTCTCAAAACAGAGACAGGGACCGCCCTACGCCAAACATCACTGGCATGGGAATAACTTAACTAACCATAAAAGTATTGTGGTTTGTTAACTGAGACAATAAATCCAACCCTAACTTGCCTATTTTTTTTTTTTACAAACAGACGTGAAATAGTTTGTGGATGATTACAATGGTAGGACTTTGTAAACTAAATAAAATTTTATTTATATTTATTTATATAAAATTTTATTTTTTTTAAAAGGGTAGGGCTTTCGAGTAACAGCGATTATTTCTTTTCAGTCAGTGCCTCACTGTTGAAATTAAGGTATCCAACACAGTATTAGAATTGCCATCTATAAAAAGGACTGAATTGTAGACTTGAGAGTAAACAACAGGAATTAATGGTTACTAGAACACGTTTCAAGCAGAGTGATACCTATCCAGTGAAATGTTGAAGTGAGATTATCGTGGAATATAGTAGCTTCTGGAATTCCCAATGTCCAATCAAATTGCTCAGTTGGAATTAACTGTTGTACAATGGTCAAATGAAATACAACATTTCCCTAGAAAAGAGGACTTTGGACCACTGAGCAACAGCCCAGTTCTTTTTCTGTTTAGAACTAGTTAAGATGCTTGCAATGTTGTCTCTGTTTCAGGAGTGACTAAGTATCAAGAACAAGACAGTTGATCTTTCCCTTAAGCCCTAGTGAAGACAGACTCAGTCCACTCATTGTGACGCTCCCACTAGTTCTTGAATCAGCTTTTCTAGACAGTCCTCTTAGGGCTACGGTCATCCCGCTTGCTTGTGCACCTTTTTCTACCACACTTTTTTAGTCAGCTTTCCATTAATATGCTTTGATACTACACTATGTGAACAGCCAGCCTTTTCAGCGATGACCTTCTGTGGCTTACCCTGCTTGTGGAATGCGTCCATGGTTGTCTTCTGGACAGCTGTCAAGTGAGAAGTCTTTCCCCTGACTGGTTGTGTGTATCAAACTGGTGAGGGAGATACATAATACTTATACTGTTTGAATAATAGTTAAATCAAATTCAAAATGAAATATTCTAACAATTTGGGAAACCAGATTTTTAATTTTCATAAGCAATAAATCATATTCATCAAAACTGAAAAAAGACTTCAAATATTTTCCTTACTTGAAAGGAATATAAAATATGTGAAAGTGTACTTTTGGAATTAAGCTATGAACAGTAACATTTTCATAACATCTTAATTTTTAATATGCACATGCATTTATTTTTGGTTTGCAAATAATGCTGTAAATACAAATTCATTATGTGATAAAAAGTGATTTTGAAGATGTTTAAAAGGCCCGTACTATGCATCTACTATTGGCTATGACTTATTGCTTGTGATTGGCTTACAGCACCTCATTAAAAAAAAAACAAAAAAAAAACAAACACTTTACCCAATCAGATTAGGGGCTCATTACTTCATGTATATCTATTCAGAATTTATTTGTGACAAGAAAAACTGCTGCAGCCATCAAAACTGTTGGTGAACTTGAGCAGTCAATTGCAACGCTATTCCACATTTGCTGCTCTTTGCTGCGCCGTGAGATACATACTTTAGTGAGCTGGAAACTTTTTCACAGAGAGCTTTGCAGACTGCTGTATTTTTTTTTATTCAAAACTGCACATACTGTTACGACCCGAGCGCTGGGTTCTGTCCGCGCTCGGGCTAAGCACAGCTCGCTGCCAGCCTTGACAACTGTGAGTTGTATTCTGGCCTCACCGGGCTCTTATTGTGAAGGCGCTTGGTGGGGCTTCCGCCTGTCAAGGTTGGTCAGCTGTTTGTCATTACTGCTCGTTAGTGTTCGCCTTTATAAAGCGGGCACTAGCGGCAGTTTATTTGCAGGAGTATTGTCAAAGCTCGTCAAACTATCCTCGTCAAAGCGTCGTCAGACCTTCATGTCAGGTTCGTGTCTCATGTCATGTCATAGTTTAGCTCGTAGTGGCTGGGGTTAGCCCTACGAGCCCTTATATTGCTTAATGTGTGTTTTTGCCCTGAGCGGCTCATAGTCTTGTCTTGTGTTTTTAATAAATCACCATCATTGCAAAACTCAATGGTGGACTCTTGGCGTCTTATGGTGATCCGCGAGGGTCACCGCATGACAGTATACTCCTGCCAGACATCTAAATGGAGACGCCACACAGAGATGCCTTTTCACCGTGATTTTTTGCTTTAACTGGACTATTGTTCTTCCCTGTCTGAGTGTCATTTGCTGGGAGAATGCCGTCATCCAGGGGCCACGGTCGGCTCCTGGGCAAAGAGCTAGCGAGCGCGCTGTAGTACATCGACGGGGTGCTCCTCGCCGCTACCTTTGACGTCAACTCCAGCTATATGTGCTGGCACCTGGACTGTGCAGAGGTTCTCCTGGACAACCTTCCTCTCCACTACTACGATCACCCGGAGGTGGTGACGAGGAGAGATGAACTCACCACGCAGCGCGAGATACTCCATGGGCTGGAGGAGGAGGAAAGCTGGAAGCAGAGGAGGAGGCATCCTCGCTCCCCGTGTTGGGTTCCTGTCCCTGACCCGGTCCAGGACGTTGCGCCATCTGGAGGTCGTCGACAACGTCGGCGCCACGGCCAAGGAGAACCTCGGCAGAATCCCCGGCTGGACCCGCTGCCGGCGAGGACCGTCAGCGAACCTCTGAGAGCGGCCCCACCTCGTCCTTCCAGGGGGCCCTCTGTCACCATCCAGCGGGGAGAAAGCGGAACAACGTCCCCTACAGCAGGAACCATCACTTCTCTGGGAGGAAGGCAAGTGCATGTTGATTTATTACATCATGATTGTAATCTGCCTTGTCTGACTCCTGGGGGCGGAGTTCGGGGTTCGCAGCCCCCCGAGCTCCCTCCACCTGCTGTAGAGAAAATGATTAAACCTGCTGCCTCTGTGTCCCCCGCTGTTGAGCGGTCCGTGACGCCAGGCCAACGTTGTCGGATGAAGAGGAGGCCTGCAGTGCTGGAAAGCCTGGATCCGGCCCTGCAGCCACGTTGTGGACGGAGGAGAAGAGCGGACTGCGGCCTGGAGCCTGAGCCGACGATGAAGCGTCCCCGGGTCTCCCCGCCGGAGCGGTCTGAGCCAGTGGGTCGAGGGTCCCCTGCCCCCACGCCATACGGGTCATTGGTGTGGACAGCAGCGCGGGAGGAACCTCAGGCTGCAGATGACATCTTGCCAGCTGCGGAGCCCGACGCAGCTGAGTTGGAGCCTGCTGACGAGAGTCGCCGCCCTGAACCTGGTTCGTCAAAGTCCTGGGTGGCAACAGAACCCGAGTGCAGGCAAGTGCTCCCTCTTGTGTCTCTGTCCCCTGTTTTGGAGCATTTTTGCCTGCCTCTCGGGGAGGCCAGTGAGGAGCAGCCGCCTGCTGCGCCCAAGCTCGTCTCGCTGGGTTCTGTTGCTACCGGTGATTCTGATCCCGGTTTCCTTCTTGTTTGTGAGCCTCGTTGCAGTGTCGCCGGCATGGAACCAGTTGGAGTCACTGGGTTGGAGGTCCCAGGTTCGGGGGTGGAGATCGTCAGCGGAGCTGCACCGACCCAGTCGGGGCCCGTCGTGGAGGCTGCTGTGTCCAATCGGGGTCCGACGTGGGTGCACCAGAGGCCCAATCGAGGTCCACCGCAGGTGCGGTTCTGGCCCAATCGGGGTCCGACGTGGGTGTGCCAGAGGCCCAATCGGGGTCCACCGCAGGTGCGGTTCTGGCCCAATTGGGGCCCGATGTGGGTGCAGCTGGGACCCAATCGGGGTCCAGCGGAGGTGCAGTGCCGGTGTGGTCCGTGGACGGGGGAGGAGCTGCAGACCTTTTGCCGTTGGACGGATTATGGACTCATCCTTGCCTTCTTTCCTCTCCACTGAGTCACCGCCCCTGCGCATCAATGCTGGGGGCCATGGGGGTTCCTGTTCACTTGCCCCAGCTCTCCCTAGTTTTGTCCTCGTCAGAGAGGCCGCTGCGGGCTGTTTTTCCCCGGGACCGGTGGCTGAGGGACACGGGTCGGCCGCCTGAGGAACTGCTTTGCCGGTTCGGCGCCCCGGGTCAGCCACCCAACGTGTTGTGTGTTTCATTGGGCGACCTGGTTCGACCACCAGAGGAGTGGACGTGCTGGGCGTTGGACTGTGGTGAGCCGCCTGGTCATGTTCCACCTCCCATGACCACCCGCCGGCCGTTGGACGCAGGGAGACTACCTGAACTGTTCCTATGGTGTCTGGTCTCCGCCGGCTGGCATAAACTGTTTAGATTAGATTAGATTAGATTCAACTTTATTGTCATTACACATGTATGAATACAAGGTAACAAAACACAGTTTAGCATCCAATCAGAAGTGCAAAGGACAGCAGTGCAGTATATACGGTAATTAACAGTATGTGCAATTTAAGCAAATATATGCAAATATATGCAGCAGTGCAGAAAGTTAAGAGTACTGTTATGTGCAAATAATGTGCAATAAGTTAGATGTAGTTATGTAGTTATGCAGTTATGTACAGGTGAGGATGGTAAAAGATGATTGTAAGAGAGTCAGCGGGGAACTAAGTTCAATAACGTGACAGCTGTTGGAAAGAAACTGTTCCTAAACCTGCTGGTTCTAGTCCGAAGGCTTCTGAAACGTCTTCTGGAGGGGAGAAGCTGGAACAGTCCATGAGCAGGATGGTTGGAGTCCCTAAGAATGCTGCGTGCCCGGCGCAGACATCTTTTCCTGTAGACGTCCTCTATAGCTGGAAGTGGAGTCCCTCTGATGCGTTGGGCGGTTTTCACCACCTGCTGCAACACCTTGCGGTCAGCTACAGAGCAGCTCCCATACCAGAGTGTGATACAATTGGTCAGGGTGCTCTCTATCACGCAGCGGTAGAAGTTGCCCAGGATGTCAGTTGACAGATGGTTCTTCTTCAATGTCCTCAAGAAGAAGAGGCGCTGATGGGCCTTCTTGATCAGGCTGGTGGTGTTAACTGACCAGGACAGGTCCTCCGAGATGTGGGTCCCCAGGAATTTGAAGCTGGGGACACGTTCAACAGCTATGCCATTGATATGGATGGGGTCATGTGTCTCTTCCCTCTCCTTCCTGTAGTCCACTATGAGCTCCTTGGTTTTGCTGGTGTTAAGGAGCAGGTTATTGTCAGCGCACCAAGTAGCCAAGTGCTCAACCTCTGCCCTGTAATCTGACTCGTCGTTGTCCCTGATGAGTCCAATCACCGTGGTGTCATCTGCGAACTTTATGATGGAATTGGATCCATACATAGGCCTGCAGTCATGGGTGTAGAGGGAGTAGAGGAATGGGCTGAGCACACAGCCCTGTGGTACACCAGTGTTGAGTGTGATGACGGAAGAACGGTTGGGGCCTGACCTAACATGCTGGGGTCTGTTGGTCAGAAAATCCATGATCCAGTTGCAGGTGGAGGTACTGATTCCCAGGTCCCCAAGTTTAGTGAGCAACTTGGAGGGGATAACTGTGTTGAATGCTGAGCTGAAGTCAATAAACAGCATTCTTGCATAGGTGTTCTTGTCATCCAGGTGTGAGAGTACATAGTGCAGCGCTGTAGAAACCGCATCCTCTGTACTCCTGTTGCTCCGGTAGGCAAACTGATGAGGGTCCAGTGTAGGGGGCAGGCTTTTTTTGAGCTGTGCCAAGACCAGTCGCTCAAAGCACTTCATGACTATGGGCGTCAGTGCCACAGGGCGATAGTCATTTAGGCACGATGGTGTTGAATGTTTCGGCACTGGTACTATTGAAGTGGTCTTGAAGCACGCTGGTACCACGGCCTGGGCCAGGGACAGATTGAAGATGTCTGTGAAGACCCCTGCCAGCTGCTCAGCGCATGCCCTCAGCACACGCCCAGGAATGCCATCAGGGCCAGCAGCCTTACGTACGTTGACATGACTCAGTGCATTACGGACGTCGGTGTGGGTGAGTGTGAGGTGGTGGAGGTCATCAGAGGGTGGGAAATTGATTTTCTTTTCGTTGTTGTCCTTGTCAAAACGAGCACAGAAGTTATTTAGCTCATTGAGAAAGGGCACAGTCATGGCTATAGGTATGCAGTTGCTGGGCTTATAATCAGAGATAGCTTGAATGCCCTGCCACATACGTCGGGGGTCAGAGTCCCCAAAATGTTCCTCCACCTTCAGCTTGTAGCTGTGCTTGGCCTTCTTGATGCCCCTCTTCAGATCTGCCCTGGATGAACTGTAGGCCTGTGCATCACCAGATCTAAAGGCATTGTTACGTGCTTTTAGCAGGAGTCGCACTTCTCTGTTCATCCACGGCTTCTGATTTGGGTACGTGGTGATCTGTCTTTCCGTGGTGACACTGTCAATAGTGGTGTTGATATGGTCCAGGACTGAGTGCGTGTAAGAGTTGATGTTTATGTGGGAGCCACAGGTAGCCTGAGAGGTGAACATACTCCAGTCTGTGTTCCTAAACTTCTCCTGGAGTACAGAGTCAACCCCCTCTGGCCACACTTTGATGGTCCTCACTGATGGCTTCACTCGGTTGATGAGCGGTACATACTTGGGGGTAAGGAACAAGGATAAATGATCAGACTGACCTAGGTGGGGGAGGGGAGTTGCTGTGTAGGCTCCCACAATATTGGTGTAAACATGGTCCAATGTTTTGTCCCCTCTTGTGTGACAGGAGACATGCTGGTAGAATTTAGGAAGCACTGTCTTGAGGTTAGAGTGGTTAAAATCACCCGCCACAATAAATGCTGCCTCTGGGTGTGCAGTTTGTTGTTTGCTAATAGCTGCATGCAGTTCTTTCAGAGCAAGCTTAGCATTAGCATCCGGAGAAATGTAAGCGGCTGTTATGATGGTACAAGTGAACTCGCGTGGCAGATAGAAAGGTCTACATTTAACCATGAGAAACTCCAGGTTAGCTGAGCAGTGTCTCTCAACAGTGACAGAGTTCGTGCACCAAGCCTTGTTAATATAAATGCACACTCCCCCCCCCTCTTGTCTTACCGGAGTCAACTGCTGCTCTGTCTGCCCAGAGCGTGTGTAGGCCAGCTAGCTCGATAGCATTGTCGGGTATTCCACTGTGAAGCCATGTTTCCGTAAAAATCATGATATTGCAGTTCATAAGTTTCTTATTGTTGGTGATCCGAAGCCGTAGTTCACTCATTTTGCTTGCCAGAGACCGTACATTAGCAAGGAAAATACTGGGTAGCGATAGCTGGTGCGGTGTTGGCTTTAGCTTAGCTCTTAGCCCACCGCGCTTACCCCTCCTTTGTTTACGGTCCTTACGCCGCCTGCGAGCACTTATGGTCGGCCGGGAAACCTGCCGAGCATCGGGAGTTCTCCAGAGCTCCGGGATGAGACGTAGATTCAGACGTAGGTTGTTGGGGGGGTAGTGGTCATTTTTCTGGTGTTGATCTGTCCCAGTGATCTGTTTTGTTTTTTTTTCCTTGCTGTCCTGTGTGCTTTGTGTTATGGTTGTGTCTTGCATTTGCCTTAGTTTGTATTGTGTGTAGTCAGGTATGAGCCAGTAAGTGCTCTGTTTTCTGTATTTGTTTTTTTGAAAACTCTCATGAGAATTCACACAGGGGGGGGAGTCATTTTCTTGTGTAACATGTGGGCCAAGATTTAATTTTCTCGTGCTGTCCTGTATTTAGTTTTTTCTGACCCAGTGATTCTGATTTTTTTGTTTTGTCCATGTTATCCTGTGCATTTTTTTGTGATTGTTAGTTGAACATTTGATTTAACCTGAGTAGATGGTATTCTTGTCACTGTCCTGTACTTAGTTGTTCTTGTTGGGTTTTGATTGTTTCTGGGTTTGGTCTCTCTCCCTCCGCACCTACCCCCAGCCACCCACCATGGGGGGTTGGGGGGGCAGGGTGGTCCTTGGGCGTTCTGAGCCCGCCCTTGGAGGGAGGGTACTGTTACGACCCGAGCGCTGGGTTCTGTTCGCGCTCGGGCTAAGCACAGCTCGCTGCCGGCCTTGACAGCTGTGAGTTGTATTCTGGCCTCACCGGGCTCTTATTGTGAAGGCGCTTGGTGGGGCTTCCGCCTGTCAAGGTTGGTCAGCTGTTTGTCATTACTGCTCGTTAGTGTTCGCCTTTATAAAGTGGGCACTAGCGGCGGTTTATTTGCAGGAGTATTGTCAAAGCTCGTCAAACTATCCTCGTCAAAGCGTCGTCAGACCTTCATGTCAGGTTCGTGTCTCATGTCATGTCATAGTTTAGCTCGTAGTGGCTGGGGTTAGCCCTACAAGCCCTTGTATTGCTTAATGTGTGTTTTTGCCCTGAGCGGCTCATAGTCTTGTCTTGTCTTGTGTTTTTAATAAATCACCATCATTGCAAAACTCACTGGTGGACTCTTGGCGTCTTATGGTGATCCGCGAGGGTCACCGCATGACACATACTTCCTTGATGATGTCAAAACTCAAAATTCATACTTAGCAAATGCACAGTATAGGACCTTTATAGCTGGGTTACAAAGTGGTTAGTGTCATGTGTCTACGCTCATATTTTCACTGAGCTCAGACCCTCACTTTATCCCTAAGTATTGTATGTCTGATTAGTTTGATTTTGTTAGTTTCCTGTATATATTTTTGGGTTTGTTTACATTTGGGCCTCCCCTTTTCCCAGACACTCCCTCTAACTGCTCACAGTCTGCTCCTCTCTCAGTTCAGTTGTGAGCAGTTGGTCTAATTAGGTTTCCTGCTCGCTCAGTGACTCACACCTGCAGCTCATTCTTTTCTGTGTATTTAAACACTGCCTTTTCATTGTGTTAGTGCGGCAATATTGGCTCAACCACTGATCATTCCACTTTTCCCAGCCTCTGAGTTGTCTTTAAATTCTCCAGAGGGCTCCCTGCTCTGATGCTCATTATGTAAGTTATTCTTTTTTGCATTTTTGTATTGTTGGCACTAATTTTGAACTTTATGTTATTTTTGTTAATAAATGTCACAAACTCAATTTAGCACATGCGTCTGTCTTCCTGCCCCGCAGGGACATTTATGAAAGCTAGCAGAGATACAATAATGGAGTAAATTATGCACCTTATATTGCATTTACCAATAGAGTGGATAGAATGGAATTAGGTATATCAAATGCCAATGACTGATCATATTAAGTGGGAATGATTGATTTCTTCCTCATTAAGTGATTGCTCACCAATTAAATGTGAGTCGAGAAGCCTCAAAAGCATCTCTGGGCTCCAGAATACCTCCTCCTAGGCTACGGTGGATAGGGAGTGGGTGAACAATCTGAACCTGTTTTAACAGGTTTGACCAACCGCTCTCTTCTCTGCCTGCCCACCAACCATTGCTGGCTCCACCTTCATCTAGTCCCGCTGTCCACTGCCCTCCCCCACCACCCCCATACATCCCCGCTGTTTTCCCCTCACAGACCCAACATCCCCCCTCCCAGCACACAGCCCCCCTGCCCCAATATGACCCTCACTAATAAGACCCAGGTGAGAGCTTAGCTGAAGAAGATCAAGGCGAGGAAGGCTGCAGGTCCAGACGGGATCAACTTGAGGCTCCTCAAGTCCTGTGCAGACCAGCTGTGCGGGATCATGGCGCACATCTTCAGTCTGAGCCTGAAGCTGGGCAGAGTACCACAGCTGTGGAAAATATCCTGTGTGGTACCCATACCGAAGATCCTGCACCCCAAGGACCTGAACAGCTACAGGCCAGTGGCCCTCACATTACATCTAATGAAGACCCTGGAGTGGCTGCTCCTCACCCACCTCCACCCCCTGGTGAGACCAGCGATGGATCCACTTCAGTTTGCCTACCAGCATGGCATCAGGGTGGATGATGCAGTGATCTTCCTCCTACACTGTTCCCTGTCCCACCTAGAGAAGCCTGGGAGCACTGTGGGGATCATGTTGTTTGATTTCTCCAGTGCTTTAAACACCATCCAAGCAGTGATCCTGATGGACAAGGTGCTGAGCACAGGGGTGGGCCAGCACCTGTCATCATGGATCCTGGACAACCTCACAAACCAACCACAGTTTGTGAGAACCCAGCACTGCGTATCTGATACCATCATCTGCAGTACCCCCCCCCCCCCCCACACACACACACACACAGGGAACAGTTCTGGCTCCCTTCTTGTTGACCCTCTACACTGCTGACTTTTCACACAACACACCATGCTACCATCTACAGAAGTTCTCCGAGGACTCTGCAGACTGTCGTCCTCATCTCTGATGGGGATGATGTGGCGTACACAGGACTTATCCAGGACTTTGTGGACTGGTGCCTCCAGAACTGCCTCCAGATATATGAGCGGAAAACTAAAGAACTGGTGGACTGCCACAGGCAAGGACAACCCCCCACAGCACCGGTAAACATCCAGGGAACAGAAATTGAGATGGTGACATCTTAGTAGTACCTGGGTGTTCACCTGAACAATAAACTGGTCACACAACACCAATGTGCCATCACATTTGGAATGGTCTGCTGGGGCAGTGGGATCATGACAGCCGACAGGAAGAGACTGAACAGGCTGATCAAAAAAGCTAGCTCTCTTCTGGGGTGATGCATCAACCCAGTGGAGGAGATACTGTAGGAGAGAGGAGGATGGTTGGCTAAGCTGTCATCTCTGCTGGAGTCCGAGTCCCACCTCATGTGGTACATGCTCAATGCTCTGAGGAGCTCATTTAGCGGTAGGCTGTGCCATTCAAGGTGCATGATGGAGAGGTTCCGCAGGTCCTTCTTACCTACGGCTGTCAGACTTTATGACCTAACCGGTGCTGCTCATAGAGGTCGTTTTAAATGTACTAAATGTAACAACTTTGCACAATAGAGCTCATCACCTCCAATGCACAACTAGGACAATAACAATCATTACTGAGGGTGGCAACACCAATGCTGATTAAAATGTGAAATATACTATTTGGGTACATATTCATATTCTGCAGGGTAATTTGACAAATCATAATGCTGTTTATTCCATCTAGCTGCAATGCTCCTGCACTGTGTATACATCTGTGTACATATGTAGTGTATATTCATTCACTGCTTTGGCTAACCAGTTTTTATCTCATCTTATTTACTATTGCTCTGAATGCTGCTATGCCTTTGCTGCTGTAATTCTGGAATTTCCCCATTGTGGGACTAATAAGGGTTTATCTTATCTTATCTTATCTTATCTTATCTTATCTTGTATAGATGCTCATTTTGCTTACAGGGATGACTAAACTGAGGATGTGTAGATTTTGTGGGATGGTGGAGCTTAGATCAGTGTTTTTCAACCTCCTGTGAGTCAAGGAACCATTTCCACTGAAAAGAATCTCAGGCAACCCCACCAACCAAAAATGTTACACAATGACACATTTTAGCCTATTACAGCATGTGTAATGACAATTTAGTCTTGTAATTAGTTTATACTCTCTCAGTGTGAAACCTGGGTCTGTCTGATGAACACAAAGCTGATATCCTGAGAGGAACACGTCAAGGTTGGCACATTCCAGATGTTTTTGCTAGAGGTGTACCTTTGAACAGAATCCGTTTATTTTGTCTATACTTGTGAGCAGGTTTTCATCTTTACTAACTAACTAACTAACTAACCTGCACTTATATAGCGCTTTTCTAGTCACAAAGACCACTCAAAGCGCTTTCATTAATACTAACCCTCTATTCTAAGGGCCTATAGGAAACAGATATCTAGGGACAATTTAGAACAGCCAATTAACCTAACATGCATGTTTTTTGGCATGTGGGAGGAAACCGGAGAAATCCCGGAGTAAACCCACGCAACACGGGGAGAACATGCAAACTCCACACAGATCACTGTTGGTCGGGGGCTGGGATCGAACCCACGATCCCACGATCCCCACAATCCCCCGGCCAAGGGTAAACTGTGCTGCCGCAGTGCTAACCACTGCGCCACCGTGCAGCCCGCACGGTAAGCCCTTTACCTTACATTCTTGTGTTCAGTTCATTCAGTTGCTGAAATACATCTGCCAGATATGCCAGCCTTGCACACCACTCATCACTTGCAGGCAGCTTTGCATCACCATGCCTCTCTTCAGTCAAAAAGTCTTTTAGCTCCTCTCAGAGCTCATACACATGGGCCAGCACTTTGTCTCGTGACAACCATCCTCCTATAGAGCAATAAGGTTTTCTGCTCCTCTCTCATTTCCTCACATAAAGATGCCCATATGTACCTTTTCAGAGGTCTTGTTTACTATCTGCACAACATCATCCAACACAGGAGCTAGGTCTGGCGGTAAAGTTTTGGCAACAAGTACCTCGCAATGCAAAAAACAGTGCATACCAACATCTGGGTGTCTCACTTTGACTTTACTAACAAAGCCTTTGGTGCACCTGACCATGATGGATCCTCCATCAGTAGAGGGCCTGGTTCAGGATCTGAATCTTTCTTCAAATATGTATCCATTGCTGTTTGTTGTCTAGTCACCACAACCTCAAGCACGTCTTAATAAGGTCATTAACACATTAACTATGCTGCCACTTACTGACATGGAAGAGCAAATACAGGCATCCATGCACAACAATGGCAAATTATTTGCAATACTTGGACTAATTCAGAAGTGAAATTAGACAATTTCTCATGGACCCCTGAACATTCTTTCAAGGTCCCCCTGAGTTCCTAGGACCCCTGGTTGAAAAACAAGGGCTTAGACCATTAGATAAGTCTGTTCCCTCAAAAGACCTATTTTGATGAATGTCAACTTCGACTTGCTTCAATAAACGTCTTCTTGAAAATAATGGGTTTAACTTCAAATAAAAATGCTGGTGATAATAACAGAAATAACCTACATGGTTTGCAGGCTGAGCACAACTTAAAAAAAAAAAACTCATTTTGAAGCACTCAGATGTCTACATACACAGAATCATCCACAGCACATGGTCCCTTAAAATATCAGTAAAGCAACAGCAACTGTTTCGGCAGCCCCACGCCAACAGCTCGGCGTCCGGCGATCAGAGGTCGGCACCGACTCGGGCACCCAGGATGTTGATGCTCCAGTGGCTTACCTGGCAGGGTGGGCCTGCCAGGTGGAGTCAAGATGACCAATCATGGCCCAACAGCGAGGTGACGGTGCCAGACTAGTGCCTCTTCCTCCAGCAGGGGATGTCCATCAAATGGAGCCGCGTCGATGGCTTGGAGTCTGACGGCTGGATGTTGGTTTTGGCCCTCTTCCCCCGTACGCTGATGCAGCGGGGGCTTTTTCAGTGATGGATGTTTGCCAGGCTGAACCATGTCAAAGATTTGTGGCCCAGCAGCTGGCTGATGACATCATCCCAGTCTCTCTGGACACCGATGCGGCAGTGGCCCATCCAGAGGAGGCTGACGTTTGTCAGATCTCCAAAGACACCGGTGATATCAACAAAGGAAAGGTTTCCCCAGATGCCGGTGTGGCGGTCGCCCACCCGAAGGGGAATGGCATCCGTGGAGTCACCCGGGATGCCGGTGACATCGACAGTTATATGCATGCTATGTGGTCCTGTGCACTTGTCCAAAACTTCTGGCAGAAGAAATGTGAAGACTTAGCATGGTTTGGGTGTTGTATTCCACCCTCTCCCACACTTTGCATACTTGGTGATTTAAGTGAAATAAATATAGAGGTAAAGATGTCACACATGGTTCTCACTTCCTTATGCATCGCAAAGAAAACTATCCTCATGAATTGGAAATCAAGAAATAATTTATGTACAACTCACTGTAAGAACCTCCTATTAGATTATATTAGCCTGGAGAGAATGTCTGCCTCTTCTAAAAACCAATTGGCTGAATTCAATTCTCTCTGGTCCCCACTTATTAATTGTATAACCTGAGGGGTGGCGGGCAGTGGCTCGCTCTCCTTGGCACATCTGATGGCTGGCTGTGCCCTGACTGTGAGGGGTTTCTGTGACTCACTGGGGCCGGTGTCTGGAGAGGCTGTCCCGGAGTGGCTGTGTGCTTGGCCTGATGAGGCTGGTGGGTGAGGGGGGGTTGTCTGTGGGGTGAGCCATGGGTCCCAGCCGGCTGACCTTGCCTCCCGGGTGGGGCTGGGTCTGGTCTTGGTCCCCTGGTGCTGTGGGGGGCGTTCCCCCTCTGGGCTGGGGTCGGGTGTGCACCTGTGGTGTGGGCCGGCCCCGGCGCGGTGGGGTTGTGCCCTCCCTGGGGCCCTGGCGGTGCTTCGGGGGCTGGTACCTGCGTCCTTGCCCCTGTTCTCCGGGGCCTACGGGTGTGAGTGTGCGTGTGTATGTGTGTGTGTGTGTGTGTGTGCGTGCACGTGTGTGAGTGAGTGTACGCATGCGAATGTGCAGGTGTGCATGAGTATGGGTGTGTGTGGGTTCACGTTTATATGTGTGGGTGTGGATATGGGTGCGTGCATGCGTGTGAACGTGTGGATGCCGAATGAATAGGTGTGAGCAAGGGAGTGAGAGAGTGAGTGAACAAGTGAGTCAGCGAGACTGAGGGAGCGATGAGTGGAGGTGGTGATTGTGGGTCAAATTTGTGTGGTGCTTTGTGTGTCT